>CM077001.1:22870337-23470337 GCA_039090855.1 Macrothele yani | reverse complement strand
ATACAGAAGAAAAAGAAATTACAGCGTAAAATTTAGCGTAGCAATAATTTCGACTTGAAAGGGTAAGCAACACAGATTCGTCAGTTTAATGAAAGCATCCCTGTCATTTCACTGGAAGTGATAAACCATTTCTATAATCGAAATTATAAACTGTTGTCGTAGTTTCACTTGAAGTTATAGTATCTTTATAGTTAACCGAACGATTCCTGTACTTGTGAACAAATCGTTCTTGTACTTGAAAGATTAGTTTGAGGGTCCATTACGAAGTATCGCCGTCGTTTCAAAAGATGTCGATTGACATATTCAAGGAATCAGATTTTTCATTCATTGCAAACTTATGACTATGAAAATTTTAATAATGAAATAATTCCTTTAGTGAAAATGTATTTTATATGCAATCCGTGATCACTAATATATATAAAAAGGTCAAGAAAAACTGAATTTTTTTCTGTGTTTTTTAATTATTACCAAAGGCTCAATAAAACACGTTTTAACATACATACAGGGAATTGCTGCTTGATCCACTGATTGCATCAAATAAATTAAGATTTCAAGAAAATTATGCCATTGCTACATTATTAAACGTACAATAATGACATAACAAGTTTTCCTAATTTTAGTACCATCTAGTTACGTGTTTGGACAACTTCATTTTGATAAGCAAATGTAAAGTTTATAATTTTTGTCTTCCAGAGCACTATTTCATAAAAGTTACCTTGTCAAAGTTCAACACATCTGTATTAAGTATATTAGTAGCATTAAGCAAAACTATTTGGATCCACAATATAAGTATTTCTTTTTATCTGGAAAAATACAAGTAACTTATTGGCGGAAATTTCCTGAAATTTGATTTTCAAGAAGTATTCAGGAAAACTGACAATGTACAAATAATTATGGTTGTGTAGTTCTTTGTGTATCACAAACACAATTTGATTATGTGTCCGTTAGCTGTTCCTTGAAGAATTTCAAAGACACGTTTCTAAGAAAATCTGAAATTTGTTCCAATAATTTCTTAAAGTATTTTTTCAGATAATTATTATATTTTTTGAGAACCTGACAAATGCACATGCAGTAGTTATTGTACTGAATAAATCTAAGCGATTGTTTTGGTACTATAGGATGTATTTTAAAAGATGTACATGTTTCATTATAAATTGACTAACTTGATGTACCATTTTCTCAGAAACTATAAAAAGCAATGGTATAAAATTTTGCACAAATGTTTTGTCTTTGCTAAAGCTATTGAAAAAGATTGTTTTTTCCTTTTTTTATGATTTTGGTTTCAAAATAAATTCTATGAAGGATTGAAGAAGTTTTTCCCTATACAAAAATTGACACCCACCCTCACGTTTCGAAGCACACTTTCCAGTAGTTATCGGATAATATGAGATATATTAGTTCCAGCTATTATTGCTGTAGCTTGTGAAGACACAGTGCAGGAAGTCTGGAAACAGATCAGTCTAGATAAATGAATAAAAGTTTCTCTCTCATTTTAAGCAAATGTTTTCAAAAAAAAAAAAAAAAAGCGAGTATATATTTCTACTTGTATTTTAAAAATCTTGTTTGTTTAGAACATAGTTTCCACAATATGTGGATTCATGTCGATCCACGTACTTTTCTTTCTCTTAAAAATAACAATATCCAAGGCTTAAAAATACCATGCCCGAGATGCCCAGAGCATGTAAATCATTCGTCTGGGCAGGTAAATAAAACATCTAATTGCCTGTGCATGGTAACTAAATTTTGCCGCCCCGGTGGCGTAGTGGTCTAAGGCGTTGGCCTCTGATCATTCGTCCGAAAGCGGTCCGGGTTCGAATCCCGGTGAGGCATGGATGTTGTGTTTGTCTTACGGCACTGGCTCTCTCCCTTCCCTGGAACCAGTGACCCTAAATTAGGGACGGGCGACTGCTTATAGCCCATTGAGTTGCTCACGGTGGTCGTTAAACCTCCAAAAAAAAAAAAAAAAAACTAAATTTTAAAATAAAAAAAGTTTGTAATAAAATTTCCTACTACACAAGAAAAAAAAGACAGTCATCACATGTCGTGTTTCATGTCATTGTTAATTAATGGAAGTTGTATTATTGTTACGAAGTACCAAGGAAAGAGTAATATCACATCTTTAATTATGTTATGCTCTACGCCCAGAAATCGGAAACCTAGTTTTGCTCCAAATTTTGTTTATAATCAACAACAGTATGCATGCCTCTGATGTAACTGACCTCTCATGTTTAGTGACAAAGGAGAAAACTTTAACAAAAGGAACATGGCAGAATCACTAAATTTCCGAAACACCAGTTTCATCATCGTACCATTTCATACCAATTTTAGCATCAGCATCTTAAAAATTGATATACACACGTTTGTGCATTGAACATTTGTAATACAGACCCTTAAAATGGAAGTGCAAACATGTAAAAACAGTTCATATTTTTAACTTAAAAAAAATAGGGTTCTGGTTTGTTATCTTAAAAGATACATTTTCCTGCGCATCCAGCTTTTACTACCTGGGCAAGTAAATAATTTCTTGCCCAGGTAGTACTGATATATTTCACCTAATTTTTAAGAAATTGAATGGTTTTGATAAATTCCCATCCTACCACAGATAGAGCATACACACTGCTCACACGAGAGTTCTTCAATGTGTTGGTTTGTAGAAAAATGCTTCAAAATCTTTAAACGGACATTTTAAAGGCAAACTTACTCCTGAACTATGTGTGAACTTCTGTTTTTGTGCATTCATATCTAATTTTTGCTGTCTATACTTGATTCAGTGTTTGTGTTCCTTTAGTAATAAATATTAAAAATGATAATTCAATGCAATTCTCTATGTCTGCAAACACAAAAGATGTATTTCACATGGCAACAAGGCCTTAGCATTTATATAAAGGACATAGGCATGTTAGATGTGTACATGACATACATATATTTCGTATAGGATATAAGTATTTTACAAGCATTTGTGCCCAGAAATAGGGACCCCAAAAAAGTTAATCTGACGCTGCCTAAACACTTAAATAATTAAGTACGAATGTATCAACATATTACTCTTGGGATCAAAAACATGCAACCCTTATTATTCTGTGTCCATAATAAAAAAAAGTTTAAAATCCTTTCCTAAATATACATATTTTACTTTGAACTTATTTGATACATTGGCAAAAACATGTTATGGGTTACTATAACAACACAAGTAATCTATTCTTTCCATAACAAACATAAATTTCATTTTTCAAAAATCTTTTTAGTGCTTTGACTTCCCGCTGTGAGATGCATTAGATTATAAAATTAGCCAAATTTAAATTTTCTAGTTCAAAATTTTTATTTTACGAGTAGTTTAAAATAAGGTTAACAAAAGGTTTCCACGTACCTTAGAGTTGAAAATTTTCACGCTTTATTGCTGTAATCCATTTTGAGAACCTCCCCATTAGTAGGGAATTTGAATACTTTTAATATTCCTCTATGAAAATAAATTTAGTTGACAGTTTGACAACAACAACCACGCACATCCTTAGTCACGCTTACACTGAGTGAGCAAGCTCATGCATGCTCGACCACCCACCACGGACATCAGCCTACTCTCCCCTACGTCAAGCAGCTTCCGGCGTTCGGTGCGCGGGCCTTCTAAGCTATTAGGAGGTGATGGTTCTGTCCCTTCCCTGGAGCCAGAGAACTTAAATTAAGGATGGGCGACTGTTTCCAGCCTATTGAGTTGCTCACGGTGGTCGTTAAACCTTCAATAAAAAACAAAAAACAAAAAGTGCAAAATTCGTTCTTTCAGTGTTTCGTAAAAAATAGTTGCTATAAAGTTTGCCACACCAAAAATAATGCTAGCCCACCCGTCGCCTATCCTGTTTTCGAATTTCGAAGTCTAGCGACGTCTGTGTTGTTTACACAAAGAGGGGAGAACAGAGACGAAATAATATAGTATCCACGTTTCGAACCCCAGACGCAGAAGTAGTCCTTTTCTAAATTAGGACTATTTGTTCCAGGAAAGAGGCAGAGCCATCATCCAAAGAAAGTACACATTTATATCCTACAGAAGTTTGAACCCATTTCCAAAAGTACAAAGCCCATTCCCTAGATCACTCGACCACTGTGAGAACTGTCTGTTCTTTCAGTTTTTATTCTGTAAAGAGAACAATGTATTTAAAATATATTTGATTCCGCAAGAATTTTGAGATCTATTACGTACAAGTTATGCCCACACACAAACAACCTATTTATTCTGACCTCCTATGAAAAAAAATGTGGCCAACTTCATTTCCTTGGCATTATTTTACTCTGCAATTGATACAAAGCTTTGCACAGGCAACTGAGTTAGGAAACTCTGTACAAAAGCCTTCTAGATAAACGCCGAGGGTTAAAAAAAAAAAAAAAAGTGTCAGCCGAATCATTCCATCAGATAATTTTTAATCCGTACACGTCGCTTCGCCGGAAACGACCCTTTCCGAGCAGATTCAAGACACGCAGAAGCAGCTTCATCCCTTTGCCTAAGCCATTAGAGACGACGATCACAAAAACGTCTCAGAGTCCGTTGTCCACTTTGTGATTAGAACAACAAGGAAGGACTTAATTGCATTTGTTCCTCGGTCGCTAGGCAATGTAGCTCGAAATACCAGTAGAACCTGACTTCAAAGAATTTCATGTACAGAGATCTCTATCGAAGCTCCCTCTTGAAAACAGTGCATTAAGTCCAAGCAGTGTCAAACGCAGACAATTGCTACGTCATAATAACACAGGAAGTGTTTCACTAGTGCATAGAACTCTTTCCTCCTGACTTCAAGAAGAAAGAAAACAAAGTGTTTTAAATACTTCGGTGACGTCCAGGTATTTGTGTCGGAATGAATAGTACGAAATACTTTTGCATCGTGAAACATAATCTCTCTTGATGCGCACTAACTCTTTCAGTTCTGGTGACAATGAGGTCCAGAGGCAGAAACACTACTCAGCTTATTTGGCAAGGGGGGGGGGGTTCAGTGAATACGTTGAATGCATTTTATTACTCGGGCTGATGTCAAAAGCATAAGAAATGCTTATTTCAATATACTGATGAACCATACCGAAAGAAATCCATTAACAAACTTCCAAAATCAGAGGCTACACTTTTGTCTTGTACCGTCCAATGGAAGCACACATTTTCAACGGCAGAAAAAAAGAGAAAAAAAAAAAAAATAAATTTTCAGTTAACACCAGTGGAAACCATTTGGCACAAATAAAAATGCGCACCGCTCTTTCTCAGAATTTGTTT
This sequence comes from Macrothele yani, assembly GCA_039090855.1. NCBI lineage: Eukaryota > Metazoa > Arthropoda > Arachnida > Araneae > Macrothelidae > Macrothele > Macrothele yani. The sequence continues at coordinate 23,465,089 of CM077001.1, read as the reverse complement.
TCGAAAACAGGACTTTTACGTAATCACCTTCAAACGCTATGCACAAATCGTAATGTCTCAGCAATCCTTGAAAACATTTGCTTCAAATCATTCTCTGGAAGGGTTTGGGGGTAACGACCGCCATGAGCAGCTACTGTTAGGGCTATAAGCAGCCGCTCATCCCTAATTTGGGGGCACTGTTTCCAGGGAATGGACAGTGCCATCTTATAAACACACCACTCATGTCTCATCCGGGACGACACTAACTCTGAGCCCATTTTGGACGAATGTTCAGAAGGCAGCTGCTCAAACCACTCTGCTACCGGGGCGGCGAAGTCGTTTCGACACTCGTTCTTCCCGTAGTTTAATATATCTTACTATGAGCATCTAAAGTTAATTAATTAGGCAGCCTCCTTGGGCGAGTGGTACGAAGAGAGTTAGCTTGTAACTATTCGTCCGAGATGGGTCCGGGTTCGAAGCCCTGGTGAGGCATGTATGGTGTGCTTGTTTTTATGACTCTAGCTCTCACTCTTCCCTGGAACCAGTGACCCCAAGTTAGAAACGGGAGGTAGCCTATATAACCCATTAAGTTACCATAGTAATCGTTTAACCTTCCAAACAGCCGCCCGGTAGCTCAGTGGGCTAAGCGCTCTACTCTGTCTTCTGATACTTTGTCCGAGGTGGGTCCTGGTTCGAATCCCGTGAGACATGGATAGTGTGCTTGTTTTATGGCGCTAGCTCTCTCCCTTCCCTGGAACCAGTGACCCTAAATTAGGGATGGGCGACTGCTTATAGCCCATCGAGTTGCTCAGGGTTGTCGTTATACCTCCAAATAAATAAGTACATTTGATTCCTTCCCTTAAAAACTAGAGCTGTAGGAAGAAGCTCAATGTTCTCGGTATCCTCACAGAACTTGTTTAGCTATCAACATATAAGTTGACAAGCATGTATACTGTTTTTCACGTTGTGGAACACAACGTGAAAAACAGTATACACTGAAGAGCAATTGAATTAGAGATACCTGTCTAGTAACGCGTAGCACCACCTTTCGCCCTGATGACGGCAGCGATTCATCTCGACAAGACACCGGAAGCGTTGGGAAGCCATACGGATCCACGACCCCTGAACAAGCTCCCACAGTTCACGAAGATTTGATGGACGGGGATCAGCGCCCCGAACATCTCTCTCGATGGCATCCCAAATGTGCTCGATGGGATTGAGGTCAGGTGACCTAGCTGGCCAAGGAAACGAGGTCACGTCGGTGGAGGGTTTATCCAACCATTCGGATACAATTTGGGAGCGATGGCACGGTGCATTGTCTTGTTGCAGGATGAGGTCCCCAGTGGGATGTTGAAGACGCACAAACGGGAGCAAATGGTCGTCCATGATATCCTGGTAGCGTTGACCTGTGAGGGACGATATCACACGTACCAGGGGTCCCATTTCAGTCCAAGTAAACAAACCCCAGACGAGAATGCCACCCCCACCAGCTTGAAGAGTACCCTGCTGACAAGAAGGATCCATCGCTTCACGTGGTTTGCGCCGTACTCGTATCCTGCAATCAGCATGAACCAACGTGAATCTCGACTCATCAGTCCAGGCAACATTTACCCACATGTATAGGGTCCAGTGGCGATGTTCCAGCGCCCATGCTAATCTTTGCACCCTGTGATGTGCGGTCAGCAGCAGTACCCTCGTTGGACGACGGCTTCCGTACCTGATAGCGAAGAGATGGTTCAGAATGGTGTGGATGCTTACACGTTTTTGTGCACCAGCGTTAAATTGCAGAGTGATTTCTTGCACTGTGGCCCGTCTATCCGCTGTTACAATGCGAGCTAGCAGACGATGACCCCGCTCATCCACACGCTGTTGTCCACGACAGTTGGCCCTTGCAGGGATGGTTTTACCGGATTCGATGTACTCACGGTGCACCGATGACACAGTGGCTCGTGAAAATCTCAGTGCCTGCACGACTTCCGAGATGGAGTGACCCATTCGCCGGGCCCCGACAATTTGCCCACGATCAAATGCGCTTAGATCCTTCGTCTTACCCATACTGCGTCGGACTCTTACTGATTCCCGTCGCATCACTCCTTATATTGTCGGATCGCTGCATACGTCATGTCGTTTCCGTTTACAGGGCCGCCCACAGCGCCACATTTGCATAACGCCAGCTGTCTCTAATTCAATTGCTCTTCAGTGTATACCAGTCAGCTTGTAGGTTGATAGCTAAATAAGATATCATAGCCACGTAGATAAGTTCTACACTCTTACGTGTAATCTGAACTAAACCTATCCTCACAGATGTTCAAGCACACAAAATTCAAGTGCCCAGCACTGTACCTGAATGTTTTCAATTGATTCAAAATGGAATATTATAGGAAACTTTGGGGTTGGGAGGGGGGGGGAGAGTAACGACATCCGTGATAACTCAGTCGCTCGTCCCTAATTTAGGATCACTAGTTCCAGGAAAGCCAGTGCTGTAAGACAAACACAACATCCATTCCTCACCGGGATTCGAACTCGGACCCAATCACGTACGAATAGTCAAAAGCCAGCAGCGCTTAGACCATTGCGCCAGGGGGGAAGCAGGAAACCTTTTCAGTTTGGTGAATGTGGAAAATCACACGGGCCCAAGTTCAGACAACCGCGGTGGTCTATTCAGCCATGGAATCAGATATCTGTTTACATTAGGATGTCAAAATCAATCCGTCAGTGTGGTGCTGCTAAATTTCCAACTATCAGCCATCAGTCGTTTCTCACATTCACATTTCACAAATCTGAATCACGTCTTTGAAATGCTAGAACGCTGAATCCTACGTCATCCCCCACCCCCACCCCCCACCCTCTTTTCAAATTTTTTGTGAATGCTTCAATTGATTCAAAATGGAATATTATAGGAAACTTTGGGGGTTGGGGGGGGAGAGTAACGACATCCGTGAGAACTCACACGGGGAAAAAAAAAAAAAAAGCTCTCGGCATTATTCTGTCTCCATAAATAATTTGTTACATGACTTCGAAACAGTATGTTTACTGAGACAGTACGAGGTCCTTATAAACACAAACTGTTTTGCATTAGTTTTATCGAAAGGAAGTGAAAATGTTAAATTAGAGGAAAACGTTAACGTTCAATGCGGAAACGATGATTAGATCGAAAGTTTACTGTGTTTGGAATTTAATAATTACACGATAGCTCCTGCTCAAATTTATATTGCTTGTTTCTAAACCGGTTGTTGTTTGAGTGGTCAGAGGCACGGGGTTTGAATCCTACATGAGATAGGGGCGGTTCATTTTTTCTATGGCTGCTTACTCATACCCTTCCCTGGAATCAGTTGCCCTAAATTATAGATCGGTGAATCCCTAAAACCTTAGACACTCAATGAGTGCCTAAGGTTTTAGGGATTCACTAATATCTTAGACACTCATTCGCCACTCTCGCCAGTTCCTTAAAAAAAAAAAAAAAATTTCGAAATATTTATTTATACTTTTGTTGGTTTGTTTTTGCGTTTAGTTGCACAAGGGCTTCAAAAGAATGTCAGAGAGCGCCAATCACCCAGGTTAGTTATGAAAACGGGAAGAACGTCACATTAAGGCACAAGAAAATAACACGTTTATAACGGAGGTACGAATAGGACATGTTTGTTTGCAATTTATTTCAAAAATCTGACGCAAGTGACATATGTGAGGCCAAAAAGGTCGGCTTGGGCTGTGGTGACGCCAATCCCCAATCAACCCGAAAAACCAGCTGACACCTGCGTGATGTATTTCACCACTTCAGTGATATTTATATGCAGCAAAGTCCGCAGGTGAAAGCAATTTCTTTTCCAGAAGTGATGGCGCATTTTCGCTTTGTACCGAACAAGACCGGACACACCTTCAAATTCTTCTTGAACAAGACCGGACACACCTTCAAATTCTTCTTGAACAAGACCGGACACACCTTCAAATTCTTCTTGAACATCAAATCGCCTCTACAAAGTATAGCACAGTCATATTCACCAGGAATAGTCATCAGATACATTACCATTCACCAATAATAAGTATGAGACCCGTAATTCTTTCGATGGCGTAAGTCTCAAGTTACGCGGAAGAGGAGTTAGTATTCAATTCAACGTCCACTGAGTTTTCATCAGTCCCGGGTTCTTCCGAAGAGAGCCAGTACCCATTTAATTAGTTTCACGCGACGTATCTACCGGATTGTCGACAGAGCTTTAAACTACATTAATCATCGCAGAAGAGAAATCAGTATCCAATTCAAGAGCATTACGTAAAATACCCATACAAGCGTGCAGCTTCTCGAATGGCCTGTTTCTTCTCATTCGCGGTTTTCTTACTCTGGACTCGTTAATTCCACCGAAAGTTAACATTAATAACCACCTTTTATATCATCTAGTTAAAATCACTTCCAGAGCAATAAAGTAATTCAACATGAACAGTCGATGCATGGGACGACCAGTAATAGTGGGGTTTTGTTTTTTCCGGATTTCGGGAGCATAGCAGAGTGGCTCATTTACAGCTGACAGGAAGCTAAGGAAAAGCCATTTCAATATCGTCCCAAGAACTGACATAAAAGGAAAGCTATTTTAAATTTAAAGTGTAATATAGAGATCAGGACAAACAAAATCCGCTACTTTTCCAATATACAGCACCGAATAAAGAGCACTACTGCAGAAGAGCGGGTTTTCATTCATAGCTAAAACCTCGGAATTGTTCAGTTTCCTTAGATGTGAAGGCCTGACGAACCCACGCTACAGGGCACTGAAAGTTATCCAGTGAACAGCCCTGTAGCGGGTTTATGCTTCTGAATTAGCTTTTCTGTTATAGACACAAGAACTTTCCATACAATTTTAAGTACACACTTACCTTCATGTAGCTCAGGCACCGGCACGACTCTTTTCTCGGATGAACAAGGTCCTTCATGCTTGTTAGACAGTGTCTCGCTCGTCGCCTTCTGATGCGCAAAGTCCGGCATCAGAGAATCCTCGTGGCTGAGAACAAGCCGCATTCGTATGTCCCAGTTTGGCACACTTTTCACAGGCCTATGTTGTACGTAATTTTCGCTTAAGAGCCTCCCATCCACCAGAAGTTTCACACTTTCTGCTTCATACGATGCTTCAAAACACGAGTTCCAATCTTCAGAGGGGAGAATTCCAATATAGGGGTACTTTCTCTCACTGTGGGTCTCACAGTATCTCGATAGGGCGGCTGTGCAGATTTAAAGTTACTGGGCCGCTGCGCTGCTGGGCACAGCATCGATTATGGGTCCTGCTCACTTTGCCCGCCATTCTTGATTGAAAAAGGAAAAAAGCGTTTTTTGTTGCCACATACCCCAATGTCCTTTTTTTATTTTTTTCGTAATAGAAAAAAAAATTAGACCTTGATTTCAACAGAAATACACACTATGAGTTCCCCCAGAAACGATTTGTCTATTTTCACGGTTGTGGCCATTTCCTAGATAAACCCACTACGATTGAGGTGGTCTGTGTGAGTGGTTTATTCAATTCCATTCAATTCAATTCATTTACTTTGCTGAGACATAAAAAAAAAAAAAACCAGTGTTACAGAAATATCAGTTGAAACAATGCACAGCAAGCAAGGAAGGCTAGTTTTACACTGAAGTCAGTAGTTGTAATTACAAGCAAGAGTATCCTAGTGACAAAAAAAAAAAAAAAGGTAATGATATATGAGCAGATAATAAACATTACAGATAATACCATTGAAAAAGCAATTTACATCACGATATACAAGTCGTCGTAATATTAGTCTTAGTCCCCATCCACTGTAATCATTAATTAGAGGAGCTGCGATTCATTATAAAGTTGTTGGTTTTTTTTTTTTTTAAAAAGGTTAAAATTATTTAAAGAAGTTAGTTCCGTATAGGTAATGAGTTCCAGTAGTGTGGGCCAATGTAATTTAAATTTGCTTCATGGTCTCTGTTTTCGGATGAATAGGCCGAATATGTGATTTAGTGCGTGTGTCATGTGTGTGTATCTGGAGTATAATTTGTATGATGCCGGTGTGTAAATTATTCTTAATGCGTTTGAACATAATTTTCCCGATATTGAAGTAATATAATTGGTTAATCGTAAGAATGTTATATTTGTTTGCGGGAAAACTCTTGTGGTATTATATAGTGTTAGTTGTGTATTTCTATCAAATTTTAGGTCAATTAATCTTATATATTTGTTTTGAAGAATTTGAAGTTTTTTGAAATTATATTAAGTTGTCTGTCTCCAAGATAAGATAGCTTAATTAATATGAGTCTGAAACATGGTATAATATAAATGAATTAATGTTTTATAGGTAAGGTTTGTAAATACCAAGCGGATAACTCCAACGTTTTTAGACAAATCATTAAATTTTGTCTTGATAGATATAACAGAGTTTGACGTCATACGTCAAAATCTGTTAATCTATAAGAAGAGATTTTTGATATCGTCCCGGGAAATATCCTGCCAGGCTGCTTCTATATGAGACTAGAGTTCATTTGTGGTGACTGGCGGAGGCGCTTGATGGGCCAGTCGCTTAAGCTACCATGTCAAGACATGTTCGATCGGAGTTATATCGAATGAACTTGCTGGCCAGGGAAGTAACGGTGTCTACCGTGCATAGAAGAGGTCTTGAACATTTCGGGCTATATGTGGCAGAGCATTGTTTTCTGAAGAAAGGGTATCACCGCTTCTTGAGAAACAAATCTGATCATAGGCGCCGACTTAGGGGGCAAGGTGAATCTTGCCCCTCCAATAATTTTATTGGGGGGCAGTGCCCACCCAATAATTTTTATTTCGTTTAATAAAATAATCGCTTTAGCATTGTAGGGGCGAATAATTAATCGCTTGCATAAACTATGTAATGTACGCTAATTTGCATAATTTATAGAGACTGAAATATTACAGAATTATGTGATGGACATTAAGTTAGGTAATTTCATGAAACGTAAATATTCTCGACAAGCTCATGTATGTTTGAAGATCACCTGTGAGAAATTATTAACGATCGTCCTCTAGGGCGAAGATACGCACGAAACGAGGTTGAAATAACAGACGCCAGACGTCTGAAGAATGCAGTATTTCGAAGACATTCCGATGTATACAGTTGTTGTTCTATGTATTCACAGAGGCCACAGCTATTGTTCCTAGCCTTCAGGTTTGCAGGAGACGCAGAAAGCAGAAGCGGCGTAAGGACGCCTCGGGGTCACGCAAGAGAAGTTCGAAGGTCAGGTTAGGGCTCTGAGCTCACGGAAGGGTGGGGGCGCTGCAGAGAGAGGTGAGACAGCCATCTTTGAGCGCGCTCCACACCAGGGGACGTGATCGCCGCAAGACGGGAAGAACGCAGGAGCCAATGGGGAGCGAGGAAGTTGGATCCTTGGAAATTTTACGTCGGAGAAGACACAGTTGGAGTTGAGTGCTCGTAGGAGCAAGAAGTGTTTTTCGTGAATTGCAGCGTCCGGGATATGAACTCTGGTAAGACCACGTGTGCGGAAATGAGGCATTAAGCCTTTGTTGGAGAGAGAAAGAGTGCAACGTGTACGAAGTGATACAGGCCATTAGTGGCTCTCGCTTACGTGATAGGATAAGCGTTAGGAAAAGAACTGATTTTTTCCGAATAAGGATTCCGAGACGGAAAACGAATTTTTGGAAGTACCAAGTCTGTAGCAACTGAAGTAGCACGAACTAGAGAAAAATAGCGGCCGAACCCTATGATAATAAAATCGTTACGTTCAGTACTTGGGCCTATTGAATATTTTATGCCTCAATGATTTTCTACAGTTATACCCTCCCCTCTCTTGAATAGCAGATATATTGACAAAAAGCTGAGAGAGAACGCCGGGCTATCGTCAGCATTCGTTGATATATAGTTTATTTGTAAAAAGAACCTCATTTTATTTATCATGCTGTGGGACAATCTTCTCAAACACGTGGGAGCAAGGTTGGCATATGCTAATTAACATACGAGCTTCCGTCCCTACAAGCATCATAAGGTGAACCAAGCTGCACTTTATGAGGCCAAAGCTATTTATTTCCAAAATAGTAATAAATAACAAAATAAATAAAAACATTTTTCCCATTCTCAGCATTGCTCATTTGATAAGAAACTGGATTGCCAGGCCAGTATTAATAGTGTTAAACATGTTCTCGTGATATGTGCTAAATGATTAAAACAATCTTATCATAAATAAAATACAGAAACGTATAATCTAGCGCCTTTATTTAAATATTTATTTTTTGCCCTTCTTGTCTTTTGTTTGAGTAACTCAGCTAATTTCTCATACTTTTTACTAAACTTTGAAAATAAAATCTCTTTGGATATTTTGTATAAAATCACAGGCTGAATTACATTTTGTAAAATATTAATATTCAGCGAAAGAATGTTTCTATTTCCTTGTTCATTTGCTGAAGAGCAATTACAATTGCGTTTTAAAATATACGTCGAATCTCGTAGTTTATTTTTTTGACCCCCCCCCCTTATTATCCTCCTGACAACGGAAGAGACATGTCCCTCCCACATCTGATCTCTTCACACCTAACCCCCCCCCCCGCAATAATTCGGAGAAGTCGGCGCCCCTGACCCTGATGTATCGTTGGCTGTTAAGGGTTCCCTCAATTTGTATCAGGCGAGATCGCGATTTGAACCCAATGGCACCCCGCTTGACGTTGGGCCGGTATGACGCTGCAAGGTGCAGTTCACCACGATGTCTTCGAACGCGTATGCGACCACCATGGTGCAATAAGTTGAATCGTGACTCGTCAGAAAACGAGATATGTTGCCAACCAGCATGCCAGTGTTTGTGTTCAAGACCCCATTGCTGCCTGAGGCGTCTGTGTTTGAGGGTCAAAGGAATGCCCAGCAATGGGCTGCTAGCGACCAACCCTCAATTAAACAGAAGATGTCGAACTGTGCTAGAGGACAAAGCCAGACCAGTGACAGCTTTCTACTACTACGCCAACACCGTGGATGTCACTGTGCGATCGATCACTGCCATGCGGTGGATGTGTCTGTTATTCCGTGCAATCGTACGATTTTGCGGCCCATTTCCTGGATTTCTGTGCGTCCGTGCCTCACCTGTCCGCTGACACCAAGTTCGCATCACTGTACGGGAGGTTTGTTCCGCACCAGTGGCAATTTCGCGGGAGAAAAATCCAGCCTCTCTCATCCCAATTATATTTCTTCGCTCAAAGTCCGTCAGTTGTTCATAATGCGAATTTCTTCGGCGACGGAGCGTAGCGAGACACAAGAAACACCCTTTCGGCTCAATATAGGTTCTTCACTAGTTACAACATCTCGTTTGGGCCAGCTCTTTATACCAAAAACTGGACAGTTCAGAGGGCGATTCTCCGAAACTGCATGCACAAAATTCTCTCTGAAAGTGGCTCCGCACGTCTGACGTCTAATGCAAGAAGAACAATCCTGACCAATGTCAGTAAACGATCATATGCTTCCTCAAAACCCTTGGTGGTGCCAAATCCCACTACTTGCGACGTCTTTGAAGCCACTAATTCCTACGCTTCCTAGTGCATCTCCATTTACTTGCATAGAAGCTGAAAACATGCGTCGATTCATTAACGCAAATCATTGGAATGATTCCATAGCGTATACAGTTATTCTACAACAATACAGTACCATTATAATCGTAGTGGTCAGACTTTGATAATGTATAAACAGGAGTTTTTAATCCCTTGTTGTTTTCTCTTCTTGACGCCATTCGTCAGGAACGAGTATATACGACTAATTTTTATAGTACGCGCAAGTGCTTATAAGTAAATAAATATACAGGGTGAGTCAAAAGTGGCAGGACACCATTGTATTTCAGAAACGGGAGGAAAAATGAAATATCTGAATACCCCAGCAAAGAATCGGTGAAGGGGCCTATCTTTTAGGCTATTTCCGGAACATGGCTACCATCTTGAAATCCGCTATATTGGATCAAAGTCAAACTTTTCAAATGGTAAAGGTGGTCATGTTGCATATCAAACAAGACCAGAATTTTCTCAGAAATTGATTGCCGTAATCAGATTTGACATATGCGTTGTGGTTCACAAGTTATCAACAGAGAAAGTTAAAATAACAACCTCTAAAGTACCCTGTGATGCGCAGCTATTAGATGTATTCAATGTGTTGTCCCTGTTGCTGAAAACAGAACGGAAGGCGCTTGATCCAGTCGTTATGCACCTGCATGAGAATATCGGGAGAAATGCAGTTCCAGGGCTCCAGGATGCGTTGCTGAAGGTGGTGTTTGTCGCGGATATTCTCAGCGCACACCAGGTGTTTCAGATGACCCCCTAGGTGAAGAGGTCGGAGGATCTGGGTGGCCATTCCACAGGACCACGCCGGCCAATCCGGTGACCAGGGAATTGAACATCTAGCCATTGACGAATAGTTGCTCCGTATTGTAGTGGAGTTCCATCGTGTTGGAAATCACAGGGAAAACTGCCATCTTCATTCAGAAGAGAAGAAACACTGTTTCTTGTAGCATTTCCAGGTAGCGCTGAGCATTTAGGTTATTGTCGATGAAAATGAGTTCGATTACACGGGTGCCCCATATTCCACACCAAACCATAACCTTTACATTACCAACGACGTCGGACGGTTCCAGCCAGTGAGGGTTCCTGTCACTCCAGTACCTGTGGTTCTGACGGTTAACCTCACCACTGACATAAAAATTGGCCTAGTCACTGAACAAAATGCCCTGTGCGAATGAGGGATCCTGTTGATGTTGGTCTAAAGCTCAGTTGCAGAACTCGACACGAAACCGGCGTAAAAGTTTCAGTTCCAAATCTTATCAGATGGTAAGTGGTGATTTTTGCTCCACCTCTTGAGCTGCGTCCGAGGAAGACACCCGTGGGTTACGCCTCTGGGGTGATTAGTTCCTATCTCTTTTGTTGGTAAGACTTTAGTAGGTATGTACTACCTACTAAAGTCTTACCAACAAAAGGGATAGGAACTAATTTAGTAGGTATTTTTTTTAATTTTTTTTTAAATTGAGGTTTAACGACCACCGTGGGCAATTCAATAGGCTATAAGCAGATCAGATCAGATTATATAGGAACTAATTTAGTAGGTTTTTTTTTTTTTTTTAATTGAGGTTTAACGACCACCGTGGGCAATTCAATAGGCTATAAGCAGATCAGATCAGATGATATGTAAGGGATTTTAGGAAGGGAGTGTCTGACCCCAGGTCTTAAACAACCCTTAGAAATAGGAAGCTAGGAGATTTGGGCTAGAGTGCCCGATAGGAAAGTCACACGGAAGCCAGATAGAAAGGGGGAGGAAGACGCCCTTATTTATTACGGTGGGGGGCAGTACCCGGGATCAGACGGCTTAACGTGCCCATCCGACGCACGGCGGGTATTTAGTGGTTCGAGCGTTCGTACCTGCCCGGGATCGAACCTGAGGCTACATCCATGGCAGTCACGAATACTGACCACTAGGCCACCCGCGGCCCATTAGGCTATAAGCAGTCGCCCGTCCCTAATTTAGGGCCACTGGTTCCAGGGAAGGGAGAGAGCCAGTGCCGTAAGACAAACACAAGATTCATGCCTCACACGGGATTCGAACCCGGATCCCTGTCTGACGAATGAACAGAAGCCATCGCTTAGACAACTACGCCACCGGCCACTGGTTTCAGGGAAGGGAGAGAGCCAGTCCTGTAAGACAAAATAACATCCATGCCTCACGGGATTCGAACCCGGACCCATCTCGCACGAATGATCAGAAGCCATCGCTTAGACCACTGCGCCACCGGGGCCGGCTGCAAAAATTCAATTTTACTACTTTCTACTGTTAATTCTCAACTTTTTTTTGTTCTACTGATAACAAACGTATCCAGATGTTCAACAGAAAAATCAGCAGTCAAAATTAGTGTTATTGCGAAAATCTTTGTAGTACCTCCCAAGCACTAAAATGTCATAGTCAGATTTCCAGGGAGGGTGAATGCCCTCTTTTGCCTCCCCCTCCCTATGGCTAACGAAGTGATGCTACCTTCAACGCATTACAACCGTCTGGTATACAAATATTTCGCAGGTAGTACTTCTGGTTTTCACTTTTCGTGACTATTAGAAAAAAAAAAAAAGCATGTTTTCAAAGGACGACTTAATCAGTGAAGACTGCTTTGTCGCCAAGTGCTAAATTTCAGTTGCAGCATTAGGGAAAGCTTTAGAATCCAGTTCGAAAAATATTGCTGCCGTTTGGGCTTGCGTCATTGTAATATGCTTGTCCCCAAAGATCTGTTATTGATAATAACCTAATGTACGCACGCAAGCGTAGGAGATTAGTCACACAGCTACAAGCATATCCTTAAACTTTATGCTCCATTCTATAGACCAAGGTTCGGCGACCTATAGCCCGTATTGTGCTTTCATCCGGCCTTCCTCTTTAAAAAGAAAAGGAACATGCATGTTTATCAATGTCGTCGCTTCCAGTCTTATATAAAATTACAAACGTGATTCGTGTCTACGCGTTTTCCGTTACGTAAAGTTGGTGCCCCCCTTCCCCACTGTTAAAATTACCTACACTGTGTTACGAGGGTTTAGGAGATTTCACAAGTTTTTTGAATTATTTCATTTCCAAGTAAGGAATATTTAGCGGTAAGTCTTTTTCTGTCAGCATGGAGATGTTCAAAGAAGCTATCTACGGCGGCAATGGTAATTAAGCTAGAATTGTAAAAAAGTGATCCCAGTCAATCTTTCTTTGTATTGAAGAGCCAGTTCACAAAACGTTAAGTGCTTTTTATCGTTTTCTTGGCGCTTCTCGGATCACAGTCATGTACACTGTGATCCGAGAAGCGCATCGAGACACATAAATTAGTTTATTGCTCAAGAAGCGTAGGGGAATCGTTCTCCTCTTCAGGATAGGAGTCGAAAGAGGCTCGGACGACTTAGGGGTTTAGGAAAAGAGGAGGTCGTGAGATGATGGTTTGAAAGGAACACTCTTTTGGGTCTCCGGACAAGGTCAGAGCAAGAGAATAAAAATTACGTAGAATTAGTGTAAATGCGAAACAAAATAAGTAGCGAGAAGACAGAAACATTAAGTTATAATTTACTAAGACCAATCGGGGACAACCTGCACTATGTATAAGTTTAAGCAAATAATAAATTAACTGGAACTGTAACTTTCTCATCTATTCCTTTGCTATATACAGGGTGATTCATAAAGAAGTATACAGTTTCAACGCACTATATAACAAGAACAATGTAAGATATTTTATGTTACCTCTAACAGAATTCTAGGTGACTGTTTCAATATTTTTAGAGACAGTCCCAGATGTTCCATGTGTGCACTTTTAGTCACACGACACACATTGAGCCGGTAATCCATTTCCACCCAAACGCGAGGTAAGATATCTGAATCAAGTTCAGTGATAGTGGTTGTGATACGCTGTTTCAGCTCCGCTAGATCAACAGGAAGGGGAGGGGCGAATACCTTTTCCTTTACGTACCCCCACAGGAAAAAGTCGCAAGGTGTTAAGTCTGGACTTCTGGGTGGCCATTGGGTCAGTGGCATGTTGTAGTCCGCGGCTCGTCCAATCCATCGGTGAGAAAGATGTTCATCGAGATAATCTGTATTTTCTGCAGAAAATCACCCTGTATTTTCTGCAACGAACTGGGATTAGGCTTAAACATCGAATTCGAACGGGGCTATAAACAGGACAGAGCCTTCCATTAACTGCATGTAGTGAAACTATAAAATTCTCAAAAAAAAAAAAAAGTTTAAAAAAATAGTATAACTATACTAGTGATCCGAATTTCTTGGCGTAGAATAGAAATCAAAGTTTCATAGCTTTCGCAAGGAAGGTAGACAGCAAACTGAGTAATAGAACACTTCAACAATTTGAACGCGGTGGCTTGACTAGAAAATGTATGAGTAGATGCGAATGTAATTATTCATTCACAGAAACGAGGAGTCATGTTGGTTGGGCACTCGGTACCGTGGGAAAAAACGCAGCATTGTTTGACGAACTGGTTCTAAACTCGTGACAATTCTGGAGAGACGCTATCATTGCAAGCCTCACTGTTGGTAATGATCTCTAATGTTTCGCGAATGGCAGTAAATTTAGGCGTGAAGCAGGAAGCCGATTTTTTTATATCATCCTACATAGAATCAGCGGATTTGAATTTGACTTCTCTGGACAGGGCACAGTGGTTACTTTTCCGTCCCTTGTGTCTCTTTTATGTTCGTTGAGTCTAATTCTAAACCAGCGCTTGCTCATTCCAATGTAGTATCGCTTGGAGCGGTCCGGATATTGTAGTAAGATGGCATAAACACCTGCCTCGTTGAGAAGAGGAGATGTGTCAATATTTCTCTTAAGCACGGTATGTATAAAGATGCCGGGAACCTTATGCCGACACGGAAGTTCATCCTCCTGAGTGTATTCTTGAGTTGGTAGGAAACATTTGGTATGCAGGGAATAGAGCTCAGGTAGCTTAGTTGCAGCTCAGAAGGATTAACACGGCTGGATCTGAATTTTTCGATAAAATTTTGCACCTGGTTCGATGATATATCTTTCCTCAGTGGCCAATTCGATTATGTTTTTTAGTTCGCATTATCTAGAGTGAAGATCGGAGGAGACGGTGAAGCGAGAACGGAAAACAGTTGTCTTGTAAGAATCAGGGTAAAATGAATTACGGAGCATCAGGTTGGGGACAGAGGTGGGTTTACAGTAGACTTCTGTGCGAAGGCGGTTGTCAGGCGATTTGTTCACCAGGACGCCAGATAAGGTAAGGTACCGTTGCGTTCAAGCTTCATAGTGAAATTGATCGAAGGGTGTATATAATTCACTTTATCGAAGAAAAAACGGGAGAGTCTCCTTTTTGTGAGGCGATATGAAAAATACGTCGTCCGCATATCGTAGCCAGGAGTGATGTTGATGAATATACACTGAAGGGCAATTGAATTTGAGACAGCTGGCGTTATGCAAATGTGGCGCTGTGGGCGGCACTGTAAACAGAACGACATGACGTATGCAGCGATCTGACAATATAAGGAGTGATGCGAAAGGAATCAGTAAGAGTCGGAAGCAGTATGTGTAAGACGAAGGATCTAAGCGCATTTGATCGTGGGAAAATTGTCGGGGCCCGGCGAATGGGTCACTCCATCGCGAAAGTCGTGCAGGCACTGGGATTTTCACGAGCCACTGTGTCACGGGTGCACCGTGAGTACATCGAATCCGGTAAAACCATCCTTGAAAGGGCTAACTGCCGCGGACAACAGCGTGTGGATGAGCTGGGTCATCGTCTGCTAGCTCGCATTGTGACAGCGGATAGACGGGCCACAGTGCAAGAAATCACTCGGCAATTTAACGCTGGTGCACAAAAACGTGCAAGCAGCCACACCATCCAGAACCATCTCCTCGCTAGGGAGTACAGAAGCCATCGTCCCACGAGGCTACCGTTGCTGACCGCACATCACATGGTGTAAAGATTAACATGGGCGCCGGAACATCGCCACTAGACGCTAGACAGGTGGGGAAAATGTTGCCTGGACTGATGAGTCGAGATTCTCGTTGGTACATGCGGATGGCAGGATACGAGTACGGCGCAAACCACGTGAAGCGATGGATCCTTCTTGCCAGCAAGGTACTCTTCAAGCTGGTGGGAGTGGCATTCTCGTCTGGGGACTGTTTACGTGCATTGAAATGGGACCCCTGGTACGTGTGACATCGTCCCTCACAGGTCAACGTTACCGGGATATCCTGGACGACCATTTGCTCCCGTTTGTGTGTTTTCAACATCCCACTGGGAACCTCACCCTGTGTGCGTCTTCAACATCCCACTGGGGACCTCACCCTGCAACAAGACAATGCACCGTGCCATCGCTCCCGAACTGTATCCGAATGGCTGGATGAACACTCCACCGACGTGACCTCGCTTCCTTGGCCAGCTAGGTCACCTGACCTCAATCCCATCGAGAACATCTGGGATGCCATCGAGAGAGATGTTCGAGGCTCTGACCCCCTCCACCAAATCTTCGTGAACTGTGGGAGCTTATTCAGGGGTCGTGGATTCGTATGGCTTCCCAACGCTTCCGGTGTCTTGCCGAGTCCATGCCGAGACGAATCGCCGCCGTCATCAGGGCGAAAGGTGGTGCTACACGTTACTAGACAGATATCTCTAATTCAATTGCTCTTCAGTGTATATTGCTCAATTGGGTGAAGTATTGCTTCCGCGAAGACTGCTGAAAGCGAGGATCCCATCGAGGCGCCATTTATTTACGCTTTCCAACTGTAGGTTGAAGAAGCGCATATGCTCCAGCTTTGTCCGTCTGTCCGTCCGCACAATAATCCGCGTAAAAATGGTTAGATTTCGATGAAATTTTAGTATGTCGTAGGGGACCACCTGGGGATCAATCCTATTGAAAATGGACGAAATGGGGTCAAAGGTCAGGACATAGGAGTGGGAACCATTCCATTGACTTTATGCGTCATAACTTGCGTAAAAATGGTTCGATTTCGATCAAATTTTAGCATGTTGTTTCGGAGATACACTGAACCGATTCTGTTTAATATCATCGAAATGGGGTGAAATGTCAGTGCACAGGAGCGATATTTATTCCACAGCCATTGTCCTCGTAACTTGACTAAAAATGCTTCTATTGCGATAAAAATTTAGTACGTTGTTCCGGAGGTATACTGAACCATTTCTGTTTAATAATATCAAAATGGGTTCAAAATTCAGGGCACAGGAGCGAGATTTATTCCACATCCATTATCCTCATAACTTGAGTAATGGTTTCTGGTATGTTGGAAAGCGTATCATAATCAATGCATTGCATGATTTTACTAACTTGTCTGTTTGTAGTTTTTTCCCTGGAAACTGAAATAGCTGGAATTTGAGACCAGGTCCATTAAATTGAAGACGTTAAGGCAAGACTCCTGCGAATAAAGTGATGAACCAGATATAGCCTCTTTCAACGGTCCGATGGCTTCCGGCACAGGGACCGATGGGTAAAGAGAAACCACGTCGAAACTGCCGATAATGTCGCATTGTTGAACAGTGAGCTGCTTGGTTTTTCGTGATAAAATCTAGAGTGGAAGTTCTTAAAAAGTCCGATTCGGGTAGATGATTAGTCAGGAATTTGGATAATGCTTTCTACAGATGGTACTATAAAATCCACTGACACCATCAATAAGTGTTATAAGTGCCTTGCTCCTGGTGTCACCTGTACGAAACGTTTTACACTGATTCAAATATTCAAATTCGTTTAATTCTACGTCACGGATAGTGATAATAAAAATGATTAAAATGTTCTGAAACGGTTCAGAAATATGCGAAACAGAAGGTGAAGCCCAGCTTGCGGCCGTATTGGTTCAAGATCAAAAATGGCAACACCCGTATCAAAAGTAAGACGTCGTTGGAGAGTCCGGCATCGGTGGATCGCAACATTCTACGTATACCACGCCGTTGAAACTGATTCATCAGTACGCTATCACAAGATCTCACCTCCAACATTGTTCGGTTGCTCACAGCCAATTATACTGTAGTTCGGCAACACATCGATAAAGCAGACAGGGGTTGCCGAAATGAACAAGCCAGCCATTGCATCGAAAGAAACTCTCTGCTAATCTAAACTCTGTGAGAAATAAGTGGTGTGAATTCAGGGAAAATTCCTGAAAATAGCATGCAACAAAGTTGCCGGTCGGTGTCCGTCTTTTAAAGAAATTTCCGTTCTTAAAGGTTTCCGTTTCTTCTAACTTCAGTATTTTGACAGATTTTTTCGTAGTCAGTAATTCCGTTTATTTCAGAAACGGCCGTTTCGAAATTTTCAGTATTTATACACAAATTTCGCAAAAATCTTCGATTTTGACTTTTTCAGCCATTTTACTAGATATTCTTCTTTCCTTACGCACGAAGTTAATAAAAGCCGCTCGTGCTACCATTGAGCTAGAAAGACACGTAAAGCACAGTCACGTATAAGATAGAATTCTAATCACGCGATTATATGTTTTATGGTACTAATGTATGTGAGTTAGTAATTTTGTTTTCTCTTGAAACTATTTTTCTGAATAGGTTTGTAATAATTTTATTTTTCTATTAAAAAACTTATTAAAAATTACGTATTTTGTTCATCGTGGTTTTTCGAAGCAAGATAATTTTTCGAAACCCTAAATTTTTTTAAACTGGCAATGGCTTTCAATTATGTTTAAGAATAGGTGAAATGTACTGCTTCAAAGTATTGTTTTACAAAACTCCTAAATATAAAATTTGCTCTTGAGAGCTATAATAGCTTTACCTAATAGCTAACAATAGTACCCAGTTTCTGGCAGCGGCCAGTGCGACATGAAGGCAGAGAGGGTGCTAAGAATCCCCGGAGGACCGGACTAGGCTGCCATCTGATGCTGACCTTGGCTACGTATAACGGACGCTCCCTATCTTCTGATTCAAGGCTTCTTGAATTGGAAGAGGAACTACAAAGGATCAAGTGGGACATCGTCGGGCTAAGTGAGGTAAGGAGAAAAGGAGAAGATCTCATTGAACTGAAAAGTGGACATCTCCTCTACTATCGTGGGACAGATACTGGCAGAACTAGTGGTGTTGGATTTATAATAAACAAGAAACTGAAGGATAAAGTTATAGAAGTTGACAGTTCCTCTGACAGAGCTGCACGACTCGTTATCCAACTCTCGAGAAGATACCAGGCTCAGATTATTCAAACTTATGCACCCACCACAAGTCATGCTGAAGAAGAAATTGAAGAATTTTATGAGGAAATTCGTGATCTAAATAATAAAGGTAAGCAGCACTTGAAGATAATTATGGGAGATTTCAATGCAAAAATAGGGCAACGGCCACAGAATGAAACTTCAGTAGGTAAATTCGGTCACGGCAACAGAAACCAGCGTGGAAATACTCTCGTAGAGTTTGCAGAGGCAGAAGGGTTTTTCATCTTGAACTCCTTTTTCAAGAAAAAGCCACACAGGAAATGGACATGGAGACATCCAAATGGGACGACAAGTGAAATTGATTTTATTATGTGTAACAAAAAATTCGTCATAGAAGACTGCAGTGTGCTAAACAAGTTCAACACAGGCAGTGACCATAGATTGGTGAGATGTAAGATGCACCTCAACACTAAACTCGAACGTAGCAAGCTCATAAGACAAACAAAATGTATTGACATAACCAACCTTAAAAAACACCATAATACCTACCTTCAAATTGGAACTGAAGAACAGATTCTCTGCTTTAGAAGGCCTAACATCGGAAGAAGTGGATATTTCTGAAGTTAACAGAAAAGTAACCAAAGCTCTTATGGAAACAGCAACAAAATTAGCTGGGTCTAAGAACAAATTGCATGTGAACAAATTATCAGGAAAAACCAAAATGTTGATGCAAAAAAGAAGAGTGATGAGGACAACTAAAGAAGATGTGACTTCCAAAGTGGAATATATAGAGCTATGCAAGACAGTACGAAAAAGTATCACTGAAGACGTAAGGAAATTCAACTGTGAACTAGTAAGGAAAGCAATTGAAAACAACCAAAGCCTAAAGATAGCAAAGGGACATCTCAGTAAGGGGAAAAAACAGTTTATGGCACTGAGAAAAGAAGATGGTTCTGTAACAAGAAATAGAGGCGAAATTTTGACAAGAGTGAAAGATTTCTACTCCAAATTATATGAAAGGGATGATACATGTACTCCAGACATCATGAAAGGTACCAGTACCAGAGTTCTTCCAGTCCTTCCAGCAGAAGTTGCACATGCAATCAAGAACATGAAGCGGGGAAAAGCTCCAGGAGAAGATGGAATTACTGTAGACATCATACAAGAAGCAAGTGGAGAAATCGAAACAGTACTCGCCCAAATTTTCACTCGATGCCTTAATGAAGGGAAAATTCCTGAGGATTGGAACAACGCTACAATGATCTTGCTACATAAAAAAGGTGACATTGAGGATCTCAGGAACTACAGACCTATCAGCCTCCTATCAGTGGTTTATAAAATCTTCACTAAAGTTCTTTCACACCTCTTGAAGGTGACACTGGACATGGCTCAACCGAGAGAACAAGCTGGATTCAGGAGTGGCTACAGCACAATAGATCATATCCACGTACTGAGAGAACTAATTGAAAGAGCGAGGGAATATGAACTTCCATTGTGCATGGCTTTTATCGATTATGAAAAAGCCTTTGATTCGGTGAAACCATCAGCAGTTGCAATGGCTCTGAAATCCTGCGGTATTAAAGATGCATACGTTAATATTATTAATAACATCTATGAAAATGCAAGTGCAAAGATTCGGCTGTTTGAAAATACAACACACATAAAAATTGGAAAAGGAGTGAGACAAGGTGACACCATATCTCCGAAGCTCTTTAATGCGACATTGGAAAATGTCTTTCAATCACTGAACTGGGAAAACAAAGGGATAAAGATTAATGGAGATTATCTAACCCACCTTCGTTTTGCTGATGACATAGTCATTTTTGCAACTACCCCATCAGAGCTACAGAGTATGATCCAGGAACTTGCTGACAAGAGTAAAGAAGTGGGATTAAAAATGAACTTTCAGAAGACAAAAGTGATGTACAATGCTTTTACAAGAAATGAAGATTTGTCGATTGATGGAGAAAAGCTGGAGATAACAGACACGTACGTTTATCTTGGACAGCAGATATCAAGTGAGGGTCACATTGGTGAAGAAATTAATTGGCGTACAAAACTTGCCTGGAGAGCTTTTGGAAGAAACAGCATAATTTTCAAGAGCAATATGCCATTATGTCTTAAAAGAAAAGTGTTTGATCAATGCATCCTTCCAGTGCTTACGTATGGTGCAGAGACGTGGACCTTAGCTAAAAGAGACATACAAAGGCTGCAGACAACTCAAAGTAGCATGGAGAGGTGCATGCTTGGTGTAACCAGGAGAGATAAGAAGAGGAACACGTGGATCCGAAAAATGACAAGAGTGGAAGACATCATGATCAGAGTTAAATCCCTGAAATGGCAATTGGCTGGACATACTGCCAGAAGAACAGACCATCGATGGACAGCCGAAATTTTAGATTGGATTCCAAGGGACAGGAAAAGACCCAGAAGAAGACCACATGGAAGATGGGTGGATGAAATTCGAAAGTATGCGGGAGTGACATGGAGGAGACTGGCACAAGACAGACCGTTGTGGAGGAAACTTGGGGAGACCTTCGTCCAGCAGTGGATTGATAATGGTTGACAATGATGATGATGATGACACAAAATGGGGAAAGCCGCCCCAGTGCGTAGTGGTCTAAGTGATCGCTTCTGATCATTCGTCCGAGGTAGGTCCTGGTTCGAATCCCAGTGAGGCATGGATGTCGTGTTTGTCTTACGGCACTGGCTCTCTTCCTTACCTGGAGTCAGTCGCCGTAAATTAGGGACAGGTGACTGCTTATAGCTCACTGAGTTGCTCACGGTGGTCGTTAAACCCTCAATAGCCGCCCCGTTGGCGCAGTGGTCTAAGCGATGGCCTCTGATCATTCGTCCGAAGGGGTCCGGGTTCGAATCCCGGTGAGGCATGGATGTTGTGTTTGTCTTACGGCACTGGCTCTCTCCCTTCCCTGGAACCAGTGACCCTAAATTAGGGACGGGCGACTGCTTATAGCCCATTTGAGTTGCTCACGGTGGTCGTTAAACCTCCAATCAAAAAAAAAAAAAAAAAAAAAAAAAAAATTAACAAATGGCGCACAAATAGTTTCTCATAGCATAATGAAGTATCAGTGGCAAAGAGATTTTCAAATTGAACAGTTAAAAGAAGAAATATACATGTAGAAGGAAACATGATATAACTGAACGCCTTCTAGTGGAAGAATTTTGCATAATGGAAAAGTTGAAAATAGGCAAAAAATATCCTTCATGGGAAGAAGCTATGTTAAGGAAAAAGAACTTTTCAAATACGTCTCCCGAAAGCAGAGATTTCAAGGAAAAGGTTTTGACCTTTAACATCTCCTTGCAGGAAATCTGTGCATTATTTAAAGCGGATAATGTTCCACTAATCTATTGTAGCGAATGGCATACAGTAAAGAAGATAGCTGCAAACATAAGTACACAAACACCACTTAGCGACAGAACTGTGAATTATAAAAGTCCTCAAATACAAATCTAAAGTGTTCCATAAAGTAAATGGTATGCGGTGTTAAAATATTTTTTAAAATCAGACCTTTAGATGTACAGATATTGAGAAAAATAGATTAAATGTTTACGGCCCCCAGCGGCGAAGTAAGGCATTATTTTGGGAAGAAAATACGTACACGCAAGGAGTTTTAAGACAGATATTGCTCCAAACGTCGCCATATAATATTCAAACACCTCTGAAGGAAAAGGAAATACAATCCCAGTCCCCACGTCATCCCCTAAGGACCTATATGCCCCCTCTAAGGAAATTTGGTCTCACGCCCTCCGGTGTCAGATTTGTGATTTAAGAAAAATTTAAAATTATATAAGGAGCTTTTCTTACCTGGGAGGGCGAGACTTGAAATTGCGGCTCTTGGAGTTCGAAACTTTCCCCACCTATACTCGATTAGTGGGGAGTTTTTGGTTTCTCATACCTCCATTATAGGAAAGTACAGTGGAACCTCGTTTATACGTTTTTAAAGATACTAAGTAAAATGAACGTATAATTGAAAAAGGAAACGTATAAACAAAACAGTTTAACATTAAGGGCAATTTAGAATTTTGGGATCGGCGATATTTTACACATAGGTAAGAAAACCGTATAAACGAGGTTCCACTGCAGAGTTTAAGCTGGATCAAAAAATGAGGTAACAAAATGCTAAAGAAATTTAGCCTCTTTTGTCGTCGACGAACTGACGCGCGACGAATCGTCATAGTGGACGAACTGACGCGCGACGAATCGTCGTAGTGGACGAACTGACGCGCGACGAATCGTCATAGTGGACGAACTGACGCGCGACGAATCGTCGTAGTGGACGAACTGACGCGCGACGAATCGTCGTAGTGGACGAACTGACGCGCGACGAATCGTCGTAGTGGACGAACTGACGCGCGACGAATCGTCGTTTTCGACGAATTGACGCGACACCGTCAGACCGAACAATGGATGACGGAGTTTCCGTCATGTGACGAAATACTTTTAGCCACAACTTAGCGGCGGAATTTAAAATTTTCCCCTGGACTACAGCAGTTTCAAATTTTCGGAACACAATCACTTCTGTGATATTTAAATGTCAGGCGGCATTTTGCGACAGGACGCTAATTTTCTCGCGCATTTTAGATTAAGTCATCGCATTTTGCGAAAATAGCGATCGTAGCTTAACCTCTGTAATCCACTGTATCACGATCGTTCAAAAATCTCACTTTCAGTTTTCGACAAAATATAATTTAAAAAAAAAAAAAAAAAAGAACTACGTGACTCTTCTCTTGAACCACTGACCCCAAATTAGGGACAAGCGACTACTTAGAGAAGTGCTAGTTGCTGAAGGTAGTTGTTGAACTCCGAAACAACAGCTCTGCACGTTTATACTTCCAGCACACGCACAGCGTTGCCTTCCTTTCGAGTGGCCCTCATTTAAGTGTTGAAAGTGCGGGTAGGCCTAATGAAAGCTGTTTGGACTGATGAAATTGAACTCTTTTCCACCATAAGCAACAGTTCGCTTGATAAAACACTGGTTGCACATTGTGAAGAATTTTCTGAAATTCGCGAGAAAAGAAAGGGGTTTTTAAAATGCAATTGTGAAAACTTAAAATTTTGCTATAACTATATTAGCTATGTTATACTGCATAAATTGTATTCATCTGATCTATTTTATAAGTGATCGTCTGATTAAAATAATGGCCGAAACAAGCTTTTCGTTCCCCGAAAACTCATGAATAAATGGAAGCACTGAGGAATGGATTGTAACATGTTTGGAGGGATATGGAATTGTTGAAAGGGCCGAAGGACCATGTGAGGAGGAACCTGACACCAAATTTTGTGATGCAGAAACTGGCATTTCTTCCTCGTTGTCAGACATGGTTAGTACGAGGATTGTACCGAACGTACTGCAAAAGTAGGCATAACTATTTTTATTTACTGACAGAGGTCTTTGAAATTGCACATGTTGGTAGAGTAACTCTTTTCTATACAAAAATACTACTCAACATATTCGCCATTACAAGCGATGCATTTGCTCCATAACTCTCGAATCCACTTTGAAAAAATTCAGATGTGGACTTCTGTACCCACTTCATCACAGCCACTTTCACCTCGTCTGTGTCATCAAACCGTAGACCTTGGAGATTGTTCTTCATGGGAAAGAACAGGTAGAAGTCGGAGGGTGCCAGATCTGGGCTCTACGGAGGGGAAGGGGGACCACCGACCAACCTAATTTGTTGCCAAAGATGTGTGTGGTCTCGCATTGTCACGGTGAATTTGTGTATCCTTTTCAGATTCTTGTTCGGTCTTTTCCTCCTTATGGCTTCTCTAAGCTTCTTGAGTGTCTCAATGTACCGCTCGTTGGTCACGGTACGACCACGTTCCAGAAAATCAAGGGGAATGACACCACTCTCATCCCAAAATACAGTCACCATGACTTTCTATGCTGATTGCTGGCTCTTGAACTTCTTAGGCCTTGGTGAAGAGGTGTGACGTCATTCCGTGGATCGATTTTTTGTTTCCGGATCGCAAAGATACGCCCACGTTTCATCCCCTGCCAACAGATCGAAAAAAAAAAAGTGTCTTCATTGGCTTCAAACGCTTTCAGCATATCAGAGCAGACTTCCACCCTTCCCTCCTTCAAATTTGCAATGAAGAAGAAGGGTTGCTATAGAGGAAGAGTTACTCTACCAACATGTGCAATTCGAACGACCTCTGTCAGTTAATATAAAATTTATGCCCACTTTTGCATTACTTTCGGTACAACGAAGTGAATTTCTCCGTCATTTCTGTCCACGCCAGGATTCGAACCCGGATCCCCTCATTCCGGAATAAGTCACTCTACCAATTGAGCTACGCGGACGTTTTATTCTGATTCCTATCTGCCTTTATGTCGTGTGCGTCCTTCTGGCAGGTACGTCACATTTCCTGGTACGTTACATCATCTCCCCCTTATTTTTTATTTATTTATTTTTTTTTGAAGAGCTGGAGAGGGGATTCTCTTAATTTTCCTATCTCGCGGTGTGGAAATAACATCACACCATGCGAGATTTTGAACGGTAGGGTCATCCGGATAGTTCGGGCGCCATTATAACGAAGTAAATTTCTCCGTCATTTTTATCCGCGCCAGGATTCGAACCCGGGTCCCCTCATTCCGGAATAAGTCACTCTACCGATTGAGCTACGCGGACATTTTATTCTGATTCCTATCTGCCTTTATGTCGTGTGCGTCCTTCTGGCAGGTACGTCACATCTCCTGGTACGTTATATCGTATACAAGTACGTTACCAATATTAACAACCAAACTAAAAATAAAATAATACCAGCGGAACCCTTTTACCCTAGCAAAATATACAGTAGCACTTATACACAATGAATCTGTCAAAATAACAACTTGAGCAATATATTGCATGATACACACGAAAATAGAAAATAAAAAGAAAATAATACCTCACTACGAATTGGCAGTGAGGTAAAATTCACGAAAACAGAAAACCCATTCAATCCGTACTGGGACGTTTTGTTGAAGTGTGTGACAGCACGAATGGCTCAAAAGTCAGGGCACCAATGTAATAACGAAGCAAAGGAGCGTAACAAAAATAACTTTACAGCACCAGTTAAACAACTAACAAATTTAATGTTAAAGATTAATAAGAATGTACAGGAACACGTGGTTAAGTCTCGTGTGGGCGCGACCGTCGATAAAACAAATACCATAGTTTCTCTTTAACAACTAAGCACATTCACCTTAATTCACTTCAATTTGCACAAATACACCTGAACCAGTAGTAATCTTATTAGCCTCAAGAAATCAAACAAAGAGTTCTTATTGCATCATTTAAAATTAATTCGCTAACTCCATCTCTTTAACAAATAAGCACATTTATTTTAGTTACTTCAATTTGCGCAAATACACCTGAACCAGTTATCTTATTAACCTCAAGAAATCAAACAAAAAGGCAGAGTTATTATTACATCATTTAAAATTCATTCGCTAACTTTATTGTTCTGCTCCTCCACTCCACTAACATCTCTACATAAATCTGTTCTATTTTGACATTACTAAAATTCTCTTATCTCTCACTTATTCCTAAGCCTTGAATTCGGCTAGATTTTAGTTACTTTAACTTTTATATCCTATACCGTACGAAAAATATCTGTTCGAGTAATTATCTGGGATTCGTCAATGTTTGAGAAAAGGAAATCACACTCAAACTGTTACTATGATGATGACTCATTGGAACATGGTACATGCACTGGAAAAAAAAGGGAAGGGGCTCCTTGGTCATCTTGGGTGCGGACTTTTCTTCGTTCATCGCTGGTATAATTCGACCAAATTCGACTACTCATCCTTTTTATCCCCCCCCTCCCCAGTTCAACTTTTTCGTAACTGTTAATCTTCCGGACCTGTCTCCATTTCTGTCTCGTCCAATACTGTTTTTCGCCCTCCTCTTTTTTCCGGGTGGGGTTCTAAACATTTACTACCCTATCCGATTAGCTAGCGGCAGCAAAACCCTCCCTATCATTAGTTATTCTGCTTGTTTGAAGTAAAACTGCATTCCCATTCAAAGAACCCCAACGCCTCTAGTCGAACTCGGTTTTTCGGCACCAGGATCAAAGGCCCGAACTCACCGCCAGAGCTGTAAGTCACATTCACCTAAGAATAGCTAGTGCAAGGGATTAGCTTAGCGACCGGATGCTGGGTCGCCAGATTATCTGAATTGCGCTGGATGAGAGACTTAAATCCTCTACTTTTGTTAAAAGCAATATTATGCACACTCCATCGACAAGAGACATTACGCTGTAACTGCTGAGTTTCAAACCCAGCCGGCCCTGAGAACTTAACCATGCTTTCCCAACAAAGAAATTTCTTTTGTCTCCTGACTAAAACGCACTTGCATGTTGTGCAAATTTATTTTAATAATTTTGCATACATTACAGTGCCCTGGTCCAAAAAAGATCAGATGCCCCCGAGTAAACGATACAGCTCCCTGGACCAAGCTCCCAACAAAACGTTGCAGCTCCTTGATCCAAGAGAGATCAGACGCTCCCCAAGTAAACATTACAGCTCCCTGGTCCAAGAGAGGTCAGACACCCCCAAGTGAACGCTACAGCTCCTTTGTCTAAGAAAGATCAGACGCTCCCAATAAACTTTGCATCTTCTTGGTCCAAGAAAGATCAGATACCCCCAAATAAACGTTACAGCTCCCTGGTCCAAAAAAGATTTGTCACTCCTAAGCAAAGGATACAGCTCCCTGGCCCAAGAAAGCTCAAACGCTCCCAACAAAAAGTTGCAGCTGCTTGATCCAAGAGAGGTCAGACGCCCCCAAGTGAAAGCTACAGCTCCTTTTGTCCAAGAAAGATCAGACGCTCCCAAGTAAATGTAACATCTTTCCGGTCCAAGAAAGATCAGACGCCCCCAATAAACTTTGCATCTCCTTGGTCCAAGAACGATTAGATGCTCCCAAGTAAACGTTACAGCTCCCTGGTCCAAAAGAAATCTGTCGCCCCCAAGTAAACGATACAGCTCCGTGGTCCAAGAAAGCTCAAACACTCCCAACAAAACGTTGCAGTTCCTTGATCCAAGAGAGATCAGACGCCCCCAAGTAAACGATACAGCTCCCTGGTCCAAAAGAGATCTGTCGCCCCCAAGTAAACGATACAGCTCCGTGGTCCAAGAAAGCTCAAATACTCCCAACAAAACGTTTCAGCTCCTTGATCCAAGAGAGATCAGACGCCCCCAAGTAAACGTTACAGCTCCCTTGTCCAAGAAAGGTCAGACGCCCCCAAGTGAACGCTACAGCTCCTTTGTCCAAGAAAGATCAGACGCCCCAATAAACTTTATATCTCCTTGGTTCAAGAAAGATCCGACGTCCCTAAGTAAACGTCGTAGCTCCTGTTCTGGTCCAAGAAAGATCACACGCCCACAATAAACTTTACATCTCCTTGGTCCAAGAAAGATCAGACGCCCCCAAGTAAACTTATATTAGTATAAAAAATTTAGTTCTAATTTAAATTTCATATTTAAATTATATAGATTTTTTTATCACCAAAAGCATTAGCATATTCTCAAGAACGACGATGTAGAATGTTTAGCAAATGTATTATTTAAAACTGGGCATTGAAATAAAAATTTTAAATATAGTTTTCTCGTACGTTATATTGCTCAATTTTGAAACTTCATTTATTTCACCGCAGTTTTTATATTTTACAAATGAAATTACTTGATTTTAACATACATAATACGTTTGAAACATATGCCTTCAAATTTTGCATTTAAATTATCGACACAAGCAATACTATCTTTAGGATTTTTCTTTTACTATGTGCTGCTACAATGTTCAGTGTCAATCAGTTGAATGACTGAGAGATATATGTAGTGCGCTGCTACAATGTTCATTGTCAATCGATTGAATGACTGAGAGAAAATGAATGCACATAATTTGGCAAAATTGCTTTCAGCTGAAAGATTTTCTCCTCGATATTTTCGTGGCAAAATCTTCAAACTGCAAATACGCACGTTCTTTTTTTTTTTTTTTTAGAACTAAACGTCCTGAAATAGTTAAGAATGGTTTTCAAAAAAAAAACAAAAAAAAAAACTTATACATGAGATTCTTCAGCGGATTCCGGTAATTCCGCTTTTTTTTTTTTTTGTCACCATTTGGGTCATTTATGAGACCGATGAAAAACTGAAGAGATATTTTAGGGATTAGTGGGAGGGGGGAGGGGAGATTGTATTCCGTTTGGGAACCGTACTTCGTCTTTCAAAACTTTTAAAAATTGAAGTTAAACGGAGTGAAGATTTTTCCCGTAATCGTAATTACTTGTCGATAAATATCATTTCATTACTCGAATATACACCGAAGAGCAATTGAATTAGAGATTCGTCTCGGCATAGAATCGACAAGACACCGGAAGCGTTGAGAAGCCATACGGATCCACGACCCCTGAACAAGCTCCCACAGTTCACG
This sequence comes from Macrothele yani, assembly GCA_039090855.1. NCBI lineage: Eukaryota > Metazoa > Arthropoda > Arachnida > Araneae > Macrothelidae > Macrothele > Macrothele yani. Next base: position 23,436,081 of record CM077001.1, on the reverse strand, counting down.
AAGATTTGATGGAGGGGGTCAGAGCCTCGAACATCTCTCTCAATGGCATCTCAGATGTGCTCGATGGGATTGGGGTCAGGTGACCTAGCTGGCCAAGGAAGCGAGGTCACGTCGGTGGAGTGTTCATCCAACCATTCGGATACAGTTCGGGAGCGATGGCACGGTGCATTGTCTTGTTGCAGGACGAAGTCCTCAGTGGGATGTTGAAAACACACAAACGGGAGCAAATGGTCGTCCAGGATATCCCGGTAACGTTGACCTGTGAGGGACGATGTCACACGTACCAGGGGTTCCATTTCAATGCACGTAAACAGTCCCCAGACGAGAATGCCACCCCCACCAGCTTGAAGAGTACCTTGCTGGCAAGAAGGATCCATCGCTTCACGTAGTTTGCGCCGTACTCGTATCCTGCCATCCGCATGTACCAACGAGAATCTCGACTCATCCGTCCAGGCAACATTTTCCCACCTGTCTAGCGTCTAGGGGCGATGTTCCGGCGCCCATGTTAATCTTTGCACCATGTGATGTGCGGTCAGCAACGGTAGCCTCGTGGGACGATGGCTTCTGTACCCCATAGCGAGGAGATGGTTCTGGATGGTGTGGCTGCTTACACGTTTTTGTGCACCAGCGTTAAATTGCCGAGTGATTTCTTGCACTGTGGCCCGTCTATCCGCTGTCACAATGCGAGCTAGCAGACGATGACCCCGCTCATCCACACGCTACTGTCCACGGCAATTGGCCTTTGCAGGGATGGTTTTACTGGATTCGATGTACTCACGGTTCACCCGTGACACAGTGGATCGTGAAAATCCCAGTGCCTGCACGACTTCCGAGATGGAGTGACCCATTCGTTGGGCCCCGACAATTTTCCCACGATCAAATGCGCTTAGATCCTTCGTCTTACCCATACTGCTTCCGACTCTTACTGATTCCTTTCGAATCACTCCTTATATTGTCGGATCGCTGGGTACGTCATGTCGTTTCCGTTTACAGAGCCGCCTACAGCACCACATTTGCATAACGCCAGCTAGCTGTCTCTAATTCAATTGCTCTTCAGTGTATTTCACCACGAAACTATAGGCAACAATATCCGAAAACAGAAGTTAAGCCTGCGAGAAGATTTAACTGCAATCTTCAGGCATGAGATTCTTCTATGGATTCAAGGAATTCAGGCTTTTCCGTTATTATTTGGGTCATCCTCGAAATCGATGCGCAACTGAACATATTTTTTTTTTAATGGATTGTTAGTAGTTGGAGGAGAGGAGGGTCTTTTTCCGTATGAGGACGGAATTCCGTCTTTTGAAACTTCCGAAAACGGAAGTTTGACGGAGTGAAGATTTCTCACGTAATCGTATTTTTTCTTCTCGAAATGTTTCTTCTGCTCAGTATTGTTAAATACCCTTCTATTCTATAAATATTCCTCGTGTGGAAGTTAAAACAAGGCTGTTCTTTTAACAGACTTCCTCGAACTTCCAGATAATTGGAATTGTATTATATGAAAGGGATAATACAAAAATTTTGCGTGTTTGGTGTCGTCCTTAGGAAATGTGTGAATATATAATGATGCATTTGTCGCCATTCTTGTAAAGTGCGTAAAAAGATAGTGAATTCATGTGAATTCATCACCGTGTTCTTATAAAGTGCGGACAATCAGCCCCGGTGGCGAGTGGTCTAAGCGCTGGCTTCTGACCATTCGTCCGAGATGGATCCAGGTTCGGATCCCGATGAGGCATGGATGTTGTATTTGTCTTACGGTATTGGTTCTCTCCCTTCCCTGGAGCCAGTGGCTCTAAATTAAGAATGGACGACTGCTTAGTATAGCTCATCGACTTGCTCACGGTGGTCGTTGACTTCCCCCCCTCTGAAAAATGCAAACAGAGGCAATCGTGAATTTTCACTGTTCTTACAATGTGCATAAAGAGATAACTGTGAATTATGGAGGAGCGTGGATAGAAGTAACTATGAATTTTTGCTCCCTTCTCTAGCGCAAAAAGAGAATGGCGAATTTAACAACGATTTTATCAAGTGCAGAAAGAGGTAATTATGAATGTAGCGCCGTTCTTATAAAGTGAGTGAAGGGACAACCTTCAATTTCATACCGTATATAACGAAGTAAATTTATCCGTCATTTTTGTTGGCTCGAACCCGGTCCCCTCATTCCGGAATAAGTCGCTCTACCAATTGAGCTACGCGGACTTTCATTCTGACTGCTATCTGCCTTTATGTCGTGTGCGTCCTGCTGGGCAGGAACGTCACATCCCCCCCCGCCCGAAAGAGGGCCGGGAGCATGGCCCACGGGTCAGCCGTGACCATGAGTCGTTGCAGGCAGCCATCCGCTGTAGAACGTGAACTCCCAGTCAATCTGGTGTGTGTGGAATACAACGTCACACACATTTATTTTTCGAAGCGCTGGAGAAGGGATTCTCTTATTTTTCCTATCTCGCGGTGTGGAAAGAACATCACACCATTGCGAGATTTTGAACTGCCAGGTCATCCGGAAAGTTCGGGCGCCATTATAACGAAGTAAATTTCTCTGTCATTTTTGTCCACGCTAAAGCTCGAACCCGGGTCCCCTCATTCCGGAATGTCGCTCTGCCAATTGAGCTGCGCGGACGTTCGTTCTGACTGCTATCTACCTGTATGTCGTGTGCGTCCTGCTGGGCAGGCACGTCACAACCGTTTTTATAAACTGCTAAAGAGACAATTGTGAGTTGCATCATTTTGTTTGATGATGTTTGCAAATCCTGAATTTAACACTAGTTGAGCAAAGACGGAGTGCGAACAAAATATTTTTGCACTGTTGATTTTTTTGCGAACTCGAAATTTTAACAAAGCGCTTAAGCAACAAGCATAGATGCAAACAGAATTGCTTTCTTGGTTTTATGTTGAAACTCAGGTTAAGTTTCCAAGTCGGACGATTTTTCATATTTGGTACAATTTTTGACCTTTTATGAAAACATGCAGTCACCATTTACGAAATACCTTTTATCTGAAACTAAATATTGTATATTTGCATATGGAAAACGCAGAAAATGTGATTTATTGAAATTACAATTCCATATGGCAGCTCTTCGCTTGAAAATAAATTTTCAGCCGCACAGCTGGATTCAACAGCCCGAAAACCGAGAGAGCGCGTGCGGAGAGACTACGCGGTGCTCCCAGGAAAGCGTCATTCTCGCATCCGTGTCGTGACGTCACAGTCTAAGGACCAATGGGAAAGGTCGATTGCGCGTCGTCTGTCACAGGCTAAGCGAGCGAGCCACCGTATTACAGCATTTATCGTTTGGTGTGTCAGTGGTTAAGTATGGTTTTGGCGCTGGGCCAAGTTATGCCGGTTTGACTCTCGTTCTCTGTGCCGTGGTGGAATGAAAACTTCAGAGGATTTACGCTGCCGGGGGAATGCATTTAATATGTGCATACCAGAGGCACATGGTGAAGAGCCCTTCTGGTAAGACAGATTACCTGGATTTTTAAATGAAGCATGGTGAAATCGCAGGTGTGAATTTGCGATGCTGAAGCACGTGCACGCGTCCTCATCGTCCAGTTTATCCCCGTATAGACTTAAATCTCCTGCCCGGGACACAGTGAGTCTTACCAGTAGCATCAGTTACGGTAGCAGCGGAGGTCAGGAGCCTTTGTCCAGCAGGTCTTCAAGCACGAGCAGTTTGCACGATGCCGCTCTTCGGCCGCAAAAGGTAGCTGTCATTTCTTTAAAAATATTATTGAATTACATGCAAACTCAGTAAACCTATTTTAATGCATAAAAAAAAAAAAAACCCGATGCAATTGCAATTTGAGATAATTTTTTTCCAGGCACGATTGAAAATTTCTACGAGACGGAGTAAGTTTATTCATTTTTTACACGAAACAAACTTTTGGTTACTGCGCAGCAGTGTCACCAATCGATTTTTTTTTATTCCTTCATTTTTAATTGGAAGCCATTTGAATAACGAAGCATCGCATTTGGGTTTTTCGCCCAGCCTTACATTTGTGGCCGAAGGAAAAAAAAAAAAAGTTTCGTATCACATTTTCAGTATTAATTTATTGTAGGCAATATTTCTTAGGATGTCGACAAATTTCACGTGGTTGAACAAACAGACAGCCGTGTTTATGTGATTAAAATGAAACAATAATACCTAAAACTATTAGTGAAGCCGTTTTCTATTAATATAATTTATAATACACCTGGCATAAACTTTATAATTCAGCACGTTGTTGGTACTCAAAGTATCTTACATTTGAGTGTTACCGATGCGTTATGAAAACTTTGTTAAACTGAAAAAAAAACCTTCAGAGGATTTAGATAGCATAACACCTCTCTCAAAACAATTGTTTTTCGTTGACTGATGCTATTCTAACTATAATGAAAAGGTGTATTTACTGCGGTGAATTAGCATTAAAAATGATAAGGCGTGAGAAAAAGTAGATTTATGCCTTCTTTTTTTTTTTTATAGCGAAATTTCTTCCGTGGAAATATACTTCTTCAGTTTTGTTTTTATGCGGTTTCAATCATAGTAACCCACAACAGAGCACACGTAATATGATGTTAACAGTTTAGAATAGTGGTCAGCATTATTGCACATTAATTTTTTACGCAAATATACCACTAAGGTATGTCGAGAAACTGTTTCAACCATAAGAGAAACTTCAAAAAAAATTTTTTTTGTTGTTGTTTTTCTATTTGTAAAACCACTTCATCTGAATACCTAATATAGACATGACGCATTTTTGAAATCGTACGGTATTGTTATAAACGATAGGTAGGTGATTATTCACATGACTACAAGTCAAAAACTCCAGTTCTTTAAGCGGCAAATGGTTTATTGTAGTACATTTAAACATTTCGTAGAGATTCCCCTCAGAAAAGAAAATTATTTTTGTATGCAAAGGATTGTCTTTTCTACACGGATATTTTCTGTAGCTTGGTTGAATTAAACGCGCATTTTATTGCACAATTACAGTGAGTAATATTTTCAATTGATATTGAACATGAGTTGATTTTCATTTTCATAAAACGTTCGAAGTGCTGTTCATTAGCTCGCAAGTGCTCCTTAGTTTGCGAATAACTGTTCTTTAGTCTGTACTTTCAGTTGTATTTCTACCGCATTTCCTCAGAAACTATTAGTACATCAAAATATCATTACAATATGATATTGGAAGATAAGGTCAGGGCCAAAAGCTTAGTGTAATGGTTTTGATGCCCATGCTCCAAACTCACATAAAATAAAATTCAACGTACTATGTTGATTTGGTTTTATTCGATTTGTTTTATATGGGTATTAGCTCCGGAAATCAGAATACCGCCACAATGGTGTGGCTTCTGACGATTCGTCCAAGATGGGTCGGGGGATTCGAATCTCGGAGAGGCATGGATGTTGTGTTTGCCTTACGGCACTGCCTCTTTTCCTTCCCAGGAACCAGTGGCCCTAAATTAGGGACGGGCGACTGCTTATATTAAAGTCCATCGAGTTGCTCATAGTGGTCGTTAAACCGCCATACACACAAAAATAAATAAATAAATCAGGAGATGAAAATTTCTGGATGAGTGATTCACATGCTCCGTATTGATGAGTGGTGTACTAATAATTTTACATGAACACGCGCTTTTAAAGATTTTTTTTTTTTTTTTGAATTTCAAAATACTATTTGTGAACTGAATTTTACATCAAGAATAAATAATTTCCACTTTAAAAATAATGGAACATTAACTAGTAGCGTAACCCTATTTCACATTTGTGCTTCATTTTATTTAAGTTTAAGAATTCATCTCACGCATTATATCAATGTGGCTGATGTTTCATATTTGCCACAAGTTTTGCAATTTTAGGAGCTGTGGATGAAAGGGTACAATGCAAGTTACTTTCAACATCAAATCTGTTGGAGTACTTATTTTATGTAATCATCGAAAGTGCACAAAAATGAAAGCTTCACCACGCCTAATACGAGCAAACGTTGACCAAAGTAAATGCAGTTTTCATGAAAATATAATTTAATTAACTGTGTTTGTTGTTAAATTACTGTAATCGTGATTTTGGTTATTAGGTCGTTCCTAACTAAAATTTTGTTCGAAGAATTTATTGGTCTCTAATAAAATTAAGTGCCCAGAAACAACGAATACCGGAAAACCTCGATTATTTTCTTTTATGTTTCTGGATATAAACTTTACGATCTAATACAATAAAGTAGACACCCAACTAGAATTTAGGGTCATTGGATCCAGGAAAGAGATTAAACCAGCTCCGAAGAACAAACACACCACCCCAGGAATCATCCGGACCCTGTGCCCGACCCAGTGTCCTAAGTAAACAACTGGCCGCCCAGGTGGCGCAGTGGTCTAAGGCGCTGGCCTCTGATCGTTCGTCTGTAAGGGGTCCGGTTCGAATCCCGGTCAGGCATGGATGTTATGTTTGTCTTACGGCACTGGCTCTCTTCCTTCCCTGGAACCAGTGACCCTAAATTAGGGACGGGCGAGTGCTTATAGCCCATTGAGTTGCTCACGGTGGTCATTAAACCTCCAACCCCCCCCCCCCCAAAGTAAACAACTCGAAGGCCCCGATGAAATAAGATTCCAGGCCTATATCCAATTTTAATCACATCGTATTTATATTGCCACTAGGTGTAAAAACTGCATATTGTTAATAGGTGTAAAAGTGGTGGTGAAAGCTTAGAACAAAACCTACCTAGGGTAGAAATGGTTTACCTGAATTGAGTTCAGAAATTTTGAATTGAGTGAGAAATGACAAACAAGCCAAAAAGAAAATTCTTACCTTTAAAACATTTTCTGCTTTGCTCTCAACAAAGCCTGCTAAGTGCCCTACTCCGATTTCCTAGAGGCTGTCGTCTCGGACGCCACCGGGGGGCTTCAGAAGCTCTGTTAGAACAGTTTTTCCTTTCAACTTTTAAAACGGGGTGAAATCCGCCGCGATGTAATTCTCTGATTATTTCGAGCTAACAATAAGAAAAGCTCTCCCGCCACGCTAATTGAAAACGCTTGTTGTAGATGCCCCACCCATTCCATATCCTATACATACGTAGCTTCCAGTTCAGAAAGCATCGTTTAAAAATTAAACCGTAAAAATATGCAAATTACGTGTAGCGACATGCGCCCATGGGGAATGAATGAATTCCAAATGTTTGTGACACGGTAATGATCCTTTGTTCGGCAGGTCATAAGTATTTGCTCCCAATAGGTAGATTGTTTCACGTTTAACTGGGTTCTTTGGGTGGTGCTGGAATGCATTCGGTTGGGGCATAGGGCAGCAGATCCCTATTCACGAAATACTCCTCACCTTCTTGCGCACCTCGGCAATTTCCCCCCTCCCCCATCGCAGCCCTTCCCATAATGCATACCGTCCTTCCAGTCTTCGACGTATAACAGGATCCCGGTCATGCAGGGTTACAGAGGTCCGTCTTCTAAAGGTGGGAGCCACGCCAGTTCTTCATGTCCTGTCATGGGAGGGGGCAACAGATCATTTTGTTCACAGCACGTTTTATTCTGTAATTCCCCCTCCTCGTACCGTGCATTGTTATTTCGCTTTTATTTCGTAGCCAGCGCATTGGATATCGCTCCCCGCGCAATTTGCGAAACAGTGCTTTGAACGAAATAAAATATATGTGGCATGTCTTTCAAACTTTCAGATTCACACATTTCGAAAATAACTAAAGAATAGATAGCGTCAATTAAAGAAGAGTGCTTTACTTGTGCTACCATTACCGTTCAGCATGACTAGCCGTGAAAAACCATCAAGTAAGATCTAAATTCCTCAAAACGGTTGAGCGCTGATTTAACCGGATCAGTCGGGACAGCGGGGTTCCGGACATTCGGAGAATTTTTTGTTGAAAAAAAAATAGTATATGTAAAACATAAGTCTCAAATAGTAGTAGAAAATTGTGTGCGCACATACACTTTAAAATTAAATGATTTTACTTAACTCTTTTAAAAGATATTCTATAACGCCGAATGCAAACTTTCAGATTCACACATGTATTGCTCCGCAATACATGCATTGCATTGGAGGGGAGGGGGGACAAACTGGATAACAGAGCCTTTATTAAGCTTCAAAATGCGAATAATGTTTATAACGCTTAACGTGTTCTGTTTCTCAAACATTTTGGCAGGATTTGCTGTGCAAAACGATGAAATAAAGTTTTAGATTCCTAGTGCACAAGAACTATGAAACAATGACAGAATGTATTAAGCAAATAATAATTATATTACGGGCGTAGATAAATCAAAGTCGCCCAGTCGTCATATTGACTGAAAATTTTCACCTGGACCCCAATTTCATTCTGAAAATGTTATTTCAAATTGCATTCTCAAAACTTGAATTTTTATTATGAAACATCTCTTTAATAAAAGAACAGGTGCAGTTTACGGGTATTTTTTTCTTTTGTTATCGTCTTTTTTGCAGACTAGTAACCGTGCAATCAGCATAACGTAGGTGCCAACAGGAATTTTTATTACTATCGCCAGCAGAATTAGTTATATGCCTTCTGCCACGATCTGGTCTGGCAAGTCGTGATTCATGCTAAAGTTCGCAGTGCAACTTCAAGAGAGATACATGCACTGATTTAGAGTGTGCATCAAAATGTTCTTAGCCATAGTATTGATTTACCATGGGGTGCTTATGAGTGTATTTATTCATTGGTGCTGCTATTGAATGTGTTACAATAGAAGACAAAGCTGATTTTTTTGCAATGGAAATCTATTTTCAAATGTAACTATTGATAAAAGTATATAATATTTCCCTCAGTTTAAGTTGCAGATTTTACACTGAATTATTTGTACAATTATGTAAGAAATACATTAATTTGGACTGATGACCATAATTTTGAATGTGGGCCGTCCCGGTGGCGCAGTGGTCTAAGCGATGGCTTCTGATCATTCGTCCGAAAGGGGTCCGGGTTCGAATCCCGTGAGGCATGGATGTTGTGTTTGTCTTACGGCACTGGTTCTCTCCCTTCCCTGGAACCAGTGACCCTAAATTAGGGACGGACGACTGCTTATAGCCCATTGAGTTGCTCACGGTGGTGTTGGAAATAAAATTATTTAAAATAAATTTAGTCCAACATGCACGTGCATAGATAGCCCCAGGGGATAGCGGGAGGCAATCTCAAGCCTTGTGACGATACTTAGGCCCCAGGGGATATAGGGGGTCGGAAAAGTTGAAGGGTCAGTTCCCAAGGAGGGAGCGAAGTGACGTTCCCCGGACGGATTAGATGAATTCCAGACTGGTCAAGTGACCTTGGCATCCGCGGACAAGGTGAAGCTCAGAAGGTCAGAAGGTCTTCACTGGTCAACAGTGTGGAGTGCGTGTAGCGACAAGGGACAGACGTGGATAGCGGATCGTCGAGCGATGTGACGAGAGATAGATGAAGTACTGCCAGCGCTGACAATTGGAAAAAGATTTGGATTGAAAACCTGAAAGACATATGGAAATACCAGTTAAGTTATTTTTCCTTTTCCCTGTTATTGCATGTACTTGCTTAAATTAATTCATAACCCTATTCAGAGCACGTGGCGTGTGTATTGGTCATGATCAAACAATGAAAACCCAGTTAGCTAGGTAAAACATTTAAGTAAAGCATAGGAGAAAAGGAACTAGAAGTAAAATGAATCACTAAGCTTTGCACTTATATATATAGATAGATGTATGCAGAAATGATCGGAGACGTTATAGAGAAAAATCGTAATAATAGTAAATTTTATGTGTAAGGTATTGCTAACGGCTGCACCCACGCACGTGGTACCTTAGTGTTCCTAATTCTCTCGTATTAAACTATTTTGATTACTTCCACATAAGATTCCTGTTTGTTTTCCTTATAACCACACAAGACATAAGTTAAGGTATGTGTAAACTAAGATATGTGTTTATGTTTCTGATTTCTTTCACGAGCGGCACCTTTACTCCCCACCATTCCAGTGACGGGATAAAGGTGAATCACAACGCCGTGCTTTATTATATGCTAGTACATATAAGGGGCACGTTTTTGTCCATATACGATCACTGTAGAACAAAAGTCCCATAGTTATAAAAAGGCACGATAAAGTAAATTTAATCGGTAAATGATCTGTAACTGATGCACCTATAATTTGTTCATAATAATAAATATAACAATAAAATTAACACCTTGTATTTAACATTGATGACAGTAACACGTGTTCCAATGAATAGCATCAACACGTGTTCCATTGTTCATAACTTTAACACGTGTTTTGTATTAGAATGTAACGTTGGTACAGATTAACGTTTGAAGCTTTATGGTGAATTGTTTCATAAAGTATATAACTATGGTGAATTGGTTTGAGCTAAATATTTGTTTATAACATATGATTATTCCTATGATTATAACGTTTCAAATAATTGAATATAACAGTGGTCGTTAAATCTTCAATAAAAAAAAAAATTCTGAATGTGTCGTTCTGGCTTAGATCGATCTGGATTTTCTCCTCTAAAAAAAAAATTCAATGGCTTCTGAAAAAATGGAGCTGGCACCTGAAAATTTTGGGGTTTCTGTCTACCCCTGATTTAATATAATATTTATATAAATCATAATTAAGCATCGTACAATACACGATCTGTGTACACTGTGAACAGGAGGCATCAGAAGAACACGAACTTATGCACTGTGAACAAAAAGTTTAGTTTTTGTTCTGCAATATTGGGAAAATGTTTTGCAAGACTAATTATGTTTTAACAGAATTCAGAGCTGTACACGGGTACCTAAGACCAATTAAGTATAAAACACGACATTTTTTTAAAATTTAATAAACTGGTGAAAATTTAGCTCAAGGTTAAATATGCTGATGAACACCTCTCTCTCTCTCTCTCTCTCTTTCTCTCTGTTTACTGTTCTAGATAAGATATAGGTATGAAAAATAAAAAGGCAGTAAAACTGAAAAGAGGAGTCAAGATGGTATATCAACCGAACAAAAACGGTTATCTGAACATGACGATTTCTGATGCACAGTACATAATGTACAAAATCGCAAGGGTGAATGAATTTTAGCACTGCAATGGCAACTCCATATGATACTCTGGAAGTTATATGTGTGAACCGGACAGCTCTGATGACCTTCAAATACTCCTGAATGATGAGTGGTTGGCATTGAGTAAGTGAACTAAAGATAAAGATACAGACAGTGTAAAATGCATTCAAGTGTTCTTCTCACATACATAAGTTGAATATATATTGCATTTGAACAAAGAAAACGTATAAATCAGCTTTATTGAAATATTTTCAAATGTGGAAACGATTAAATATGGTAAAATAAAACGCTTGGTATAAAGGATCCCGTCTTTACAGGGCTTTATTTTGTTCCTTTTACTCTTTTCTCATTCTCTGAGCCATTCCTTTCATGGCATTTGAAAAGTTGCATATCTTTAAAAGCGGTACGTGCCGCCCCGGTGGCGCAGTGGTCTAAGCGATGGCTTCTGATCATTCGTCCGTAAGGGGTCCGGGTTCGAATCCCGGTGAGGCATGGATGTTGTGTTTGTCTTACGGCACTGGCTCTCTCCCTTCCCTGGAACCAGTGGTCCTAAATTAGGGACGGGCGACTGCTTATAGCCCATTGAGTTGCTCACGGTGATCGTTAAACCTCAAATTAAAAAAAAAAAAAAAAGCGGTACGTAGGTTATCTTGAGATAAGTGGAACACCAAATAGTTGATTTTTCAAATATTATGTGCATATTTTTCAAGTATAAGTATTATGTGCTTTGGGGATATTTGAAATTTTAGCTGTGATTTTTGTCCCAGGGAAGATATTGCAGATTTTTCAAATTTATAATGTAACCATGATATTGATTCTCCGTACTGCGTTTATTATTAAACGCAACCAGAGTGTTCATTAACATATAATGATTCACTATAATGCTTGGTGGAACGAAAGACAGCTTGACGCATTTTGGTGACCGTGACTGATTACCCGTTTTGTTGTGTGTTAGATAACCGCAATCAGCTAGTCATCCATGTTTGTTTGAGTGACACGGTATAAATACAGATTTTGCCGCCTCAATTAGTCACGATCGATGGAGCAATCGAGAATGGTAATACAGATTTATAAAATGTTCCCAAAATGCTACAGCATATTCTGAATTTATTACCTCCGCCTGAAACCTTTGTAACTATGAAAATGTAATTTTGTTTTAATTTAGTGCAGCAAATCTTTTTCATCGCAGCGGTTGTTTTACGCAATTCAAATAAAAATTTTCTGAGATCCCATTCAGCGCAAAAATTACCGATAAAATAGTTGAAATGCACGTTTTGTCGAGTTACTAACAAGATAGTTCAAAATACACGTATATATATATTTAATATGTTTTCTACTTTCCTCTCTAAGTTCAGGACTACAGAAATCTTCAATGGGGCTAACCTTCATTCGCTTGTAGTAAAAAGAAACTGTGATCAGTTCATTTATCGTGCAGTGTGTGGCCTTCTGAGCGTCGTAATTACGTATTCCTCTCTCTCTCTGAAAGGGATCCATTTATGAAGTGGTGGTCCAAGTCAGGAACCGGCCAGTCTGTTTAGGAACCAAACGAAATGCATTCTTCGGATGAGTTGTTTTTGGCGTCGTAGGCGCCACCATGGAACTTTGTTCTAAAGCCGCCGTGACCGATGAATTCCAGGGTCGAAAGGAAGGCAGATACGCAGGCCTCGCCAGTATAAGGTTTCCTCTCCAAATACATAGTAGGAAACCTAATCTGGAACAGTGGCTCGCTGTGTGCGTTCTGCTTTGAGGGACCTAAACGCAGCTCGGCACCACACCGTTTTTTTTGTTTTTTTTTTTTTTGTATAGAATTTCGGAAGCGTTGAAACATCGCGTTGGGTTTTTTAGTTAGAAATATCGAAATCGTAGAATGTCTTCCTCCTCGCTCAAGAGTATGCTGAAAAGGGGTATCCAGGAAATAAAATTGGCGACACCAAGTTGTATAAGGCGCTTATTCTAACCATTCGTTCGAGATGGGCCTTGGTTTGAGTCCCGATTGAGGTGGGTGGTTTGTCTCAGGCGCTGGCCTGTCCGATTTCTGGAACGAACTAAAAAAGGGGAAAACATTTGCTATAGTCCTGAAATCCCGAAACAAAAGAACGAAGAAAATAGAAGAATTGCGACGTCAGGAAACAGCTGATTCGAAAAGCAGTGGAAATATAGGTGTCTATAAAAAGGGAAGTAAGACGACCGAAAAAAAGATGGTGAGTAAAAATAGTGTATGGCATGAAGGCGGGAACTACAATGCGAGGCCTATCCTCGCATTGCTTTGTTTCATAGTTACATCGTGAAACAACACACAAATAACAGTTTCACTTAAAGTGAAAGTCAGAAAGGACATGTGGCGAGTAACGGCGTTTGTCAGTTGATACCTCATTTAAGCAAGAATGTCTAGACTCTGAACAGCGACAAAGTAAGGCAACTTTATTTTAAATACATCAGACTTGTATAATCATGAAACGCATATAGCGCATTATATCCATTTATTTTTGTGGTGTAGTCAGCACAAAGATTCGCCAAACTTTCGCACTCTACTGGAAGGCTTTTTCAAGGCAACGGTAGACATAAAAATGCTCCCGGATGTAGCATCGGTAACTTTATTTTAAATACACCAGACTTGAATAATCATGAAACGCATATAGCGTATTAAATCCGTTTATTTTTGTGGTGTGGTCAGCACAAAGATTTATGTCTACCGTTGCCTTGAAAAATCCTCCCAGTGGAGTGCGAAAGCTTGGCAAATCTTTGTGCGATTGTATGAAAGAATGCCCACGGAAAAAACGCCCACGGAAAAATCGCCCACGGAAAAAACGCCCACGGAAAAAACGCCCACGGAAAAAACGCCCACTTTTCGAAAGTAGGAAAAAACGCCCACGGAAAAATCGCCCACAGACAAAATGCTCACGGGAAAAATATGTGATCGACTGATAAGTTTTTATGTCTGTTATAAACGGTGTTCGGACAACTAGTCACAGACTGCTGGCCAAAAAATCGTTAGGGTCATATAAAAATTGCGGTTTCTTGGCCACCTCACCTACATAACGCGAATATGGGAATGACGGAATGAAAACTTTTAGAAGGGCCTAAACGTTAGTACTAATATTATTTTCTGCCTAAGTAATACCGCAATATTAATAATTTGATGTGTAAAATATTTTCTGCAAACCTTACAAATATGAGAGGAAAGTTCGGATTGCACTGATTGACTGTAGAGGTTGTATGGTGTTGGCCTGAAAGCCGTGGTAGTCTTATGCAACATTTATTTAAAAACATACTAATGATTCACCGTTGTCTTCAAGCCAACTGCTATACGATATTTTTCTAGAAACTACAAATAAAAAATTATCTGCGAGTATGTGCAAACCCAGAATTTGTCTGGGGAGGGGGGTTGCTTAAAATCTAAAATATGTAATATAAAGAATTTCTGGTCCGATCGGGAGATTTCCAGCGTTTACAAGCTACAACACGTCGAATTATCTGAGGGTATCTGCTGCCTCAGGAAACTAGTCGGGGGAGGGGTAATACCAAAATCGTAAAATATCAAGAATATCTCTTCCGATCGGGAGATCTTCAGTACTTAGAAACTGCAACTCGACAAATTTTCTTAGCGCATGTCACTCTCTGAAACCTGTCGGCGAAGAGGGGGGGGGGGTAATACCAAAAGTGTAAGATATGAACAATTTCTCGTCCGATCGGGAGATTCTCGGCAATTAGCAGCTACAACTCGACACATTATCTGAAGGCATGTGAATGATGAAAATTTCCGGGTCGGAAGAGAAATTCTTCATATTCTACACTTTGGTATTACCCCCCCGCCCCCTTGACAGGTTTGCTCAGTAGGTTCATGCCCGGAGATAATGTCTCCAGTTGTAATTTGTAAATGCTGAAAATCGCCCGATCGGACAAGAAATTCTATATAATTCACAATTATCATATAACCCCCCCACCCCACCCCCAGGTTTGCTGAGTAGGCACGTACCCTCAAATAATCTGTCCAACTGTAGCTTGTAAATGCTGAAAATCTCCCGATGGGACGATACATTTTTCAAATCTTAGAGTTTTGATATCCCCCCCCCCCCGGATAGGTTTCCTGAGTCAGCACATGCGCTCAGATAATTTGCAGACTTCTAGTTTGAAAACCCTTAAATCTTTTGCTGAGATGTAGATCATAAACATTTCTTATAAAGAATTACATTAATTATCGCAATTAAGAAAAGACGAAATTACGGAAACTTTATATGACTCTGATTTACCAACCTCTGGGGATCGTGGGCACGAAGCTGTCGAAAACGTTATTTTTATGAGGCCCCTTAAAATTTTTGTGGCCAGTTCTCCTACACCCGTCATGTAGAAATTAACTGTTTTAGTTGTCCTTTGGAAAACTCCCAGGAAGCTATGAGTGCGTATTTTTTTCTTTACACTGGGAAGAAAAGAAGTATGCCTGTAACTTGAGATTATACTACTCACGGGGAAGACCCACCCTGACCGGTGGCCAACCGATAAATTTAAATGAAATATATCCCTTGTTATTTGGGGTGCGGTCTCTAGCAAACGTTCCAGCTGCAGCTGCAAAGCACCACTTTGACGAAAGACAGATGCCTCCCCAATCCCCCTTCGGCTCGCCGTACACAAAAGAGGATTTCCAAAAGAGACAAGAGTGCAAAGAAAGCACATTACGCAAAGTTATATCTGTACATTGCGCCTTTTACGAAAATCGCTTTTACAATTAAATGCTATACTTTAAAAGTATTTATAAATAAAATAATCTGACTTTTAATGATTTCCCTTTTAATTGATATAGTTAAATAACAAACATGCATAGTTTTATAAAAATTAAGACCTTACTTTAAAAAATAAGAATAGTCACAAATTTTTTACAGTAAAGCCGAACTGGATTTTTTTAAGAAAGTAGCTACTCTACAGTAGGAAGTTGAAAGTTAACAATCTTATTTGGTTCTTCACTAGGCCACCCGCGGCCCTTAAGTCCTAGGCCTTGGCCTATTTAACAGTTTTTATTCTAACGATGTTATATTCATAACGTTTACGTAACACATCAAATTATTAATATTGCGGTATGACTCAGGCAAAAAATAATATTAGGACTAACGTTTAGGCCCTTCTAAAAGTTTTCGTTCCGCCATTCCCATATTCGTAAATTTACATAACAAGTATTGTCAATAATCAAACAGAAGTCATCGCTCTTTTACGTTTATAAGTGAGTCACGGAAAAATTCTCAGTGGCCGCCACCAGGAATCGAACTCAGGGTCTTCCAGTTACGCGCCGGATATGCTTCCACTGCACCACAGCTATTCCTATTCCACGTCAAATGTCTGTAATAATTGTCAATAATATTGCGCTTCTACTTATGCACCATACATTCAATCCATACATTAATTAATAGGCCGTAGGCTAAGCCTATTCAACACTTTTTTCTTCGCCTGTGAATTAATTAAGTAAAAGAAAAATATTGCAAACTTGACATGTTATGTAAATATTTAGTACCTACGTAAAAGTGCAGCGTTATTAAAAAATCCCACCTTAGGGTCCTTTTCCGAACATACATGAATTATGCTGTAATTCTCGCTTGGCTTACATAGAACGTTTTCTCGAAATTTGTTTGGAGTTCCTAATTCAATTCTCAATGTAGGCCAAAAATCGATAATACTTACACCCCCCCTTGAACTTTTGTGGCCAATTCTCCTACACCCATTTTCGTTATGTAGGTGAGGTGGCCAAGAAACCGCAATTTTTATATGACCCCTAACGGTTTTTTGGCCAGCAATGTGTGACCAGTTGTCCGAACACCGTTTATAACAGACATATAAACTTATCAGTCGATCACATATTTTTCCCGTGAGCATTTTGCCTGTGGGCGATTTTTCCGTGGGCGTTTTTTCCTACTTTCGCGAAGTGGGCGTTTTTTCCGTGGGCGTTTTTTTCCGTGGGCAATTTTTCCGTGGGCAATTTTTCCGTGGGCGTTTTTTCCGTGGGCATTCTTTCCTCATACCCTTTGGATTGCTACACCACAAAAATAAACGGATTTAATACGCGTATACGTTTCCTGATTAGACAAAGTTAAGGCTTAGGCGCGCATTCATTACTGTTTCTGCAGGTCAAATCTTTTAGTCGCATAGATGTTCCGAAAATGCCTGTGTGCGATATAAAAATATGTGCTTCTGTGCGTAGTGTTTTATTATTTATAATCGGGCTCTATTTTTAACGTGATTTCGTGCGTTACTGATATGGGAAGATAGTTGGTAGACGTATGAGCAAGCTTGGTAATGTTTAGGTGGTGTTAAAAGGGCCGGGAGAGGGAGCGAGAGTAGGCTTAAAGCTTAAGTGTGTATGTCTTCATGCGTATAGTTATCCGGTAATTTATAGGTAAAAGAGGAACTTTTTCGTTAGTAGCAAGTGCTTGGGTGGGTGTAGCGTTGAGGTTCAGAAACGACTCCGGAGTCTATCCAACGTTTGCTTCATTTAATTCGATGAGCTGCAAGTTCCCAAACTACAGAACGAGGGGGAAAGAAGGAAGTGGACAGTGCATACATAGCTGGAGGCTTCTTCCACACACATACACACCCACATACATAGAAATGATCTCCACGAACGCAAATAACAATCACGTTTTGTAATTTATTACGTGGAATCTTTCAGTCAATGAATACGTAATGTGGATATGGCACATTTTTTTTGACATTTTTCGAAAATATATTATGATAAATTTTTGTTTTAGCACGACAATAAACAAAATGTGCAGACTGATTTACACTGCCAATTTAAGAGTTGAGATCAAAATTTGTTGGAAAAGAAAAAGAAAACGTTTAACAAAAAAGATGATTCAGCAAAGGCAAAAAAAAAAAAAAAAAAGAAAAAGTAAGAAGAAAACAAAATCATAGATGTTATGGTCTTGTTGAAGGCACTCTAGGACCTAACTATTAAGAGGTTAACCAATGTCTACAGAAATTGTTTCGTAGGCAGTTGATAAATGTGTTTATATGAGTGTTCCAATTTCTGTGATAAACACACATTCGCACACACACAAACAAATAGCATCTAGAAACATCATTTGAAGCAGTTATTGCTAATCTTCTACGAAACAAAAATCATGGTAAATTCATCTCTGCAGTTAATTTCTTTTACCACAAGCACACAAGCACATAAAACAAACGCCGATTTTTTTTTTTTTATGCCCACATTGTTCAAGAGAGCTTTCTTACAAATTTCGTCATGAAGGAAAAAGAAATCAAAACTTTTTCGTAGGCTTATATATTGCACGTATTATATAGTGCGGCCCTTTTCTGAATTGTCGCTGTGAAATATTACAATCCACCAAACATTAACGTTTTTAAAAAAAAACAAAAAAAAACTAAACTTTAACTTAATTTCTGTGGTTGGATAATTGCTGTGGTAGCGGAAAGCAGTTGTTCAATTTGAACTTAACAGCGTCTCTGGTTTGAAAATATTTGATGCGTCTATGGTGTGCTACATCATAGATAATGCGTACGCTGTGCACTGAAGTAGCGAACGCGCATTGTTTTGTGACAGAATTTTGATGCAAAGACTCCACTGGCATTCGCGAGTTAACGAAAAAATAAAAGCTGCATGAATCATAGGTACTGAATATTACACTGTAGGAGAATCTTATACAGTATGAGAAGTTGTTTGTGCAGGTGTGATTCGCTTTTATGCATGTGTACGTAGACGACGGGATTTCATGCTAAACGAGCAGCTGTGTTTTACCTGATACAGGAGCATGATCCAATTTATTTTGCAATGCCAAGGTTATGATCATTATTCTCAAGTGCAGTTTGTTAAGGTCTAGGTTGCTGGCAATCGGGAGCTGAATCAGCTGAAGTTAGCTCTGAAACCTCTTTTTTAGTGTTCGTAGAACACTATATCTAGCAGCCATTATGAAAATATATACCTTTAAAAATTATGATTCGAAAGTTATACACAAGACGTAGTAGCCATAGCCCATAACAGAAACAGAATTACACTTTATATCGATTCGGAAATGATTTTTAAAAAGAAATTCCACGTTGTTCTAGCATTTTTCAGCACATCTTTTGTCGTACATGTCTTCTAAAATATGTGTTTTTCAAAAAGTTATATGTGAATAGACAAAGTCAGCCCTCTTTCCACGTTTTTCTTTAATTAACACACAGCAACCGAAAAATTGTTATTCGGACACCGCTGGGATCGAACCCCAGATCTATCGATAACTAGCAGTGTGTGTTCGCCTTAGGCTACGGTGGCCAAAATCCACGGCGCTACGATCGATGACTTTGTCTATTTACATTGTCTCCACGTTTTTGGAAGATTTTCCCCCAAAAAATATGTTTAAATCATGATTTCGTTTTACTGTCCTTCCATCCTTTTGTATAGACACAGTACCTCTGCTAACTAGAAAATTTCCTTTTGAGATTGAACAAGAAAAATATGTCGTATACCCCTATGTTGGACAAATATTTTCTTTCCTGGATCCTCAGAAAAAAATAGAAAATACGTAGAAGAATATTTTCTGTGATATTCGCTGTTATTCGATTACTTAGTACTTACATTCTAAACCTGGTACTCTGTTCATTTTACATACTATCGTGTAAACATTCTTGAGTTGGTTTTGATAACTTTTTTCGTTGAACAATACATGTATAAACTCCTTTGTTGTTTGAATAAAGCACGCTGGTGTGTCTGCTAATAATTCCTTATACCCTGTTATAAGGAGCATCCTTATTTTTGCAGTTAAACTTCTCTTTTATCTTGAAGTAAGTGCGATAACAATGTTTCATTAGGATTTATTGCATCGTGTATATATATATATATATATATATATATATATATATTATTTTATTTTACTTGCACTCATTTTTTCCTGACATAACATCCTCAGCGGCATCTACAGTCGTTTTAAATAACTTGATCAAGAGCAGACTTTATTTCTGGAACTACAACAACACCATATAATTACACGGGATTATGAAAGCAACCGATGAAAAAAGGAATAAAATTATTTTCACTACTTTTATTTTTGCAAAGAAGGCGTGAACCTGTTAAATGATGTTTTTTTTTTTTTTTTTTTTTTTTGCCTTAGTATTGTAGAAAACCAGGATCATTATTATTTCATAGAGTACAGATGCCTGGAAGTTAATGCCCATATCAATATGCAATAAATAGCTAATTTCGCATCTATTTTTCACAAATATTCCTTAAATATGCTTAAGTTCACGCGTGAAAATGCGATTGTGGGAACAAAGCCTATGTTGCCGCTTTCAACACTGAAGATAATTTTAAAGAGCAAATGTGCTTTTTAAATGACTATGATGAAACAGCCGTGTTTTTTTGAAAAGCGTCGTGAATCGGAGCTTCGTATTATTATCATTATTGCTGTTTTGTTCAGAACGGAGTTCTTTACGACCTGCGAAGCAGATGGTCACTGTAAATAATGAAGCTTTGTTAGCTGTCGGGTCTATTGATACGGATTTATAATGTACGCATGTTTTAGCGAAAATAGCGTCATCAAAAACTAAGGGCGCTCATTTTTCAAATAAAGGCGCTGTGATCAGGCGCATCGTAAATTCAGTTAAACGGGACTGGGGATAGTTTTAGAGCCAAGGATAGAAACTTATTATCGCTTCCGTTCTTATGGAGTTTCATAGCTTCGTTGTTATTCTGATCAGCCTGGTAATAATCAGCGAGCCAGTGAGCTTTGTTTGATGAGCGAAGGGTAAGTAGCCTTCTTATTAGCGAGGAATGTTGTGGGAGCTTTCCCATCGAAGTGGGTTCATCCTGCGGGCCTCCGTCCCCTGCGGCAAAGAACCCCGTGTCCTTGACCCCAGGCCACTGCAGCGACCCCATGCTCAACAGCAGAGAGAAAGACGCACGAAAGAGTGAGAGAACCATCATCGCTTGACGTTCGCTACCGGTCTGCTAGACCGATGCGATGCGATGATTGCGAAGTTGACGTCGTCTCGGTACACGGAATAGCGCTTCACACAAATAAATGGTGTAATAATAACTTATTTCGTTTCTGATTGGAACAGGTGGCTAATAGCAGTGTCTTTCTGTTAGTATTTATATTTGCCATGATGTTGCTGCATTGAAAACTCGAAACTTCTTTTTAAAGAAAGCATCAAACGGAAATCATCGCTCTTTCCACGTTAATAAGTGAGTCACGGAAAAATTCTCATCGGCCGCCACCGGGAATCGAAACTAGGGTCGTCTTCCAGTTACACGCCGGACATGCTATACACTGCACCACAGCGGCCTCGAATTCTCCAAACTGTTTGATGTTCCTGATCCGCGTCAAGTGTTTGAATTAATTCTCCATTGGCCTCGTAGTTATTTTTCAGTTGCTGCTTTCCATCTCTGGTGAATCCCCAACATTGTGCGGGGCTCCATGAAGCAACCTGCCATGTAGTTTGGAAGTTAATCACATGCGAGTCGGTAGAATTCGAGGCCTCTGTGGTAGCATGTCCGGCGTGTAACTAGAAGACCTTGGGTTCGATTCCCGGTGGCTGCCGATGAGAATTTTTCCGAGACTCACTTATTAACGTGGAAAGAGCGATGACTTCTGTTTGATGTTCCTGATCCACGTCGAGTGTTTGAATTAATTAAAGAAAGTAACTGAAGTTCACTACAACAACTTAATGTGCTTCTTTTCTGATTTTTTTTTTTTGGTGACCTGGTGCTTTCATAAAACCGTTTGTGATTTTACTGTTTTGTTACAATTTTAATTTAATTTCTGCACGAATGCCCAGATTAGGCATGCGAATTTAGTATGGCAGTGATTTGTTTGTACGTAATGCTTGAATACCATGCCTGGGCATTACAAAAAAAGCTCTTGCTTCCCAAGAGGGCAACTAGATAAGAAAAGGAAAAAAAAAAAGTAGGAAAATTTGATATTAATAAAAAGACGGTGAGATTTTTTTTCCTTATTAGCAGTAGTATTTCACTGCAATCACTGAAATTGTATTGTTGCAGAGTACCAAGGTCAGAAAAACATCACAAATCATTTATTATCCCAGACATCGGGGCAATATGTTGTTTTGCCCCAAACATAGTATACAGTTAGCGAAGGGAGTACTACTTCACCAAAACGTTAATACTGTTTTAATTTTAAAAAATATGGCTTTTGATTTGTTGCCTCAAAAGAATTTTGTTTATCTGGTAATATGCCATTTTGGACCAAACTTAAATTTACCATTTTCTCATTGTATTTATAACCACTTGTGAAAACACAAGTTTGTCGACGCGCATCGAATCAGTGTCCCCTCACTCCGGAGTAGCTCTCCCAACTCAGCTACGCGGACAAAACGTATCGCTGCAGATTTGTCGTCTTGAAACATGTTTTCACCTCTGTAGTACGTCATATCATCTTCCTCTTAATTTTTTTATTTTTTGTTCGAAGCGAAGTAGCAATTTTTTATGAATTCCAAACAATGTGTGGAACAAACATCACACATTTTTCGAAGAACCCAACGGCCAGTGGATCCATTTTCCACAATCGGGCGCCAATGTGAAAACACAATTTTATCCGTGCCCCCTCACTCCGGAGTAAGTCGCTCTCCCAACTGAGCTACGCGGACAGAACGTCTCACTGCAGATTTGTCGTCTTGACACACGTTTTCACCTCTGTACTACGTCACACTCTTCTTCCTGTTTTTGGTATAAACAGTTTTGATTGCGTACGTATTTCATAATCAAGGTTTTGGGCCAGCAACACTAATTCAATTTCTTGGGTGCGCCACATGTATGCGTAGGATACTTATTTTTTATTGTTGTTGATAAAGTTTTCTTGCGGGTAGAAGGGCTGTGGTTGCAAATTTTGAATCGCTCTGTATGGCACGCGTGCGGACCTTTTTTAATTTTAACGAAATTTCTAATGCTTTTAGAGCCGTGTTAACAAAGCAAATATAGTAAATCGCCGATGTAATGTATACTAAACGTGGGGGAAATTCTGGTACCGGAAAACTGGCTGGGTTGGGCTTCCTTTGAACTTCCGCGATCTCTAGACGAGTGTAAGGGATTGGATTGCTGTTGTAATAAATGTGCGGTTTTGCGGTAAGTTGCAGCAGACTCTTCGTGAATCGTAACATTTAATTTTCTTTGAATTTGGCGCTCGACAAAGACCTTCTCTGCGTCCCCCCCCCGGAGTTTTAGTTACGAAAAGTTAAAAAGGTTAGTGTGCTAATTAAAAACTACGCAGTTCAAGGAATGGAGACTGCACGTAGCAAGCTTTGGCCCTCGGAAAGTAAAATCCATGACACTTTTTTTTTTTGGTGCGTGACTTCATACTATCAGAACAGTTCGCATAATTACGTTTTAAATTTCTTCAAAGTGAACTGCGGATACTGTAAAATGTTTTGATCTAGCTTAATCCTTTGTTTCGAATAAAAAGAAATTGGATACATAAAATTAACCTTTCTTTTTGTTTCTGTTCTCTTTTAATTCAAAACAGATAATCGAACCAGATTGAGTTATTTTACCGTAGCCGTTATTTACTTTTAAAAAGACATTTTAAACGAATTGTATCCCGATCGGACAGGTAATGAATGGGCCGCAGATGGCTGGTGGTAAACGTTCGTGACTGCCACCAAAAAAGCCTGAGGTTCGATCCCAGGTAGGTACGAACGCTTGAACCACTAAATATCCGCCGTGCGTCGGGATGGGCATGTTAAGCCGTCGGATCCCGGCTACTGCCCCCACCTTCGATTATAAATAAGTGCTTCTTCCTCCCCCTTTCTACTCGCTTCCGTGTGACTTTCCTATCGGGCACTCTAGCCCAAATCTCCCTAGTTTCCTCTTTCTAAGGGTTGTTTAAGACCTGTGGTCAGAAACTCCCTTCTCCTCTACGTAAATCTCGGACAGGTAATGCTACATCAGAAAATAATTGTCATGGCCTTTACTTCTTAAGCTCTACATGCAAGCCCTTCCAGTGTCGTCTTGTGTGCTTAAATCAGAGGAAGCTGAACACTTGCTCCTGTGAGGATATTTCATATCTTATTAATCTTTTCACTGATTTTCGTAACTGTGCATCGGTGTCACCCCCCTTCCTGTGCGAACACATCTGAGGCATGCGCATAATTATTCCGTAAGACGGCATCTATAGACGTTAGTACGAACGGACAATAGCCGTAGGCTCTATGATTTTTCGGACAAAAATGGCTTGGAAAGCAGCTGGTTTAACCTCAGCCATTTGTAGCACACAGGGAAGGAATAAAGGAATAAGATACAGTCGAAAGCATATCAAGATATGATTGCTCAATGTGAAGAATTCGGTAGAATTCTTCACCATGCTGCCCGGCCAAAATAAGCAGTCCACGACTTCAGCATTAATAAAATTGAGAGGCGCGATTTTTACAACTGCTACACTGCCACATGAAAATTTTCACAATCTCGGACCAAAAAAAAAAAAAAAAAAAAAAAATTGGTGGAAGGACCGAAGTTCAATAGCAATACGACCCAGAGGCTCGTTTGTATCTAATTAGCTATAAACTCTCCTAAAAAAATTGTTCAGTACAGACATTTATATTGAGTGATCACTGAATTATTACCACCTATCTAATACTTCGGAGGTCCTCGTTTCGCCCTCAGTACAACAGTTATCCGACGTGGTATCGATCGAATGAGATGCAGTTGTGAGGTATGGCCAACCAAGCTGTATGCAATGTGGCCTTCAATGCAGATATGCACGTAATTGGTGTTTTCAGACGTCTGTTATGCTGTTCCATAGTGTCTCACAAGTGCTCTATGGGATTGATATCGGAGGCCAGTCGATATGCTGGAAGTCTGAACTGTGTTCCTCAAATCATTCCTGCACAACACTGGACCCGTGGCTCTGTGCATTGTCCACAGTCGCCATTTGTGAAAAAGTGCGCCACTGCCGGGTTTATAGAGTCAGCAAGCAATTTACGATAGTAGCAACCTATCATACGTTGTTCCCAATGTATCAGGGAACCAAGTTCCTGCCAAGTAAACATGCCCCACACCATACAACCGCATCCACCGGCTTGCAATGTGGAGACCATGCAGGATAGATCGTGTGTCTCATGTTGTTTGTGCCGAATACGTACACAACTATCTTCGGAGTGGAGTAAAAAACGCGACTCGTCAGACCAGCGCACTTTTTCCAGTCATCCGACGTTCAACTTACATTACCTTTGCACCAGGCGAGTCTTGCGCCGATGCACCGTGGTGTACGAGAGGATGTCATTAGGGTCGTCTGCTGTTATAGCCTATACGTGCGAGCGTGCTACGCATGGCTATGGCAGACATTGTTCAAGGTTGACCTCTGTTGTATTGGGTAGTCAACTGTTGAACAGTGCTACTTCTGATGGACTGCACGAGTCGTCGGACCCACCGCTTATCTCTCACGTCAACCTTTCACTGTCCTGTGCAGTTTTGCCCTCGTGTCGTGGGTTGATCATTTTCACGTCAGTCCTGATACAATTTAACAAGGACGGCTCGGGAACAACCCATCAGTTCAGTTGTTTGGGAAAACGAAGCGACCGCTCTCCGAGCTCCCACAATCTGCCCTTTCTCAAAGTCCGATAAATCCTCCTGTTTTCCCATCACGCTCCGAATTTTTACTACCAACTGCTTCACTCACACCTTACATATGTTACGTCGGTCGACTAATCGCGCCCTCTCGGAAATCACGTGGTCAACGGGTCGCATCAAATTTGGATAGGGGTGGTCATATTTCAGTGATCACTGTGTGTGTGTGGAAGGGGGAGGGGTGTATGCGTAAGGTTGAATACGTGTTGTTCTGCCCAATTCACATATTTTCATGTGCTTTATTATTTTCAGGGTCACAAATGTCGGCGGAACATGTATTGGCATTTACGCTATTTAGTTGAATATTTATTTGCATGGTAATGCTAGCTATAGTATGTCGAAAACAATCGTAAGACTTTCGTGTAATTACATTATGGAAAATCGAAAAAGATAAAATTCCGGACTGGAATTTTCAGTGGCGGATGTTTCGCTGTCTGTATGGAGTGAGACACTTCCTGCCGCCATTGGAAATCTGCATTTTCGCCACATGGCAGAATAATCATGCTACGGCTATTGCATTTAAATCTGTGCGCATGGTCACTTGTTTCTGAAGCCAGGACAGTGTTTTTCTAGAATGTTCATTTGAAACTGATAGTTGAAATATAGATACATGCAATGCTACTTAGCAGAAAAGTTATGTTTCAAAGAAAGCGGAAAATTATTTCCGCTTTCTTTGAAGCATAACTAGTATAAAATGTAAAGAATTTCTGGTCCGATCGGGAGATCTTCAGCATTTGCAACCTATATATCGACACATTATCTGAGGGCATGTGCCTACTCAACAAACCTGTCGGGGGGGTACCAAAAGTGTAAAATATAAAGAATTTCTGGTCCGATCGGGAGATTTTCAGCATTTACAATCTACAAGTCAGCAAATTATCTGTGGTGCGGACATGTGCTAACGCAGAAAACCTGTCTCGGGTGTGGGTCCACGTGGAGGGGGGGGGGTAATTCCACAAGGGTAAAATATAAAGAATTTCTGGTCCGATCAGGAGATTTTCAGCGTTTACAAGCTACAACTCAACGAATTATCTGAGGTCATGTGCCTCCTACCCGGGAAACCTCTCGGGGGGGGGGGGGTAATATGCACTCAGACAATTTGTTGAGTTGTAAAGGCTGAAAATATCCCGATCGGACCAGAAATTCTTTACATTTCACACTTTTCACCCCCCCCCGACAGGTTGCCTAAGTAGGCACATGCCCTTAGAAAATTTGTCGAATTGTAGCTTGTAAATGCTGAAAATCCCCGATCGGATCAGAAATTCATTATATTTTACACATTTTTCGTATTACCCCCCCCCCCCGACAGGTTTCCTGAGTCAGCACATGCCCTCAGATAATTTGCAGACTTGTAGTTTGTGAACCCTGAAATCTTTTGTCGAGTTGTAGATCATAAACATTTTTTATAAAGAATTTCATTAATTATCGCAATTAAGAAAAGACGAAAGTACCGAAACTTTATATGACTCAGATAACCAACCTCTGGGGGTCGTGGCCACGAAGTGGTCAAAACGCAATTTTTATACGGCCCCTTTTTGTGGCCACTTCTCCGTTAAAGAACAGCCAACATCCCCAACGCATAGTCACGTGACTAAACTATTTTATCAACATGGTGAAACCTTTTTCCTTGAATGCCAAAACGTGTAAGTCCGCAAATCTGATTTCTACCGACCATCATGCTTTCTTATACTATAATTAAAAAGAAGTAAAAGGGGGAGAGGTTAAATGGGAGGGGGAGGGGGTAAGAAGGGAAAGGTATTGAAGATGTAAAGGAATCACGCGTTCCTGTACTTTTTCAATTAGCGCTCCACCCCTGGGTATAACCGAATTGAAAAAGCGAGAGAAACTACAATAAAATAACGAGACTAACGCAGAATTCTGTAAAGAAGTGAAAACCGTATAACTGAAAAACTTATAACCGAGGTTCCGCTGTGTATAATATATCGGCAAATGAAAATCTGAATAAAATGTCAAATATCTTGCCCAGAAAAGAGTTCGAACATTTGCATGGTGAGATAAATTTATACACATTTATTATGTGGAAAAGGAAAAACCGCAAACAACATAAATTTGTATAGTGTGGGTTTCTCATTATTGATAGAAAGAGCCACCCCTCCCACGCTAGTTTGTCATCATGATGACTTGCAAACGCATTCGGTAATGCTCCTCGCTTTAGCCATAATTCACTACTGAGTAAGCTCGAAGTACGTATCTGTTTATTATTTGTTCCAGAAATGGCCTTTGAAATCACAATGAAACAAACCGGTTATCAAAAGAGAAAATCTTATTATTTTCCGTGTGTATTAATCGGCGTTCTTTGGACAGCCTGTCAAAACAGAAGAAATCCAAAGAAAGCATCGATCACGTTCTTTCTATAATAGAATGATTCATCTTGTAAGACTTCTGCCATCGAGAGAAAGAAAGATTTCCCCATTTTTTCACCTACTCTTTGTACACCCACAAGTAGGACCAGGATATTAAAGACATGACGTAACAACACTGGCAATACTCCAGGGTCATTGTTACGTAGTAGCCCATTACAGATGAAGATGGCTCCGGAAGCTGTTCGGAAAGCGGAACGGGGAATATAGGTTGGTGTGACAACCATGCGACTGACTGACTGACTGTGTTGTGTGGGCGTTTGTTTTTGCCGTCTCTAGAGGTCAAAATGGTTAGATGACCCAACTATTTTTTGTATTCTAAGACACATTACCATTGAATCTTGGACGGCCCACATCTTCAAATAAAATAGAAGCGTCACTATTCTAATTTTAAGAATGAGTAGCTTCAAGATCAAGTAGGTTACGTCTGTCAAAGCATGACGATGTAGGCGAAAGTATGATTTGCAAATTTTACTTCCGCGTGTCTGTAGTTTATTATTCTTATTTCTTTTTATAAATGTGCGGATTTATCAGATTGTGTTTCAAGTAACGTATGCGGTGGTGTATAGAAGATAGTTTTATGAGGGGAATTAATGGGGAAGGGGAAAGTATGCCTTTACTGCTATGTTAGACGCATGCGCACTAAAACGACCAATATTAGCAACTGATTTTTGGGTCCAAAGCTTCATAAGTTTATGCTAAAATTGTTAGTGTATTACTCGCCTAAATGTAGATGATAAAAGTTCCCATCTTGAACCTCACTTCGGAACTGTATGATTTGCTAATAAAAATTTCAGGTTCCTCCTTTTTAGGCAGCTGAAATTTTCTCTGCATTATGGGAATTTGATTATTTCTGAAAATGTTGCAAGGCGATTACACACCGTTTGTGAATAGTGATGGCTAAACTTGTGCTGTTTATTCACTGCTTAGGAAGAACTGTTAGTGTCCTGGTGGTTAGAGCAGTCAGCTGTCGTTGCGTTGGTCGAGAGCTCGATCCCAGTCAGATTGCTGTGGATCAGTGAATACTCGTCGTAAGCCGGATGCGGCACGCTAAAACAGCGGACCCGGGGGGGGGTATTAGTCACCCCATTGCAAATAAGGTCATGCGTTCTTTCTTTATTTATTATTATGGGGGGGGGGGGGTAATGACCACCGTCAGCAACACATTGGGCTATAAGCAGTCGGCTGTCCCTAATTTAGGGCCACTAGTTCCAGGGAAGAGAGAGAGCCGGTGCTGTAAGACAAACACAATATCCGTGCCTCACGGGGATTCGAACTGAACCCATCTTGGACGAATGGTCAGAAGCCAGCGCTTAGACCACTGCGCCATCTTCCCATGTCGTACTCAGATCTTCCTTGGAAGACCCCCCCCCCCCCTTTCCAGACAAGGGATATGAGTAACGTCCCCAGAAGGCGTGTGACACCCGCTTGCTAGCCCGCAATCGTCTGAATAATGTCAATTTCATTGGGAAATTTCTCGTATTTGAGTGACTTCGAAAACTATTGAACCTCGCGTTTGTAGTGTAAGAATTGTTACATAATGTAACGTCAGAAAGAACAGTTTGCACTACACCCCACTTCCGACGGCGCCTGTGTTTTCAACTTAAACTTTGTACACGTTCAAAGCACTTACGACATGGTAAAAATCCGTTTATCTACTGTTGGTATGCACAGTCATAAGCTTTTCGCTCTCTACTGGGAGGCGGTTTCGAGACTTAAAATGTAGAGAATTAGAATGCGTAAGAAAGAAAGTTCATTTTTGAAATAGCGTGGAAGACACGGGCAATGTTACTTTGTCACGCGATTTTATGCATGTTGAGACGTGTTTCCATTGTAATTTTGCCAGTGAAAAGAAGTTTGTTTCTTTTATAACCATTTTGAACAAGGCGAAGCGATCAGACTTCTACCGACGTGCTTGGAGGTGGATGCCAAAGAAAAAGCGATTGCATTAATTGTATTACAGCTGTTTATAACGTTTCTTTGGGACAGAAGACAGTGTATCATTTCTTTCCTGGTTTCGTAAATATTTAATTTTAGGTCACATTTAACAAGATAAGAAGAGTAAGCGCACCATTCTATCGCGCATTTTTTTTTTTTTTTTTTTTCCCCACTTTTCTCTTTGGCTTGAACATAGAAAAGTAGTAATTAATACATTTCTGTCATTCAAACTCTAGGAGAACTGTTTTAGGTTGTGATTTATTCCTCACTTTTACTCTTCCGTTTTTGGTTTACTTTCTGTTACGTAAATTTTAGTTACCTCTCGTTATGCTTTCTGTACTGAACGAATTGTCGAAACTCCCTAGAGTTTATTCTTTGAGTCAAAACCGGTAGTCAAGGCGCAAAAACTGAATATAAATTGGGCCGTGCAGCGATCAAAAGACAGCTTTTAGCGAGATCTGTGAGACAAGCTAATGTTGTCACTGTCTTTAAAAATTATTGTATAGTTAGTTGAGTTTGAAGTTTATTAGGTGCACAAATCAGTTTTAACGCGTTTTTTTTGTGTGACGTATACCGCTAATTTACATATCCGACATTCCCCGCGTTGTTGTCGTGTTACCGTAACTGGTCCAGGGTATAAAATGTGACGCAGAAGTTTGCCCAACAGTCAAACGCATTTGCGCATCGGTAGGTGGATGGCAAGCGATACTGCATTTATATGACACTGCATTCGTTACGAATTTCATCAAGGAAAAAGTGCTGCAAAAGCATGGGCAACGATCTGTTCTGGGGGAGAATATTGTATCGAAAAGCACGTGTGAGTTTTCGTTTAGACGGTTTAAAGCTGGTGATTTTGATGTTAGCAATCGAGAACGTAACAGCGCCCTGCGGAAGGTTGCACATGAGGGACTGCAAGCATTGCTGGATGAAGATTCGTCTCAAACGCAAAAAAAGAACTAGCTGAACAACTGGGGGTAACTCAACAAATCATTTCCAATCATTTACGCTCAATGGGAAATATTTAAAGTAAGAAAAATGGGTGCCATATGACCTGAGCCAGAGGAACAAGGATGAGCGAGTCATGAAGTGTTTGAATCTGTTGAATAAAAGCAACACAGAAAGTCTTTCCTGTAGAAAATCGTTAACACAGGGTAGACCCCGGTAAAGCAACCACTTCGACACCGAAACGTAATATTCACTCCAAGAAAGTTCTGCTGTGTATCTGGTGGGATATGAAGGGGGTGCTCTATTATGAACTATTGGAACGGGATCAGACTGTTGCTGCTGATCGCCACAAGCAACAATTCCTGCGATCGAACCAGGAAATCTGTCGGAAACGTCCATTCACAGGCAAAGGATCGCGTCCCGTGAATTTACTGAATGACAACGCTAGCCCGTATGTCGCGAAATCGGTCAAGGAAACGTTATTGACGCTTGGCTGGGAAGTTTTGGAGCACCCGGCGTGTAGTTCCAACATAACCCTTTCAGACTATCATTTGTTTCGATCGATGCAACGTGGTTTGTTTCCTGTACGGTTCCAGACATGTGACAAAACTGGGTTGACGACTTCATCGCGTCACACGACGAAGTATTCTTCATGGCTGGAATCCGTCAGCTGTCCGACCGATGGCGGAAGGTGATAGATAATGACGGCGCATATTTTGATTTGTAAAGTTATTGTTGTTTTCTCTCAAATTATATGTTGCGTCGTCTTAAAACGCTTTAAAACTTATTTGTACACCTAATAATTACGTTGTTTTACTAGAGTGTTGCAACTTTATGGAAGTGAAGATCTTATTATCTTATACGAAGATGATCTTATTATTCTACGACTAATGGCATGGTCTTTCTGCAATTCTAAGTTTATGATGTACCGTTATTGGATCGAAGAAAAAAAGCTTCCGTTAGGACTTGTACATGCAATGGAGAAACAGCCCCCCCCTCTTTTAGATTAGAAGTATGAACTCTTAAACACCATAAAATGTATTTCCAGTGTAGTTGGTGCGCAAAGATTCTTGGGAAGGGGTGAATTTAATATTTTTGAGGTCTGCCTTTGCCATTTTCCAGAGGACAATGGAGAAACAGTTTTTCATCTTTTTCTCGGAAATTTTTGGGGCATGCCGTTCCCAAAAACCTCCCAGTTCCTGCACTCCTGCTTATTTTCACCGCCAGAAATGATGAAAATTTTATATATCTTTATCATTCCGCCGCTGGACAAAGGTCTCCCCAAGTCCCTTTCATAACTTTTGTCTCGAGCTAGTTTCTTCCAAGCCATGCTTTCGAATTTCATCCA
Organism: Macrothele yani; assembly: GCA_039090855.1. Lineage (NCBI taxonomy): Eukaryota > Metazoa > Arthropoda > Arachnida > Araneae > Macrothelidae > Macrothele > Macrothele yani. The sequence continues at coordinate 23,403,925 of CM077001.1, read as the reverse complement.
CCCATCTTCCACGTGGTCTTCTGGATTTTTCCTTGCCTCTTGGTATCCAGCCTACCATTTCAGTTGTACAACGGTGGTCAGTTCTTTTAGCAGTACTTTCCAGCCCATTGCATTTTATCGTGACTTTGATCATGATGTTTTCAGCTCTTGTCATTTCCCTAAATGTTCCTCTTTCTGCCTTCCCTGGTTATCCAAAGCATGTCTCTCTGTGCTTCTGTGAGTTTTCCGTAGTCTCTGTATGTACTCGTATTTTGTAGCAAAGTTCCATGTCTCTGATTCACAAGTAACAACTAGAAAGATGCATTAATTAATCACTTGTCTTTAAGAGATATTGTAAATTGCTCTTGGAAAGTGTTCTTACATATATCAGAGGCGTGCCTTATCTAATAAAAGATATATAAAGACTACAAATAACTGTAAGAAGCATGGAGAGGTGAATTCTTGATATAACTAGGAATGATAGGAACAGCAACTCATGGATCAGGAAATTGACAAGAGCGGAAGACACAATGATAAACGTAAAATCCCTGAAATGCTGTGAGCTTGACGTATTGCTAAAAGAACTGGCCATACCGTTGAACCATTGAAATATTTGACCGGATAAAGACCCAAAAAAAGGACCACGTGGGAGATGGGTGGATGAAATTCGAAAACATGGCAGAGTGACATGGAGGGAGACTGGCTGAAGACAGAAAGTTGTGGAAAAGACTTCGCGAGGCCTTTATCCAGTAGTAGATTGATAATGGTTGACAACGATTATATACATATATTGCGGTTGATGATCAAACTAAGAACGCGAAAATGAAAAAAACGTGTGAGGTTAAGAGAACAAATGTCTGGAACTGCATGAAGCGCGAATCGGAATAAAATGCTAAATCTATTGCTTAGAGCATTATTATTCCGTTGAAAAAAATAATCAGTTTAATTGTATTAATGCACAAGGTTTAGTGGTTTTACCTGTCCAAGGCCGTTAAATCGTGGCAGAAATACAGTAACAAGGGTACACTGTTAACATATTTGTGGTAGATTGCACTAAAAGTTGTACTACACCTGCTGTACCACTTTCTGAGAAAAGATTGTGTGGTGCAAACAAAACCTAACAACATGGTGCAATTTTGCACCAACTTCACACCGCATTATGGTACAAGGTTATATACTATGTTGTTGGTTTTGTTTGCACTATACAATGGTATACCTTTTCTCAGAAAGTGGTGCAGCTAGTGTAGCACTACTTTTTGGTGCAACCTACCACAACATTTTTAAGTGTATAAATCAATTTTATTAAAATTAGTGAAAAGAGATGATATAAAAACATCTACTCTTTGTTTAAAAAAGAAAAAAAAAAAAGGCGGTAAAGGCGATCGTGTTGCATCCTTTAAATATTTTCTTGCGCGTTAATACTTGAGTATGTATTGGACAGATTTTTAGTTTGACTATTTTCTTCAAAACTGAATGCTTTACTTCCAAAAACAGTTGACATTTACTGAAGCAGTTCACCCGAGGAGATTATAGCAACAGAAATTAATTTTATCCCGAGAATTGAATTAAAAATAAGTGAACCATGTTACATCTTTTCGTTGAGATGGTAAATTATGACGAATAAATTGCAGCTAACAATAAGATAGCCCGTCGAAACAGGCGCGCGGCTTGAGAGACAAAAAGGCATGATAAGTGAGGAAGGTCAGACGTTTGATTGAAGCTGTGAAGTCACTTCAGGAGTCATCTGTCCTTACGGCCAGAGAAAGGATCCTTCTGCTTTTCTCTGTCACCTTCGAAAAGAAGAAAAAAAAAAAAAAATGCAAGGGGAGGGCAAAAGCTACTTTGCATGTTTTGTTTTTTATCCCTCGTCATGGCTGCCTTCTCGCATTTCTACCTTGAGGGTTAGGATTGTTTAGGATCGAGTTCTGTTCTCAGCTGCTTTGAGTTCAGTGTACCCCTCTGTTCTTCCAAAAGAATTCAGATTCCTGGCAGGGCACGTGGGTCATTTGATGCGTATGAACTAATTAAATCTGCTGTTGTACTCAATTTAAAAGTAATATTGAAACTCGAGATGGGACCAAACGTTGTGGATGTGCGCAAAATAGCGTGCGTCGTGGAAAAAGGAAAATTCGGCACATAAACTACGAATGTTATGCTTTTTTTTTTTCTTTGTCTATGTCAGCTACTAAAACAAATGCTTTTGCGGTGTAGTTAAATTATCAGTCATTTTCTGCCGGATTTTTATACAAAAAACTCCACTCATTGCTATCGAAAGTGCCGAAAAACATTTTATTTTGAGGAATTTCATTTTGTAAATAAAAAGTGGCAACGCTGTGATCAAAGCAAAACTATAATGTGATTTTTTTTTTACGTTCAAGAACTGCTTCTTTGAAAGACGGCACAGGTTCGAAAAGGTTTTCGTGTAGTAAAAAAATGCTTTGAAGAAGCAATCTGTGCAACCAGTACATACTTAGAACATTATATGAGCGTTGAATTAGTATTTCTTATGAAGTGCATATAAATAATCTACAGGAGATGAAGGAAGTGTCAGCGTGCTAGTAACGGTCAAAACGCACAGGCCCCACCTGGGACCAGCGCAAACAGTTAACCACAACTCCGCTCCTCTGACGGCTTTGTCGCCGGAACGCCAAATTTGAGTATGTCATAACTAAAAGCAAAGAAATGTGGCGTCAGTTATTTGGTATTACAAGGATAGGACGTCACAAACTTTTAACACCAATTTACTCACGATGGGGGACCTCACCTTTGAATTTTGGATGAAACTTAAAATAAAAGAAACAATTCAGTGACACGTATCGAATTTGATTCATGCTAACTACGACTTCGCTTTGTTCCTGCTTTCACCAAACACCGAAGCTGAAACTCTGAGAAAAGTAACTGACCGAGTATGTTTAGGTTTCATATTTTTCGAAATTTCTCGAAATATGACACACGGGAATATAGTAGGTTTTATGTGGAATGGACATGTTTAACGTTTACGTACTTAACTGTGTCTCTTCTAATATTCTTAATGAACTTCATGAACATATGTCACACTTTGTCAAAACAATATTGAAATGCTCAGGAAAAGGATCAACATGATGATTTACGAACCTACCACATCTTCATTTCGTCCACCAATGGAACGTCTGGTCACCCAAAGACTATATTCGTCGATCACAACGATCTCAGTAACATCTCTCGTACATAGATCTTGACAACTTTGCGTAACGTCCAAGTCAATATAAGAGTGTACTACTGGTGAAGGTAGGAAAGCCGGATCACAGCATCTCCGGGGAAACGCAAGAACAGTATCACTCTGTGTCTCACTTCCACACTGACTCACCACACCCTTTCACGGCTTTATGACCTAACCGAAGCCTACTGCGTCGCCCCTTCTTTTATTATCTCCCCCCTACGGCTTCCTAAGTACACCCCGTCACATTTCCTCGATTGTAAATTTGTCTCCGTGTTGCGAATTTTGCGTGAAGTCTTCTATCACTTCCACCCTGCCCCCCTCTCCAAGTTACGCGCATTTCCTAGCTGGACAATCAGCGGCCGAAAGTGCGAGGCGCTCTTGTTTCTGATATCAAATCTGTTAGTAAAAAGTACCCTGCCATTTTGAAAATTTATCTTAAATAGAAATTTGGCCCGATAAGCTCCTGAGCAAACAAAATTGGATTCGGAGTAATAATTGCGCTGCATTTCGCTCTAAACGCTAGGGACTACTTTCCGTAGCGAAGGTAGCTATAGCTTCCTCGTGGGTTGGCTCGGAGCATAGCTTTGACTCACTGTCAGTGTTGCTATAGCAAAAGTTCCTCTGGGAAGTAATGTGTTGTTCAGTGACAAAACGTTTAGCGAGAAGAAACTAAATTTATATAAGAAAACAAACTCGAAAGAAATGATTTTCTGTTTGTTTGTTTGCTTAATGACCACCGTAAGGAATTCGATGGGTCACCTGTCCCGAATTTAGGGCCAATAATTCCAAAGAAATGTAGAAAGCCAGTGTCGTAAGACAAACACATAACATCAGTAGAGGGAAATGACCGATCCGAGCTTAAATTGCAGCCCATAGACTTAACATTAGGTTGTCGGGCGGACGCAGCCAGCCGCAACCAGCCGCAGCCGGGTGGATGGAGGGGGCGTGGTCTGACGCAGGCATCAGGAGGATGAGGAAGTGGTGGCATGGGTGTAGGTGGCGCTAGTGGGGACGATGCTGATGTGCTGCCTCCTCAGCGGTAGCTTCTGGAACTTTCGATGGATCTTGTTTTTGAGGGATGGCAACGCCCGAGTGGGAAAGGGGTTGAATATAGGGGGATGTCAACTCGATGTGCTGCTCCCTAGCGGTGCTTTTGGAACTTTCGATGGATCTTTGTTTCTTGAGGGATGGCAACGACCGAGTGGGAAAGTTGGTGGATATAGGGGATGTCAACTCGATGTGCTGCCCCAGCGGTGCTTCTGGAACTTTATTATTTTCTGCCCCTAGCGGTGCTTCTTGGAACTTTCGATTGATCTTTGATTTTGAGGGATGGCAACGCCTCGAGTGGGAAAGGGGTTGATATAGGGATGTCAACTCGATGTGCTGCTCCTCTAGCGGTGCTTCTTGAACTTTCGATTGATCTTTGATTTGAGGATGGCAACGGCCGAGTGGGAAAGGTGTTGATATAGGGGAGCCAACTCGATGTACTCTAGCGATGCTTCTTGGAACTTTCGATGGATCTTTGATTTTGGGGGATGGCAACGACCGAGTAGGAAGGGCACTGCGTAGGTGTTAGATATGATGATGTTCTTGAACTTTATTATTTCGATGGATCTTTGATTTTGAGGATGGCAACGACTGAGTGGGGTCCGTTGGGAATTTCTGCATTTATTCCTGTTTTTGCAAGCAAGATTTCCCCCTCTTCAATACTATTTTTCTCCGGAGGAAATGTTTGCGTAACGATGCTGGGGAATTTTCTTTCCAAGGGAATAAAAATGTTCTAAGGTCTTAGCGAGGTTCTAACTCACGATGATTTGGTTTCCAAAATATCAGTCAAATGGTTTTCGTGTACTACGTATTCCCTATATATATATTTTTAAATTACTTTTACGTTATTTCTTCATGTGTTTTTATATATTTTTTGTATGTTTTGAGGGAGTTTTTTCGTGTAGATGTAATGAATTTTCTGGGGAACTTTTCTTTTTCCTCCATTCAATTCTTATTTCAGACCATGAGACGAGGAAATGCTTGTGAAATTATTCGTTTCTTGTTCGCAGTAATTACTGGACATAGACTTCATGTTAATTCTGAGTCTTTAACCCCCGCAATAATATTTTCTCGTAATTTTTTCGTATGTTCAAGAACTCTACAGATCTTTCCCAGTTAAAATTCTGCTCAAACAATATTTTCGGTCTTTATTTCTTTATATTTCCAATTTCCGATATTTTCTTTCCTCTATCTTTGAAATTTCATTAAACTTTCAATAGGTCAGGATTCTTTTTTTTCTTGACAAACTTATGAGTCCTTTTATTCACACTATCTTTTTTTTTCATTTCATTTCAGCAAAACGATTATTTTAGATGCAACAAATCGTCAGATTTGGCTCTTATATAGCATATTTTCCAACTTGCTTAAAAATATTCCTCAAAGCTTGCATGTATGTCAAATATACATTTTTTATTCTTTCCTAGTTAGCCATACTTTTCGTGGACTGCCTTGACAGGAAAGCATTCAATGTCAAGACATACAATCTAAAACCTTTTTTCTTTTCGATAAAATTTGTATTCTTTGGAGCTGAATATTAGTCCCGCGTGTTCCCTCATTAACCTAATCTCAGTCAGATGCTGAAGGATTTCTTTGCTTGTCAGCATATTGACATAAGATTAGTCACATTTTCTTTGTTCGTTGTTGTGAATAGTTAGAAAGATTACAAAGTTTAAAGTAGTCTATGACTAAAAGGATGCTATTTGGCCTAACGTGTGCTGCGGTATTGACTTGATAATTGTCCTTCTTGTTTCTTCTGGATCTTTGATTTTGAGGGATGGCAACGACTGAGTGGGGTCCGTTGGGAGTTTTTGCATTTATTCCTGTGGTTTGCAAGCAAGATTTCCCCCTCTCTCAATACTATTTTTTCCCCGGAGGAAATTTTTACGTAACGATGCTGGGGAATTTTCTTTCCAAGGGAATAAAAATGCTCCTAAGGTCTTAGCGAGGTTCTAACTCACGATGATTTGGTTTCCAAAAATAGTCAGGGGGTCAAATGGTTTTCGTGTACTACGTATTCCCTATATATATATTTTTAAATTACTTTTACGTTATTTCTTCATGTGTTTTTATATATTTTTTGTATGTTTTGAGGGAGTTTTTTCGTGTAGATGTAATGAATTTTCTGGGAACTTTTCTTTTTCCTCCATTCAATTTTATTTCAGACCATGAGACGAGGAAATGCTTCTTTAGAAATTATTTCGTTCTTGTTCGCAGTAATTACTGGACATAGACTTCATGTTAATTCTGAGTCTTTCACCCCTGCAATAATATTTTCTCGTAATTTTTCGTATGTTCAAGAACTCTACAGATCTTTCCCAGTTAAAATTCTGCTCAAACAATATTTTCGGTCTTTATTTCCTTATAGCTTCCAATTTCCGATATTTTTCTTCCTCTATCTTTGAAATTTCATTAAACTTCTCAATAGGTCAGGATTCTTTTTTCTTGGACAAACTTATGAGGCCTTTTATTCAGACTATCTTCTTTTTTTTCCATTTCATTTCAGCAAACGATTATTTTAGATGCAACAAATCGTCAGATTTTGGTTTCTCTCTTATATAGCATATTTTCCAACTAGCTTAAAAATATTCCTCAAAGCTTGCATGTATGTCAAATATACATTTTTTTATTCTCTTCGTAGTTAGCCATACTTTTCGTGGACTGCCTCGACAGGAAAGCATTCAATGTCAAGACATACAATCTAAAACCTTTTTCTTTTCGATAAAATTTGTATTCTTGGGCTGAATATTTTCTGTCTCGTCCGAAAAAACATTCATTCTAGAGGCAAAGCGATAATTCCGTTCTTCCTATAAACATTATTTTTTTATTTATTTGATATTCAGAGTTGTATACATTTACTATCCAAAAAGAGATATATTTAATGTAAAGGTATATTCTTCCAAGCTGGGGAAATATATGTATATCTTAGTTCATTTCCAGTTAAAGGAAATGCATCTTTATATTTCAATATGAAAAGAAGCCCTATAAGTGAAAGCTCAACCTAAAGACGGATAGATTGTCTACACTCTCTCTACTCTATGACATTTCTTTACTGAATATACCATGGCCTTTTTTTCATGAACTGCTTTAAAATCTTCGTTCTCACTTTACTATTGTCAGATTCCATGTCCCTCCAGTTCTTTACTGAGAAACAGAAGCATTTATTCAATTTTAATTTATTAAAGAGAGTAGAACTCTTTAGGCTTTCGAAGTACTTTCAAGTCTTTCATTACGAAAATTTTCATTGTCATGAAAGAAGCCATAATCGAGATGATTTACTATCGTTTCAATGAAAGTGTTTACGCATTCATTGCTATGATGTCAGATTTCATTTTCTTATACTTCGAACAGAAATGAGTTTGAATCATTCGTCGAGAAAACATTTCTTTCATATATATATATATATATATATTTTTTTTCCGAATCAAACGAACTCAAAAATAAGAGACGCATTTTAATATTTTTTTTCCTCTTATGAGAGGAATACGGGAATATGATACCAAAATTAAAGAATAAAGAATATCGACTTTCCTCTCAACACTGTACATCTACGTTTTTTTTTTATTTTTTTATTTTCAATAAGCTATTTCTATATTTTTACAACTGAATAGAATTATTTATTGAAAAATTCTAAGTAAGACGAAAATGGTTTTGTTGATTTCCTAAGAGGATGATTTCTGGAAATTTTCGTTTTCTGGTAATTGTAAAAATCTCATAGAATAACATGGGAAAACTAGCATGCATAAAAGACTGTTTTGGATCGAGTAAATTGAAAGAATTTTACAAAGTTCATTTCAGAAAAGTACATTCCTTCCTAGTGTCAAAAACGAATCACTTCGTTTTTTCTAAGATACACTTTGGAATCTTATAAAAGTGCATAGGGTCAAAAACGATTTTGATGATTTACTAAGATGACAGATTTCAGATTTCTTGTGATAGAAAATACAGTGAATTTTCCCATTGAATAACATGGGAAACTGCGAAATTTAAGAAGCACGTTTTCGTTCAAGTAAAATATTTTAAAAGTCTTTTCGAATCAGTTGAAAACAGACAGGGTGTGTTTTCTGAACAGTTCATTATTTCCTAAAATCAAAACGAATCACTTCGTTTATTTATTTTTTTTTCCTAATGTGCGTTTCTGAAAGAAGTAAAAAATAGTTTAGGTAGAAAAATTGAAATATATTTTTATGAATCCTAGACTGTTTATTTACGTATAGCTTAGAGGGGTCTTCAGTGAGAGCACTTATTCTTTCAAACTAAGAGAATGAAGTGTAGTCAGTTTGAAAAAAAAAATTCAAACTCCCTAAATTTAGCCTTTTGTCCTGGTTTCGACTCAATACTGTAAAGCATTGCTCTCAGACCAGTTGAATTTCTCCTTAATGAAATACATTAAGCCTTTCCTTTAAAAATAAGCAATCTCTTCTTCAATACCAGATCCCCAATAAATTTCTTTAAGAGTTATTCATTCACTTTTACTTTTAAAAACTTGAAATTCATTATTATTTAACTCATTACAAAAATGAAACTCATTCATACAAAAAAATATAAATGAATAAAAATAAATAAAGCAGTCCTAAAAAAGGACTTTTTCTGGGTCCCCTTCATACAGCTGCTTCATGGTCGGTATAAGGAATTTTTCTTTTACCTGCTAATATCTCAGCACATTGACTTTCACAGTCTCTAGCAAGCTTACAATTATGCTTTCCAAGAACGCTTTGGACGGACATGGTCTCCAGTGACTGCAACAAAAGATTCTGCTAGAATCTTGGGGTTAAGCAATGCACGGCATCATCGAAATACTTTTGCCACTTGGATTCGGGGGTATATATGCATATTGTGGCCGTGATGTTTGCGAATATGCGATTTGGGGTTGGTGGCACTCCATACAATATAAGTTATTGACATGTTTCTGAAGGCGACTTTGTCATGCCAGCAGCATGATGAAAACTCTTCATCTGAGATGGAAGCAACAGGGGAAGAAGTCCTTGGATGGTGCAAAACAGCCTTTCTAAAGACAGGTCCAAATAGTAGTTGAGTAATGCTGTCCCATATTTTTTCCACATTGATCAATAAGAGTTCCAAATTGTTGACAAGTCAGCTTTATCGGAACAGGATTCAATCGACGAAAAACCATGAATTCTGGGGGAAAGCACTTCTAACGTGTAACTGCCAGAAGCATCTAAGAGGGAAGGACAGCAGGAAAACAATAAGTTCACGATTAATCAAGATGTCACAATTCATGCCTTGAATCCAGTGTGATTTTCCCATGAATTTTCGAACGTTGAAGTTGACATTGTTATTCCATTCTAGAAGGGTAGAAAGATTCTCCATCTTTCCTGTATCTTCTTACATGAACTCGGACCGTGTTGTTAAAATCGCATACTTTCACGAATGTGTTACTCCTAAATGAAAATGATGAGGGTGCAAGATTTTTCATAGAAATTCTTGGGAGGATAATTTCCACACGATTTGGGCTTTAAAGGAACGGACTCACATACCTTCTTAGCGAGAGTAGCAGAAATTTCAGCACTTTGCTTCATCGTGGAAATGGAATCAGTAGCACTTAAAGCAACAGACAAAAATGAAGTGATCGTTTGAAGACTAAAGACAAACTGAAGGAACAGCTCTTATTCTAAGTCAAAACTCGAGAAGAGGTTGGAGTTCGTCACTGTTTACTGCTTGAGAGGGAAAGAGCAGAGTCATGGGGTTTAAGAACACTCGGTTATCTTCTTTCTAAAGGTCAAATTCAATCTAATGTTTGGAGCATTTTGTCGAGGCAGACATGACTCCAATACGAATTAGTTGGTGGCAGGATCTGTAGTAAAGTTCCAGATCTCAAAGATAAGGAAACTGGTTTAAACCCGTTTCGCTTGAAAACAAGTCTCTTCTCGTCAGAGAGATACTGATGTAATACAAGACAAAGGATCTAATTCAGCTTGTCATCACGGTGATAACCGATTTGGTTATCACCATTTCTTATAAAAGTGCATGGGGATCAAAACGATTTTGATGATTTTACTAAGATGACAGATTTCGGATTTCTTATGATAGAAAATACAGTGAATTTCCCATTGAATAACATGGGAAACTACGAAATTTAAGAAGCACGTTTTCGTTCAAGTAAAATATTTTAAAAGGTAATCAGTTGAAAACAGACAGGGTGTGTTTCTGAACAGTTCATTATTTCCTAAAAATCAAAACGAGTCACTTCGTTTTTTCCTAATGCTTTCTGAAAGAAGTAAAATAGTTTAAGTAGAAAATTGGAAATATATTTTTATGAATCCTAGACTGTTTATTTACGTATAGCTAGAGGGGTCAGTGAGAGCACTTATTCTCTTTTCAAACTAAGAGAATGAAGTGTAGTCAGTTTGAAAAAAAATTCAAACTCCCCTAAATTTAGTCTTTTTGTCCTGGTTTCGACTCAATACTGTAAAGCATTGTTTTCAGACCAGTTGAATTCCTGGCCCTTAATGAAATACATTAAGCCTTTCCCTTAAAAATAAGCACTTTCTTCTTCAATACCAGATCCCCAATAAATTTCTTTAAGAGTTATTCATTCACACTTTTACTTTTAAAAACTTGAAATTCATTATTATTTAACTCCTTATAAAAATGAAACACATTCACCTCTTTTACTTTAAAAAAAACTTGAAATAATTCATACAAAAATGAAACCCATTCACTTTTTTTACTTTTAAAATTATAGAAAAATAGATGATAGAGAACATAGGTTCACTTTCTCATTCACACTCATGCATAAATAGTGCTGTTTGAGCTGCATGGAGGAGCTAGTGAGAATAGCTCACATCCTTTAACAGTTTTAGTCCAATTGAATGATAGATGGAGGTTTTTCCCACCCATCTTGACACCTCCATGCAGCTCAAACAGCACTATTTATGCATGAGTGTGAATGAGAAAGTGAACCTATGTTCTCTATCATCTATTTTTCTATAATTTTAAAAGTAAAAAAGTGAATGGGTTTCATTTTTGTATGAAGTTATTTCAAGTTTTTTAAAGTAAAAGGGTGAATGTGTTTCATTTTTATAAGGAGTTAAATAATAATGAATTTCAAGTTTTTAAAAGTAAAAGTGTGAATGAATAACTCTTAAAGAAATTTATTGGGGATCTGGTATTGAAGAAGAGATTGCTTATTTTTAAGGGAAAGGCTTAATGTATTTCATTAAGGGCCAGGAATTCAACTGGTCTGAGAGCAATGCTTTACAGTATTGAGTCGAAACCAGGACAAAAGACTAAATTTAGGGGAGTTTGAATTTTTTTTCAAACTGACTACACTTCATTCTCTTAGTTTGAAAAGAGAATAAGTGCTCTCACTGAAGACCCCTCTAGCTATACGTAAATAAACAGTCTAGGATTCATAAAAATATATTTCCAATTTTCTACTTAAACTATTTTTACTTCTTTCAGAAACGCACATTAGAAAAAACGAAGTGACTCGTTTTGATTTTAGGAAATAATGAACTGTTCAGAAACACACCCTGTCTGTTTTCAACTGATTACCTTTAAAATATTTTACTTGAACGAAAACGTGCTTCTTAAATTTCGTAGTTTCCCATGTTATTCAATGGGAAATTCACTGTATTTTCTATCATAAGAAATCCGAAATCTGTCATCTTAGTAAAATCATCAAAATCGTTTTTTGATCCCCATGCACTTTTATAAGAAATGGTGATAACCAAATCGGTTATCACCGTGATGACGAAGCTGAATTAGATCCTTTGTCTTGTATTACATCAGTATCTCTCTGACAGGAAAGAGACTTGTTTTCAAGCGAAACGGGTTTAAACCAGTTTCCTTATCTTTGAGATCTGGAACTTTACTACAGATCCTGCCACCAACTAATTCGTATTGGAGTCATGGTCTGCCTCGACAAAAGAATGCTCCAAACATTAGATTGAATTTGACCTTTAGAAAGAAGATAACCGAGTGTTCTTAAACCCCATGACTCTGCTCTTTCCCTCTCAAGCAGTAAACAAGTGACGAACTCCAACCTCTTCTCAGTTTTGACTTAGAATAAGAGCTGTTCCTTCAGTTTGTCTTTAGTCTTCAAACGAGTCACTTCATTTTTGTCTGTTGCTTTGAGTGCTACTGATTCCATTTCCACGATGAAGCAAAGTGCTGAAATTTCTGCTACTCTCGCTAAGAAGGTATGTGAGTCCGTTCCTTTAAAGCCCAAATCGTGTGGAGAAGTTATCCTCCCAAGAATTTCTATGAAAAATCTTGCACCTCATCATTTTCATTTAGGGGGTAACGCATTCGTGAAAGTATGCGATTTTAACAACACGGTCCGAGTTCATGTAAGAAGATACAGGAAAGATGGAGAATCTTTCTACCCTTCTAAGAATGGAATAACAATGTCAGCTTCAACGTTCCGAAAATTCATGGGAAAATCACACTGATTCAAGGCATGAATTGTGACATCTTGATTAATCGTGAACTTATTGTTTCCAGCGCTGTCCTTCCCTCTTAGATGCTTCTGGCAGTTACACGTTAGAAGTGCTTTCCCCCAGAATTCATGGTTTTCGTCGATTGAATCCTGTTCCGATAAAGCTGACTTGTCAACAATTTGGAACTCTTATTGATCAATGTGGAAAAATATGGGACAGCATTACTCAACTACTATTTGGACCTGTCTTTAGAAAGGCTGTTTTGCACCATCCAAGGACTTCTTCCCTGTTGCTTCCATCTCAGATGAAGAGTTTTTCATCATGCTTGCTGACATGGTAAGGGATCGCCTTCAGGAACATGTCAATAACTTATATTATTGTATGGAGTGCCACCAACCCCCAAATCGCATATTCGCAAACATCACGGCCCACAGCTTGTGCATATGCCACCCCCGAATCCAAGTGGCAAAAGTATTTCGATGATGCCGTTGCATTGCTTAACCCCAAGATTCTAGCAGAATCTTTTGTTGCAGTCACTGGAGACCATGTCCCGTCCAAAGCGTTCTTGGAAAGCATAATTGTAAAGAACTTGCTAGAGACTGTGAAGTCAATGTGCTGAGATATTAGCAGGTAAAAGAAAAATTCCTTATACCGACCATGGAGCAGCTGTATGAAGGGGACCTAGAAAAACAGTCCTTTTTTAGGACTGCTTTATTTATTTTTATTCATTTATATTTTTTTTGTATGAATGAGTTTCATTTTTTGTAATGAGTTAAATAATAATGAATTTCAAGTTTTTAAAAGTAAAAGTGTGAATGAATAACTCTTAAAGAAATTTATTGGGGATCTGGTATTGAAGAAGAGATTGCTTATTTTTAAGGGAAAGGCTTAATGTATTTCATTAAGGGCCAGGAATTCAACTGGTCTGAGAGCAATGCTTTACAGTATTGAGTCGAAACCAGGACAAAAGGCTAAATTTAGGGGAGTTTGAATTTTTTTTTCAAACTGACTACACTTCATTCTCTTAGTTTGAAAAGAGAATAAGTGCTCTCACTGAAGACCCTCTAGCTATACGTAAATAAACAGTCTAGGATTCATAAAAATATATTTCCAATTTTCTACCTAAACTATTTTTACTTCTTTCAGAAACGCACATTAGGAAAAAATAAATAAACGAAGTGATTCGTTTTGATTTTAGGAAATAATGAACTGTTCAGAAACACACCCTGTCTGTTTTCAACTGATTCGAAAAAAGACTTTTAAAATATTTTACTTGAACGAAAACGTGCTTCTTAAATTTCGCAGTTTCCCATGTTATTCAATGGGAAATTCACTGTATTTTCTATCACAAGAAATCTGAAATCTGTCATCTTAGTAAAATCATCAAAATCGTTTTTGACCCTATGCACTTTTATAAGATTCCAAAGTGTATCTTAGAAAACGAAGTGATTCGTTTTTGACACTAGGAAGGAATGTACTTTTCTGAAATGAACTTTGTAAAATTCTTTCAATTTACTCGATCCAAAACAGTCTTTTATGCATGCTAGTTTTCCCATGTTATTCTATGAGATTTTTACAATTACCAGAAAACGAAAATTTCCAAAATCATCCTCTTAGGAAATCAACAAAACCATTTTTCGTCTTACTTAGAATTTTTCAATAAATAATTCTATTCAGTTGTAAAAATATAGAAATAGCTTATTGAAAATAAAAAAAATAAAAAAAAAACGTAGATGTACGGTGTTGAGAGGAAAGTCGATATTCTTTATTCTTTAATTTTGGTATCATATTCCCGTATTCCTCTCATAAGAGGAAAAAAATATTAAAGTGCGTCTCTTATTTTTTTGAGTTCGTTTGATTCGGAGGCAAAAAAAAATATATATATATATATATATATGAAAGAAATGTTTTCTCGACGAATGATTCAAACTCATTTCTGTTCGAAGTATAAGAAAATGAAATCTGACATCATAGCAATGAATGCGTAAACACTTTCATTGAAACGATAGTAAATCATCTCGATTATGGCTTCTTTCATGACAATGAAAATTTTCGTAATGAAAGACTTGAAAGTACTTCGAAAGCCTAAAAGAGTTCTACTCTCTTAATAAATTAAAATTGAATAAATGCTTCTGTTTCTCAGTAAAGAACTGAGGGACATGGAATCTGACAATAGTAAAGTGAGAACGAAGATTTTAAAGCAGTTCATGAAAAAAAAGGCCATGGTATATTCAGTAAAGAAATGTCATAGAGTAGAGAGAGTGTGAACAATCTATCCGTCTTTAGGTTGAGCTTTCACTTATAGGGCTTCTTTTTCATATTGAAATATAAAGATGCATTTCCTTTAACTGGAAATGAACTAAGATATACATATATTTCCCCAGCTTGGAAGAATATACCTTTACATTAAATATATCTCTTTTTTGGATAGTAAATGTATACAACTCTGAATATCAAATAAATAAAAAAATAATGTTTATGGGAAGAACGGAATTAGTCGCTTTGCCTCTAGAATGAATGTTTTTTCGGACGAGACAGAAAAAATATTCAGCCCAAAGAATACAAATTTTATCGAAAGAAAAAGGTTTTAGATTGTATGTCTTGACATTGAATGCTTTCCTGTCGAGGCAGTCCACGAAAAGTATGGCTAACTACGAAAGAATAAAAAAATGTATATTTGACATACATGCAAGCTTTGAGGAATATTTTTAAGCTAGTTGGAAAAATATGCTATATAAGGAAACCAAAATCTGACGATTTGTTGCATCTAAAATAATCGTTTGCTGAAATGAAATGGAAAAAAAAAGATAGTCTGAATAAAAGGCCTCATAAGTTTGTCCAAGAAAAAAAGAATCCTGACCTATTGAGAAGTTTAATGAAATTTCAAAGATAGAGGAAGAAAAATATCGGAAATTGGGAAGCTATAAGGAAATAAAGACCGAAAATATTGTTTGAGCAGAATTTTAACTGGGAAAGATCTGTAGAGTTCTTGAACATACGAAAAAATTACGAGAAAATATTATTGCAGGGGTGAAAGACTCAGAATTAACATGAAGTCTATGTCCAGTAATTACTGCGAACAAGAACGAAATAATTTCTAAAGAAGCATTTCCTCGTCTCATGGTCTGAAATAAAATTGAATGGAGGAAAAAGAAAAGTTCCCCAGAAAATTCATTACATCTACACGAAAAAACTCCCTCAAAACATACAAAAAATATATAAAAACACATGAAGAAATAACGTAAAAGTAATTTAAAAATATATATATAGGGAATACGTAGTACACGAAAAAACCATTTGACCCCCCTGACTATTTTTGGAAACCAAATCATCGTGAGTTAGAACCTCGCTAAGACCTTAGGAGCATTTTTATTCCCTTGGAAAGAAAATTCCCCAGCATCGTTACGTAAAAATTTCTCCGGGGGAAAAATAGTATTGAAGAGGGGGGTGGGGGGAATCTTGCTTGCAAACCACAGGAATAAATGCAAAAACTCCCAACGGACCCCACTCAGTCGTTGCCATCCCTCAAAATCAAAGATCCAGAAGAAACAAGAAGGACAATTATCTAAAGTCAATACCGCAGCACGTTAGGCCGTAAATAGCATCCTTTTAGTCATAGACTACTTTAAACTTTGTAATCTTTCTAACTATTCACAACAACGAACAAAGGGAAAATGTGACTAATCTTATGTCAATATGCTGACAAGCAAAAGGAAATCCTTCAGCATCTGACTGAGATTAGGTTAATGAGGGAACACGCGGGACTAATATTCAGCTCAAAGAATACAAATTTTATCGAAAGAAAAAAGGTTTTAGATTGTATGTCTTGACATTGAATGCTTTCCTGTCAAGGCAGTCCACGAAAAGTATGGCTAACTAGGAAAGAATAAAAAAAATGTATATTTGACATACATGCAAGCTTTGAGGAATATTTTTAAGCAAGTTGGAAAATATGCTATATAAGGAAACCAAAATCTGACGATTTGTTGCATCTAAAATAATCGTTTGCTGAAATGAAATGAAAAAAAAAAAAGATAGTGTGAATAAAAGGACTCATAAGTTTGTCCAAGAAAAAAGAATCCTGACCTATTGAGAAGTTTAATGAAATTTCAAAGATAGAGGAAGAAAAATATCGGAAATTGGGAAGCTATAAGGAAATAAAGACCGAAAATATTGTTTGAGCAGAATTTTAACTGGGAAAGATCTGTAGAGTTCTTGAACATACGAAAAAATTACGAGAAAATATTATTGCAGGGGTTAAAGACTCAGAATTAACATGAAGTCTATGTCCAGTAATTACTGCGAACAAGAACGAAATAATTTCTAAAGAAGCATTTCCTCGTCTCATGGTCTGAAATAAAATTGAATGGAGGAAAAAGAAAAGTTCCCCAGAAAATTCATTACATCTACACGAAAAAACTCCCTCAAAACATACAAAAAATATATAAAAACACATGAAGAAATAACGTAAAAGTAATTTAAAAATATATATATAGGGAATACGTAGTACACGAAAACCATTTGACCCCCTGACTATTTTTGGAAACCAAATCATCGTGAGTTAGAACCTCGCTAAGACCTTAGGAGCATTTTTATTCCCTTGGAAAGAAAAATTCCCCAGCATCGTTACGCAAACATTTCCTCCGGGGGAAAAATAGTATTGAAGAGGGGGGAAATCTTGCTTGCAAAACACAGGAATAAATGCAGAAATTCCCAACGGACCCCACTCAGTCGTTGCCATCCCTCAAAATCAAAGATCCATCGAAATAATAAAGTTCCAAGAAGCATCATCATATCTAACACCTACGCAGTGCCCTTTCCCCACTCGGTCGTTGCCATCCCCCAAAATCAAAGATCCATCGAAAGTTCCAAGAAGCATCGCTAGGGGGTAGTACATCGAGTTGGCATCCCCCTATATCCAACACCTTTCCCACTCGGCCGTTGCCATCCCTCAAAATCAAAGATCAATCGAAAGTTCCAAGAAGCACCGCTAGGGGGCAGCACATCGAGTTGACATCCCCCTATATCCAACCCCTTTCCCACTCGGGCGTTGCCATCCCTCAAAATCAAAGATCAATCGAAAGTTCCAAGAAGCACCGCTAGGGGCGAGAAAATAATAAAGTTCCAAGAAGCACCGCTAGGGGGCAGCACATCGAGTTGACATCCCCCTATATCCACCAACTTTCCCACTCGGTCGTTGCCATCCCTCAAAAACAAAGATCCATCGAAAGTTCCAAGAAGCACCGCTAGGGGGTAGCACATCGAGTTGACATCCCCCTATATTCAACCCCTTTCCCACTCGGGCGTTGCCATCCCTCAAAAACAAAGATCCATCGAAAGTTCCAAGAAGCACCGCTAGGGGGCAGCACATCAGCATCGTCCCAACACACTAGCGCCACCTACATCCTCACCCATGCCACACTTCCTCATCCTCCTGATGCCTGCGTCAGGCCACGCCCTCCTCCATCCACCCGGCTGCGGCTGGTTGCGGCTGGCTGCGTCCGCCCGGCCGCAGCCTAATGTTAAGTCTATGGGCTGCGGTTTAAGCTCGGATCGGTCATTTCCCTCTACTAACATCCATGCCTCACCGGGATTTGAACTTGGACTAATCTTGGACGAATGGTCAGAAGCCAGCTCTTAGATTATACTGAGGTGGCACAAGGAAGTTTAAACAGAGGTACTCGTCACAGCAGTTCAGTATTTCTTTTACGTAGTTTCTTGCCTGAACTTATTATTTCGGTAGATACACCATGTATATTATACAATTATTTATTCCCACTCTTCTTCCACACTTTCGCGCGTCTGTGGAAAATAAAACCCTATTAGATTCTGCGACGATTTAATTGCGAAGTGCGGCCATGTTTACATTGCTCTTACGAGCACAAAAATAACATCCTAGTGGGAATGAAATCCGATCCTTGCATTTGGAAGGGAAAAGAAGAAACTGGAGGAAGGAAAAAGAATGTTATCTTCATAAATAATTTCTCTTGAAAGAAGAGCGTGTGTGTGTGAAACTGTTTTGGACTAGCGTGCATATAATTATGTGAGAATGCGAATTAAAAAAATAAAATTAAATAAAAACATCTGCTATAACGCTTTTTCGCTTTTCTTTTCTTTAAATAGGAAGAGAAAATATGGTCATTGGTCAAGGCCGTGTCTCTGTGAGATGATGTCTCTCTTTCGCTCCGGGAGGTGTAATTTCTGGTAATTCTAGTAACCACCCACGGTTGTTATCCGTCGCAGCCTTTTCTGAATACCGATGCTACCAACACCTGTTCGGAAGTCACAGTTGGGGATGGTGTTTGAATAAGAGAGGATATCCGCGCGCATGAACAACGCATCTGCGTGCGTTTCCTGTCGCGGAGGTCTGTCTGCTGCTCCTTTAGGCGTTTTCCCTTTAACTTGAAGCGATCTAAATTTAATGCGGGGTAAGGCTTAAACTGTGATCAATTCCGCTATCAGCGCATGCGTCGTATCAATTAGTCATTACCTATTATCATCTGTAAACATGTATTTCCGATCGCGTACAGTCGACTACATACCTGTCCGCATATTGCGGATTTGGGGGGGGGGGGGTTATCAGCAAATTATGCTGAAGGTTATCTGATAATGTTTATTTATTTTTTATATTTACCATCCGATTGTACTTACCACTGCCAGCAATTTTTGTAATAAATCGTCATCCGTTATCAATCACAGTTGGATGAGTCTCCCCAAGTTTCTTCCACAACTTTCTGCTTTGAGCCAGTCAGTTCCTTGTCACTCTGACAGATTTTCGAATTGCATCCATCCATCTCTCACGTGGTGGTCTTCTGCGTCTCTTCCTGTCCCTTGGAATCCAGTCTAACATTTCACTTGCCCAGCTTACGAAACAACAAGCATTCCAGTATACACTATATTGACAAAAGTCACCGGACACCCCTTCCAAAGCAAATGAACGGATCCGCTGCGTTATTAAGATGCGCGGCACAGCTGCAAACGGTATAAAAACAAGCCTGCAGCTGACCGCAATCATGTCTCTCACTGTAAGGTTGAGTGAAAATGTCGCGGCGGGAGAGAACTGACTTTAAAAAAGAAAATATTGTTGGGTGTTATATTAGTGGATTATCCATAAGAGAAACCGAGAGGCGTTTAAACATACGCAAGTCAACTGTTTTGGATGTACTGAATAAGTGGAAGACACACGGCGGGCCTGAAGCAGCAAAACGTACCGGCAGACCAAAGAAAATCAGTGATAGAGGACGTCGAAGCCTCAGGAGAGTCGTTACAGCTAATCGACGGAGTACTGCACAAGACCTTAGTGTACAGGCGGGAAAAAATGCTGGAACCTCAGTATTTACACGTACCATTCGCAGAGAACTTCATTCCATGGGTTACTGTGGTCGTATGGCTGCCCATAAGCCTTTCATCTCCACTCTGAATGCTACTCGTTGTTTAGCATGGTGTAAAGAACATTTATCGTGGACCGTAGATCTGTGGAGACGGGTCCTATGGACTGATGAATCCAGATATCACTGATTTTCTTTGGTCTGTCGATACGTTTTGCTGCTTCAGGCTGCCATTTGTCTTCCACTTATTCAGTACATCCAAAACAGTTGGCTTGGGTATGTTTAAACGCCTCTCGGTTTCTCTTATGAACAACCCACTAATATAACACCCAACAATCTTTCCTTTCTCAAAGTCAGTTCTCTCCCGCCGCGACATTTTCACTCAACCTCAAAGTGCGATATGATCGCGGTCAACTATATTTTTGCTTTTATACCGTTTTCAGCTGTACCGCGCATCTTAACAACGCAGCGGATCCATTCATTTGCTTTTGAAGGGGTGTCCGGTCACTTTTGTCAGTATAGTGTATGTGTTTACGTAGGTGGTGGCCAAGAAAGTGCAATTTTTATGCTGCCCTCTAAAGTGTGTGTGTGTGTGTGTGTGTGTGTGTGTGTGTGTGTGTGTGACCAGTCGTCCGGTGGCCATTTGTTATTCTGTATAAACTCGCTTGAAAATACTGAGAAATAAACTTTTAAGATTAAATGTTCGTTAAATCAGTTTTAACCTAAACAAAGGTATGGAGAACGTGCATGTGTGGCAGTGGTCTGTCTTCAAGAGTTGTTTTCCTCAAATCTGAAGTGTTGAGGTTTCCGTGCGCATTAGTGTATGGGATGTTGTAGTCTTATCTTCATTCATTCCAGACCCTTGATGGCAGAACGGGAGGCCCAGTGTTCCTGTATCTTGCTTTCAGTCCGTTTGTGATAATGTAGTGATTGCAATACCCTGCTGCCTGCTGCCATAGCCCCTCATCGCGGGAGGAGGATGTGTTGAGGGAAACTGATATGAGGCTACAGATCAGCATGGTTGGACGCCGTAGAAGAGTAGGCGAATCGGGGGTGACCGGCGGGGGACAAAGAAATGCTTTGCCTAAAGATTTACGCAGTGTTGGCTTCCCTAAGGGCAGGAAAAGCCTCTGGCTTTCAATGCCGCAACGGAACATTGAAACAACAGAAAAAGTGTGGCTTCTGTTTGAAAACGTATCTGCGGACAGTCCAAATTTCCACGGCGTCAGTACACCAGACCATTCACGGGATGGGGAGGGGGCGGGGGGTAATTTTCCGAAACGGAAGTCTCGCACGGTTAAGTTTCTTTTGTTGTTTTTCCTGGAAGTGCGCTGTAAAACCATTACTGAGAAAATATTTGAACGTTTCGAGATATCAAGAAGAAAAAGCGCCTTGATTTACCACATCGTTAATTAATTTTTGGTTTGAAGAAAAAGATTAATGGAAATTTATTTCCCCTTTTTAAACGATTGGTGGTTTTTGGATATCAGACATTTTCCCACCGGCAAGATGCCCACTGGACATGAGCCCACTGAACTTGAGCACACTTTGTACATTAACTTTAGGAATAATCGCTGCCATATTTTCGAAATTTAAGCATCATGACTTGCTTTGATTTTGGGAGATGGTATCATCATCATCATCATGTCAACCATTATCAATCCACTGCTGGACGAAGGTCTCCCCAAGTTTCCTCCACAACGGTCTGTCTTGTGCCAGTCTCCTCCATGTCACCCCTGCATACTTTCGAATTTCATCCACCCATCTCCCATGTGGTATTCTTCTGGGTCTTTTCCTGTCCCTTGGAATCCAATCTAAAATTTCGGCTGTCCATCGATGATCTGTCCTTCTGGCAGTATGTCCAGCCCATTGCCATTTCAGGGATTTAACTCTGATCATGATGTCTTCCACTCTTGTCATTTTTCGGATCCACGAGTTCCTCTTCTTATCTCTCCTGGTTACACCAAGTA
Organism: Macrothele yani; assembly: GCA_039090855.1. NCBI lineage: Eukaryota > Metazoa > Arthropoda > Arachnida > Araneae > Macrothelidae > Macrothele > Macrothele yani. Next base: position 23,382,000 of record CM077001.1, on the reverse strand, counting down.
TGCACCTCTTCATGCCGCTTTGAGTTGTCTGCAGCCTTTGTATGTCTCTTTTAGTTAAGGTCCACGTCTCTGCACCATACGTAAGCACTGGAAGGATGCATTGATCAAACACTTTTCTTTTAAGACATAATGGCATATTGCTCTTGAAAATTATGCTGTTTCTTCCAAAAGCTCTCCAGGCAAGTTTTGTACGCCGATTAATTTCTTCATCAATGTGACCCTCACTTGATATCTGCTGTCCAAGATAAACGTACGTGTCTGTTATCTCCAGTTTTTCTCCATTAATCGATAAATCTTCATTTCTTGTAAAAGCATTGAACATCACTTTTGTCTTCTAAAAGTTCATTTTTAATCCCACTTCTTTACTCTTGTCAGCAAGTTCCTGGATCATACTCTGCAGCTCTGATGGGGTAGTTGCAAAAATGACTACGTCATCAGCAAAACGAAGGTGGGTTAGATAATCTCCATTAATCTTTATCCCCTTGTTTTCCCAGCTCAGTGACTGAAAAACACCCTCCAATGTGGCATTAAAGAGCTTCGGAGATATGGTGTCACCTTGTCTCACTCCCTTTCCAATTTTTATGTGTGTTGTATTTTCAAACAGCCTAATCTTTGCACTTGCATTTTCATAGATGTTATTAATAATATTAATGTATGCATCTTCAATACCACAGGTTTTCAGAGCCATTGTAACTGCTGATGGTTTCACCGAATCAAAGGCTTTTTCATAATCGATAAAAGCCATGCACAATGGAAGTTCATATTCCCTCGCTCTTTCAATTAGTTCTCTCAGCACGTGGATATGATCTATTGTGCTGTAGCCACTCCTGAATCCAGCTTGTTCTCTCGGTTGAGCCATGTCCAGTGTTACCTTCAAGCGGTGTGAAAGAACTTTAGTGAAGATTTTATAAACTACTGATAGGAGGCTGATAGGTCTGTAGTTTCCGAGATCCTCAATGTCACCTTTCTTATGTAGCAGGATCATTGTAGCGGTGTTCCAATCCTCAGGAATCTTTCCTTCATTAAGGCATCGAGTGAAAATTTGGGCGAGTACTGTTTCGATTTCTCCACTTGCTTCTTGTATGATGTCTACAGTAATTCCATCTTCTCCTGGAGCTTTTCCTCGCTTCATGTTCTTGATTGCATGTGCAACTTCTGCTGGAAGGACTGGAGGAACTCTGGTACTGGTATCTTTCATGATGTCTGGAGTGCATATATCATCCCTTTCATATAATTTGGAGTAGAAATCTTTCACTCTTGTCAAAATTTCGCCTCTATTTCTTGTTACAGAACCATCTTCTTTTCTCAGTGCCATAATCTGTTTTCTTCCCTTACTGAAATGTCCCTTTGCTATCTTTAGGCTTTGGTTGTTTTCAATTGCTTTCCTCACTAGTTCACAGTTGAATTTCCTTACGTCTTCGGTGATACTTTTTCGTACTGTCTTGCATAGCTCTATATATTCCACTTTGGAAGTCACATCTTCTTTAGTTTTCCTCATCTCTCTTCTTTTTTGCATCAACATTTTGGTTTTTCCTGATAATTTGTTCACATGCAACTTGTTCTTAGACCCAGCTAATTTTGTTGCTGTTTCCATAAGAGCTTTGGTTACTTTTCTGTTAACTTCAGAGATGTCCACTTCTTCCGATGTTAGGCCTTCTAAAGCAGAGAACCTGTTCTTCAGTTCCAACTTGAAGGTATTATGGTGTTTTTTAAGGTTGGTTATGTCAATAGATTTTGTTTGTCTTATGAGCTTGCCACGTTCAAGTTTAGTGTTGAGGTGCATCTTACATCTCACCAATCTATGGTCACTACCTGTGTTGAACTTGTTTAGCACACTGCAGTCTTCTATGACGAATTTTTTGTTACACATAATAAAATCAATTTCACTTGTCGTCCCATTTGGATGTCTCCATGTCCATTTCCTGTGTGGCTTTTTCTTGAAGAAGGAGTTCAAGATGAAAAACCCTTCTGCCTCTGCAAACTCAACGAGAGTATTTCCACGCTGGTTTCTGTTGCCGTGACCGAATTTACCTACTGAAGTTTCATTCTGTTGCCGTTGCCCTATTTTTGCATTGAAATCTCCCATAATTATTTTCAAGTGCTGCTTACCTTTATTATTTAGATGACAAATTTCCTCATAAAATTCTTCAATTTCTTCTTCAGGATGACTTGTGGTGGGTGCATAAGTTTGAATAATCTGAGCCTGGTATCTTTTCGAGAGTTGGATAACAAGTCGTGCAGCTCTGTCAGAGGAACTTTCAACTTCTACAACTTTATCCTTCAGTTTCTTGTATATTATAAATCCAACACCACTAGTTCTGCCAGTATCTGTCCCACGATAGTAGAAGAGATGTCCACTTTTCAGTTCGATGAGATCTTCTCCTTTTCTCCTTACCTCACTTAGCCCCACGATGTCCCACTTGATCCTTTGTAGTTCCTCTTCCAATTCAAGAAGCCTTGAATCAGAAGATAGGGAGCGTCCATTGTAAGTAGCCAAGGTCAGCATCAGATGGCAGCCTAGTCCGGTCCTCCGGGGATTCTTAGCACCCTCTGCCTTCATGTCGCACTGGCCGCTGCCTTGGCCAGGTACATTCCAGCTGCCGGAGACTGAGGGCCAAGATTTAAGTTGTGGAATCATTTTGGAGGGGTTTGGCCATAACTTACCACGCTGGCCAAGCGGGTTGGTGAGTGTGGGATAGAATTTCCTCTAATCCCGATGGTATAGTTATACCGCTATGGGCGGTCGTCAGAGCCCCTTTAGTGGGAACAGGATGCACCACGAGAAGGCGGGGTTGACATTTGTCAAGGAGAGGCTGTGATGTTACGCATCACCTGACCTTACATCCCGGGAGATGGTATACACCCACCGAAATTTTGTTTGATCGTCTGTTGAATTGTTCGTTGTTCATTTATTGATAGCGTTGTCTTATGATTTAAGTTTGAGCTTTTTAGAGCCCATGAAAAAGATTATATATGTTAATTTACATTTAGGGGATTAACACCCCCTAAATTTAAAATTTTCCAACTTTTCAAGTGCGTTGTTCGTCTATTGATAGATAGCGTTGTCTAATGATTTAAGTTAGAGCTTTTTGAACCCATAAGAAAGATGATATATATATTAGTTTAGGTTTGGGGGTAACCCCCTTAAATTTCAACATTTCTAAAACAAATTGCAATTTTTATATGGTCCATAAATATTTATGTGATCAGTTTTCCTACACTAGGTTGGAAACGTCCTCGGACGTGTTATGCATTATCTACAAATCTCCATTGGGCAAGTTAGTCCGGACCCCGTGGTTTTTGTATTTTTTTTTTTTTTTTTTTTTGTTCTAAGAGCACTTGCATTGCTTTTTCGGGCTCTATATGGGAGATATTTGCCTTAAAAGTTGCGATTGGTGACAAAACTTGAATTCTCAGATTTTAAAACATGTAACATTGAAAATGGAAGTTATTGTTTTATTAAAATGCAGTCTTTTTTGGGAGGTAATATTCTGCCTTATGATCAGAGCTGTTCTGCTTTAGCCTCACCGAGCCTCCAAGAGTCTACGCTATAACGAAGTAAATTTCTCCGTCATTTCTGTCCACGCCAGGATTCGAACCCGGATCCCCTCATTCCGGAATAAGTCGCTCTACCAATTGAGCTACGCGGACGTTTGTTCTGATTGCTATTGTGCCTTTATGTCGTGTGCGTCCTGCTGGCAGGTACGTCACATCTCTCCCCTCCCCCGAAAGAGGGCCGGGGGCATGGCCCACGGGTCAGCCGTGACCATGAATCGTAGCAGGCAGCCATCCACTGTAGAACGTGCACTTGAGATCTCCCAGTCAATCTGGTGTGTGGAATGCAACGTCACACACATTTATTTTTCGAAGCGCTGGAGAAGGGATTCTCTGATTTTTCCTATCTCGCGGTGTGGAAAGAAAATCACACACCATTGCGAGATTTTGAACGGTCGGGTCATCCGGATAGTTCGGGCGCCATTATAACGAAGTAAATTTCTCCGTCATTTCTGTCCACGCCAGGATTCGAACCCGGATCCCCTCATTCCGGAATAAGTCACTCTACCAATTGAGCTACGCGGACGTTTGTTCTGATTGCTATGTGCCTTTATGTCGTGTGCGTCCTGCTGGCAGGTACGTCACAACGCTGCAAGCACAGTCAGTCATCTCCCAAGGTTTCAGTCGTTAACTTTGTCTCTCCAGTCAGATATTCTAAATTTTTCCAGGTGTCGTCGGGCGCAATTTATCCATCGTTTTCTCGGTCTTCTTTCGAGATCGTTTTTCGTTAATCTCCAGCATCTGTCTTCTTTCTCCCCTTCATACGCTCCGCGTGATCACGCCATTTAAATCTATCAATTGTAATTTTGCTTTTAAACGAAGGAAAACCTATACAGATAATAAATTTTTTCACTTGGCTCCATCTTCAGGTTCAATGACTTTTGTGGTCCAGTTTTTCCTTATTATTATGTTTGCAAATCTGTTTAATCACGTTTCTTCACGAGCAGCTGTGCTTCAGGCCGCTGTTTCATAGAGTGCAAAGGGTTTGGGAACAATGGCTTCAGATAATACAATAAACACCAGATTCAGGCCAGAATTAAAGCAAATAGAGCTGATTATTAGCTGCAACATTTGTTATTGTCAAAAGCCCTCTCAGTTAGACTCAAAATACCTATTTGTAATCTGGGTTGTAGTGGAAAGGGGGGGGGGATGTGCGGTTTAAAAAGTGAGCACATTATACTAAAATTTAGCAAATTAGTTGTGAAATATTATAATTAGACTAATATTGATAATAACATGTGTTTGATAATTTAGAATGTGAAACATTTGACATTCCTTTCCGTGGCAGTCCGCATAGTTTGGTGCTGCAAATCTGGAGTTGTCTCCCTTATTTGAACATTGCTGGAAAGCTTAAGTGATCACGTGACCGGGGGGGGGGGGGTCACTTCGATTAGCTGCCAGTTAGCAGGGAAAAGCATCTTATCTATCTCTAGTGTACTTTTAGGTGTGGGGTTGGGAAACGACCTTGCTTCTTTGCTAATACAAAAATGTTCTATTGGAGAAAGGTGCTCCGAGAGATAACGCGCCGACTGACCGGAAGCATTCTCATTTTAAGGTGACTGTTTACCGGAAGCGAGAGAAAGCCTTCACTGATTAGCATGTACCTCAGATTTCCCAAATTTCTCAGAAGGTTAGACAAACTGGCTCTTGGTAAAATAATCGAAAACGAAGTCCTTGAATGCAAAATCATCGAAGACGAAATCAATGAAGACAAAATTATCAAACGTTAAATTCTTCGTAGGGCAATTATTCTTTTCAAAAATTGCGAGTAGAATAATGAAAAATAAATGAAATCCTCCTCTCAGTGGAAGAATAGTGATATTCCGGTCACAGTTTCCATTGTTTGGAAAATTGAACGTTTTCCAATACGTTAAAAATTTCCCACATTTTAAGAATAATTTTCATTCCATTTATATTTCTCTGTTTAATGATAGAAAAATAAATGGTATATATGCAGAAGCTGAATTAATGATTAAGCTTCATTAGAGCTCTAATTACTAAAGATTGTATGAATATATTGTGAGAAATTATGTTCTGTAACATATATAATGGATGAAATTCGGCTTATTTGATATTTTGGAAATGCCGAATTTTCGGTTGTTTTATTTTAACTGGATTATTGAGTTTCAATAAAATAATTTAATAACATTTCATAAAACTCTGACTCATTTTTGAAAATTTTAGGATTAAAAATAATTTATACTTTTTAGGCCCTAAATGAATAACGCTAATAAATTGAAAGCACTAAAACTCTTTTTGGGAGGAGAACACGCTTTAATGACATTCTATGATACGCCATAAATATTGTAATTATGATAGTAAATGAGGAATAAAGTTCTTCAGAAAAACGCATTTAAAACAAAAGTAAAGCTTGAGAAACTTATTTTAAATAAAAAATTCGTAGATTGCTCTTAATTCAGAAAAAATTCCAAATGAGTTTGGATCATTTCATGATTTAATGAAATGAGTTTACTTGTGGCATTTTTCAAAACAGAATTTCAATTAATGTCATAATTTTTGGAAAAAGTCGTCTTTCGATGAAGTGTTCGTTTCCATGAATACGGGTTCGGTGATGTTGGGTGATTTCGCTTTCGATGAAGATAGTCTCCTGCTACCATAGGTTGAGGTTCTTCATTAACAACGCAACCCCTTTTTGTTTCTATAACAGCATCATGAAAATACGTGCGTCCTGTTCCCACCCAACTGGATTTTAGGGCAGTGCACATATTTTCATTTAATTTTTTTAGACATGATATAACGGAAAAATTTTTGGAAAGCGATAGATTTTTGCCGAAGATAAATTTTTTGGTACATATAAGTATGTTTCCGTGCATCTCTGCGTGTTCCTCTTTTCTGGAATCGTCGAAAAATTCTGTCGCAGTCTAGGTAAGCACTTCATCAGGATTTAATTTTTATCATTTATCAGAATGTAAAAAGTATATGAACATAAATCATTTACTACCATTTGTTCTAAAAAAAAGCGGATGTGAGGTTCTTCATTAACAACGAAGAAAAATCACCTGTATATGGCATATGATATCGTATACCATCAACTATAAACCTTGTGTTTGTACGTATATTGAACACACTGTTAAAAATTGGTACTTAGAAATAAGCAAAATGTACTCGCTTTTGAGTACATTCTGGGCTTATAATAGCTCCGAGTACTTGTTTCATTTTTTGGAAAAGACACGTACTCATTTTTGAGTACATACAGGGAATCAATTGTGAGTATATCTGGTATTTCAAATATAAAAACAACAACATATATTTCAAATATATTGCTGGGCACAGAAACTGGACAGTTTGTAAGTGAGAGAGAGCACACTAGATGGCGCCACCGTACGATTTTGCACGTATAAGACCGAGAGAAATTAGGGGGAGCTTAGGAATGAACGCCTTTATATGTAACCGGGGGATTCCTACCCGGGGGCCGTCACTTAACGTGCACGTCCAATGCACGGCGGATATTCAGCGATTGTTAGAAATTCACACTACCAGGCTAGGTTTGAACCTGGGGTCCCTCCATCAACAGTCTGAATCTCTAACCACTAAGCCATCAGCGTCTCGATTTCAAATTTGGAATACGTGTACTCCATACATACTCATTTATTCATAGAATCAACTGGAAGTATATTATTCGATGGCACATCTGGGATAATAGATATACTCGTTGTCACATGCTGGGCAAATGGACCGCACAATTTTATGACAAATATAGTGATGAAGCGACAGTATATTATTTATGAGATTGACACAAATGTGGTTAATGTAAAAACGTACACAAAGATACTTTATGCATAATTAAATTACTTGTGATCAGTTACTTTGTTGTACTAACTATTTATGTGTGTCACTTTACACATTTATTAAACGATTTCTTTTGAAATCTATAATATCTGAAATGAAGTAATACGAGATCATATTTATTCACGCAGTTATTTGTAAGTACGTATGGTTACTTATATTTGAGCATGTCATGTACTCGTTTATGATATGACTGTACTTAAAAAAACCCGAGTTGGTTCAGGTTCTCATTTTTAAGTAGATTGTTTTTAACAGTGCATGTTTCGCTTTCCAAGATCAACTGACCCGCATGAATAAATGAGTTAAGATACTAAAGATATAGTTATACAGTTACTAAAGATATAGTTAATAATTAAATACCGTGTTACCCATTTTCTGCTGGATCCGTACGTGAGTTTCCGTGCAAGAAAGATGACAGAGAACTTTTGTTTGTAATGAGCACGTCTTTTGAATCGAATCCTTTCCGACGCGAATAAAAGTTATCCAAGTTATTCAAAGTCAATAGAACCCGTCAGAAAAAACGGCTACAAAATATGTTACGAAAATTAACAAATGGCACACGAAAAGTTTCTCGTTGCCGAAGAAAGGTATCAGAGACAGAGATTTTCAAATGGAACTGTTAAAAAAAGAAATATAGAAACATGAAATAACTCTCTACGCCTTCTGGCGGAAGAATTTTGCATAATGGAAAAGTTGAAAATAGGCGAAAAATATCCTTCATGGGAAAAAGAGCTTTTCAAATACGTCTCCCGAAAGTAGAGATTGCGAAAAAAGGTTTTGACCTTTACGTCCCCTAGCAGGGAAGTTGTGCATTATTTAAAGAGGATAACGTTCCCCATCTTTATTGTAGCGAGTGGCATGCAGTAAAAAAAGGAATTTCTCAATAGGAGTTTTAGAAGCGGAGATACAGCTGCAAACAAAAGTACACAAACACCACCTGGCGACAGAACTGTGAACTACAAAATTCCTCAGATAATAACCCAAAGTGTTCCACAAGGTAAATGTTATCCGGTGTTAAAATATTTTTTTTAAGTCCACATTTAAAAGCAGAGATATTGAGAAAAACGGATTAAACGTTCGCGCCCCTAACGGCGAAATTTTGCATATTTAGAAGAAAGTACACGCAAAGAGTTCTCATAGTTAGTAGTATCTGCCCGAAAAATATTTTTTCAATCGGGTTTTTTAGTCCCCCAGGTATCGCTGCAAACGGAAACTTGAATTTGCGCCCCCTAGTGGCACATTTGTGCGAATTTGAAATTATATGAGAAACATTTCGCACCGGAAACGCTCTCCAACAAAGAAGTTTTTCAAATCGGACTGTTAGAAGCTGAGATATCGACAAAAATAAGGTATGCCGCGGGTTTCACCACAAACCGGAAGGAAAAAACGCCGTCCAAACTTAGAGTAGCATATGTGTAAGGCAGTGGGATTAAAAATGAACTTTCAGAAGACAAAAGTGATGTTCAATGCTTTTACAAGAAATGAAGATTTATCGATTGATGGAGAAAAACTGGAGATAACAGATACGTATGTTTATCTTGGACAGCAGATATCGAGTGAGGGTCACATTGATGAAGAAATTAATCGGCGTACAAAACTTGCCTGGAGAGCTTTCGGAAGAAACAGCATAATTTTCAAGAGCAATATGCCATTATGTCTTAAAAGAAAAGTGTTTGATCAATGCATCCTTCCAGTGCTTACGTATGGTGCCGAGACGTGGACCTTAACTAAAAGAGACATACAAAGGCTGCAGACAACTCAAAGCAGCATGGAGAGGTGCATGCTTGGTGTAACCAGGAGAGATAAGAAGAGGAACTCGTGGATCCGAAAAATGACGAGAGTGGAAGACATCATGATCAGAGTTAAATCCCTGAAATGGCAATGGGCTGGACATACTGCCAGAAGGACAGACCATAGATGGACAGCCGAAATTTTAGATTGGATTCCAAGGGACAGGAAAAGACCCAGAAAAAGACCACATGGGAGATGGGTGGATGAAATTCGTAAATATGCGGGAGTGACATGGAGGAGACTGGCACAAGACAGACCGTTGTGGAGGAAACTTGGGGAGACCTTCGTCCAGCAGTGGATTGATAATGGTTGACAATGATGATGATGATGATGTGTAAGGCAAGATGTACATTCGGACGGCCGGCGGTTCGTCTGCAGCGGCAATGAAACAATCACTCCTGTGAGAGGGGTGGGGCGTTAAGTGCTTGCTTTCGTTTGCTGCTCATCAGTCGGGAGGTTTTTTTCTCAGTTGTAGCAATAAATACCTGTGTGAAAGTTCGCCAAAATTTGCACCACGGGATGGTTTTATTGCTTTGACGGATTTCTTCCGCCCGTGCGAAACGGGCCTTACGGCTCCGTTAGCGTCAAAACCGAGGCTTTCGAAAACCTCTCGTTCGCCTCCGACGCTAAAGACGTCTCTTTGGCAAAAAGATCCCCTGTTCCTCCTCTAACGAAAAATTGTTATCATCTCCTTAAGTCCCAGGAACATTTTGAATCCCCTCCTTTCTAACTGTGTTAAGGAGTTAATGCTTACCCGCCTTGCTACGTTGTAACTTCCTCTTAAGCACGCTTCTCGCATTCACACACCGTAAAGCGAAAATCCCTTGCCAACGACATCAGCACAATATAATCATTGGCAGCACTTTCGGATCTAAGACAATATCTTGTTACCAAACATATATGTACAAAGGCATTCCATAAAAACTGAGTACTTTTTTTTTTTTTTTTCGGATTGGCAACAGTGCGAAGGGCAAAAATAACCACACAGACGACTAACTGAATTAAGGAAGTATCTATGGCAACAGTTATTAGCTGTGACAGACGATTCTGGCTTTGTTATTGCGCAGTTGTTTAAGGTACATCTGCTCTGCGCGATACAGCTACGGAGGTGAGTGATTCAAAGTTAAGAAGTGAAATGCGTTGTGCGATAAAATTTTACTATCGTTTGGGTAAAACGGCTCCAGAAACAGTTGATTTAATGAAAAAATCTTACAAAGATAAATGTTTGGGTGAGTGAAAGATTTTTAGATGGCACTATGATTTCAAAAAAGGGTGTTCGTCGGCAGAACTCGTTCCTATAGGTCTGGTCAACCTGAAAGTGTTGTTACGGAGCGTACTGTTAACACTGTTTGGGCAGTCTGCAAAGAAGATCGACGAATGGACGTGTGAAGACATAGCGGCGTCAACTAATATTTCAAAAACGTCGGCATTCCGCATTCTACGCGACAAATTACTGCTGCATCGTGTGTACTCCAGATGGGTAGCTCATCACCTGACGAGATAACAATTGTGTTAGCCAGAGTTCAGGTGTGTCATGAGTAGAAACAAAGGATCCAAACTTTCTGAATACAGTAATAACTGCCGATGAAACATGGGTCCACTATTTAGACATCCCCACGAAGCGCGCAACGAATGCCACAGGCTCGCCTCTTCCGAAAAAAGTCCGCCAAACCGAATCAGCTGGGAAGGTGATGATGGTAATTTTCTTTGATAATAAAGGTGTTGTCTACCAGCATGCAGTTTCTTCACAAATTACTGTCAATGCTGAGTATTGCATTTCAGTCTTGAAGCGTCTGTGACGACAGATATCGATTAAGTGACCGGAACTGGTGGGCAAGTGGACCCTACACCATAATAATGCTCGCTCACATGTGGCTGCTTGTGTTCAACAGTTTCTTACGAAATGCAGTACTGAAATCATGCCACAGCCTGCTTGCAGTCCTGACCTCGCTCCGTGTGATTTCTGGCAATTTCCAACAATGAAGGAGAAGTTCCGTGGCGCAACATTCAACACTGATGCTGACGTTATTCAAGATGTACTAAGGCAGCTTCCATAAAATACCTTCGCCACATGCTTTGAAAAGTGAACTGAACGATGGGACCGTTGCGTATCATCCGAGAGAAGATACTTTGAGAAAGAATAGCATATCTTTTGCTGTAGCTATATTTCTTCATTTTGTGTGATTTTACCCTGAGTTTTTGTGGAATGGCCGTTGTATATAAAAAGAAAATGTGAGCAGAAGCGTTACGATCTGTACATTAAGTAAACTTTTAAAGTACAGTGTGTCCAATAATTATTCCCTTCACTTTAGAATCGGGATTTTTTTTTTTTTTTTTACTTTGGGAACGACTCAGATTGCATTGCGTTTCTCAGGTTTCTTGAACCATCGGACGCAGTACCTCTTGTGGTCAATAGAGACATCGGAGTTGCTTGTTGCCTGACAGGTTAAATGACCCCTTAGAGCTAGGCGAGGCGGACCCGGTTTGCGACGCAACTTAAAAACAGAAAATGTGGTTTACCGAACGCTGAAAAACTAATTGTATTTGTGTTTAAAAAGAGAACAGGGAAAGAAGGTCAGAATCGTGAACAATCTGGCGAGCTAAGAAAATTTCTTGGAAAACAGTTGCAGCGGCTTACGGGAAGGTAAGGTTTGTGTGGGAGGTGAAAACGTTCTCCCCAACTGTGTCCGATAAACAATGATAAATGTATGGGGTTTGAATAGGCATGTACCACGCCCCTACCCTCCTCCAAAACACCATCCACGGTTCCGTGTACGAGACTGAAAAATGGCGCCAAACTAACTGTTTTTTTTTGGGTCAAGAGGGTACTGAATTCAAATGCAAAGAGCAAAATTCAGAAACAGTGATTAAACACCGGCAAAGTGCGCGCTTATCTCGCACATACTCTCATGGTAAATAAGCAGCAACACGGTCATGTATTCATTAAAAGATTTCTTAAGATAGGTCAAAATTCACCTTTGTAAAATAACGTTTTGACTGCTGTTGTGTTACAAAAATTGCACATGGTATATTGGGTGTTCTCATATTTATGGAAGTTACTTTAAACTGGGGTTTCATTGAAGGTTGTCCGATATAATGTGTGTACTGTGTATCTTTGACCTTCTGAAAGATCATTATGGATCATACGTTTTTTTTTTTTTTTTTTTTTTTCTGAATGAGAAAGAAATTGGAGCCAAAAACTGAAGTATTACTGTTAAAAAAATTTGTGGTAGGTTGCACCAAAAGGTGATGCTACTGCTACACCAGCTGCACCACTTTCTGATAAAAGATACACCACTGTTTGGTGCAACAAAATCTAACAACATGATGCAACTTTGCACCACGTTATGATACAAGGTTGTACCACATTATGGTGCAAGGTTGTTGGGTTTGTTTTCATCACACAATGGTGTATCTTTTCTCAGAAAGTGGTGCAGCTGGTGTAGCACCACTTCTTGGTGCAACCTACAACAATTTTTAACAGTGATAGGGAATAATTCAATATGAAGCCTTCGCGCGTTTTTAACACTTGTGAAAACACAGGTTTGTCCACGCCGGGATCGATTCCGGGTCCCCTCATTTCGGTGTAAGTCGCTGTCCCAACTGAGCTACGCGGACACGTGCTCTCATTGCTATCTGCCTTTATCTCATGTGCGTCCTGCGGCGCAGGCACGGCGCACACTCGTGCCAGTGTTGAACAATTACGCATGACTCATGCTGCTCAGTGCGTGCGCAAATTCTTGTTTTTTTTTTGTTTTTTTTTTGTCTCCTTTTCCCCGTTGTGGCAGATTTAGACATATATTCATTCCCGAAGAGATTAGAAGCTGGGTATTTGATGATTAGTTTTACAAACGTGAATGCAATTTTTAAACCAGTTTCTCGACATGTTCTTGCGAACTGCAATAAAAAAATAGTTCATTCGGTAGACGTTCCTATTCTATAACATGTTGGACTTCTGTGTATAACAACCGGCTAAATTGTTAACAAAAAAGTTAATAAGCATGAGACGAAAAATTACGAATCCTTGGACCTCATAGTTCTTTCAGAGAGCTCTTAGCATTTTTTCTGATGTATGCATTTGTGATTATCACATCACAGGCCGTGGTCACACAAATCACGTGCGCGCGCACACGAGGAAGCACTAGAAGCCCACCTCTGTTCTATGATGAGAAAGATGGAAAGACAAATCACAGGGAGAGAGAGACTGTTTCTATGCTATGGGGGTGAGAGACTGAGAACTAACAGAGAGAAAGGAAATTAGAATTATAGAAGTAAAGATAAAGAAGGAAGACAAGTGAAGAAACGTAGATGTGAGAAAACTAGGCCTCCCAGTGTGCCAGTGTTCGAATCGCGGGGAAGGCACGGATGGTGTATTTGTCTTGCTGCACTGGCTGTCTCCCTTCCCTGGAACAAGTAGCCCTAATCAGGGACGGGCCACTGCTGATAGCCCATTGAGTTGCTTATGGTGGTTATTTTAAAACCCCCAAAACAAAACAAAACAAAACAACTAAAAACCTAAGTAAAGGAAAAGGATAAAAGAAAGAACGAGAGATAGGGATTATGCAAAATGAGGAAAATAGAAGTTCAATTGAGGTGGTAAAAGATTGGAAACAATTAGGAAGACTTCGACAGAGAAAGGGGAAAAAAGTAAGACTGGTATGAGAGATACTGAGTTGACTCAGATAATGATAGAAAGGGAAAATGAAGTGGTAGAGAAAAGAAAACAGGAAACGGAACAGCGAAGAAATTCTGAGACAGAGAAGTGGAAGAATGAGAGAAGGAATACTGAAGTGGTACGAAAAGGGAGAGAAAAAAAAAATACTTAAGCTAGGGAAGTGAGAAGAAAAAACTACGGTGATGTAGTTTTCAAAATTTCTCTGTTTATAACAGTGAGATGTAAGGACGAGTAAGGGACATTGTCATGAGGAGAGGAAAGGAGAGAGATGATGAGAAGAGCGATTAGAAAGATAGAAATAAAGAAAGACTGAAGTGACGGAAAAGGGAAGGAGAATAAAGAAGGAAAGAATATGGTGGTAGGATATAGGTAAGAACGAAGGAGAAAGGAAAATGTGGCACAAAAGGGATGAACAGGAGAAGGGAGAAAGAACTGCGAGATTCCGGAGAAGGGAAGCGGAGGAAACCGAGGAAGAAAAGGCACGTGACAGAAATCGAAAAATAGAAAAGGAGGGGGAGAATTAAGATTAGTAGTAAAAGGCCGAGAAAGAAATTAGATGACATATAGAGGAGTAAAGACTTACCTGATAGAAAATGTGTACAAAGAAAAAATTTAGATCGTGGTTGAAATGCGAGGGAAAAAAGTATCTTGAGAGGGGCGAAGAAAGAGCAAAAAATAGTGTGAAAGGAAAAGATACATCTTTTCTATGATTTTCGGGAAAATCCCATTTTCTCGTCTGGTCTCAGGGTTAGTGACTGCTGCGGTTGCTGTTCAATTGAGCAAACGGCCTTCGCCGAAATTCCTTTTGCCGGAGTCACAGCATATTGCACCACGCCTCCCTCTCTCTGCTCAGAGTACCTTTCGTATCTCGGGATTTATTAATAGTTTTTGTTCCGTGTATATGTCTACGGCATTTACTGAAGTGGTTGGAACCCATTCCGGGAAGTTGCACAATTTCCTCTCCTGAGCTTCGTATTGTTGGTCCTTGACCATAATGAAGGTGCTATACAACTGATTAAGAGATACGATACGCGAAACTGAATCTTACTGCGCTCGTGCTCGGTTTTTACGTTGCTTATCCGTTCCGTCGTAAATCGAAACATTTCTTTCGATAAGAAACAATGAAAATGTTTTTGATTAGTTCCGCTACTGCGATACCTTTTCCTTCAATATAGTTAAATTTCATAAGATTTGCTCTGTGCTGGTCAATTGCATAAATGAAATAATTTAGAGGAATTTCTTTCTTTGTAAAAAAACGGTGTAGAATTATTAAATAGCCTTTCATTTTATCTAGTGGTGCAACAGTTTTTTCCTTGTCGAAATACGTGTTTCACAGGTCAGTGAAAAGAAATTCAACTGGCAAAGACTCAGTAATGCACATAAATATGGAATTCTGCGTACTTATTTTGTTAATATCTTTACGAGTACTGTGCTTGACAGAAAACTGGAGGCGCTGTCGGCATCCGTTGCATTTTACTTTCCGCAGTAGTTTTCCCCCGTCATAAATCGCAATCTGATGATTGCAATGTCTGAGTCATGAATATTTATTGCGCAAAGAATGGAACTTCACCCTGGTTGCTATTTATGAGCTTCTTGATTAAGGAAATCGTCTCTCATTTAGTGGCCTTTCTCTGTCGACGTGTGTGCGTGAGAATCCGTGTCTTGTTAACTCTTTCATCGGCGTTATTTTTCGCTCTTCGTAATGGCGGATCTTGGCCTATTTTTGAAATTTCCTTTATTGCTTGATCACAAAGAAATGCGAAGAAAGACCAAAAACCTGTCAGCTCCGTCGACTAGGAAGGAAAGTAACTACCGCCGAGGTCAATGTAACTTTCTCACGTCAGTAGTAAGCTGCAAGTATTGACAAAGAACGGACGTTTAAAAATGACCACAGGTTCCATTGTGTTGCCTCTGTTCGTCTTCAGTCAGTAATCTCATTTTCTGCTTACGAATCTATTCCACTGCCTTTAGTTCAATCTTTTGTAATTGTTCCATTGGTGAAAAAAGTTTCGTTGGTGTTTTGATACCACAACAGTTGGTGAATGAAGTTTGGCTCCGTCACCGTACTGAAAGAAATCTAGTGATCACGCATAGGATTTCTATGCACGTAAACTTTTCTTATAATGATAACAATAGATAATTTTTATACACAATGACCAAGGCGGAGTCGTCTTCAGCTCATTATGAAGGCATGACTGGCCGCCGTGTTTTTTCGGCGGTTAGCTAAATACTTGCCGCCTAAGTAGAACCATTAAGTTGTATGATATGCAATTCACTAATTAACATGGTGCTGTTTCGTGTTCATTTATTGGTGTAGTATAGGACCATTGGCTAACATTCTGGACCCATTAAATGTACGTCATATCGTTTTCGGTCATGATAAGGGCTTTTCAAGTACAGATGTTTATATCGGTTTTTGTGGGCTGTAAATTATTGAGTATCGTACTTACTCTAATGCAATACCCCCCCCCCCCCCAATATAAAATTCTGCATGCAGTAAACCTGGGGCGTCCTCAGGGGCGGATTTCTAAATAGGCGCACTAGGCGCGCGCCTAGAGCCCCCAGAACATTGGGCCCCCGAAAACGTATAATTGGATTGCTAGTTTTATTTTGATTTTCACGGACCGAAACAAATAAATCATTAAAGCGACCACTTCATTTGTATTATCAATTGATATTTTGCTTCCTCATTTTAGTAAAATATTCTGTGTTTTTCCGTGCTGTTGTTAATGCTCCAGATTTTCAAGTTTTTATTGATGCGCTTGTTTTGAAAGAAACAGTTAAAATCATTTAGCCTTCCTTTAAATTTGAATAGTTTTTTCACAACAGAACTTCAGTTTTTTTTAATTTTCGACTTTGACAGCCCTTAGGGGTGAATTCATGAAGTATATGGGACATTTAAAGAACCAAATTTAATATCCTTCGATTTCCTATTAGCCGTAAAAATGATTTTTGAAACATCTCTAGAAAAAAAAAAAAAGTTTTGTGCACGGACAGACGTGTTTACATTAGCACCGTTCCTTACAAGTGGAATGGCATTTTAAAAAGGGAAAAAACTTTTCCTTGGCTTATTATTATTTTTTTTAATCTGTTCGATGAAAATTTCTGAAGCGATGAGGAGGGGGCGGGCTGAATCTTTTAGCGCCTAGGGCCCTAAAAGATCTAAAGTCCCCTCTGATAATCCTAGAACCGAATGCTAAGTAAAAAATCCTTTTTCTAGAGCAACGTATTTATGTCGTATAATCAATGTTCTTATGCAGCGTGTGCCGCGGTTAGTCTAGTGGTCAGCGTTCGTGACTGCCACTCAGGAACCCTCGGGTTCGATCCCAGCCAGCTATGAACGCTGGAACCACTAAATATCCGCCGTGCTTCGGATGGGCAAGGTATGCCGTCGGACTCCGTTTTTTTTTTATTTCATTTTTTTTTATTTATTAATTGTAAAGGATTTTAGGAAGGGAGTGTCTGGTCCCAGGTCTTAAACAACCCTTAGAAATAGGAAGCTAGGAGATTTGGGCTAGAGTGCCCGATAGGAAAGTGACACGGAAGCGAGGTAGAAAGGGGGAGGAAGACGCCCTTATTTATTACCGGGGGGCCAGCACCCGGGATCCGACGGCTTAACGTGCCCATCCGACGCACGGCGGATATTTAGTGGATCGAGCGTTCGTTCCTGCCTGGGATCGAACCTAAGGTCTTCTCCATGGCAGTCACGAACGTTACCCACTAGGCAACCCGCTGCCCTCGGACCCCGGGTAGTGTCCTCCCGGTTATAAATAAGGACGTCTTCATCTATCACGCTTCCGTGTGACTTTCCTGTCGAGCACTCTAGCCCAAATCTACTTCTAAGGGTTGTTTAAGACCTGCGGTCAGACACTCCCTTCCTAGAATCATTTACACAAATAACTCTATCTGTTATGCAGTGTAGTAATACAACTTCACCGCTTGAGTTTCGTGAGACGTTAACCCGAAGAAAAATAAACTCAGGCAGAAAATAGGAATTTTGTTTAATAGCTTGTGGGGTTTTTTCGAATCGAGGTAAATTCCCACACCAGTAAACCCCTACACCTCTTCATACTATAACGAAATGCATACAAAAAGGGAATTGAGTATGACCATGTTGTTCTACAAGAGAAAACTGTTACTGGTGCCTATTTATTCTGAAGTTCTCAAAGGTCTCCTTAAAGAAAAACAATACCCCAGAACTCCAGAATATGCACAAACTTGTTGGATTTTGCATCAAGAAAATGCGACGAACTCTAGCCCCCTCACTCCGGAGTAAGTCGCTCTCCCAACTAAGATACGCGGACAGAACGTCTCGCTGCAGATTTGTCGTCTTTACACATGTTTTCATCTCTGTAGTACGTCACACACTGTACACCGTGCTCTGCTCGCTCAGCAGGTTATCCAAGATCTAGGTATAAAAATTGATGGCACACCCTCCGTATTCACCGGATCTGGCACCGTGTGACTTCCACCCATTATCCGAAGTAAAAAAACAACTTCGTGAGCATCGGTTTGCATGAAATGCTAAACTGAACAATGCTGTTATGGGTATCCTGAACCGCATGTCGAGGAAGGGCTTCGAACACACCTTCCGAAAGTGGATGAGTGGGACTGGTGCATTCAGGTAGAGGGAGAGTACTTCGAAAGTATGTAAGTATGTTTACTGCATTGCACTTCTGCTCCATGTAAAGTCAGTCTCGTTACTTTTTGAACGACCCACGTATGTAGTTATAAAATTAAGGATCTCATTTCGTTTGAGACGGTAAAATTTTGAACTATAAAAGAAAAGGTGAAACTGTTTGGAATAAATCCCATTTCCGTGCATGAAATATGATGTTTACGTTTTAACATGATGACTTTAGGATAAGTAGTTCCTGTGTTCCCGATAAATACGTTTTTCTGTATCACTAGGTAGCATCGTCCAGTTCTGAAAAACGGAGATTTCGAGGACGTCAGACACCCTGTGGGAGAAGTCACCATATATAGGGATACGATCACTACGAATTTTATGTGTTTAATTAACTTTCAGTATAATTTTGTGCCAGTGTAGTGGAGAGCTAAGAAAACTTTATTGGAGGGGAGACGACGACCTCCGTGAGCTATAATCAGTCGCCCGTCCGTAATTTAGGGCCACTGGTCCCAGGGATGGGAGAGATAGCCAGGGCCGTAAGACAAACAGAACATCCATGCCTCACAGGATTGGAACCCGGACCTATTATATCGGGCGAATGGTCAGAAGCAAGCGCTTAGACCACTGCACCATCGGGGGCGTCTAAGAAAATTTTAGAAGCTGTGCAACATTGTTTGAACAAAAAAGCACGTGGTAAATTCCTGTGATTAATACCAAGAATCCTGTCTGAAGAACGAGCTCTGAATATGTCTCTTCGCCGTCCCAGTAGCGCAGTGCGTTCGTCCAAGTGGGTCCGGGTTCGCATCCCGGAGAGGCATGGATGTTGTATGTCTTACGGCACTGGCTCTCTCCCTTCCCTAGAACCAGTGGCCCTAAATTAGGGACGGACGTTTGCTTGTAGCTCATTGAGTTGCTCACGGTGGTCATTAAACCCTCAACCCCCCACCAAAAAAAAAAAAAAAAAAAAATTCTTTATGTGCTCTAAAGAACGGGTAAAGAGAAGTGTGACCCAAGTGTTATAATGTGCTTTTAGCGTAGGGACATGCTGCCGCTTCTGAATAGTCGAACCATAATCGCCATCAGAGTTGCCGTAGTGTTGTTACTATGGCAACGTGTCTTAAGGGCAGGAAGCCGACGATAGATCGCAGGAAGTCAGTCACCGCCCTAATGATATTTCTTTTTTCTCTATCTCTCTCTTCATTTCATTTTAATTAGACCCATGGGAAATGTCAGTTGGGAAAAGGGGGGGGGAGAGGGGGTGTACGTGTGAGAATGACGGTTCTTCACGCCGAGTGACTTTGTTCCCGAACTTTTCTGCATTATTTCTTGTCAGTGATTGTTTTCCGCCTTTGCCTATTGTATTCCTGATCGTGTTTGCATTCTAGGGAAAAACTTAGCGCGCTTTTTTTGCTTCTAGTCTTTTTTTACGGTAATGCGCTTTCCAATGTAATTGAAAACTTTTTCGTGATTCCAAAAGCGTAGGTCAGCGTTCTTTAAAGTGAAAAAGTTTCGTCTAACTTTTTGATGTATTCTGTAGCGTTTGCTACCTGGTAAAGTTGCAAATACAAAAGACACTTTCATTAAAAAATTTTAAAACGTGAAAAATCGATTCACAGCAAAGCATGATTACTTGTGAATTTAGTGCAGTCCTTTTGTTTCCGGTTGGAATTTCCACCCCCCTCCCCGAAAAGAAGGGGTGAATTCCGAGAAAGTTTTTACGGTAGAATTGTATACTCCTTTTTTATTTTCGCTCCATCAATACACGTAGAAATACCTATGACAAAATGTGCTCGTTCTAAAATTTATGGTGTGCTGCTTACGGAAAGAGCACCATGTTCGCAGTAAAAAGAATTCAGCTACAAATGTACACGTTACCAGAAATATTTTTATGGAGTCCATGGATTTGCGTCGTCGGTTAAAGCATTCCGAGAAAAATGTCAAACCTGAAATACGCACAAAATCTTTCAAAGAAAATAAATAATACCCTCCCTAAGTCGTGTGGGGGATTTGACCAGTAAGACGACGTTGACAAGCCTATCCACAGTGCGTGTCTATTTAAGTTGTATTTTTTTATTAAATGTAAATATTTAAATGAAAAGAGAAAAAATGTTGAGAGAGAAAAAAATGTATATATATATCGTCATCATCATCATTCATCATTGTCAACCATTATCAATCCACTGCTGGACGAAGGTCTCCCGAATTTCCTCCACAACGGTCTGTCTTGTGCCAGTCTCCTCCATGTCACTCCCGCATATTTTCGAATTTCATCCACCCATCTCCCATGTGGTCTTCTGTTCTTCTGGGTCTTTTCCTGTCCCTTGGAATCCAATCTAAAATTTCGGCTGTCCTTCTGGCAGTATGTCCAGCCCATTGCCATTTCAGGGATTTAACTCTGATCATGATGTCTTCCAATCTCGTCATTTTTCGAATCCACGAATTCCTCTTCTTATCTCTCCTGGTTACACCAAGCATGCACCTCTCCATGCTGCTTTGAGTTGTCTGCAGCCTTTGTATGTCTCTTTTAGTTAAGGTCCATGTCTCTGCACCATACGTAAGCACTGGAAGGATGCATTGATCAAACACTTTTCTTTTAAGACATAATGGCATATTGCTCTTGAAAATTATGCTGTTTCTTCCAAAAGCTCTCCAGGCAAGTTTTGTACGCCGATTAATTTCTTTATCAATGTGACCCTCACTTGATATCTGCTGTAGAAGATAAACGTACGTGTCTGTTATCTCCAGTTTTTCTCCATTAATCGACAAATCTTCATTTCTCGTAAAAGCATTGAACATCACTTTTGTCTTCTGAAAGTTCAGTTTTAATCCCACTTCTTTACTCTTGTCCGCAAGTTCCTGGATCATACTCTGCAGCTCTGATGGGGTAGTTGCAGAAATGACTACGCCATCAGCAAAACGAAGGTGGGTTAGATAATCTCCATTAATCTTTATCCCTTTGTTTTCCCAGTTCAGTGATTGAAAGACATTTTCCAATGTGGCATTAAAGAGCTTCGGAGATATGGTGTCATCTTGTCTCACTCCCTTTCCAATTTTTATGTGTGTTGTATTTTCAAACAGCCTAATCTTTGCACTTGCATTTTCATAGATGTTATTAATAATATTAATGTATGCATCTTCAATACCGCAGGTTTTCAGAGCCATTGTAACTGCTGATGGTTTCACCGAATCAAAGGCTTTTTCATAATCGATAAAAGCCATGCACAATCCATTGTGCATGGCTTATATATATATATATATATATATATATACCTTTACAGTCGTGTGTTTCCGGAGCGGAACTGTGCAATAAAACTATAGTCTCGAGAAGGGAAGGGAGGGGGGTTCCGAGGACCACTTTCTCAGCATGTTACTTAGAGTATGAGTGTAATGTAATGGATACGACCTTTGAGGAGGGAGAGATTCCCAAATTGTGAATGTTCCGTACGCTGAGCTTTCACAATTCGAAAATCGCTAAAAGCATGCCTGTGAAATTCCAAACTTGCAGAGAGAAACTTGGTCCTCATTTCCGTTGTGCGATCAAATAAGTAAAGAAAATCGAAATCAGACTTCTCGAAGTGAGTACCCAGATATCATCATAATACACGCAGGTGCTATAACCGTTGAAAGATAAAAGCATGAATCAAGGAATACTGGGAAAATACTGTGTAACTAAAAATGTTTGATGCTACAGGCATGGTTTTTCGTTTGTTTTTTACTTATTATTATTATTATTATTATTTCATTTCGGGAAATAATAAAGAGCATTCGGCAACTAACTTGATAGTCCGAAGGACCGCACAGAAAAATGCTAGGGAATTAGTAGCCCACACTTTTCTAAGAGAAGGGAGATAAAAAGAGGAAGTCTTGCTCTAGGACTTGAGGGAGGAGTTTCGAGGAAGTTCGGGACGATGGACGGAGTTTTTTTTTTTTTTTTTTTTTTTTCTACTTCCCGAGGAAAGAAATTGAAGACAAGGGAAAACAGAAGTTCTTAGAATGTCCGGTGCCGAGAGAGATTGAAACAGAAATTAAGTTTGGAAAGACAAAATGCTCAGGAATAGCACTACACTGAAGTACCAAAAATTTTGGGATAGCAGTATGCAAATTTTTAACTGGCGCTGCCGTCGTATAAAGGTTTCGACGCACGTCACGATTTTTATCAATTGCGAGGTGTAGTCTTGTGAGTCAGACTGAACAACCGCCGGTAGGATTATGGCAAGGTGGCGTGAATTATCGGAGTTTGAACGAGGCATGGTAGTGGGAGCCAGACGGATGGGACATTCAGTTTTCCAAAGTTGTGTGAACATTCAACATTCCTCGATCCACGGTGTCACGTGTATACCGAGAATACCTCATGGAAGGCATTACCACCACTGTGGACAGCGCAGCGGCCGATCGCGGGTGCTGAATGACCATGACCAGCGGCGTCTGACCAGGATTGTCCATGCTAATAGACAAGGAACACTGGCTCGAATAACATCCACAGTCAATGCAGGAGATACCAGAGACATATATCCATCAGGTCAGTGCAGCGTAATTTAGCGTCCATGGAGTATAGGAGCAGAAGACCCAACCCACCAGAGTGGCTTTGTTAACACCACGACATCGGACACAACGCCTTACCTGGGCTCGTGAACACGGTAATTGGACACTGGAAGACTGGCAACATGTGCCGTGGTTCGATGAGTCACGCCACCAGTTGTTACGAGCTGATGGTAGAGTTCGGGTGTGGCGCAGACCCCATGAGACCATGGACCCAAGCTGGTGGTTGTTCCATATACATGTGTGGGGTGTCTTTATGTGACACGGTTTGAACAAAGAATATCTAACGCTTAAAGAAGGTCAACTCTCATAGAGATAACGTAAAACAGGCGGCAACAGCGCCACCACATCTTAAGAGATAATATGCTCTGCGGGAAAGTTAACATTCAGGAACAAAACACGTTAGGAGGGACAACGGCAGTGAAGCTTTTCTTTGATCCACGATAGTTTCCTTCGATCTGATGACTATTTGCTTAGAGCAGTTTTTTGTTGTTGCTGTTTTGTGATATCCCGCCCATCCCTTATTTTGGTGAGAAAAATATGCAATAACATTAGTATTACTATTTAAATTAAATTTCAGCAAATATTACAGTTAGGCCTAAGGAATAAGGATCCGTACAAAATGCAGATATTCCCTAGTATTTGGCATTACTGAAAATATTTCTGAAAAACTGAAGAACAAACAAAAGCCTTAACTAGCCCGGTTGGCGCAACAAAATTAACATATCCGATTTGAGAAGTGATTATGCTACCGAGAAGGTTACAATCATGTGCTATGAGTCTGAGTAGCTCGGCTGACTGTTCTTTACCCAAAGAATTGAAGTCAACAGAAATACGCATGCTCAGTCTGCTCCGGCATCAGCCGATCAGCCTGTATGTTGGTTTCTGTGCACTGCATGTTTTCCTTGAAGATATGGCTGCGCTAGATACGTTTCGCTGAGCCTTAACTTCTTCTCGTTAGATATTCTTTGGTTTGAATTATCTGGCCTTCGTAAACACGTCATTAACTGGTAATCGCTTCGTTGCTCTGCTGGGTGACCATTTTCAGCCCGGAATTCATTAACCCCAACAACGATAGGATTTTCCAAGTGGACAATGCACCATGTCATCGGGCCCAAGTTATCTAGAATTGGTTTGAGGAGCATTCTGGGCAGTTCCTACGAATGGTGTGGACACCACGTGTGCCTGACACGAACCCAATAGAGCACTTATGGGACGTAGTGGAAAGATCCATTCACAACCTAGATCCTGCAGCTACAAATAGCAGGGAACTGTGGGTGGCTGTTCAGACGGCATGGCTTAACATCCTTCCAGAAATCTTCCGGCCACTTGTGGAATCGATACCACGTCGAGTTGCTGCACTTCGCCGGGCTAGAGGAGGTTCTACACGATATTAGGTACGTATCCCATGACTTTTGGCACTTTAGTGTATAATAAACCGGATGTCACAAATAGAAGAATTGCATTCTGCGTTGCTACACCGATTTTTATTGAAGATGATAAGCCCAAGCTAAAAAATTTGGGCAAATTGTGTCATAAGGTTTTTTTTACCTACTTGGACCTTTTGTGTGCATTACTCTGATTATTTTGCAAGGTGAGAAGAGTTAAAATGGTTGCACATAAAGTGATTCACGTTCTTAAAGAATTTGCAGAATTCAAAGCCCCCATTTCATTTTGCGTCAGAATCTGTTGCATGAATCTGTGACGACACGGGAAGTTTATTGGCCTGTCTGACTGCTCGGGGAATAAAAAAAGATAATGATAAGCAGTGTTTCTTTTCCTGTAGAAGCTTACACTAACGCGTCAAAGATGACACAGTTTTAACAAGACGGGAAAATGTCGCAGTCGGGATTTTCAGTGCCACTAGCAAAATTGCACATTTTGGTTGAAATTCTATGTGGGATGACGAAATTAGGAAGCAAGAATTAATTCTGCTCGGAAAAAAGAATACACGGACAGACCACACAGCATTCCTGCCGTTCGTGTCGCGTGTGTAAATCCGGGAAGAGACAGGAGTTCGTGGTATGTAGGACGCCACTGAACCAGGTGCCCTTCAGCTGTTTTATCGAGCTACTAACCAGCCATCGACACGTTTGGATAGGTGAAATTGCGGTTTGCCTTTATAGAAAATGTCTTATTTTATTTCATCATTAACTTTCCTTGCGGTTGGAGCGAAATAAATGTCATGCTTTGCATAATCTGGTTAATACGTGTTACTTTCAGTTCTTTGTTCCAGTAGAATTCAGTTCATTACAGATACCGCGTTATATATTTATGACGCTTTTTTAGCGTCATTTTAAGACTGGAGTAACATTTTCACACTGCAGCGGCGCAGATGTTTAAGATCAAATGATAAAATTAAAAGAAAACTGCACTACCAGTAGCGTACTAATAGTTTTCTGCAAATTAATAGATATTTGAATTTAGGGTCAGTCATGATTATGATGCCAAAGTATTATTATTCATAACGTGCGAGAGATTTTTTAATGTTGTTTGCTTTCCTTCCGATGGAGACCAATATATACTCGTGTGGCGTACCTGAAAAACTCGGGGGCCACCCCGCAAAAAAAAAAAGTGCCTTCGAGGCCCTTTTGCAAAAATCTATTTTGCTCACAATCACTGAAATTTTTAAATTCCATGTTATTAACTAGGTTTTAATAATTCAAATTCTCTGGAACCTATAGGTATTTTTCGCAAAACCAAAATTGTTACACTTTATTGCGTGCAACAGTGCACGTTGTGCTTAAAATGATTTCCCTAGTTTTATACCAATACAAAGTATTACAAAACACTTACGCCAAAGTTAATCGTATCATGCAAATTTTATTCTTTTGGAGAACTAAGGCCAACCTCTTTGGAATGCCTCACGGATCACACAGGCAAAACATGTAACGGCCGTTTAACAGTGTCTAAAGAAATTTTCTAGTTTATACGAAAATATAGAACACAAACAAGCAAATAAAAAGTATTTAGAATTGTGGCACAAAAAGAGTAAAATTTCTTAAATTATTTACTACTTGACGTAATGTCACAATGTTTTGCACATAGTTAAGTCTTTCCTTTTGACTCTGTTACATGTAAAACAAATGACACAGGTATGTTTTTTTTTCCCGTTACCGCGATGAACACCTTTTACCTCATATAGTGAAGGATGCGTAATTATGTGCAAACAAGTGTTATATATAAAACGACTTATCCTCATTGATATAAAAATCTCACTTATTCAACTGATATTTCATTCACATTCTCTTGTTGTTATACATGTTTAGGAACTATTTCTATGGCTGTGAAAAGGGGGCCTGAAGTCCTCTGGAATAGCGGCTTTCCCGTCCCCCAGTTTTTAGCACGTCTTTTGTAAAAAAAAGGATCGTGCTTCTGGTATCGGTTTGTCCGTCCGTCCGTCTGTACCCACGGAATCTCTGCAACTATTAGTCCGATTTCAAAAATTCTTTTTGTATTCGGAAGCTTGAAATATGCAAATGATGATCCTTTATTTCGGTTTTTTTTTACGATGCACAATTTTGCCGCTAGGGGGCGTAAATGCAGATGATGTCGAATTCAAAATTACGTTTTAATCCACATATTTGCTTCTAAACATCCGATTGAAATTTTTTTTTATCTTTCGATTCCATTTATGTCGAAGAGTGTTTTAGATATAGTTTCATTTTCAAATTACGCATCGATTTTCCGCTAGGGGGCGTAAAAGTAAATTAAATTTTTTCCGATAACTCTTCTCCTAAAACTCCGATTTGAAAAATCTTTTTTTCAGCGGATACATCTCCTAATGGAAAATCTTCTGCATACAATTTCGAATTTTTTGGTAAAGAATACTTTGGCCACCAGGGGGCGTAAGTGTTAATTTTTGCTTCTGATGTATTTGCCATAAAATCTGGGCTTCTAAGCAATCGATTGAAAAAATTCTTTCGTGGACTGATGCACTCACATCGATAAACCTTTTCGGAATACTTTCTTCCTAAAATATCCCACAGTTTCTCCGCCAGGGGGCGTAGATGTATATCGTATTTTTATCAATATTTCTACTTGTAGTAGTCCGATTTGAAAAATTCCTTCTTTGTTGGATAGTGTTTTCCAACAAAGAAGGAATTTTCATGTTTTTCATATAATTTCAAAATTTTCAAGTAATTTATAGACTTTCCGCTAGGGGGCGTAAGGGTAAATTGCGTTTCCCCCTATATCTCTGCTTCTAAATCTCCGATTTTAAAAATTATTTCTGCACCGGATACAGCTCCTGATCGGAAATCGTTTGCACATAATTTCTAATTTTTGTAAAAAATTGGTTTGACCACCAGGTGGCGTAAAATCTTAATTTCCGCTTCTGATGTATTTGCAGCAAAATATGAGCTTCTAAATTCTCGATTAAAAAAAACATGGCTTGTAGACCGATACTGCTCATGTCGACAAACTTTTTAAGAATATTTTCTTCTTAAATTAGTGCATGGTTTCTACGCCAGGGGCGTAGATGTAAATGTTGTTTTTGTCAATATCTCTACTTCTAGGGGTTCTATTTGAAAAATTCCTTTTTTGTTGGATAGTGTTTCCAGTATGACATGTGCTTCATATAATTTTAAAAATTTCAAGTAATTCATAGACTTTCCGCTAGGGGGCGTAAAGGTAAATTGCGTTTCTCCCTATATCTCTGCTTCTAAATCTCCGATTTGGAAAATTCTTTCTGCACCGGATACAGCTCCTGATGGGAAATCGTTTGCACATAATTTCTAATTTTTGTAAAAAAAAATATTTCTCTCAGAATATTTGATTTTTGATTGTTTAGCAATATTTCTCTCAGAATATTTAATTTTTGATTGTTTGGGGGCGCAAATCTTAATTTCCGCTTCTGATGTATTTGCAGCAAAATATTAGCTTCTAAATTCTCGATTGAAAAAAAACGTCGTGTGTAGACCGAACTACTCGTGTCGACAAACCTTTTAGAAAACATTTTCTTCTTAAAATAGTGCACGGTTTCTGCGCCAGGGGGCGTAGACGTATATCTTATTTATGTCAATATCTCGACTTCTAGGAGTCCGATTTAAAAAATTCCTTCTTTGTTGGATAGTGTTTCTAGTTTGACATGTTTTTCCTAAAAATTCTAAATTTTCAAGTAATTCATAGACTTTCCGCTAGGGGGCGTAAAGGTAAATTGCGTTTCCCACTATTTCTCTGCTTCTAAACCTCCGATTTGAAAAATTGCTTCTGCACCGTATACAGCTCCTGATGGGAAATCCTTTGCACATAATTTTTAATTTTTGTAAAAAAATGGCATGGGCACCAGGTGGCGTAAGTCTTGATTTCAACTTCTGATGTATTTGCAGCAAAATATGAGCTTCTAAAATCTCGATTGAAAAAAGTCTTTTGTTGACCGATGCTACTCATGTCGACAAACCTTTTAGGAACACTTTCTTCTTGAAATAATGCATGGTTTCTACGCCAGGGGGCGTAGATGTATATCTTATTTTTTGTCAATATCTCTACTTCTAAAAGTCCAATTGGAAAAATTCCTTCGTTGTTGGATAGTGTTTCCGATGCAAAATGTTTTTCCTATAAATTCAAAAATTTCACGTAAATCTTTTAAGATTTTCCGCTAGGGCGCATAAAAGTAAATTGCGTTTTGTGCTCCTAAAACTCCGATTTGAAAAATTCTTCCTGTATCGCATACAAGACCTGATGGAAAATATTTTTCACATAATATCTAATGTTTTGTAAAGAATGGTTTGGCCACCAGGGGTCATAAGTGTTAATTTCTGCTTCTGATGTATTTGTAGCAAAATCTGGGCTCCTGAAAACTGGACTAAATTTTTTTCTTGGACCGATACCGCTCATATGGAAAAACCTTTTGAGAATACTTTCATCCTAAAATAATGCATGGTTTTCCCACCAGGGCACGTAAAGTCACATCTTATTTTTGTCGATAACTCTGTTTCTAAAGTTCGTAAGCTCAAGCTTTCTTCCGTCAGATACTATTGTTTTCCATACCGGTTCCATTGTCTTTGAATAGCTTTGATAAATTTAATTTGCGTCAGAACGGATTCAAAAGACGTGCTTATTACACCCGAAAATTCGGTGTCATCTTTCTTGTTATAAACTAAAGCGAAAATGATTTCTTGAAGATTTTACTCATTTACTGGTGAAAAAAAAAGAATTGCTTTTCTTTTTAATTCTTTATTCAAATCTGCCGTCAACATTTTCTAGCTATTTCTTTAACCAGTTTCACGTGAAGTTTCTGCAAAAATTTTGAAAACTTCTTCTTCTGCTGAGGCTAGAGGCCCACTTAGCCGTGATGACCCCCCACCCCCACTGCGAGGGGTTGCCGGGGCTATCAGTATACGCCCATGCTCATTCGAAGCTGGATGAGAATTGTTAGGTTTTGTGAATAGTTATTGATAATTTTATCATATTTTATGTTATAATATTTCGATATTATCCTCAGAGCTTCCAAGCCGCCCTTTTTGCCTTAGGGACGTGTTCCTTCGGTTTTTACCGTCTTCATCATCATCGCTAGCAATATTTCTCTCAGAATATTTAATTTTTGATTGTTTGTTTTGGCGTTTCACCACCACCAGGAGCAACTCGATGGGCTATAAGCAGTCGCCCGCCCCAAATATAGGTCCACTGGTTCCAGGGAAGAGAGAGAGAGAGAGCCAGCGCTGTGAGACAAACACACCACCCCATGCTCCATGCGGAACTCAGACCCAGCCCAACTCGGACGAATGAATGATCTGAAACCAGAGCCACAAACCTCTCGACCACTTGGGCGGCGAATGTTTAATTTCTTGGACGATCTCAAAATCCTTACGAGGCCCAGTATTTAATTAAAAAAAAAAAATCTACATATACGAGTACCTTAAAATAGTGGTTAGCGAGTCAGACTATCAATGCAAGGTCCTCAGGTTCGAACCTGGGCTGATTCTTTCAGAGATGGTGTGATTTACTAACAATCGCTGAATATCCGCCGTGCATCGGACGAGCACGTTAAGTGACCGCCCCCAGGCTGGACTTACTGGTTAAATGGGTATCCTTTCCTATGCCCCCTCCCCCGAAATTCTCTCACCCCTCTGTGTGCAATATCGTACATGTACGGTGGCGCCATCTACTGTACTCTAATCTCATTACAAACTGTTCTGTCAAAGTTGCTCTCATTCCTTCTGTTTCTGTGTCCTGCCCAAAAGGCGATCTCGCTGTAGGTGGCTGGGACCTAAACTCTACTCACTGTGGACGGAAGTCCTACAAGAAAATGACAAACACTGTGTGTGTGTATTTGCACAACAGAGTTTTGAGGCAGTATTTTAAGCTACTTGTTAAGTGGTAGATCGTTGTCGTCACTGCGCTTAAAAGAAAAGTTAGATCTACGGAAATCTTCTCTGTTTTTACTATAACTTTTCTCTACGATTTTCTGAAGTTTAAGAGAGAAGGGGACACCTTGAAACGGCACCTTGGTTTAGGGAGAGAGGTCGGGTCGTGAGTTTGGCGTCGGTACGAAAAGCACAAAGTTCGGGGTGTAGGGTCCATGTAGCATGGGCAGAGACCAAGTCAATTGAACATTCCATTAGCCTGCCCTTCGATAAGTCTCAAGTCACATAGTTTTAGCGAAATAAACTGGTTTTTTTTTTCTTTTTTTTTTGCTACTGTTTGGTCCGAACATCCGTAATATTATATTCTGGGCCGCTGGAATCTGTCATTGTATCCAGGAAGTTCCTCTTGAAGTGCCCGCGAGGTCCATGAACTGGGGGGGGCTTTCCCCCAAAATGTTAAAATGGAGGTAGAGCTGTTAACACTTGCACCATGCTTTATATAATGATTCTGTACACGACCACGAATTTTCAGGAGGGTGTGGTGACCACCCCCACACACACAGTTTTTAAGAACTATTCAGGGGTAACATCGAGGATACACTGACCGACTCTTGATGTCTAGAATATAATATTACTGAAGTTCGAGGTAGACCATCCCCTCCCACCACAACCACCAC
The DNA here is from genome assembly GCA_039090855.1 of Macrothele yani. NCBI lineage: Eukaryota > Metazoa > Arthropoda > Arachnida > Araneae > Macrothelidae > Macrothele > Macrothele yani. The sequence goes on along the minus strand of CM077001.1, from coordinate 23,351,019 downwards.
CAAGTGTACCTCGGATCCTCGGCAATTTATTTCCTCAAATTAAAGTACAATTCTCGCTTGGCTTACATGGAACGTTTTTGCGAAATTCGTTTGGAGTTCCCAATTCAGTTCTCAATATAAGCCCAGAAACGGCAATCTTTATAGACCTCCCCCCCCCTGAACTTTTGTGGCCAAGTTGCTGAAAGATGTGTGACAGAGTTGCCGGTAAATTGCCACACATCAGTCTTCCTGTGTGGCAGTTTACAGCGAACCGTTTGTTCTGTGGGATTTCCTCCGGGTGCATATTTTCCTCTTTTAAGTTTTCAGGAGTATTTTTACCGTCTACCGTAGTTAACAGTGGTTCATGTGAAATTAAAGTCCGAAATGTTGCAAAAAATTCGATTATTGATATGCGTACCTGACGCAATTATTTATGTAGGTTTGTAAGGCAACGAAAAAAAAAAAAAGAATCTTATTCCTTCTGTCGTTCTAGTGCACTTATAGTGCTGAACCCACGTTGCATCCGCTGCAGTTTGATCATTAGGTTCTGGCAAGTGAGTCGTATCCTGTTAGCAGTGTTTCCTCCACTTTCTCACTCGGAGATAATAGACGATAATAATTTTTTTCCCTCTCATTTTTAGAAACTTTTTCGTTTAATTAGCTTATCTGCCGCGGGAAATACAAGCAGTCCCTTGTGGACCGTGGACGGCACATCCTAAGGGACAAAGAAGTGAAAAAAAAAAAGTGCAGGGGATTTCAGATAGAGATTAATAACATCCGCTGTTTTCAAAGGTCATGAGGAGGATATGGTTTATGTGTGTGTGTATGTGTGTGTGTGTGTGTGTGTGCTCGCGGTCGCAACGTCGGCATAAACACATAAGTGCTGCTTCATCGTAACATAGTGATCGGCCCCCTTGGTGTTGTAGCATATTCAGACAACCGTCGGCCATGGTCTAGCAGTAGTGTGTGCATAATCCCGCCTTAGGTCTTCCTGTGTCTCCAAGGGTGGGTGGAGTAGCTTTACTTCGCTACACAACATTGGCTATTGTTCAGAACAAGCGGGGGGAAGGAAGCTGGGTTTGTGGGGGACTTGCTAAAAACTAAGAACCGTGTCAGAGATCACTACTCGACTGAGGGAAATGTTACAGCCACGGCTCTAGGTGAAATAATCTTAAACGAAAATATTGAAAATGAAATCTTCGGAAACTTAATCAAATCAGGCACCTGTCTGGGGCGTTGGTCTCGGATAATGCATTCGAGATGAGCCCTGGTTCGAGTGCCGGACGAAGCTTAGGCGGTGTGTTTGTCTGATGGCACTGGAAGTGGCCAACGAGATCATTCCATGCCCTGGAGTCAGTGGCCCTAAATTATGTTCTATTGGCGGGTACAACTGCTTATGGCCCAAAGAACTGCTCGCTGTGATCACAATACCCCCAACCCCCGAAAACGTCGAGAGATGAATTCATCATCACATGGCAAGGTTTTCGAAAATTACGAGTATAAATGAATGAAATCCTCCCTTTGGAACAGTAGCGATTATCCAGAGAACCCTATTTTTAGAACTTGATTTCCATTTGTTGGTTAAGCGCATAAATTAAAACGAAATTTCCCACAGTACGGATTACTTTTTCCTCGCACACATTTGTCAAGAATACTTTTCAAACAGTCCATTTACATCGTACGGTTTAACAAAAAAAAAAAAAAAAAAATCAATAATTTTTAGGAGCAGAATTACTGATTAAGCTTTATTTGAATAGATTGCTTAAGCGCGCACACACACAGTATGCCCCCTATCAGTGGTTTATAAAATCTTCATTCACTATGATTCTTTCACAGTAACATTGGATATGGCTCAACCAAGAGAACAAGCTGGATTCAGGAGTGACTACAGCACTATAGATCATATCCATGTACTGAGAGAACTAATTAAAAGAACTGGGAATATGAACTCCCATTAATTATGCATGGCTTTTATCGATTATGAAAAGGCCTTCGATTTCGTGAAACCTTCAGCAGTTGCAATGCTTCGAAATCCTGCAGTATTAAAGATGAATACATTAGCATTGTTAATAACATCTATGAAAATGTAAGTGCAAAGGTTCGGCTATTTGAGGATACAAAAAATTGGAAAGGGAGTGAGACAAGGTCATACATACCATATATCCCAAACTGTTTAATGCCACATTGCAATATGTCTTTCAATCATTGAACTGGGAAAACAAAGGGCAAAGATTAATGGAGATTATTTAACTAACTTTCGTTTTGCTGATGACGTCATTTTTTGCAACTACCCCTTCATCCCGTGGTGCGGAGGAGTGAGAGCATTGACCGACAGGGGCACCAAAATCCTTGTAAATAATATTTTACTTAAAATTCGTTGCGATTTTAAAAAAGTTTTTCGAATACGGCGCCGTTTATTTGCTGAGCTGTCTCTGAGATGAGTATTGTTTCGCTTGTTGATATTCCTATGAGCTGGCCGAGCTTGATTTCCTTTTTCAGTTCTGATGAGCACAGGTGATGCTATGCGGATATATTTGAATATTACTTACTATTATGAGAGAGGGACTTTAATTACGTAACTTAAACTTAGTAAAGCAGAGGGCAATTAGACCAAAGAAGCACTTAAGAGCTAACTTTCTGATCGGGGAAAGATCCCTCTCACGGACCTTCCAAGCCACACACATCATTGGAGATAAAAAGACTGTTCCATACCCGTTCTCCACAGAAAAGGGACAGGCTTCTGTTCTGCAGTATGGAGAAGATATCAGCAATGTCCTAAACAAGGATAAATAAATCAGATGACGGTCACTTGCGGCGTTGATGGGGGGTAAGTGACCCGTGTGAGAAAAACTTTCTTTACAGATGCAAAACTGACTTCCTATCTTACGCATAGCAGCCAATTAAAGAACTTTTTGTGACGAAGGCCATAAAATGGACCCAACCCCGCGAGGTCGCGGTAGAAAAGAATATGCAGTAGAAGTTGGTCGGAGCATGGCCGTGTAGCTAGCAGGAACAGGGGGGGGTAGAGGACGTAATTTGTTCAGTTATAGACATTTCCACAGGTATCTATCTCTACTGTATGCCACTAATGCTACGAAAATACGCTTAAAGGGTAAAATCCGGAAATTTGTTTGAAACATTTGCGCTTCTTAAATATTGAAGCGTATACGTTTGTTTTAATTTCTGTTCCTTTTGTCGTTAGGAATATTACCGTCGTTGCCATTTTTCACTATTCATTCTCTCTATCTTATCCGGTTTCATCTTCCAGGCTCAAATGTCTGTCATGGTCCATTTACGTATTTCGCCTGGGCATTCCCATTGTGTAGGTCATTCTTCAATTACGTCCGACAGTCTCTCTCTTTGCTCTCTGCGTCTGCCACTGCTTGTTTCCGCGACATTCTGATGAAGGACGTTGCTCGTAAAACCAGTTCAGTGTTCTTTTAAAAATAAAGGAGTGTTCTTTCCGAAGAAGAAATGAAGTTCAGACAGAGTATTGTCTCACATGCTTCTTGTGAAATGCTCTCGCAAATTGCCTAAACAAAGAGCCGGTGCAAATTTGCAAGTCGCAAATCCCCCTCCCCCCTGCTTTTTAGACAGACATGGCTACTCACATTTCTTCTATTGCAATTTGTCTCAGGCAAATAAATAAATAAATGAAAAAAATCACATCTCCTTGTACAGAAATGGTCATCGTGCCGGTTTTATGTGGCCCATTTGCTTTATTTAATTATGCGGTGAATTTATTTTGTTGTTAACCGTATAAACATTAACTATAAACCTATCAACTTTGATATTATTTTGCCTGGCATGCAGCTTTAACCATCGTATATTTCATTCTAATTTCTGTGATATAAGTACATGGCTGTCCTCATATCACAGGAGGCACATATAATTTTAGTAGGTCTCAAAATGTCTGTGCACATACGAGATACACAATTAATCATGTATGGGATACATATTTCTAGCGAAGAGAGCGAAAAGTAAGCGCTATTATTGACCCTTCGTATTAGTGAGCCTGAGTTCGAACCGGGTATATGCGTATTATGTCCCTTCTTACTGCACCGGTTCTTTTCCTTGGGACAAGTACATTAAATTAGGGGCAGGCAATTTATTTGTGTGTGCTTCAGGAAGAAAAACAAAATGTTTCTATGAATGGTTGCTTGTTTATACGATGAAAATGTTCCAAGGACTCTATGATCTGTCCAGCTGGCGGCCTCCGGGCCGCATTTAACCCGCGTAACGGAATTTTGCGGCCCGCAAATGAAGAATGAACCAAATCCCAGTTTTGACTGAAAAGAAATGGAATCTGAAATGTTACATTGCATTGTATACCTACAAGCATTATGTAGGTCTTCGGTGGGACTATCAAACACAATGGACAAGTCAGTAAAAATAAGGACTTTAATTAGTGGTCTAAGCCATTCTCTTACACTTCTGCCCCATGTAAAATCAGTCTCGTTACTTCAACAAAACGCTTTGACGTCTGTAAGTTTTCTGTTTTACACGTTATATAAAGTGGGCAGAGTCTGCGGCGGTGCATTAAATTATTCAGTTAAGATACAATTCAGTTAAAAGTCCTAAAAACCAAAGAGAATTCAAAACATATTTATATGAACTTGATGCCGAATATGGGGACTTACGTTGAGTGTTGGAAAATGTTTAATGAGTTTTTCCAACTTCGGAAAGTTACTTTATCGCTTTCTATTGGAAGAAACATATCTGAGATTCTTTTGCGGAATTCCTCCTTTTTCGGCGTCATTTGGATCATTCTTCAAATCGATGCAAAACTTCTGAGAAATTTGGAGGGATTAGTTGAGAGAGGGGTTCGTTTACTATCAGGGGACAATATTTCATCTTTCAAAGCTTTCGAAACTTGAAGTTAAAGGAGTGAAGATTTTCCACGTAATCGTAGTTCCTTTTTCTCGCTTCTGCTCAGTATTGGGTTAAATATGATTTTATTCCATAAATATTTGCATTTCAGCTTGAAAACAGAAGACATTTTTCCGAAAACGGATGTTAGACGGCGTGAAATTTTCTCTATGGCCTTCAGGCATGAGATTCTGCCATCAATACATAACTGAACATAATCGGAAGTCAGACGGAGTGAGGATTTCTCCCGTAGGCGTAATTTTCTTTTCTTGCGATATCCTTCTGCTCTGTATTGTTGATAAATATCATTTTATTGAATAAATATTTGTATTTCAGCTTGAAAATGGAAGAAAAATATCCAAAAACCGAAATCGAAGGGAGCGTAGATTTCGCCCGTAATTGTCTTCACCCCCCCCCCCCGCGATTTCCCCTGTATCCTGTGCTGTTGTTAAATGTCGGTAACTTTATATTTTGAATGCAGTGATGTGGTCCAGTGTAATATTTACATAAATAAATTACAGTGAACAATTCCATCTTGCTCGTGCAACGTTATATTCACACTTTTCTCACCGTGTGTTCTTATATTTCACCAGGTTAAAAAGTTCAGCTTTTTTCTTTCTTCGTCAATCTCATGTATGAAGAAATGAAATGTGATATTGATCTAAATAAATCTCAGTGATTTCGCTTTTCTTTTAGCTCACGAGCTTTGCTAACTGATATCACGCAGCGTTTGAATCTACAAAGTATTACTCTCCAAGGAAAATGCCAAAATATCTGTCATGTCGAAACAAGCAGTTTTTTGTTAAAATCAAATTTTGGGAGGAAAAGTTTACCTCATCGAGGAGCTTTTAGATGAAATGACAATATTTTGTGCAACAATAGATTTTAAAGTATTTTTTCCTCAGCTAGGTACTCTTAAAATTTTTGATGACATGTATAAACAATTTGATGAACTCAAACCAAGCATACGTCCATTCAACAATCATTGAATGCTGACATTGAAAGTGTCCCCCATTTATCAAATGGAGTTACGTGAACTTCAAGCCGATGAATTGATCAGAACTCAATCAGAGACTTGAGAAAATTAGCTTAATCTCTTTTCTCACTGTGAAATACCCAAACATAAGAGATTTGGGATTAAAAGTTATTTCAGTGTTTTGCATATGCGTCTTTTTCTGACATAAAATACATGAAGCCAAAACACAAGAACACCAGTATTTTCCCACACTAATGGGCAATGTGTAGGGAACATTCCGACAGTCCTGAGGGTGTGTCACCATGACGGGAGGCAGAACAGAAGGAAACTTCACGCTGATCCTTCTGTATCGGCGGTTTCCCCTCGGGAAGAAAGGAGCAACACTTACCTTACCTTACCCCCACCCAACCACTTAACTCTTTTGTGTGCTTACCCTCCTACCCGCAGTAAATATTCTTCGGATATTGTCTCTCTAATGCGCATGGGCGAGCAGCAGAAATAACAATGCCTCAGGGGCTGATCCAGAAGGGGGAACCAGGTTTTAATAAGAAATTGAATATTTTTCGCGAAAAAAAGTATTACTTAAAGGTATATTACTTTCGTTCATTACTTGGAAGAATTTATAGACATACTAAGAACACCTTAACAGGTTCGTTGCTATCTTTGTAGCCTGTTGTTAACTTGTAATTGTTACGAGGCTCGTCTTATACCTCGTGAACCTCGCGTAGTTGAAGATGATAAAATAATAGTAATGAGTGATAATAATTCTAAGTAATAGGTAATAAGCAAATAATTATTGCGATCTGTAAATACGCCTAATAAATTTTTATTCTTCTCTTCATTTAATTCCCTGCAAAGGTTGTCCGTCAGCTGTGCTATGTTTCCTCGCTGTTCCGCTTAAAACTCCAATTCTTTTTTCTTATTTCCTGCCTTCGATCATTTCTCTCGCTGTCCAGAAATCGCCTATCCTGCCGGTCACCCTAAAACCTCCTCGTCCTATTTTGCGACTGCTCGCTTCGAAAACCAGAGACAACTAATTGTCTTTTCGCCTCCTCTTCCCTCGTGACCAAAAACTGCATCCGAAAGTTCCCCGTTAGAAACAAACACACTGTCCTCGGTAAATCTAAAGCCTCAAAGTAAAATGTGATGGGCTAGTACATTAGTCGGCCGCATTGAAATATAAACCTGTAAAGCATCAAAAGAGGCACGATAGAGTTAATCTCCATTGAACATACAATGTGCAAATACTAAGCTCAGACAAATTGTCGTATTGATAAATAACCGTGCATCCGGTGTCTAATGGGGAACTGACTGCGAAATTTCTCTCACGCTTAGTGGAAACAAAAAAGGGGAGCACGAGATGGAAAAAGGTTGCAATATTGAGATTTTATATGAAATCCTAAAACCTAGTATAAAATCTCTGTAACAAACACTTTTTCATCTTGCGGAAAACATCAGAAAGCCCCCCGGTTATTCCCGACGCTTACGCCCCCGCCTCACAAAAGTCCTGGATCCGCCCCTGCAATGCCATCACCAAAATTGGAATATTTTTTTGGAAACATGACCGGAACTGAGATCGTTGATTTTTTTTTTTTTTTTAGTGTACGTACGCACAACGTTTAGAACAACGATGTACTTTTTAAGTCCCAGTTCAAGACCGAATACGAGCTTTTTAGACCGAATCTATACCGGAATCCAGTAAAGGTACAAACTTGGTACTTATCACTCCATAGTCAGGTTAGCCTTGCCACGAATATCCACTTCATGGATACTTTTGAACTCTCGTAATACTGCAACAATAAGTTGATATACTACATGTGTAGGAAACGTTTTTTCAGTTCGTGGAAGATAAGGTAGTTGCATTTTTTTTTAATATCTAATGATAATTACTAACGATGTCTGACTACTTCCTTTAAAGTATAATGGTGAATAATAAGACAACAGCTTCCCGTAGATGATAACTGTGAATAATAAGAGAATTACTTCCTTTAAGAGATAATAGGAAATAAATCAAATATTTCCTCTAAGACACGATGAAGTAATGTCTGGTAAGAACCCACAGGGCTTTTAGTTTCTCCAAGAGTCCAGTAAGTAGACTACTTTAAATTAGGAGGGGAAAAAAGAAAATTGCAATGTCGTGATTTTACTTTTAAAACTTACCCCCCATCCCCCCTTTTTTTTTCATTCTTCGCGGTGTCGTTGTTCCGGAAAGATAACGTGTGTATTTTCTTTATTATTTTTTTAAATCTGAAATTTCAAATATTTCTATCACCACCGATCAGGAATTTATGTATACACACATCCCAACAACTGATCGCCGCCCCGGTGGCGCAGTGGTCTAAGGCGTTGGCCTCTGATCATTCGTCCGTAAGGGGTCCGGGTTCGAATCCCGGTCAGGCATGGATGTTGTGTTTGTCTTACGGCACTGGCTCTCTCCCTTCCCTGGAACCAGTGACCCTAAATTAGGGACGGGCGACTGCTTATAGCCCATTGAGTTGCTCACGGTGGTCGTTAAACCTCCAAACAAACAAACAAACACCTGATCTGTGGTGATAGAAAATTTCAAATATTTCTATCCCCACCGATCAGGAATTTATGTGTATACACACATCCCAGCACCCCTCCAAAACACTCTTAAAAATTCGTAACCCCCACCCCCCATAAAACATCTCAACACCCTCCATTTGAAGGTAATGTTACAGTGGACACCCCCCCCCCCCATCCTAAAACCTGAAGAAAACTCTAAAATTTGTCCGCCATGTCGCGTATGGTATGAGGTAGCTAGGAATCACAGTTCGGCAGGCTCACATGTTCTTTTACAGTTCAGTTTTTTTATTTATTTCTCATTTACGTTGTTTTTTCTTTCGGATGTTCTCTAAATTAATTAACAAAATTGCGGGATAATTGGGAAGTCGCTCCAATGCTCTTGAAGGCAAGAAACGCAATATTTTTGCCATTTTGAATTATTTCTACCTGTGGGAAAAGGTAGCACTCAATGGTTGCTCTGGAAATTGATAAGAGCAAAGCGATAGGCCCAGAAGAGGACTTCTAGATTTCTTGAGGAGGGGCCGATGTTACGACCCACCCCCGCCATTAATTTAGTAATTAATGGGCGTGGTTGATGTGTGAAATTAATTAAGTATTAATTGTTCGAGGCTTGATTGGAGTTTAAAAGTGTAAACAGCAGATAAAGTTTTATCTGGGGGTTTGGAAAGAAAAGAGGCGACGAATTCTCTCTCTGGCTGGGTGGTCTCAGAATAGCTCTGTTAGGTCATAAATATCAGGGCGCAGCTGACGGGAAACTAAGCAACACGGAATGGTACCTTTCGAAGAGGGGTCCACTTGAGTAAATGAATGAAGATGGGGACAAAAGGTTTAGCGAATAATCGTAAATTAGTCGATTGTTTGGGGCATTTTCGAGAACAATTGCTCTCTGTGTGGTCCGTGCAGAAAAATAAGAGTTCGCACTTGGCATGAACATAAGGAAGAAAGTTCAGTTGTCTGTATGCTCTCCGATGTGAAAGGCTGGATGCCTTGGATCTGCAGCAAAATGAATTGGGGAAAATGAAGCAGCAAACCTCCCCGCATTTGGTAAGAAATGGAGACAACTCGAGGCAGCTGGAGATGCCAGTTTGCCATAAAGACAGCAGAATGCCTAAATCCGCAGGATAAAGCAGAAATTTCTAGGCTGGAGCGTAATGGAACTCAGCGACTGTTTGGCCTAATGAAAGCCAAGTTACAGGGGAATTAAGAAGTCTGCGAGTGGACAGTGGTCATTCCAATGAGAAGCGAAGCCAAGCACAAGTCGGGTTCGGATGCCAACCACTGCAGTGTGGAATCGTCACCCCCATTCATCCCCTACTGTGGAGGAAGTGAAGAGATGCGCTTGTCTTACGAGGTGAAGCGAGGCCCCATGTGTGCGTGTGTGTGGTCGCGTAAGCAGCGAAGCCACTACGTGTAAGTGCGACGGGATAAAAACATGTCGAAAGAAAAATATGAGCGTAAGAGCGGTGGCTTCGATACCTAACAAATATACAGGTGAAATGTTGAGTTGCCGATATACGCTTAAGGTAAAAGCACGTCTGATTTCGCTCGGCCGAGAAAATTAATCTTGGAAACCGCAACATCAGATGTGAGAGGGCCTATTTTGCTTAACGGCCACCTTCAAATCGTCACGAGAATAGATCAGTGTGCACTCTAATCATTGCAACAAAGTGCGGCGTGATATTACCATTTTTAATTGTGTGCTTCATTTACATCAAGCGTCAAAGTGAAGTGTTGAATCATCGGTGCTGCCACATGGTGCAAGTGTCTGTGTGTGTGTGTTTTTTTGTCGTGTGATATTATGTGATGCACAACGGATTTGCACAGCAAAGTCACGAAACTGTAAGTAGATGAATATTTCCTTTTTCTTTCTTCGCACATCTGCGAACTTGTGCCATCCCGACACCCAAAGCTGCATGGACATAGATGCAGTAATGCTGAGTGACTGAACCTCAGAGGAAATACCTGCACATACAGATTTCAATTTCTTACAGGGCCCATTTCCTGATTACTTTTTTTACATGAATAAGGGAGAAGGTGTGGCCACAAATTCCGCTGGGCGGGACAGTTTCTTTTAACTTTGGTTCAGGGCCAAAGCGAGCGGAGAAGGGTTCTGCATGTGCATGCTTATTAGATTTAGTTAATTAACTTTGGCAGTATTTCGCACCTATAATCTTATACCGCAAATTAACGTGCTTGTGTATTTTGTGTCGCGAGTCTTTTTAATGTGATCGTTTGCATATAATTTTTTTTTCATTCTCTAAGCAATTGTATATGAATATCAATTGCAGCTCTATTTAGTGTGTAAACGAGTAGTATCTCTTGATCAGATAGTCCGGTGGAGACTCAGTCGGCTGCGTTATCCGACAGTAAAGTGTGACACCGTATGCTGCCCACATATGAGGGGCAATTGTCTATGCGCCTAGAGAGCGCCGGATCTGTTTAAATCTCGCAGAACGTTATTAAATGTTGTGTTGTGTATTTGAGAATCATGTGTTATTTGCGAAAGTGAGTGTTGTACTGGCTGGTTGGGGATTGAATGTACCGGAGTAAGATCCGGACCACTACACTCAGTCACGAATTGGTGATTGCGGGTGAACCTCATCACAACTCTGATCCCAAAGTATCATTTTTTTTTTAGATTATTTTATTTTTTATTTGTTGTTGTTATTTTGTTCACAAGGTGGATTCACCCAAGCCTTATGCTTCGGGTCATTCTTCAACTTTTCATTTTTTATGTTCTGGTGTGAATCTTTGAGTGCAGCAGTGCACCTGAGATTCTCACCTGGTGCCGTGGCCAACTAAATTGTACTTCAGGTCTCAAGCACCGTTACCGGCAGACTAGGCAGGAACACTGCTAGTGCCGTGTAACAGTAATACGCACACTTTTTTGTTATTTTTATAAGTATTAGTCCTTTTTTTATAATGCAGCACAGTTGCCAAAATAAATAATAGCAGTTAGCACTTACATAAATTACTCAGCTTTACCTTAAAGAATCTTCGACCATAATTCATATATAGGTATCTATACACAGTGGTGGTAATGGGCCGGAACGCAGAGGAACCCCGTTTCTTGACCGAAACCCCATGTTCCGGGAGCGATGCGACACCAAAAGAAAGGGCTCATTTAATTTGAATAAAACATTTTGCAATGCATTACACATTTCAATTAATGATGCCATCTTGTATAAATTGTTCGTCTCTGAATAAAGAAAACTGTCTTTACTACTTCTTTTAAGGTATATATGAATTCTGAATTTTCATAACTGCTGCGTTGCGCATTTTGATCTTCAGGTTATTTTGCAACTTTCGTTTTAAATTCTAAAGTTTTTCTTATGTTTTCGGCTTTGCTCTTTAGTATATATATATATATAAGGTCAGGTGATGCGTAACATCACAGCCTCTCCTTGACAAATGTCAACCCCGCCTTCTCGTGGTGCATCCTGTTCCCACTAAAGGGGCTCTGACGACCGCCAATAGCGGTATAACTATACCATCGGGATTAGAGGAAATTCTATCCCACACTCACCAACCCGCTTGGCCAGCGTGGTGAGTTATGTCCAAACCCCTCCAAAATGATTCCACAACTTAAATCTTGGCCCTCAGTCTCCGACAGCTGGAATGTACCTGGCCAAGGCAGCGGCCAGTGCGACATGAAGGCAGAGGGTGCTAAGAATCCCCGGAGGACCGGACTAGGCTGCCATCTGATGCTGACCTTGGCTACTTACAATGGACGCTCCCTATCTTCTGATTCAAGGCTTCTTGAATTGGAAGAGGAACTACAAAGGATCAAGTGGGATATCGTGGGGCTAAGTGAGGTAAGGAGAAAAGGAGAAGATCTCATCGAACTGAAAAGTGGACATCTCTTCTACTATCGTGGGACAGATACTGGCAGAACTAGTGGTGTTGGATTTATAATAAACAAGAAACTGAAGGATAAAGTTGTAGAAGTTGAAAGTTCCTCTGACAGAGCTGCACGACTTGTTATCCAACTCTCGAAAAGATACCAGGCTCAGATTATTCAAACTTATGCACCCACCACAAGTCATCCTGAAGAAGAAATTGAAGAATTTTATGAGGAAATTTGTCATCTAAATAATAAAGGTAAGCAGCACTTGAAAATAATTATGGGAGATTTCAATGCAAAAATAGGGCAACGGCAACAGAATGAAACTTCAGTAGGTAAATTCGGTCACGGCAACAGAAACCAGCGTGGAAATACTCTCGTTGAGTTTGCAGAGGCAGAAGGGTTTTTCATCTTGAACTCCTTCTTCAAGAAAAAGCCACACAGGAAATGGACATGGAGACATCCAAATGGGACGACAAGTGAAATTGATTTTATTATGTGTAACAAAAAATTCGTCATAGAAGACTGCAGTGTGCTAAACAAGTTCAACACAGGCAGTGACCATAGATTGGTGAGATGTAAGATGCACCTCAACACTAAACTTGAACGTGACAAGCTCATAAGACAAACAAAATCTATTGACATAACCAACCTTAAAAAACACCATAATACCTTCAAGTTAGAACTGAAGAACAGGTTCTCTGCTTTAGAAGGCCTAACATCGGAAGAAGTGGACATCTCTGAAGTTAACAGAAAAGTAACCAAAGCTCTTGTGGAAACAGCAACAAAATTAGCTGGGTCTAAGAATAAGTTGCATGTGAACAAATTATCAGGAAAAACCAAAATGTTGATGCAAAAAAGAAGAGAGATGAGGACAGCTAAAGAAGATGCGACTTCCAAAGTGGAATATATAGAGCTATGCAAGACAGTAAGAAAAAGTATCACTGAAGACGTAAGGAAATTCAACTGTGAACTAGTGAGGAAAGCAATTGAAAACAACCAAAGCCTAAAGATAGCAAAGGGACATCTCAGTAAGGGAAGAAAACAGATTATGGCACTGAGAAAAGAAGATGGTTCTGTAACAAGAAATAGAGGCGAAATTTTGACAAGAGTGAAAGATTTCTACTCCAAATTATATGAAAGGGATGATATATGCACTCCAGACATCATGAAAGATACCAGTACCAGAGTTCCTCCAGTCCTTCCAGCAGAAGTTGCACATGCAATCGAGAACATGAAGCGAGGAAAAGCTCCAGGAGAAGATGGAATTACTGTAGACATCATACAAGAAGCAAGTGGAGAAATCGAAACAGTACTCGCCCAAATTTTCACTCGATGCCTTAATGAAGGAAAGATTCCTGAGGATTGGAACATTGCTACAATGATCCTGCTACATAAGAAAGGTGACATTGAGGATCTCGGAAACTACAGACCTATCAGCCTCCTATCAGTAGTTTATAAAATCTTCACTAAAGTTCTTTCACACCGCTTGAAGGTAACACTGGACATGGCTCAACCGAGAGAACAAGCTGGATTCAGGAGTGGCTACAGCACAATAGATCATATCCACGTGCTGAGAGAACTAATTGAAAGAGCGAGGGAATATGAACTTCCATTGTGCATGGCTTTTATCGATTATGAAAAAGCCTTTGATTCGGTGAAACCATCAGCAGTTACAATGGCTCTGAAAACCTGCGGTATTGAAGATGCATACATTAATATTATTAATAACATCTATGAAAATGCAAGTGCAAAGATTAGGCTGTTTGAAAATACAACACACATAAAAATTGGAAAGGGAGTGAGACAAGGTGACACCATATCTCCGAAGCTCTTTAATGCCACATTGGAGGGTGTTTTTCAGTCGCTGAGCTGGGAAAACAAGGGGATAAAGATTAATGGAGATTATCTAACCCACCTTCGTTTTGCTGATGACGTAGTCATTTTCGCAACTACCCCATCAGAGCTGCAGAGTATGATCCAAGAACTTGCTGACAAGAGTAAAGAAGTGGGATTAAAAATGAACTTTCAGAAGACAAAAGTGATGTTCAATACTTTTACAAGAAATGAAGATTTATCGATTGATGGAGAAAAGCTGGAGATAACAGACACGTACGTTTATCTTGGACAGCAGATATCAAGTGAGGGTCACATTGATGAAGAAATTAATCGGCGTACAAAACTTGCCTGGAGAGCTTTTGGAAGAAACAGCGTAATTTTCAAGAGCAATATGCCATTATGTCTTAAAAGAAAAGTGTTTGATCAACGCATCCTTCCAGTGCTTACGTATGGTGCAGAGACGTGGACCTTAACTAAAAGAGACATACAAAGGCTGCAGGCAACTCAAAGAAGCATGGAGAGGTGCATACTTGGTGTAACCAGGAGAGATAAGAAGAGGAACTCGTGGATCCGAAAAATGACAAGAGTGGAAGACATCATGATCAGAGTTAAATCCCTGAAATGGCAATGGGCTGGACATACTGCCAGAAGGACAGCCGAAATTTTAGATTGGATTCCAAGGGACAGGAAAAGACCCAGAAGAAGACCACATGGGAGATGGGTGGATGAAATTCGAAAGTATGCAGGGGTGACATGGAGGAGACTGGCACAAGACAGACCGTTGTGGAGGAAACTTGGGGAGACCTTCGTCCAGCAGTGGATTGATAATGGTTGACAATGATGATGATGATGATGATGATATATATAATGTCTTAAAAGAAAAATGTTTAATCAATGCATCCTTCCAGTGCTTACGTACGGGGCAGAGACGTGGTCTTGAGCTAAAAAAAAAACAACATAAAATCTGCAGACAACTGAAAGAAGCATGGACTGGAGGGATGCATGCTTGGTGTAACCAGGTGAAAGATGAGGATGACATGTGTGGAAGACATCATGATCAGAATAAAATCCCTGAAATGGCAATGGGCTGGACATATTGTTAGAAGAAAAAACCGCCGATGGATAACCAAAATTTTAGACTGGATTCCAAGGGATAGGAAAAGACCCAAAAGACCACATGGGAGATGGGTGGACGAAATTCGATATATATGTATTTTTACTGTATATATAGAAGCAAGTGGAGAAATTGAAACAGTACTCGGCCAAGTTTTCACTATATGCCTTAATAAAGGGAAGATTCCTGAGGATTGAAACAATGCCACGATGATCCTGCAACATAAAAAGGTGACATTGAGGATCTCAGGAACTACAGACCTATCGGCCTCCTATCAGTGGTTTATAAAATCTTCACTAAAGTTCTTTCACACCGCTTGAAGGTAACACTGGCCATGGCTCAACCGAGAGAACAAGCTGGATTCAGGATTGGCTACAGCACTGGAGATCATATCCATGTACTGAGAGAACTAACTGAAAGAGCAAGGGGATATGAACTCCCATATGCATGGCTTTTATCGATTATGAAAAGGCCTTCGATTCTATGAAACCATCAGCAGTTACAATGGCTTGAAATCCTGCGGTATTGAAGATGCATACATTAATATTATTAATAACATCTGTGAAAATGCAAGTCCAAAGATTCGTCTATTTGAGAATACAGCACCCATAAAAATCAGAAAGGGAGTGAGACAAGGTGACACCATATCTCCCAAACTGTTTAATGCTACACTGCAAAAATGTCTTTCAATCACTGAACTGGGAAAACAAAGGGATAAAGATTAATGGAGATTATCTAACTCACCTTCGTTTTGCTGATGACGTAGTCATTTTTGCAACTACCCTGTCAGAGCTGCAGAGTATGATCCAGGAACTTGCTGACAAGAGTAAAGAAGTGAGTTTAAAAATGAACTTGCAGAAGACAAAAGTGATGTACAATGCATTTACAAGAAATGAAGATTTATCGATTGATGGAGATAACAGATACGTACGTTTATCTTGGACAGCAGGTATCAAGTGAGGATCACATTGATGAAGAAACTAATCGGCGTATAAAACTTGCCTGGAGAGCTTTTGGAAGAAACAGCATAATTTTCAAGAGCAATATGCCATTATGTCTTAAAAGAAAAGTGTTTGATCAATGCATCCTTCCAGTGCTTACGTTTGGTGCAGAGACGTGGACCTTAACTAAAAAAAAAAAAAAAACATACAAAGACTGCAGAAAACTCAAAGAAGCATGGAGAGGTACACGCATGCTTGGTGTAACCAGGAGGGATAAGAAAAGGAACTCGTGCATCAGAAAAATGACAAGAGTGTAAGACATCATGATCAGAGTAAAATCCCTGAAATGGCATTGGGCTGGACATACTGCCAGAAGGACAGACCGCTGATGGACAACCGACATTTTAGACTGGATTCCAAAGGACAGGAAAAGACCCAGAAGAAGACCACATGGGAGATGTGTGGATGAAATTCAAAAGTATGCGGGAGTAAAATGATGGAGACTGGCACAAGACAGACCGTTGTGGAAGAAACTTGGGAAGACCTTCATCCAGCAGTGGATTGATAATGGTTGACAATGATGACGGTACGGTATATTTAAAAGCCTAAATATTTTCTGAATCTTTTTGAGAGTGCACGATATTTGTAAAAATATCCATGTGTAACTTATATTTGCTTTTGCCTTGTTGAGAGAAACATTTAGACATGAGGTAAAAACAAACAAACAAAACAGCACAAAAAAAAATTGTGTAGTTTTGGAAGGAAGATCCCCATTTTTCAGCATTCTTAGCTATAAGAACTTCAAACAGTCTTTCATTTTCCGAAGAGTTTCTTACATTTTTAATCTTGTGTTTAAAAGCCTAAAATATTACACAACAAAAATTTTCAGCCTTCGAAAAATCGCTTTCATCCAACACCCCCTCCCATTTTTTTTTCAACACCCCAAATAAATTCTTTAGCACTCCCCCAATTTTGAAATTCCTAGATAAATTAACCCCTGCCACCAATGGAATTCCGAAAGACATAGATAGCCAGCCAATCCTACTTACTATGTTACTAGAAAAAAAAATCCGAAATCAAGATTGAAATTTCTGGATGAACCAAGTTGCAGTTAATGTAAATCATTAAATTAATTCTAGGATATGACTCTCTCATTACTCTGTGTTATGTGTTGAATGGAAACTCCTTTCTCGGAGGCCATGTGATCGTGAAGGTCTTCGGGAAAGACCTCGTATGTTCCTCCCTCTATCCCCGCTCCCTCCCATCATCAGTAGCAAAATGGCACCCATAAAGCACTGTCGATTTCACTACGCCTCCTTTTTAACGAGTAGGGCGGTCATCCATCCATCCTACTGGTTTCGTTGACCCTCGTAGTATTAGAAGCCGTCGCTGGTGTAAGCCAATCAGAAAAGCCATCTGGGCTTGTCTTCTCTTTTTTTCACTAATTCGAGGAAAGTTCCGTTTTATTAGAGAGCGTGAGTAAAGGGAAATGACGGCGAGATGCTGCTGCTGCAGATGATGATGATGATGCGCCTCGAGGGAATAAATTTTGGTTGGAGAACAGCGACCTTCGGGGTAAATTGGGAGCTGGGTTTTCGTTTGTTAGTTGGTACGACACCCGCAAAGCATCCGGTGTTAACGTCTTCTGTTAATGGCTCGAATAAGAGCGGCGTAAATTGCGCCCAAGGCTCCTTCTTCAGAATTCGCTCGAAATCTGAATGGTACGGTTCCTTCATCATGCCTTCGGGAGAGCGAGAGAATTCGCCTGGACAACTGCAGCCACCGATGCAATTTGTGGTAATTGAATAATCACTGTTCCAGCATCTCATCAGCGAGACGCTTAACAAGTTACGGGAAATTCGCGGCAATTTGAATTCGTTCGCAATTTCTTTTTTCTCCTCTTTAATTGAGAATTGATTACGGAAAGCGAAGTCCTTTAATGCGTAAACCGCGACCAATTTGAAAACATGGAGCTGTTAGAAAGTAGTAACAAACAGAGAAAGAGTTGCATGAGATATATCTTTAAAGACATAGAAACCCGGGTACGGAGAAATGGCCACCGGAGAATTGTCGATATTGCAATTTCAGTGCCATAAAATTATTCTGAATAAACAAATATCGTGTGGCATTATTTCCCACTATTTGAGCAGCTATTGTTCACAAAACGTTTTGTTTTTAATATTTCATTTTCAATAAGAAATTTAGACATTTCCATGATTTTCGGGCCAAAGACAAAGCGGAAAACTGGCACCCGGAGAAATGGCCACGGGAGAACTGGCAACAAAAATTTAAAGTGCCGTATAAAATTTTTGTCCGCTTCGTGGCTACGTCCCCACAGGTTGGTTATCTGAGTAACATAAAATTTCCGTAATTTCATACATATTTTCTTAATTGCGATATTTAATGTAATATTTCGTATTTTCGCGTAACGAATGATTTTGAATCGTACTATGTATTTAACGTAATATTTCGCATTTTCTTAATTGCGATATTTAACGTTTTATATTTTTGGCGTTAAGCCCCCCCCCCCCCCCCCCCGATAGGTTTCCTCCCAGTGGGGTAACTTGGGTCCGAGATCTGGGCTATCTCACCCCCTCCCCTGCCCTCAGTACTGTTTTTTTTTTTTAATTGCGAAGTTTATTCTTCGGTTGTTAAGTAATAGCTAAGTAACTTTTTTTCTAAATTTTAGGTACATGCTAGTGATAACATGATGCCAAATAATTATAAGGATTAGGATTGAACACTTGTTTGTACATGAACTCCATTCTTCTTTCCTTTATGTGAACTTGAGTGTTACGTTTTCATAAAAAGTTTTTTCCGAGTATTTTTTTCGCTTAAAAAGAATGTTTTTATCTATTGACAAACCAGCCAAGTTGTTCGAATGTACATGTCCTTGTATGGCTGTACGATATATCTTGATTCTTTTTAATGCAGAAAAGCTTCTTTCAGAAGTTGCAGTTGTTGATAGAAACTTTAATATTACGTCTGCTAATTTGCACACCTCACTAAACACTGTCCAATTTATTCAACTTTATGTAACAAGTAATGTCTCTTATTGATTTGTTTTTGTATTCATCAAGGGAATAAAACACCTTCAGTTCATTTTTTAGTCGAGCTGTATCAAAATTTGAAGCATAAAGTTCTTTAAGTTCTGACAGTAGATGTTCAGGGAAGCTTTCACAAAATTTATTAAAGCAGTTCGAATCCAACAAAGCCACAAATTTAAAATATAACATCACTGACTTTAATTCATGTCACTTCACACAAACTGAAACAACTCTCGCGAAACACGTGCTGTTACAGGCGGAAGCATGCGAGTGATTGAGGTAGTCTTCTCTTTTCTGAGTAAACCGTTGCGCAAAGCAGTGGTCTATTCCCCTCCATATGCTCATTCATGGTGTCATAGAAACACTAGCAGGCTATAGTATCGAAGGTCTTCGAAACATAACAGAAAAGATTCAGGAAGAGTTGCTTGCGTTACGCCGTTGGTCTTCGCTCGCCAGACTGATTCAAAGAAGCGAATCTGCACGTGTGTTTTTTTCGCAGCGAAAGCATCGACATATCTTAATACCGTTGATAACTGACTTTTTATTTGTGTATATTTACTTGACTTTTATTTGTGCATTCTCTGGGCTTCGGAGCTAGCCTAGCTATCCTCGAATATACGCTACTGTTTCCTACGTTAGCAGGTTTCCGTAAAAAATTTGTTGAGTTGTGTCTGTAAACGCCGAATATCTCCCGATCAGATCAGAAATCCTTTATATTTTGTATTTTTGGTAATAAGCCCCCCCACCCCCAATAAGTTTGCTGTGTTTGCACATGCTCGCAGAGAATTTGTGGAGCTGTAATTTATAAACTCTGAAATTCTTTTGTTGAGTTGTAGATTATAAACATTTTTTATAAAGAATTACAGTAAATATCGCAAATAAGAAAATACGAAATTACGGAAACTTTATGTGACTCGGGTAACCAACCTGTGGGGACGGGGCCATGAGGCAGTCAAAAACACAATTTTTATACGGCCCCTTAAAATTTTTGTGACCAGTTCTCCTATACACCCGCTGAAACGAGAACCAGATTTTAATATTGTCCAAAAATTTTATGTATGGGAATCAGTTGGGAGACTTTGCACCCTCACAAGAATAATGTAAACCCTTTCCAGAGTTGGTTTAAGGATCCGCTTGGCCTGTAGCATTACTAACAGCGAGGTCTCCTCTCCAGGGATATATATTTTATAACTTCCTCGGGGAGAGGGAAAAAATGACTTAATGATGGTAACCTTGTAAATTTAATTGGGAATTCACAATATCAAGCACTTCGTTCAATACATTGGTCGTGACGTGTTTCACTGTTAAACAAGGCTGCTATGTCACACAGTTCACACACACAAACGCGCTCGCGCACGAACGCACAGACAAAACTTTAAATTTTCTTGATACTTAGAGCAATAACGTCTTTCACGTAAGCATTTGTACTTTCTTTTAAGATGTTTATGCTCTAGTGTGACGTATACCTCAAAATAATCTTCATTTTTAGTTTCTGTTCCCCTTACACTGTTAACAATTTTGTAGTAGCTGCACCCAAAAAGTGGTGCTACACCATCTACACCACTTTCTAAGAAAAGATACACCATTGTGTGGTGCAAAACAAAACCCAACAACATGGCGCAGCCTTGCATCATAATGTGGTGCAACTTTGTACCATAATGTGGTGCAAAGTTGCACAATGTTGTTGGGTTTTGTTCGCACCACACAGTGGTGTATCTTTTCTCAGAAAGTGGTGTAGATGGTGTAGCACCACTTTTTGGTGCAACCTATACCACACAGTTTTTTAACAGTGTACGTAAGTTACTTTACTTCTTGATTAAACGTTTTCTCACAGAACACTTTACTTCCCCGAAGAGCATTTTCAGTTTGGCAACACTGACAGTGAGTCGGAATGGCCAGATTGAATATGTCAGGTTGTAAAGAAAGTTTCCGGAAAAAATCGTATGTGGCGTGCGTAATGCAAGGTACTGCGGACTTGCGGTGACGTAAACATCCCAGAGTACTGTGAGCGAAAGAATAGATTCTAAGGACAGAATGTCCGCTATTGTGGTGAAGATTAGTTGCACGTGGCGACGATACGATGGCGATATCGAAGGAAGGTGTGCGAGCAATATTGCTCTATGAATATTTGAATGGCGTCAAAGTTACGGAAGCACTTGGAAAATTCCGAAACGCGTTTGGTGACAATATTATCTGGCAGAATACTTGCTATAATTGGTACAGGAAATTTGACGCTGATGTGCGGGATCTGTCTGATGCTCCGAGTAGTAGTAGTCCCAGTAAGGTTGAAGATGATACACTGCAACACGTGCTATCGACTAAGCCTGATGCAACACTACGGAAACTGGCAGAGGAACAAAAGACTTTCCATACGACCATGATCACCCGATTTCGGAAGTTGGGATGTTCGTGTAAACTGTGCAAATGGATGCCCCATGCTTTGTCTGACCAGAATCGGATGCTTATATCCGACAGTTGGACCGCATCCATGCTACACTGCAAGAAAAGCTCCCAGCGTTGATTTATCGCCACGGAGTTGTTTTTCACCAGGATAACGCTCGTCCACATGTCGCGTTACAGACCAGGAAAAATTTGCACGAGCTGGAATGTGAAACATTGTCGCACCTCCCCTTTTTTCCCGGATCTTGCCCCGTCCGACTTTCATGCTTTCCGGTCTTCGTCGTATTTTCTCGCTGAGAAAAACTTGTTAAGGACAATGATGTTAAACGTCTTATATCAATGACTTCTTCGTTTCCAGCTCGCCGTCGCCCCGATGGCGCAGTGGTCTAAGCGAAGGCTTCTGACCATTCGTCCGAAAGGGGTTCAGGTTCGAATCCCGGTGAGGCATTGATGTTGTGTTTGTCTTACGGCACTGGCTCTCGGCTATTCAATCACTACTATGGCTGCGAACCACGACTGCCAGCTACATTCGGTCTGTTAAATGTGGTACAGAAGCTCCGATCTCTTCCTTCCCTGGAACTAGTGACCCTAAATTAGGGACAGGCGACTGCTTATATTCCATTGAGTTGCTCACGGTGGTTGTTAAACCTTCAATAAAAAAAAAAACGCCCGCTCGGCAGACTTTTATCGCAATGAGATATTGTAACTCGTAGATCAGCGGAACAACGCTATCAGTGTTTTTTTTTTTTTTTTTTTTGATTGGAGGTTTAACGACCGCCGTGAGCAACTCAATGGGCTATAAGCAGTCGCCCGTCCCTAATTTAGGGTCACTGGTTCCAGGGAAGGGAGAGAGCCAGTGCCGTAAGACAAACACAACATCCATGCCTGACCGGGATTCGAACCCGGACCCCTTACGGACGAATGATCAGAGGCCAACGCCTTAGACCACTGCGCCACCGGGGCGGCACTCTCAGTTTCAATGGGGACTACCTGGACGATTAGGTTAAGTGTTTTGTACTATAAGCTTGAAACACATGCTTCTCTATTTTCGGGATACTTCTTTACAACCTGATATAAGAGTGGAGTTGTGGATGTTTATGTACGAGAGAAAGACAAGATTTGTGTAGGAGAGTTGTTGTTGTTGGTAAGTAGAGAGAAAAGAGTTGTTGGAGAGTTGTTGTTGTTGGTAAGTAGAGAGAAAAGAGTTGTTGGAGAGTGTATACTGCTAAACGTTGATACAAGATCTGATGAGATACATACAGTATATGTTATCGAGGAGAAAATATAATTGTTATGCGTTGATGTCTGTGTTGAAGCTAGCGAATGTATATTCTGCTAAGAGATTATAAGAATAAATGAGTAGTTTTATGTAAGTTTATTTGCTGAATACCTGACCGTTTGGTTAATTGTTAATAAAGCGTGATTTATATGCAACATAGCTATTTCTAGAACATTAGCCAATCAGTTAGCTAATCAGTTAACCATTTAAAACTACAGCTAAAAGGCTTAAAACACCATACTCTTTTCTAGAACATAGACTGTCTTTTCCTGGATTTTTGAGGTGTGCAACAGTATTACATTTTTTAGTGGAACTTTAAAATCGTAAGGTGGACCTCTTTTCGACGATACCTTCCCTCGTATCATTGGGTTTCATCTCCGCCACTAATAGGAACTGCGCCCCAATGCTGTAGACTAAGCTTAAACGCAAACAGGTACTTCGAGATTTGAGATGTACAGAATTTTGGGCAGGGGAAATGTCTGACCCCAGGTCTTTAACAACCTTTGGAAGTAGGAAGCTAGGAGAATTAGGCTAGAGCGCCCGACAGGAAAATCACACGGTAGGTAGAAACTCAGTAGTATAGATGACCTTATTTGGGGTGGGGGGTTCACATGCCCCGGGATCGCCATTAGCGTGCTCTCCGAGGCACGGCGAATATTTAGTGGTTAGGCAGTCAGACTAAGATCGACCCCCCCCCCCCCATCCTCTAACCATATGGTTCGAAGCTGGCTGCACTAACCATAGAGCCATCTGCGGTCAAACAGGTACTTCCATTCCATGCTTTTATAGCTAGGACATCCTCATTATATTCCAGTTAATACGTTTTATTATTACTGCCTAATTCTTAAACGATAGGATTCGTCGCTTTCAATGTGGGAAAGCGAAAAGTATGATTTTGAGGCATGCTGTTGTTGTCTCACTATCAAATCGTTCTTTTTTCGTAGGTAAATCCTCATTGTATTCAGTGAAACGCGACAACTCTTCGGAAATCAGTGATTAGAATTTATCAGTAATGTCGCATTATTATTATTATTTCTTTTTTTTTTTTTTTTTTTTGATTGGTGGTTTATTTTTTGTTTATTATGGAGTGTGATCACCACTGACACTTGTGTAGCTGAAGCAAAGACTCTTCGTGTTGTTTGATGAGATCTTGAGCGATTATTAATTTTTTTTTTTTTTTTTATTGGAGGTTTAACGACCACGTGAGCAACTCAGCGGGCTATAAGCAGTCGCCCGTCCCTAATTTAGGACCACTGGTTCCAGGAAAGGGAGAGAGCCAGTGCCATAAGACAGACATAAAATCCGTGCCTCACGGGATTCGAAGCCGGACCCCATCTTGGACGAATGATAAGAAGCTATCGCTTAGACCACTGCGCCACCGGGGCGGCCTTCAAAATCATTAATCGCCGTTTCGCCACCCGAAGCGTCATCACTTTCACTTTCTTAAAGCGAAAATCTAGTGCTTTTGAAACGGGTTTCTAATCACTTGACGACCTTTTTCTTTCAAATCCGGGAACCAAACGTAGCTAGAGTCCCCACCCCATTCAATTTGCATACGAATCTTGCAAAATCTATATGAAACACGCATGTTTGGTTAAAGTTCCATTATGTTGTCCGTGTCGGGAAGTGTAGCATGTTTGGTTAAATTTCCATTATGTTGTCCGTGTCGGGAAGTGTAGCATGTTTGGTTAAATTTCCATTATGTTGTCCGTGTCGGAAGTGTAGCATGGGCTCACCGCCTGTGTCTTTTTTTTTTTTATTGGAGGTTTAACGACTACCGTGAGCAAACTCAGTGGGCTATAAGCAGTCGCCCGTCCCTAATTAAGGGTCACTGGTTCCAGGGAAGGGAGAGAGCCAGTGCCGTAAGACAAACACAACATCCATGCCTCACGGGATTCGAACCCTGACCCCTTTCGGACGAACGGTCAGAGTCCCTATTTTTTTTGTTTTATTTTCTTAATAGCGCCGATTGTGTTCTTTCTTTTCCCTGGATTCAGTGTCCCTAAATTTGATACCGGCTACTTATATTGTTTAGCTTCGCTTTAAACCTTGAAACAAAATCTATCAAACACTACAAGACGCCCCCCTTCCCCCCCCCCGTAAGACACTTCATCAAAATTTTCCTTACCTTCCCAAGATTTGACTAGTTGACGACGCCACTGCATACGGCAGTGTGTATTTTTGCATATCATTGCGTAAATTCGTCCCTGGTTTTCACAGCACATTGACTGTGAAAATCAGGGACAAACAAATTAGTTTTTAAACGTTTTCAAATAAAAACTGAGTGGCGTGCCCTATTGCAAGCAGTTTTTTTTCCTTCATACCAGTGCAATATAAAACACATTAATCAGCAACTGCTGAGTACTGTGGTTAAACTCAACAATCAGTGGCTAGTAAAGTTGATGTCGTTGCGCATGCTCTATTGCGTTGAAAGTAACCCTTCCACGAACTTCTCATGGCAGTTCTGCGTGCGATACTGACTAAAAGGTTAGCCTTTCGTGATCATTATGTATTTAAAGAAAATTAGAATACTGCCTTGTTTGTCTCCCCTACGATCTTTCATAAACCTTTTTGTATATAAATTGAAGTGACCTTGTAGAAATAGCGAACAAGAAAAGTGGGGGAGGGGGGGGGGACTCTGTCCATTGTCAGAAACAGATTGGGCTTTAAAATAGATTTTTTGATTTGTTATTCTTTGTTTCTCCCTAATGACAGACGGGGCTCTTACTCGATTGTCCTATTACCCTTCAAAATAGAGAACAGAAAAATAAGTCAGAGCGGAACCGCGCAGCGATTGCTGAATTTCATGTCTCCTACCCGCGACGGGTCATCAAATTTCGGATTGTGGTGTGTTTAATCCTCCAATAGGAACTGTCCCGGCCCAGTTGAACCGCAAGTGCTCATGGGAAAAAACTTGGCTACAACAAACAATGGAAACAAATAAACAATGGTGCCTTGTCACTGTAACAGCGACTGGCAAAAGGAGCAGCTAAGTGTAGCGAGACTGTCAAAGCTTGTCGTTTTCTCGTCCGGTTTCCTCCTTGCTTAACCGAATGATTACATAAAAGTCAAGCATACATTGTTTAACTCGTAGCTTATGAATCGAGCATCGTGGAAGTTGAACTCGTCTTTATATTTCTAAACAATGTGTGTCAAAGATGTTTTCGTGTTAACAACTAGAGGTTGTACCCAAAAATCCCAGTGCCTGAAACATGCTGCTCCGCATGGATTAATATTACTTAACTGTTACTTTTGTTAGACAGAAGCTTTTGTCATAAAAGTGGTGTAAAAAAAATATCAACTTTTAAAATTGCATTCAGTTCACAGGAATGAGGAAATAGTGCTTTTACCCCATTTTTATTCATTGTAATCTATTATCCCTGTATTGGTTTTATGGAAGGTGGTGATTACTGAACAGTATACTAAGAACAAACCTAACCTGTCTACGGTGCGTACTAGTGGGAGAGCTTTTTCACCGAAAAGACCTCATGGTTTTTCAGTATTTTTCCGCACTAATTGGGTGCAATGTCTCGAGGATCATCCTGTAAAATCTCGGGATGGGGCCACCGCAACGAGAGGCAGAACAAAAAGGATACTCCCCACTGATTTTTAAGTCACAGTTCAAGCTCGAATAAGCTTTTTTAGATTGGAACTATTTTATGCAGCGGAAGTACGCAATCAGTATCTTCCACTGCGCTCCATAGTCAGGATAGCTTTGCCGCGAGTTTAGATCGTGCAGATTTAGGGGTTTTGGCAAATCGTCTTCTTGTGGCAGCACCTTTGTACGTTAACAAGCGTGAACTAAAATCATGTGAGGATAATGTTTTAATTTTGTTATTGCGCCGAAGTTCCGAGAGCAGTATACACGAGGAAGAATGCCTGTAATATGTCGTTCTAACAGTAATAGTTATCTTGTAAATGATATTAAGATTCTGAATAAGTACGTGGCAGGGTAATATGGTAAATCATCATTTAGTGACGTAATTGATTTAAATTTAATCTAGTGAATGATCTTTCAACCACGCCCAATATGCAGGTGTCGTAATGAAATGGCCAGTCCAGTCCTTAAGTAAATACGTGCATTTATTTTAAAGGGCCTGTTAAAAAAAAAAAAATCGTGCTTTCTTCAAAGGATGAAGTTTTTCGTCGGATGTTAATTTTTCAGTACACACTGTCAGGATAATTAAAGTCTGCTAGTTGAAGCAGAAACGGTTGTTTGAGACATTATGGTAAGATATTATTGAGTAAGTTCGTCATAGTTTTCCAGCAGTGTCATTTTTACGTAACGTGTCTTCCCTGCAATAATTCTTCCATGCACGGCAAATATGCATTTTCGTTCATGAGTTTCTTGGGGGAAATTGAAAAATTCAAAAACGAAGTGTAACTGTGGAAATATTTGGAATTTTGCCTTTTCATGTTCGATGGAAACCATATCTAGGCGTGGTCTTTGAAGATTCATAGTTCAGCGTGTTAACGTGGGAGCTGTGTTTCTGATAAGCGTTTTCAAGGTCATTTCAATGTCTTCTGCGTGAGAACACGATGATCATCCTACTCTAGTAACTGCCTAATCTAAAGGAACACTCCTGAGTAATTTATTAAAGCTCTTCCATATTAGTGCATTTCGAGGGGTGTTTGTGTGCGTCCGCCTGATTAAATTTTCTTTTTTTAACTTCGATTTTCAGTGAAGGACACCTGGAACGCCAAAACGAAAATAAAACTTGTACAGGAATTCTCTCTTTTTTTCTGAGTCGAAAAATTACTTCAACTCGCAGTAAATACGAAATTTATGTGAACCATGTGTTTGTTGGTTTATTTGAGGTCTAGACGCCGACTAATCCGGCCAAGGTGAACTTTGACCCCCACCCCCGAAATGAGTGTTCACCCAATATTTTTCGTCCCGTTTAATTAAATTAGTTTTTATTTTTGTGTGTAAATGCGTGAGTTGAAGTATTTGTATAGAGAAAAATGTTTTCCCATGCTATGCAGGCTATTATCCTGTGCTGTGCTAGTCGAAAAAAAAAAAATGCATTTCTTTCCTTTATAGAAATATATTATTCTTTATAAGATGGACCAAGCCCCACCTTATGAGGCCAGAGCGATTTATTTCTAGTAAAGTAATAAATAACAAAATAAGTAAAAACTCCCTCCCCCCCTCCATATTCAGCATTGCACATGATAAAAAACTTGATTGCCAGCCCCGCATTGTGTTTGTCATGTTCTCGTGATATGTGGTAAATGCTTAAAACAATTGTCAATAATAAAACAATTAAATAAAAATACAGAGACTTATAATCTCTAGCGCGTTAATTTATCTATTAATTTTTTGCACTTCTCGTTCTTCGTTTAAGTAAAGCGCTAGTTTCTCATATTTTTTTTAAATGTTTGGAAACAAAATCTGTGGATATTTTTATTAAAATCACAGGTTGAATTTTATTTTTAAGAATATTAATATTCAGCAACAGATTATTTCTGTTTCCTTGTTCATATGCTGACGAGCAATTACAATTGCGTTTTAAAATATACGTCAAATTTCGTAGTTTACCTTTTTTCCCTTTATCTAATTTCCTCCTGACAATGGAAGAGATGTGCCCCCTCCCACGTCCGTCTGACCTCTTCTCGCGCCCCGCTCCCCAATGATTTGGTGAGGTCGGCGCCTGACTTAAAGTTATTCTCAAGGAAATGAATTGTATTTTTTTTTTTTTTTTTTTTTTGTGTGTTGCTGTGTTACTCCTTTTGTTTGTTTATTTATTCCGATTTATTTGCGACAGGGTCCATGGTTGACCAAAGAACTCCGTAACACAATATGCGTATAAAACTTGGCTGGAGTACATTTTCAAGAGTTAATTTACCATTGTGTCTTCTTAAAAGAAAAGTGTTTAATGAATGCATCCTGCCAGTTCTTAGTTATGGATCAGAGACCAGAACCTTAACCAAACTTGACATTCAAAGGCTGCAGACAACTCAAAGAAGCATAAAGAGATACATACTTGATACTTGGTATAAACCAGCTATGATACGAAAAGAAATTCATGGAACACGAAAATGACAAGAGTGGATGACATCATGATCAAAGTATAGACCCTCAAGTGGCAACGGATTGGATATATTGCTATAAGAACTGAGCACCGTTGAAAATAACTGTAATAGTAGTCTGGATTCCATAGAGTAGGAAAAGTCTCAGAAGAGAGATTCATCCACTCCAGTTGAGACGATTTCAAAAGCATGCCGGTGTGACATGGGGGAGACTCACTAAAGACCGAAAACTGTGGAAGGAACTTAGGGAGACCTTAATCCAGCAGTAGACCAAAAGTGATTGATGATGATGATGATACATACAGAAAAAGTTGCCTCATATGCTGTGAGGATGTCAGTCAGCCCCAAAACCAACTGGTACCTGCGGTTGTGTTACAACATCATTGAATTTCGGAGGTTAGAAGTGCCGATCACTCGTCATTTTGTTACTGCGTTCTGAAAAGGGAGACAACCAGAACTGAAACACAACACCCATTATTCTAAAACCCAGGAACTGGACTCCAGAAGCGCATCTTTCTGTTGCATTCACACACACATGAAGACATGTTTGCGTGCACAGACGTGAAGTGGTAGTGCGAATATAGGCAATGTGTGTGCGTGTGTGTCAATGGTTTTATCTTACCTGGTTTTCTTACATTTACTAATAAAGTAAACATGAAGACATCAGATGAACCTTGAGGACGAGGGTCTATTCCTGGCAGCAATTCCTTCCAGATTGTCCAGGGCAATAAAAGAAAAGCGTCTACTGAATTGTTTAGCTAGGATATTTACGTTGTGTTAACAAAGAAAATAAAGTTAATTCACAGCGTTATTTCTCAACTGTTAACTCCTCTTTGTTTCCTTGAGAATGGTGAGTAGCGACAATTCTGTCATTTTCTGTGCAGAAGTCACTCACTTGTACGAAAAGAAACGGAAAAGCTTAATTGAATTTCACACATAACGGGTAAGAAACAGATCAATAATAACATCAATTCCATGATACTAAGTCAAAAGACAAAAAGTCAATGCTTCAAGACGAGGTACTTTTTCTTCTCCTAGCGCACACATACAAGACTCACTTTTGACTTCGAACGTCTGTTTCAGTCATCTAATTTTAGGAGTGAAAATTTGGTTAATTCTTGGAGTCACCACAGTTGCCTTGCTTGCGTTATAGGCTTGTAACGAAGTGGCATCACGAAGTTTTTGCTGTATGATTCAGAACGCATTACGCAATGCCAACACATTTCGACCTGTGTTGAATCCTGCTCTAACTAGGGTATGGGTTTTGGAGCACTCTTTTAAACAACAAACACTCCAATCGGAAAACTGCTAAAACGATTAGATAGTCGGCCGAAAAGTGTCTTCACGTCTATTGTGTTCTTATTGCTGCGCCAGTGTTCCTTGGTGCTCTGATCTCAGCTTGGTCCATACTCTATCTGTGATTCCTCTCTACGAATTATCAAGGTGCTTCCGCTGTCATGGTAGGCTATCCGAAGCCTGATGTTTAAAAACTGATGCGTGAAATTGCGAAATTGGCCAACACATGCATAGTGAAGCCTCCGGGGACATGCGCTCAAGATGCGCGCCAGTCTTGGTATATCAGCAAGCGGGCCTCTAAATTCTGGATTTATTCTGTTTTGGGTACCCCGGTTGCCAAGAGATCAGAGGCGCGAGCTTCTAGTTAATCGCCCCAGTTGGGTTCGACTTCGAGTCCCGGATGAGGTACGAGTCGTGTGTTTGTCCGACGGCTCTGGTTCTGTCCCATCCCTAGAACCAGTAGCTTCAAACTAAGGACGGGAGCATCGTTATTGCCATAGATGCTCGTAGAAAAGGTTAAACCCAGATTTTTTTTTTTTAGAGTGAAACTAGTTCCTGAGCAAATTTCTAGTCAAGAAATTATCGGTCGAGCGCTCTTTATTCTCTCAGTCCTCGGAAAAACTATTTCGCAATAGCTAAAATTTGGGTTTTTCGGATAACACATGTTAAGTTTCTAAGCGGTGACATATATGCATGCACGATGCTTTCAAACGCGCTTCAATGCAAATCAACAATTGTAGCATATATATATATATTTTTTTTTTCGTTGCGCTGATTTTCAGGCATAAGACACACAAAAATGTCCAGTCATGAATTACCGTATTATTGCAAATCTCAGTAAGTGAGCGGTATTTTTACGGAATGCCTTGCAAAATGATGTTTTTTTTTTCATAGCTAATGCAGTCAATGCATGTGAAATTTTGTGCATAATCGAAGATGATTATTTTTCGCCGTGCTGACCAGATACCCCCGATGAGCCAGAAAGTGAGACTTGAAGAAATGGTACCTTGTTGCAAATTCTTAAATCTTCCTAGTTATTCAGTTTTCTCGTGTCAACATCTGAAACTGTCCCAGCGTATCACTTCGCAGCCACGTTTCCTGAGAGTAAAAAACTTCTTCCGCTTTCGGATAGTTTAGGATTAAGAATTCTTGACTCGTTCACTGCCTGAAAGTGAAAAAGAACACCCAGAAGGAAAGCCGGTAGGAGCGTCATATTCTATCTTAATTGTTAAGGGCAGCAGAAACTGTGATCCAAGTTGGAATGTCATTGGATCAAATAATGACGTCACTGCGGACGACAACATGCAAATGTAAGCGCATATTTAAGGACTAGGACGTGCAGAAAGAAGCCATCGACCGCTCGCTTAGTGGTTAGTGAGTCAGACTATCAATGCAAGGTCCTCAGGTTCGATCTTGGGCTGATCTTTCAGAGATGGTGTGATTTACTAACAATCGCTGAATATCGGACGTGCACGTTAAGTGACGGCCCCTAGACTGGATCCACTGGTTAAATGGGTATCCTTTCCTAGCCCCCCCCTGAAATCTCTCACTCCTCTATGTGCAACATCGTACTTGTACGGTGGCGCCATCTACTGTACTCTAATCTCACTATAAAACTGTTCTGTCAAAGTCGCTAGACTTGCTTTCATTCCTTCCGTTTCTGTGTTCTGCCCAAAAGGCGATCTCGCTGTAGGTGGCTGGGACCTAAACTCTACTCACTGTGGACGGAAGTCCTACAAGAAAATGACAAATACTGTGGCAAATACTTGAAAGAAGCCATTGTCTGGTGTGGTGTTGTTCAGTGCTCGTTGAAGAAGCTACCGTGCCTGGACGACGCAGGCGCGCAACATTTGTTCAGTTATCGGAGTTGGAGCGAGGCCGTGTAGTGAGTGGGTCTGCAAGAAGGACGTTGGTCCTTCCGTGAAATTGTGGGACGAGAGGTGTCGGCCGTTGTAAGATGGTGGCGTCGGTGGGTCAGAGGAGCATTCGCACACTCGCAGAGTTACGGATGCACGAGAGGATCGGCGTATCAGGAGGACTGCATTGGCAGAGCTGACGGCTACGGCGTCACAAATTCCATCCTCTGTCATACCAAGGGTGTCTACTAGAACGATACGGAATCGTTTGTTGGACGCAGGACTACGGGTACGCGTGCCGCTGGCACGGTTATCACTGACCCCTGGTCATCGTTGAGCACGTTTGCGGTGGTGTCAAGGAAGAGTTCATTGTAGGGAAGAATGGCGGTCTGTGGTCTTCAGTGATGAAAGCTGATTCTGCTTGGGAGCATCTGACTATCGTGTACGCTCCCGAAGTCGACAAGGTGAGCGGCATTCGCCAACGACACACAGGCCACACGCCGGGCATTTTTTTTTTTTTTTTTTTTTTTTTTTTGGAGGTTTAACGACCACCGTGAGCAAGTCAATGGGCTATAAGCAGTCGTCCGTCCCTAATTTAGGGTCACTGGTTCCAGGGAAGAGAGAGAGAGCCAGTGCCGTAAGACAAACACAATATCCATGCCTCACCGGGATTCGAACCCGGACCCCTTTCGGACGAATGATCAGAGGCCAACGCCTTAAACCACTGCGCCACCGGGGCGGCCACGCCGGGCATCATGGTGTAGGGAGCGAAAGGTTATCATTCTCATACGAGTCTGGTGTTTGTACAGGGTACATTGAATATAACAGTACGTACGTCAGCGACATCGTGCAGCAGGATAACGCCCGCCTACACACCGCCCGAGCAAATCAACATGCTCTTCAGGCTGTGCATCAACTCCCTTGGCCAGCACTCTCTCCGGACTTTCTCCAATCGGGCATGTCTGGGACTGGATCGGACAAAGACTCTTCCGCGGACCCAGGCAGGCAGCGACCATCTCTGAATTACGCGTCCAAGTTGAAAGCGTGATATCCAGCATTTGTACGACCGATTGCATGCCTGTATTGCTACTAGAGGAGGTGCAACACCTTATTAAAATGTGCCTTCTGTACACTGTAATACGCATTAAAAGGTAAAATAAACATTGAATCACTTCACACGTGTGATCACTTTCCTTTCTTAACAAGTTGTTGCTACGACATAAATCTCATAGATAGACGCAGCTGCAATTTTTAATGGTGTTCTTTTTTCACTTTCCGGCAGTGTATTGATGAGAGTCAAGGTAAGGCGTATTTGTGCTATTTCGTCCTGTCGCGCATGGAGTTTTCAGCCCTTAAGTTACCAGCAGAGTTTAAAGAAACTTGTTCAAATTGTAGCTATAGCTTACGTAGATATCAAATATCGTATGTTTTTCAGTTGTCTAGCATGTTGTTTTTTTAGATCCCTATGGTCTGCCGTTCGTGGTTGGTGTTTCGTCATACCAAAGCAAAGACCTGTGCAAATTGTCAGAGACAAAGAGATGGGTCGGTTTTTTTTTTTTTTTTTTTTTTTTTTGATTGGAGGTTTAACGACCACCGTGAGCAACTCAATGGGCTATAAGCAGTCGCCCGTCCCTAATTTAGGGTCACTGGTTCCAGGGAAGGGAGAGAGCCAGTGCCGTAAGACAAACACAACATCCATGCCTGACCGGGATTCGAACCCGGACCCCTTACGGACGAATGATCAGAGGCCAACGCCTTAGACCACTGCGCCACCGGGGCGGCAGATGGGTCGTTTTAAAAGCAGAAAAAGAAAGAAAAAAAAAAAAAAAAAAACAAATTTCGGCCCTTATCCTCGGTTAGCAATTGTCGCATTCCCAAACATCATCTGTTACTTCTCAGGCGAACGTTTCTTTGTCATTTGCGAAATCCCAGACTATATTGGCGCGTCCCGTTCCGCTCTTACTAATGAGCGACTACTCATGGTTTTGCTTCTAATGTAGTGAAAATTGCGTCATTGGAGAAAGCTTTTTTCTGGTGAAGAACGGTAGATTGTTCGGAGTACGTTGCCAATAAACCAGGTACTTGTTTTTATTCCCTTTTGCAGCTGTACCACGCATCTTAACAACGCAGCGGACCCGTTCATTTGCTTTTGAATGGGTGTCCGGTGACTTTTGTCAATATAGTGTGTATTGATACGGTAAGAACTGCTGTAATGAAGACTCCTTATGCAATTCCGTTGCCATGGAGAATTCTGTTCACAGGTGGGGGGAGCAGGGAGAGTTGTATCTAATACTCATGCACACAATTGAGCCATTGGCTTCTAAATTGACGTCATACTTACATATGTATGACTGCGTTGTACCTTACCATGTACGTCATGAATGTGGCATTTGTTTAAGCACACCCCCCCCATATAATTTATGTTAACCTCCTTTATTATAATCAGTCCGCTTTCTTACGATATCAGTGCTTTTTTTTTTTTTATTAGAGGTTTAACGACCACCGTGAGCAACTAAATGGGCTATAAGCAGTCGCCCGTCCCTAATTTAGGGTCACTAGTTCCAGGGAAGGGAGAGAGCCAGTGCCGTACAAGCCAAACACAACGTCCATGCCTCGCGGGATTCGAACCCGGATCCCTTTCGGTCGAATGATCAGAGGCCAACGCTTAAACCACTGCGCCACCGGGGAGCTATCAGTGTTTGAAAAACTTCGGAGATTTCAGAGAAGTTTTTGTAAGCCCCCCCCCTTTTTTTTTTTTCATTCATCTTAGTGGGAAAATAAAAGATCTTCAAATTTATATTCATTTACTTTCTGAAGTGGCTCAGAAGCACTGCCAAAAATCTGAAACCACACGTTGCTAAATCGATTAGTCTAATTTCTTGGTGGTGGGTATGCGAAATTTCTTTCTATGCTATTTTCCATTTGTGTTTTATGCGAGCTGAAACTTTTGAAAATTTTGGGGCAGCTCGTTTTATTTACCTTATCAAGTTTAGAATTAAAAGAAAAAAGTGGAATCTATTAATCAGCGCTTCTCATAAGCAGTACTGCTTTTTTTTTTTTTCATTATTTTAAAAACTGGAAATTTTGGTAGATTTGTAATCGATGTTATTTGTATTCGCTGTGTCACATATGAAGTCCCACAGGTTACCTTTTCTGATGCAATCTTTGAAAAAGAAATGAAATGCAGCTTGT
Organism: Macrothele yani; assembly: GCA_039090855.1. Taxonomy (NCBI): domain Eukaryota; kingdom Metazoa; phylum Arthropoda; class Arachnida; order Araneae; family Macrothelidae; genus Macrothele; species Macrothele yani. The sequence continues at coordinate 23,315,807 of CM077001.1, read as the reverse complement.
TTTAGTTATAAATTTTTGTGGCTTCTTCCATCGCCAATGACTTGTTCTGCCCACAAACTTTTCTAAAACCACCGGATTACAACGAGCAAAGATCATAATTCACGAGACGCTGAAATCGTGAGAACGTGCATTTCCACTTATGGATTCTCCTGTGCTTTCCGGACCACGCATTGTGACATTTTTATTTGTATCATCGTCTTTAGAAGGGAATTTTATCTGCCCTTTTAGCCCACTGAGTCCGTGGCTTTGCCATTGACCTCCGGAAAGCCATTGTGCGGGATGTAAAGAGAGACCAGCAGCTAAAGAAAAAAAAAAAGTGTTTGATTCGAAACGAGGGCTGCTAAGTGACTAAATACCGTCCATCTTCTTTTTTTTTCTGTCTACTAACAAATTGATTGGTATGCAGTGGTCTAAAGGTGGGCTGTACCTATAGGAACTCTAACAAAAAGGATGGCGTCCGCATACCTCTCATTGTGTTATGGCCTTGCCCCTGCTTCACGCCCCACTGGGGTTCAGCCATGTGTGACCAGAATGTGGCCCACAGAAGGTACCTGGCGTCATCCCCAGCCACTGGTCAGTTTCAAAACAAAGGGGAGTCAGCGCAACATCAGCTGCAGTGAAAGAATTGCCAGAATAATGCACTGAGATGTTTTTGTAAGTAACGATGCTCCATTCCAAAGCGAAAGCTGGCCTGCATCAAAAAGTTAAACAAATGCTTTTAAAGTGTGTCTGCACGGAGTGAAATTGCTGAAAATGTAGCTATGCAACTTTCTTGGAAGCATTGGTAGGAGTGAGTTTCTAAATTCGAAAAAAAGAAAAAGAAAACATAAGTTAAATACCCCCTCCAGTGACGTAGTTCTAAGAAAAAAGTGCCTTAGCGGTGAACAGGTTAGGTGAAACAAACCCAAAAGGACCTTAAAATTTTCAAAACCAACTTCGAATTTGGTTTGTTGTTTGCATCAGTTAGTATTTTTATTAAAGTTTGATTACTAATTATTTTTTTATCAACTTTTATTAAAACTGCTTAATGACAGAAATTTTAAATAAAAGATAAGTTACGTGGGAGTCTGATCCTGAAAATGTGAAGTTTAATTTTAGATACTGTTCTGTCATTCTGTACGGTTCTTGGGTCATGGATGGCCTAGTGGTCAACGTGTTTGTGAATGCCACGGATAAACCTCAGGTTCGATCCCAGCAAGTGCGAACGCTCGAACCACTAAATATCCGCCGTGCGTCGGCTGGGCATGTTAGGCCGTCGGAGGTGTCTTCCTCCTTTTCTACATCGCTTCCGTGTGACTTTCCTATCAGGTACTCTATCCCAAATCTCCTAGCTTCCTATTTCTAAGGGTTGTTTAAGACCTGAGGCTAGACACTCCCTTCCTAAAATCCTTTACATATGATCTGATCTGATCTGTACGGTTCTAAATATTCAGTGTGAATATGTGTCAGTCATACTGAATACATGTAATTTATATGCCGCTCTTTGTTAATATTATGGGGTGGGAGTCGCGGATATCTTTTGTGTTGCTTTTTGTTTCTTTCCGGGTATAATGACCACCCCGATCATCGAAGGCCATAGTCACCAAATCCTAATTTGAAGCCATTGGTTCCGGGAATGCCCAGCGCAGTGAGACGGGCACCACCCGTGCGTTGCCCAGAATTCGAGCGCTTGGCCAGAAGACAGTGCCTCTGACCACTGGGCGCGTCCTTTTGCATTACTCATAAAGAATCACGGAATATGCTCAGAGGATTACTTTTGTTGGAGCTGGTGGCGAGTTTAGCTGAAATGCTCTTCTCAATCATAAAACACTTGTTGCCTGGGGGGGGGGGGGTTTGATAACGTCCACTGTGAGGAACTGTAAGTGATGTTAGCAGCCGTTTGTCCCTAATTTGGACTCACTGGCTCCAGACAAGGGGGGAAGCAGTGCTGTAAGAAAAGCACACTACGTTACCACGACTGGGACTCAAACCCAGGCCCACCCCCACGAATGGTGAGTAGCCTACGCTACTGTAGCGGCCAGTTGTCACTCTGTCTACATGGATGATCACCCTTTACTGAGTGGTCCGACAGTTTAGTAACGCCCTTGCAATATGAACGTTTTGTTATGGTTCGAGTTTGCTTTCATTCAGTGTTCTTTCTACATGATCATCTAAAAAAATTCTTTGCCCTGCTTTTCTTCCCAACTAACCAGGAAAAGAGCCTTAACGCCGCGCTAAGGCTCTTTCCTGCATCACTGCTCCCCTGTACATTCTACACTACTGCTCCCCTGTATATTCTACATTACTGCTCCCCTCAATTATTATCAGTCCACTGCTGGATGAAGGTCTCCCCAAGTTTCTTCTACAACTGTCTGTGTTGAGCCTGCCTCCTCCATGTTACTCCAGCATGCTTTCAAATTCCATCCTTCCATCTCCCATGTGATCTTCTGGGTCGTTTTCTGTCCCTTGGAATCCAGTCTGCTGCCTCGGTGACGTAGTGGTCTAAGCGCTGGCTTGCGACCATTCGTCTTAGTTGGGTCCGGGTTCGAATCCCGGTGAGGCACGAATGTGTTTGTCTTTCGGCACTGGCTCTCCGTATATTTCTTGACTAACACTGGCTCTCGGTGTACATTGATCATTTAACATACCATGTTGGATATGTACTAGTTCTCTATGTGTTACTTGATCTACACTGGGTCTCTCTGTGTATATTAATCATTTGACATACTGTGTTTGATTTGTATTTGTTGATGTAAAACTGTCCCTGTCTCTGTACAAAAAAAAAAATGTCTATACTGTATGTCTGCCTGTATATATGTCAGTGTATCTGTCAACCAAGTCCAATAAATAATTTAAATTTATTTTAACCCCCCCCCCAAAAAAAAATCCAGTCTCAAATTTCGGTTGTTCATCCGTGGTTCATTCTTCTGGCAACATGTCCAGCCCATTGCCATTTCAGGGATTTTACTCTGATCATGATGTCTTCCACTCTTCTCCTTTTCATTTTCCAAGTTCCTCTTCTGATCTTTCCTGGTTACACCAAACATGCATCTCTCCATGCTTCTTTCATGTAAGTTAGCTTATTCACGTATACTATTGCTATTGTACAATGGAAATAAGTTATTGTTTGTAAAAATCTCTGGACTAGCGCAGAATTACGTATATAGGTGAAAAACGTATAAACGAAGTTTGTGTGTATTTGTGTGTGTGTGTGTGTGTGTGTGTGCAAAGAACTGAGAAAGCGTTTTTTTGCATCCACGAAGTAGATGATGCAACTAAAAATTAACTAAATAACGTAAGCAGTTCTCTATTTTCTCTGAAAAAAAAAACAAGCAAAAATTAGTTAATATTTTACTTCTCACTAATGCTAAACCAACTAGTGGGCAAACTGCTTTGGAAAAAGCGATAAGTATAAGAATGTGTAATCGGCAGTGATGTAATTCTAAATATAAAGTGCTTTAGAGGTGAAAAGGACTAGGAAAAATTACCCCCGAAATTTTCAAAATCTGATTCGTTGTTTTTGTTATTTATTATTTTTTTAATTTTAATTACTAATTACCAATATCAATTTACATTAAAACTGTGTAATCTGAGCAATTTTAAATAACAGGAAGAATGTAACGTGAGAGACATATGCTAAGATTATAAAATTTTTATTTAAATACGGCTCTCTTTCGTTCTATACGATTTTAAATATTTGTGAATATTTATGAATTAACAGAGTAACATCGATTCAATATCACTAATGCACCGTTTTTACTAAGATTGTGTGATACATGTGGAAGATTTTTGTTGTCCGTAAGGAGGCAGAGAGTGAGCTCAGGGGATTCCTTTTATTGGGGCCGATACCAGTGGCGAGTTGTTTAATATAAATGTTGATCAGTACCGTTTTCTCTCTGAGCACTGCAATCTTAACCTCACCGAGTAGCCATATCATGCAAATTTATTTTGACTGCCGTCTAGACAAAGGAGTTCACATTCTCTTTGTGATAGAATCTTATGATTTGTGAGACACCCGTTTGTTTATTTCTGGGTTTAACAACTACCATGGTCAACTCTCGTGGCTATAAGTAGTCGCCCGTCCCTAATTTCGGGTCACTTGTTCCAGGGAAGAGACAGATCCAGCATCTTTGGCTATGCACACGAGTAGGTACCGATTCATCCTTTCCAGTTTCATCCTCGGGATTAAACAGGTGTGGCGATTCGTCCCCTGCATACAGGGGTAGGTACCTATTCACCCTTTCCCGTTTTGTTTAATACATAGATTGCGAAGTCAAAGAATGTAATTACCATTACAACCAATTTCTATGGCGTAAAGTTTAAAATTTAGGCCTAACATCACAATACATAAACAATGAAGACATCATATATACGAATGTTTGCAGCTCTTGCATTCATTCCACCCACTTGTGTAGATGATGGATTTTTAGCCATAATGGAGGATGCGCCCACAAATGATGCTGTTCAAGAGTGTTTAATAATTTTATGGTAGATCAGTGGATGGACAGCCCTGTTATTGGTCGAATATGGAACTGTAATAAAGTGTGTCATAGAACGACAAATTCCGTAGAATTGTGACACGACAGATAGAGATTAAATAAATCTGTAAGAAAATCACATCCAAATATATTAGAACTTTTGATTAGGTTAAAAGAAGACGCGCAGATCTATGACATTAAAAGAAAACATTAACTTAATATGCCTACAAAAAAAATACATATATAAATTTGGATAAAATAATTGAGAAAACGGTTCATGATTTCGAAACCGGAAAGAAGACACTAACTGAATGCTTACGTGCTTTGGCATACACAGTGATACTACAATAATATGTTAGATAAGTTCTTAAAATTGACAAAGGGCTACCAATCACAGCTGTTTTCATTGCATTTTTCTGACAAAGACTTTTTTCGTGCATTTGTGACAAGAAAAATTAAAAGAAGACGGAGTCGTCTCAGAAACCACGATAATAATTTTTGGGGAACGAAGTCAGACTACCTCCTTGTGGTGTTCCCTGGAACACAATATGTGGCTAAAACTCTGAGCAAAACTAAATAACAAGTTAATAACACGAACTCAAATAACTCATTTTATTAAGCGACTGGGAAAATGTGTGTGTGTGGGGGGGGGGGGGCGGTCGAATCTCCACTCCTGTTAAAACCCCGGGATGAAACGGCACGATTCTGAGTAGGGGATGAAACGGGAAAGGATGAATCGTGAGGTCACCATGCACACAACCCATGACACACCCGGGGTTGGGACTCAGTCTTAGCTTGGAAGAATGGTCAGAAGCCTGCGCCTCAGACCACTGTACCACCGGGGCAGCCATTTCTGTAGTATGAACATTCGGTTAAGATACGAGTATGTTTGCATACAGAACGCAGTTGTCCCTATTTTTACATACATGATCATTTAAAAAGTTCCTTTTGCCAGAATTCTCTTATTATCTTGCCATGTAAGCACAAGCGAATTAGCGGCGCTAAGCCCCTTCTATATCACTAGTAATCGGGATATTGAATATAAAACAAAATCTTATTCCAATTTAGTACCTAGTATTTCAAAGGTTGTCATCTAAATAATAAAGGTACGCAGCACTTGAAAATAATTATGAGAGATTTCAATGCAAAAATAGGGCAACGGCAGCAGAATGAAACTTCAGTAGGTAAATTCGGTCACGGCAACAGAAACCAGCGTGGAAATACTCTCTTTGAGTTTGCAGAGGCAGAAGGGTTTTTCATCTTGAACTCCTTCTTCAAGAAAAAGCCACACAGGAAATGGACATGGGGACATCCAAATGGGACGACAAGTGAAATTGATTTTATTATGTGTAACAAAAAATTCGTCATAGAAGACTGCAGTGTGCTGAACAAGTTCAACACAGGTAGTGACCATAGATTGGTGAGATGTAAGATTCACCTCAACACTAAACTTGAACGTGGCAAGCTCATAAGACAAACAAAATCTATTGACATAACCAACCTTAAAAAACACCATAATACCTTCAAGTTGGAACTGAAGAACAGGTTCTCTGCTTTAGAAGGCCTAACATCGGAAGAAGTGGACATCTCTGAAGTTAACAGAAAAGTAACCAAAGCTCTTATGGAAACAGCAACAAAATTAGCTGGGTCTAAGAACAAGTTGCATGTAAATAAATTATCAGGAAAAACGAAAATGTTGATGCAAAAAAGAAGAGAAATGAGGACAACTAAAGAAGATGTGACTTCCAAAGTGGAATATATAGAGCTATGCAAGACAGTAAGAAAAAGTATCACTGAAGACGTAAGAAAATTCAACTGTGAACTAGTGAGGAAAGCAATTGAAAACAACCAAAGCCTAAAGATAGCAAAGGGACATCTCAGTAAGGGAAGAAAACAGATTATGGCACTGAGAAAAGAAGATGGTTCTGTAACAAGAAATAGAGGCGAAATTTTGACAAGAGTGAAAGATTTCTACTCCAAATTATATGAAAGGGATGATACATGCACTCCAGACATCATGAAAGATACCAGTACCAGAGTTCCTCCAGTCCTTCCAGCAGAAGTTGCACATGCAATCAAGAACATGAAGCGGGGAAAAGCTCCAGGAGAAGATGGAATTACTGTAGACATCATACAAGAAGCAAGTGGAGAAATCGAAACAGTACTCGCCCAAATTTTCACTCGATGCCTTAATGAAGGAAAGATTCTTGAGGATTGGAACACCGCTGCAATGATCCTGCTACATAAGAAAGGTGACATTGAGGATCTCGGAAACTACAGACCTATCAGCCTCCTATCAGTAGTTTATAAAATCTTCACTAAAGTTCTTTCACACCGCTTGAAGGTAACACTGGACATGGCTCAACCGAGAGAACAAGCTGGATTCAGGAGTGGCTACAGCACAATAGATCATATCCATGTGCTGAGAGAACTAATTGAAAGAGCGAGGGAATATGAGCTTCCATTGTGCATGGCTTTTATCGATTATGAAAAAGCCTTTGATTCGGTGAAACCATCAGCAGTTACAATGGCTCTGAAAACCTGCGGTATTGAAGATGCATACATTAATATTATTAATAACATCTATGAAAATGCAAGTGCAAAGATTAGGCTGTTTGAAAATACAACACACATAAAAATTGGAAAGGGAGTGAGACAAGGTGACACCATATCTCCGAAGCTCTTTAATGCCACATTGGAGGGAGTTTTTCAGTCACTGAGCTGGGAAAACAAGGGGATAAAGATTAATGGAGATTATCTAACCCACCTTCGTTTTGCTGATGACGTAGTCATTTTTGCAACTAGCCCATCAGAGCTGCAGAGTATGATCTAGGAACTTGCTGACAAGAGTAAAGAAGTGGGATTAAAAATGAACTTTCAGAAGACAAAAGTGATGTTCAATGCTTTTACAAGAAATGAAGATTTATCGATTGATGGAGAAAAGCTGGAGATAACAGACACGTACGTTTATCTTGGACAGCAGATATCAAGTGAGGGTCACATTGATGAAGAAATTAATCGGCGTACAAAACTTGCCTGGAGAGCTTTTGGAAGAAACAGCATAATTTTCAAGAGCAATATGCCATTATGTCTTAAAAGAAAAGTGTTTGATCAATGCATCCTTCCAGTGCTTACATATGGTGCAGAGACTTGGACCTTAACTAAAAGAGACATACAAAGAAAGGCTGCAGACAACTCAAAGTAGCATGGAGAGGTGCATGCTTGGTGTAACCAAAAGAGATAAGAGGAGGAACTCGTGGATCCGAAAAATGACAAGAGTGGAAGACATCATGATCAGAGTTAAATCCCTGAAATGGCAATGGGCTGGACATACTGCCAGAAGGACAGATCATCGATGGACAGCCGAAATTTTAGATTGGATTCCAAGGGACAGGAAAAGACCCAGAAGAAGACCACATGGGAGATGGGTGGATGAAATTCGAAAGTATGCAGGGGTGACATGGAGGAGACTGGCACAAGACAGACCGTTGTTAAGGAAACTTGGGGAGACCTTCGTCCAGCAGTGGATTGATAATGGTTGACAATGCTGATGATGATGATTTCAAAGGTAATGGGTTTTTTTTTCGTACTCATAAATTATTTACTCTAATATATAAAAAAGACACTGAACGTAATGCCACAATTTTTTGCATGCTGCAAATTTTTTTTCTTGATTCTGTTATAAAAAGAACCCGCACAGATCTGTTTCTTCGTCTTCGTGAAGAACACCTTTCAGTTCATTATATTCTGAAGGATGCGTAGTCGTGTGCAATAATAATACCTTATCCTCATTGGTATAAAAATTTCATTCATTGAACTGATATTTCTTTCTCATTCTCTTGTTAATATACAGTATATGAACTATTGCTATGGCTGTGAAAAGAGACCTCAAGTCGTCTGGGATTGCTGCTTTCCTGTCATCCACTTTTTATAAACTAAAACTGCGAAAATGATTTCTGAATATTTTGCTTATTTATTGAGAAAAAATAAATAAATCTCTTTTCTTTTTAATACTTCATTCAAAGTTGCCGTGAGGAATTCCCATTTTTTTAACCAGCTTCATAAACACTTTTTGCAAAAACAAATTATAAAATCTTTTTCCTGAGGCTGACGCCCTCTTATCCGTCAGCCCCCTCCCCTCCCCTACAATGCTGGTGTTGCGGGGCTATCAGTTCGCGTCCTCGACTGACGACTACCTCTGCACGCTCCGTTACAAAGCATAAATAAATAAACGTGATAAATTGTCGTTAAAGAATTTTCTTGATTTACATATTAAGGTTTTGCATGAACATATGTTGTATGCTTAGAGAGTGTCACCAGACCAGTCTAGCAGTTTGTGAAGGTTTCGAGAGCATAAGATTTTTGAGTCCTTCCAGATAGGTTTCTTGAATCAGGGCATAGCCATCCCAGTCGTGCTGATATTACCCAGATCTGCAGACGACAGCTGCAGCGAGTTTTCCGTAATCATGAAGATGCCCTTTCCCCGCACACACACCCTAGTGTTTTTCACTAAGGGGAGCTTGTATGGGGTAGCGTTTGATTGCGTTCGCGTGCCAGCGCGCCGGATGTGGATTCCATGTGTTTGGCGTAGAGATCTGTTGCACAAGACACCCGACGGGGAAAAAATTACATAGAAACCTGGCGCTGGGGCGCCAAAGGGCTAGCATGCCTTCAGACATGTGAGCGCAGATTCTCATTCTGAATACGAAGGTGGTTTGTCTGGTTACCCCCCTAGCTGTGATTTCATGTTGTGTTCAGCAGAAATTCAGGAGGATAACTAAGGAGCTATCGTTCTAAATAGTGGTGCGGTTGTTATCCATAGATCACCTAGGCTTGATGTAGTCAAATATGGTTACATACCAGAAAAAACAAGGAGGAAAAACAATATCGTAAGCATTAGTCTTTATTTACGCAGAAGCCTTCTCTTTGCCGTCCGAGTTAGACTCCGGTTCGAGTCCTGAGTAAAATGGTGGTAACCAGTAACCCGAAATTAGGAAAGGTGACTATAATCATAGGAGCTCACAAGGGTTTGTTAATCCTTGAAAAAAACCTCTTGGTTTCGGTACTTCATTAACCTTTCTTTTTTTAGTTAAAAAGTTGTTGTTTTTTATGCACTCGAAGTCAGTAATATCGCATTAAAATACGAGCATTATAGAATTACAACTATATTTTGTGAAGAAATATTTTAAAATTAGAGTAAATGCAACCAAGTTAGTTCTGCGCATAGCCAGTGGTTTAAGTGATCGCTTCTGATCATTCGTCCGAGATAGGTCCGGGTTCGGATCCCGGTGAGGCATGGATGTTGTGTGTGTCTTACGGCACTGGCTCTCTCCCTTCCCTGGAACTAGTAGCCCTGAATTAGGGACGGGCGACTGCTTGTAACCCACTGAGTTGCTCACGGTTGTCGTTAACCCCCCCCCACCACCACCACTAACCTTCTGCTCACCCCCGACAGGTAAATTCAGTGAAATATTAAAATATATTAAATACACATTGATAAAATTGTATTAAAATTATAATACATGGATGAAATTGTAACACATTAAATTTTTTTTTTTTTTTTTGATTGGAGGTTTAACGACCACCGTGAGCAACTCAATGGGCTATAAGCAGTCGCCCGTCCCTAATTTAGGTTCACTGGTTCCAGGGAAGGGAGAGAGCCAGTGCCGTAAGACAAATACAACATCCATGCCTGACCGGGATTCGAACCCGGACCCCTTACGGACGAATGATCAGAGGCCAGCGCCTTAGACCACTGCGCCACCGGGTCGGCTAACACATTAAATGCATTGATCATTTCATTTAACACTAGATGCATTACTATACTTTTACTGCTCAAATTATTTAAATTTTTGTTGTTTTTTCATTTTAGCCTGTTTTCATTAGTAGATCTAAGTGAAGCTCAGTGAAAGGGGTTATTTATAGGAAGGTTGCGTTGTTTATCGAAGATTGGCCTACGGTTTTTCCAACCACACATGACCAACCATTTATCAACACATGACCACTTAACGGTTGTCCGATGGCTGTCCAACAACACATGACCAACCATGGTTGGTTGTCCAAGAACACACGCTCACATTGGAAAACTGTTTGCAACAGTTTTCCAATGTGGGTCCAACCGTTGAACCAACACATATCCAATTGCTGGCCGCCGAGTCGCTGGGCCGACCGCTGAAAGCCCACGGTTGGTCCAGCATAATATTACTACCTGGGTAGTAGCCCAAACTGCTGGCCTAACATGTTCACGTATCTATTTTCACTCCTGTTTGAATTCCTGAGTCGCTGAACAGCCGTCATATCCTAATGAAAACTAAGTTGCTTGATATGCACTTACCGCTTACTCACTGACGTCTCTGTTGACATTTCTTGGATGGAAAATGGCGCCCATATATCACGCGAGGAAGTTATTCAGCAGGGCTTTACTAATCTGTTTATCAAACTACCTTTCCCTTAGAAGGATTCTGTAAAATACATGACAACAGTGTCACAGGCTTATGTTCTGGGAAGAAGTTATTTATGCAATTCCAACACACTAAAATTGCTTCTGCGTCAGACAACTATATAGGGAGGGACAGAAGGTCGCGAACACGGTTAGATAGCAGGTCAGATATCCCTAAAACTGCTTCAGACATGGCAATCTGCTTATTAGAAATGACTACCTGTTTGGGCCGAATTGCAAAGAGACTTTAGGCTTGAATAGAATCGGTAGTTACAGTTTGGGGCTGATTAATTTTCTAATTTTTACGCGAATGAGAAGCTTGAGTGGCTCGAGAAAATGTTGAATTCCAAATGTAAAAATAAAGTAGGTTAAAATTAATTTTGTAATTATTTTCTAACGATTTACTTTTTTCTTAATCCACAACTAGTCTTACAAAAAAAAAAAAAACACCGTAAATGAAACAAGATGCGATAGCAGTGACCGTGTCTGGAGACAACAAGATTGCGTTCGTTTTACTTTGTGTCTAAAAAAAATCTAACTACGGAAAAATCTCGGAAATGGGGGGGGGATGAAATTGGAAGTTCGTCAAGGCAGTGAGTGAGTGTTAAGAGCGGTTTTATCTTTCTTTCATCGACAAGAAATTTGAGCATTTTCAGTGCGTGGAAAAACCTTGACCATGCGCAATGGGTTGGAAATCAACTTCGGCATGCGCAGTGCTTCGAAAGATAGACGCTGCATTGAGATTAGATTCCATTTCTCCGATTCAGAAGAAAGTAGCATACTTCACGTGCTCAGAATCATCTACTCAGTTTTTTGAGCAGATGACTCCACAGTTCTGGAGACTTTCTTATAGTCTTGAAAAAGATCAAGATTCATGAAATTTTACAATCTACTTCTCCTTTCCCGTCAAGAGTTGTATGTGTAGGGAGGTGAGTTGAGTGAGTGTGACGGCTTCTTTGTTATGATAGAACCCCAAACTTGCCATGTGTTTCGGGAACGAAAAGTTAAAAAAATATACATGGTGGGGAACACGTTGTTCTGTCATCTTTGTGTACTTATTATTGTTACATATCATTAGTCTGAACGCCTGCCAGTTCTCATCGTATGCGCCTTGCATTGTGTTGTCAGTTGTCACCTGAGGTTGTCTGAGACAGGCGTGCAACGGTATTCTGTTAAATAATTTCCGACGTTCAACATTTCGCTAGTCATGATGCCATCTTAGTGCTCTTTATGTACGCTATGCACAAAAAAACTTTCTTCACGGAGAAGAGAGGGGGGATGGCATTACTTATTGATCAGAGACGTGGAGCTTATTTAAAAAGTCAGACTGCGGACAACTGAAGAGAAGCATGGAGTAATGCATGCTTAGTGTTGTACAGAAATATAGGAAAAGTAACTCTTGGATCAGGAAAAATGGCATGAGTGGAGGGCATCACAATCAAAATAAAGACCCTCAAGTGACAATTGGCTGGACATGTTGCTACAACCACTGTTGGACAACTGAAATGCTAGGCTGCGTACCAAGGGACTGGAAAAGACCCGGGAAAAGATTACGTGAGTTATGGATGGATGAAATTCGAAAACACGCCAAAGTGGCATGGAAGAGAGTGGTTAAAGAATGAAAGTTGTGGTGACCTTCATCCAGCAGTGATTGCGAAAATGGGTGATGAGGGAAGTGAAATCTAAGTTTTTTTGGTGGGAGTCATGCTCTGGTAAAGAGATGGGAACCTCTCACTCCCTTAGAGTGTGATTGCCACTTGAAAAATAATGCATTAATCGATTTTAACTTGCATCATGCACTTTTTTACAAATTAAAAAACACCTCAGGCTTTTTTTTTTAATTTATTTAGTGGTTTAACGACTACGGTAGCAATTCTAAGGACTGTAAAATGATCTCTTGTTCCTAATTTAGGGCCACTGGTTTCAGGAATGGGAGAGAGCTAGTGTCGCAGAACAAGCACATCACCCATGCGTCCTCGGGGACTCGAACCCGGACCCACTCAGACGAACGGTCAGACGCCAGCCCGTCACAAACTCACCAACCGATATTTTTAAATAGCTATTAGCTTTGACGTCATGGGCTTGAATCCCATGTTGAACATGAGTATCGTATCGTATCTTTTTTTTTTTTTTTTTTTTTTTTTTTTTTTTTAACTCTTTCCAAGTTACGATATGAATATGATTCGAAATCCGAGCTGCAAGTCTATTATAGATTACTGGGAAGAAAAATAGTGTATGGTATAATCCCCATATCACTATTCCAGTGTGAATTATATGTGCTTCAGCTTTTTGACTTGGTATAATAACAGTGTCTCATTTTTTTTTCTCTGAAGCTACCTCCCTTTTCTCATAAATACTAGCGCCATTGTAAATGGTGGAACTAATCCATCGAGCATTGGCTGTTTTTTTTTTCTTTTTTAATTTTTATTTTTTCCGTTTCTTCAGTTAAACCAATTACCATTTATTAGGAAAATGAAAGAAAACAAAAGTACCCAGTGGTGGCGATTCATTCCTGTTTATTTTCTATTGAATTGGGGGACATTTCGTGTGGTGACAGTTATCAGCAGAATATTGTGGTAGATAGATGCCCGAAATGAAATAGATGCGGTTCAACCTGTTGGCAAACTGCCAGCGGTGGCGCGTGGCGTTTGATCGTCTGCGGTTCCGTATCCAATTTTGTGGGCAGATCGTGACGGGGGAATTCCTAAAAATCATGTAATCACTAATGACAGACTGGTTCACGGTAAATGGATCAAATGAATGTATTGCCTGCAGCAGTACGGGAGATTTACCGTTTATCTGTGAGAAAACGTGGGAGATTCAAGGGAGAGAAAATGAAACGAGATTCAAGGTAGAAAAAACGAGAGAGATTTAGTCGTGGTTCCGCATCAAACCCTTAGCACTGAAGGGTTTTGAAAAAGTTGCGCCTACTAATGAAGGAAGACCTCTTACTGTATTATTATATATGATAATATAGCTTCTAGAACTTTTCTTTACGTTATTCGATGACTGCGCATAAGATAAGCTGATTAACCTCCCTTCCAGTTAGCTTATTTATTGTGCAGATAGAAGTTTCAAGTGCATTGAGCACCGTGACGTAAATTCACAGTGGAGGGGAAACTTCTTGCGATACAAAGACAAAAATGATTTTTGTGTGCTGTGTTTTGAATTATTTTTAACAGTAGCACTAACTAACCTTAACAAGTTAGTAAAATCATGCAATGCATTGATTATGATACGCTTTCCAACATACCAGAAATTATCACTCGAGTTATGAGGATAATGGCTGTGGAATAAATCTTGCTCCTGTTTCCTGACCTTTGACCCCATTTCGATGATATTCAACAGAACCGGTTCAGTACACCTCAAGAATAACATACTAAAGTTTTGTCGCAATAGAAGCAGTTTTACGCAAGTTATGAGAATAATGGCTGTGGAATAAATCTTGCTTTTGTGCAATGACCTTTGACCCAACAGAACCGGTTCACTATACCTCCGGAACAACATGATAACGTTTTGTCGCAATCGAAACATTTTTTGGTAAGTTATGATGCAAAAGGGCAATGGAATGGATCCCACTCCAGTGTCCTGACCTTTGACCCCATTTCGCCCATTTTCAATAGGGTTCGTCCCCAGTGGCTCCCTACCACATACTAAAATTTCATCGAAATCGAACCATTTTTGCGCAAGTTATGACGCATAAGGGCAATGGAACAAATCCCGCTCTTATGCCCTGCCTGACCTTTGACCCCATTTCGCCCATTTTCAATAGGGTTCGTGCCCAGGTGGTTCCCTACCACATACTAAAATTTCATCGAAATCGAACCATATTTACGCATGTTATGACGCATAAAAGCAATGGAATGGATTCCACCTTTATGCCCTGACCTTTGACCCCATTTCGCCCATTTTCAATAGGGTTCGTCCCCAGGTGGTTCCCTACCAAATACTAAAATTTCATCGAAATCGAACCATTTCTACGCAAGTTGTGACGCATAAGGGCAATAGAATAAATCCCGCTCTTATGCCCTGCCTGACCTTTGACCCCAATTTGCCAATTTTGAATAGGGTTCGTGCCCAGGTAGTTCCCTACCACATACTGAAATTTCATCGAAATCGAACCATATTTACGCATGTTATGATGCATAAAGGCAATGAAATGGATCCCGCTCTTACGGCGTGACCTTTTACCCCACTTCACCCATTTTCAATAGGATTTGTCCCCTGGTAGTCCCCTACCACATACTAAAATTTCATCGAAATCGAACCATATTTACGCAAGTTATGACGCATAAGGGCAATTGAATTGATCCTGCTCTTATGGCGTGACCTTTGACCCCACTCCACCCATTTTCAATAGGGTTCGTCCCCTGGTGGTCCCCTACCACATACTAAAATTCCATCGAAATCGAACTATTTTTACGTGAGTTATCGTGCCGACAGACAGACAGACGGACGGAAAAAGCTGGAGCATATACGCTTCTTCAACCTACGGTTGGAAAGCGTAAAAAAGATAGCATAAAAAGTTTTTCTTTTGTTACAGTTTTTAATATACATTGGGTTTTAGCAATGTGAAGTGGCCTTTGAAATTCTACTGTTTCCTCGTACATAAAATAAATAAATAAATAAGGGAATGTTTATCATCCGAAATCAAATCTGGTGAGATGGCAGACAATCGTAATAGTGCGCACGTGAATAACATGAATAATTAGAGTATAGTGCGATTAATTAAATTTATTTAAAAGAGATGCATCAATCTTTTAGTTGATGAGAACTGCTGCAACATGTTATGCTACACGAATTGTAACATTTGTGTTAACTAATGCTCGCATATGTACATTGTACGAAGCTGCATTTAATTTGTACATTTTCATCGTTCAAACGGCATGAAGAATTCATGAAACTTGTTTACGTGGGCCAAGAAAGTACTGACAGATCTGGACATGTAATGTTCAACGTATCCAAACCTTTCTAGTGTTGCTTACGTGAAGATTTGTAGTAACCCGTGTTTCATTGTATATGTACAATTTGCGTCGTATTTTATGATACGTCGTACAAAATGATCAAATTTGATAATACACTTTCTTTCAGGAAAAAAATGAACTTCAAATAAACGGAAATGTCCCATGCACGAGAGAACATTGGATTTTTGGATTTTTTATGAATATTAATTGTTATATATCTCGGCTAATTAAATTCGTATTTCCATCATGTACAGTTTTCATTCACGATTCTTCAGTTTGTGAACGACCTCCGTGCTATGTAGAAGAGGTCGCGTGCAGAGATGGAAACGGGTGACGGGTCAGCGGGTCGACAATTACTAGCTGGTCGAACGGGTCGGGTCAAGGTGTTCCTGACCTGATTTCGATGTGGTTTTATTTCCGTTTGATTTTTGAAAAGCAAAAAAACTTTTTTCGAAGAAAAACGCACACCGTGTAATTTTGTGCTCGGTGTTGGTGCCCGTGGAATGAAAAATGATTTTTCATGCAATATGAAGGAAGAGAGCCTTCAGAAGGAAAAAAGTCTCTTCCTTCTGAGGGGCAATGATAAAAACAACATCCACATTTTGGAAACTTTCAAAAAAAAAAAAAAAATATGATGTTGCTGTGAAACATTATCTGAAGCTTGATATGCTGTCAAGAAAACAGCAGAAACTGAAATTAAACATACAAGTTGTTTAAGGCTGTCTTTGAATGAGTGTTAGGCTTCATCTTCTGCAATAGATGGCGCAAAATATCACTCCTTGGGCGTGGCTTTTTACGTCTTGAGGGATTGTCCCAAAAGTTAGCGTCAGCGAATGACTGAAGACCGTACCATATTCAGAATGGAAGCGGTCTCTCTTTGGCTCCACAATGAAAAGACAAAATACGCTCTGTTACGTTTTAACCAATGTCATTGTTCGGTTCGAGGATGGAGCTTAGTAGGTAGGCGTAGTTTCTGTCTCAAATTCAAGTGTTTTCTGGTAATGTACACATTTTCTCTTCAAAAATGAACGTACAGTAAAATTTAAGATGATTTATAGAAGACAAGATTCCAATCTCACTTCAGTGCCCATTCTTTGATTTCTATTTGGCCTAGATAATTAAAAAAAATCAGACAGAAATGAGAGATTTCGTTTCTTCCATACAGAAACACTGCCAAGCTAACTTCTGGCGCCATCTAGCGCCAAACTGGAATAATTTCGAGTCAAATTGAATTTAAAAAAAAAAATTCAAACAAATTTTTCGGAAAAATAACTGCGACACGTATTAGCTATGAGTCGTTTTTATTTGTGCTCAAAATTTTAAATTTTACAAAGTAATAGTTTTCGAGAAAATGTGTGCAAAAGAATTTGCATTATAGATATAGGACAGAATTTCTGTTACACTCATTCAAAGACAGCCTTAATTCAAAAAATTTCGGTGTAGCAGCCTTAACATTACTGCGGAGGGACTTTTTGGCTCTCGCAGATGTGTTTGAAAACATGTGTACAACAGTTAGGTTATGCTTTGCAAATGAAGGACTACAATTTCAATACTTCCTGTAAGTGAGTAAATTAAACGTTTCTATAATATATTTGTTTGGTTTCCATATAACCGAAGATACCTACTGCGGAGAGACTTTTTGAACGCCCTGTATACATATATTATATAGTTCAAGCAGATTTGTCCGGGTCGGGTCCAATTATATGACGTCCGGGTCTAAACTTTTTGAGCCGTTTCCAGCTCTGGTCGCGTGGTTATGGGTCAACAGCAGTTATGTGCTAGAAACAGCACTAGCGCCTCCTTACAAATATTCCGTTTAGCCCTGATTCGCTATAGCGTAGTTTTGGGAAATTTTTTAACTTAACACCTAATTAAGCGTGAACGAAGTTGACCTTGAAAATGGGTA
The DNA here is from genome assembly GCA_039090855.1 of Macrothele yani. NCBI lineage: Eukaryota > Metazoa > Arthropoda > Arachnida > Araneae > Macrothelidae > Macrothele > Macrothele yani. The sequence goes on along the minus strand of CM077001.1, from coordinate 23,298,041 downwards.
GGAGGTTTTGTAATCTCATTAGCAATAGGGCGAGCCAGCATACAAGAAGCGTCTAAATAGCTGTTGAATGCAATCGAAATAATAATGCTGTTGCATAGCTGGACGAAATATGTATCTTTTGTGTGTGTACCGAGATGGCCAAGATGCATATCTCTTCTGCCATGCTCAGTAGAAGAGTATTAATTACCACTTAACGGGTGCCAGACTTGGAACAGCCATATTCTACTGTTGGCGACAGCAGTTCTACAGATTGCAATGATGAAATGCACGTCTGTATCTGAAAACGGTGTAGATTTCGACTACGGCAGAGGTGAATAGTTTTATTTATTGACACGACCTCCTGCTACGAGGAAAAGCTTCAAGCAATGCTATCAACCCTTGATGCCTTACAGGAAGGATGCTTGATAACCGGCCTTCCCGCTAGCAACTCTCGTTTCTCAAATCGTTCTGTCTGGTGTTGCAGCATATGAAGTTTATCCCTTTTTATCTTAATGTTAACGCTGCTTTTATGACGGTATTGTTCATTTTACTTTTATTGTCGTCTTTATGCTTTGTATTTATAGGTTAAGTAATCCAGCAGCCTTACTATGTTGGTCGTAGGTTTTAAATTATGTTGTCGGGAACATAATTCTCTCTAACAGGGTCGTATGTAGGTAGGGAGGAAAGAGGGAACTACAGCATGCCCAGGCTCCTCTACCCTAGATATTTATGTATAGGATTTTAGGAAGAGTGTCTGACCCCAGGTCTTAAACAACCCTTAGAAGTATAGGAATCTAGATCTAAGCTAGAGTACCCGACAGGAAGAAAAGTCTCACGGAAGCGAGGTAGAAGAGAGGGGGGGGGCGCCCTCGTTTATAACTGGGGAAGAGCAGTGCCCGGGGTCCGACGATTTAACGACGCATGGCGGATATTTAGCGGTTCCAGAGTTCGCACCTGCTGGGATCGACCCTGAGACTCTTCCGTGGCAGTCACGAACATTGACTTCTAGGACATTCACGGCCGCTCTCCTACCCTTGATCAGATTAGATCATACATTATGTAGAGGATTTTAGGAAAGGAGTATTTGTCCCCAGGCCTTAAATAACCCTTAGAAGTAGAAAGCTAGGAGATTTGGACTAGACTGGAAAGTCGCACGAAAGCGAAGTATAAAGGGGGAGGAAGATGCCCTTATTTATAACCAGGGGGCCAGTACCCGCGGTCCGACGGCTTAACGTGCCCATCCGACGCACAGCGGATGTTTAGTGGTTCGAGTGTTTGTACTTGCCTAGGATCAAATCTGAGACCTTCCCGTAGTAGTCACGAACTTTGACCACTAGACCATCCGCGACCTTCCAACCCTGGAAAAAAGGAAGTTGTTATAAATACTCCGAACTTTAATTTTTTGTGGTTTATGAATAATATTTTGGTATTTCGTTCTAAGCATAAATGTTTTATTTACTTTAATGAACCCTCACGAAGATTTTGAATCACACCACCCAGCAGTTTCTCGTAAGGTTTACGCAGAGGGAACGTTTAGTCGCTACTACTTATGTCCCAAGGACCTTTTTGTGCTGCTTCTCAGAAACGAAGTTACATTAGATTGAACCTAAAGGCTGAGATACGACAGAAAAGTAGGAGTGCTATGTTGAAAGTGCGGGTCGACATAGTTGTGAGTGCCATGTTATGACGTCACAACGAACTCTGAAAGGGAGCGGGGGAAGAAACAGATGACTTTATTTTTAACTGGGGGGAAGTAGGTAGATCCAGTGCAGACGGCTTAACGTACCCTTCCGGCACAAGGCGAATGTTCTGTGCAGCTCAGCCTTCTAGGATTGATCCCGCGACCATTTGGTCGGAGAACGAGTACTGTAACTAACCACTATGCCACTCGCGGCCTCCATAGTGAACTTTTTTTTTTTAGGTAAATTAAAATAATATAAGGCATACGATAGGTAACTGAAATTTCAAGCCACAAAGTTTGCTGCGTGTCACGAGAATGAGAAACAGTGTTTTAATTTACCGTCGGGAAAACGCGGAATTCTGGAGAATATAAAATAATGTTGAAGGTGGTAACATAGTTCTACGGATGACAAAACCAAGGTTCGTCTTTTCGTAAGTGATTACAAGATGCTAAGTTGTTATTATGAAACTTCTAAGAAGTTAATTTATTACAAAGGTGTATATGTATCAATAATCAAGAACTAGCAGACATTTAGATAAAGTTTTTACATATCTATTTTCATATATGAGCAAGATAGTTTGACTGTGCAGGTTTATTACCGAAATAAATGCGGCTGAAAACTAGTTTACAAAAGTTCTGCAAATTATATCACAGCTAGTGTATAAAATAAGCCGCATTCAATCATTTTAACGCTTTATTTTTAGATTTCACGCTTGGCAATTTAGGTTTAGCAACCAGAATTTATATTACATAACTGAAAATTGAAATTTTGTCGCACTAGGAAACTGTTTCAAATTCCTATTTTCAAAGAAATATTATATTTCTTGAAGTACTTTTTTTTTCGTATAGTTATGAGGAAATCACACTCTGGTCAAGTAAAGTAGCAACAGTCATTAAAAGTAAAGGAAAAAGAAATATAAGAGGAAATTGCGAGTCTTGCAAAAATATACCGGTGGCAAGGCTGAATTGGAAGACTCTTCGCAGCAGCCAATGAGGCATCACAGAAAAAGAGTGGGTGTGGCGTCACCTGTCGTCATCGACCGGAAGGAAAAACGCGTTCCCGTGTTCTGATGTTTACCAGCGACATCAGAGTTCACAATTCAACGACGATGTCCCCGCGGCGGTGAAAATTTAGGTGCGGCTCTAATTCCCTAAGATGCTGTGCTATCATAACCCAGGAAAGCATCCCCATATGCTGAATCAGATATACCTAAGAAAGAAAATAATTTTCTGGATGAGCATACTCGCTGTGTGCTGCAAGCATGAATTGATGATTATTCCGGGTTCTGTTGAAACTTTTAAAAAATATTATCACCTGGCAAAAATCACACATGTTGGATTGCGTACGTTCTTTTTTTGTCTGCTAAACGAATACTAAAATAATTGGCGAGAAAATGAGTTGTAGATGCAATACAAACGAGTACGTGTTTCTGTTTTCAGTGCTGTGTGTTGCTTAATGAAAGTATTTACTTTGATTGCTTTTAGTCAGTGTTATTACTATTTTTACAGGAAATGTATGACTTTTGTCCATTGATGTTTTTCGCTGTCATTTTTGTCAACACCTAGCTGTTCACTCGCAGTATTATAAAATGTTTTCTACCACTTTCCAACATAGAAACGTTCGTATCATAGATAATAGATTTGCAAAACGTTTGACGTGATTTTCTTTTCAGACTACTGTGAAAGTGTACTCAAAAGTCGTGTGTGCCGATATGGAGTACAAAACCCTGTCCATCACGCAGCGCACGACTAGCAAGGATGTGGTGTGCATGCTGTTAAACAAGTTTAAGATGAAACATAGGGATCCAAACCTTTTCTACTTGACTATGGAGGTCTGGATGAGGAAGAAAGGTAACTATTTCATTTTAGACGAATAAGTTTCATTAAAGTGTTGAAAAATTGTTTCATTGGCAGCTTTTTATCATCTGTTTTTCGGCAGTTTTAATTCCAGAAACTCCTAGGATTTCTCCTCGCACACACCTGCCGTCGAAGTATCCCATATTTTTATCTTGTGCATTTTCTCTTTTTACTTTGACTTACCTCATATCCTCCACAATTCCAGCATCTTTTTCTTGATCTTTCTGCTCTTTTTCTAGACATTTTCCATTGGAGTTTTTTTTTTCTTAATTGGTTTTCCTTTTTCTCATTTCGACACATCTTGTCAACACCTGAGCTCGCCACAGTGAGAGTTGACTTTCTGGAACTGAGTAGCATGCTCGCCATACAAGCCATAGCTACCTCATAAATTCTAGATTGAAAAATCCCTTTAGCATTAAGGAAACGGATCGCTCAACACTTAAATGGAGCCGGATGTAACATCACTGTCAATTTAAAGTGGCTACCAAGATTGGCTGTGCTCGACCGTTTTCGCGTATCATGTGAAACTTTGATTATGATGTAGCAGTCCCATTTTTTGAGCCAAATATTAAAAAAAAAAAAAGTGAAAATATTTGTCGATTTTCGCGAAGCGCTGAATGAGATTTCCCGGCTGGGAAATCTGTATTTTAGCAGTCCATATTTTTGTTTCAGAATTGCAGTAATTAAACCGAGATCTTCAAAAATATGCAGTCCTGAAGATAATTCAGATCATTTAGTATTGCAGCCTGCCTTATGCGGGAACCAGAAGTAATTTGATAGGAACAACATATTAAAAAGAATTCCAGATTCCTTTGTTTATTTGGGGATTTAAGGACCACCCCGAGAGCTGTAAGCGGTCGCCGTCCCTAACTCAAGAGTCACTGGTTCCAGGGAAGGGACAGAGCCAGCCATCACTATCAGATAAACACACACCACCTTGTCTCATCCGTGACTCAAACCCAGTCCCAACATGAACGAATGATCAGAAGCAGCGCCTAAGACCTCTCGGCCTTCGGGGGCGAGTCACTTTTCAATGTGCACTATATGAAAGGAATTGAGATTAACTTCTCACCGTCAGGCTAGGTTTACTGGGTGTTAGTTGCACTCACAGCCTCTCCTGGTTTGTGGGCTTATGGCACTGGAGAGGACCCCTCCCCCGGCCGAGCTTCGTCCTGGTGAGAGATTAGAGATTACTGCACTTGGAGACTCCCTCAAAGTCTTTTCCGCTGCTGAAAATTGTGCTTATAGAACTGTAAGAACATGTGGCTGGTATATATAAGTTGTATATGATATTAATTTCTCTTATATTTATATGCACCTATTTAATACGTAGTGCGATCAAAAAGTTCCTGGACTAGGTACGTAGCGCGCCAACAGATGGCAGTACGCTAATGCGCGAGCAGCGGTCGACGGCAGTGACCTTCATGAGTTATTGTGCCAAATGGCGTCGTTCTGTGAACATCGGGTGATGTGCTACACGATATTTGGTGACCACGTGCAGAACACAGCTGCGATTTTGGTATGGACTGCAAACTAGAGCAGGGAGCGAACATCAAATTCTGCAAATCGAAAACGGAAGCGCATGAAATGTTACGGCAGGCTTATGGCAATGAAACAATGAGTCGTGCGAGGTGTTTTGAGTGGCACTCGCGCTTCAAGAGCGGCAGAACTGCACTGGAAGACGACGAGAGGTCAGGGCGACTGTGCACGAGCAAAACCCTCGAAAATGTGGACAACATTAGGGAAGTGGTGCATGAGGATCGTCGGAGAACCATTCAAGACATTGCTACCATCGTCAATGTGTCATACGGAACAGTGCAAGGAATTCTGACATCGGTTTTGAACATGCGCTGCATTGCTGCAAACTTTGTACCAAAGATTCTGAACCCCGAACAGAAGGCGCTCCGTGTCGAATTCTGTCAAGATCTTCATCAGCAGTGCTGGGTGAACCAACGTTCCTGTCGCTGGTCATCACTGGGGACGAGACTTGGGTCTATGGTTCCGACCCGGAGACCAAACAACAGTCGTCGCAGTGGAAGAGCCCGGCATCTCCACGACCGAAGAAGGCCCGACAGGTCCAGAGCGCAACCTAAAGCATGCTCATCGTGTTCTTCGATATTCGTGGGGTTGTGCACCGTGAATTCGTCCCCCAGGGCCAGACAGTCACCACCTTTTTTACGGCGATGTTCTGCGGCGTCTTAAGGGAGGACATTTGCCGCAAACGACCTGAAATGTGGTGCAGGGACGATTTCCTGCTCCACCACAACAATGCAGCAGTTCACAAACACGCCAGTTTTGCAGCGGCAACAGCATGACTACCTTTCCTCACCCGCCTTACTTGCCGGGTTTGGCCGTCTGCGACTTCTTTTTGTTCCCGAAGATGAAGCTGAAGCTTCAACTGCTCAAGGGTAGCCGTTTTGAAACCGTGGACGAGATCCAGCGCGAATCGCAGACTGTGCTTGACACGATTCGCGAACAGGACTTCCACGCTGGCAGCGGTGTATATCGCTGCCCAAGGAGACTACTTTGAGTGAGATCATAGCCAGACTTAAGTACTTTGTTGCATATCGGCATAGTCTTGGAACTTTTTGATCGGCCCTCGTATGTGAGCATGTATACGTATTTCTATCTGGTACAGACGATACGGTCTATTAAGCATTGACTAGGTGGAGGTTGACTCTTCATCCCCCCCCCCAAGTTTTTTATTAGTTTATTATTATTTTTATTTTCACATTTTTATTTTGTCAATCTCTTTTCTAATCAGTTTTAATTACCCTTTCGAAATATCGTCCGATCCATTTCGCATAACATTATTTGATATGATTTGGCAAGACAGCAGTTTTGGTGGGTCATGGTTGTGGCACAATTTCAATTGTAAAATAACTGAAGCACTAGTGTCCACGTACAACTTTGCCAAGTACTGCACAACGCCACTTCCATCCCATCCTTGTTTCTCAATCTTTATAGAATTTGTGTCCCGAATGTATCAATAGTTTTCCTCCTTTTTTGCTGTTACCTCTATAATCGCTGTTTGATGAATGATACCACTGTTTTTCAATGAGTCGGTGGAGCATTCATTGTCCAGCAGAGAGCATCTTATGCAGGAGGATCCGTTTTACTCACAGGTTATTTACATTTAACCTCTATTAAGCAAGGGCTGGGTGAGTATAATCGATCGCTTTGTTGTCTTTCTTTATGAGTGCAACTGTCCTATCAGATAAGGATCAGAAATTGGGGTAAGTGCTACTGATCCATGCCCGGATAAGATTTTTTTTTTAGTGTGCTAATTCTTTTTAGTCAGAACCTCCGCCCTCCAAATTAAGGGTGCACAATTGGGTTTTCATGCTTACTTACCAAAAAATGGAAAAAAAAAAAAAAAAAAAGCTTTAGTAGTGAAAGATTAAATTTGCATTTCTCTAAGATGTCGATGCAATAATTTTTCAGAAAGTGAGTAGTCCTAATTTGAAATTTTGTTCGTAAATGTTGAATATCAGGACTCTATAAATAATTACGAGAATTGGTAAACGATTTGTTAAACTAAAACTGATGTTTTAATAGGTGCTTTCTTTTATTATTTTAAATTGATTTTTTTAAAGACCATTTACGGATTCTGATCTCCCTACATCTGCAGTGTTGTATTGACTACCTTAAGTTTGTTCTTGCTTTCTGCAAAGCATGCGTAACAAAAGCAGTCTTTCTGTTTATACTAAAGCAGCTGCCCTTTGTGCCCCCAGACGGACGTATAAACAAAATGTGCTAAATAAAATACGTGAGGTTGCGCGAGATTAACAGTGACAGTAAGTGACAAAGGAAGTAAAAAAACCTCCAAGGCCAGATCGTCAAATTTTTCAGCTACAATAAGTACGCAGTGAATGGCAGAAGGAAATTCGTTCATTCCTATGTAGAGCACACACGGTTTTTTTTTTTTTTTTTTTTTTTCCTTTTCGTATTGTAACATATCTTTGTATGCGTGTGTTGAATTCATTGCCGTGACTATCCCATCATCCTCTCTCTCTCTCTTGCTGACTGTGAATCCGCTTCTCGGATAAAACCAACAAAATCCCTTCCTTTTATTCATTATTTCTTTGTTTGCATGGTTCTGTCACATGTGGGAATATTTTCAGATTTTGTAAAAGGAATGAAGTGGAAATAGGATGTGGTGATACCGGAAAACCACATCATTTTGGTTTCCATTTCCGTTTCATTACTAGCACAGTTTTAGGATACAGTAGTACACATTTCAGAAGAAAAGTGTTTGAGAAACGTGAGCGAAACGTAGGCCATTAACATTTGGTTTTTTCTTTCTTTAGAATTCGGAACTTAGAGTTAATCGGAACAATATTTTTATTTTTATTTTTTTTGGATGGAAGGTTTAACGACCATTATGAGCAACATAATGGGCTATAAGGAGTCTCCCGTCCCTAATTTAGGATCACTGGTTCCAGGAAAGGGAGAGAGCCAGGGCCGTAAGACCAACACAACATCCATGCCTCACCGGAATCCGAACCCGGACCCATCTCGGGCGAATGGACAGAAGCCATCGCTCAAACCACTGCGCCACCGCGGGGCGCCTACTCGAATTTCAGAGTGCAGGTTTATCTTTCTAGGCCAAAAATGCGTTTTCGTCATTCTTGGCACCTCACCTCTCTTCCGTCGCTTCAGTTCCATGCAAGTCTATCCCCCACCTCTGTGTATATTGTATTTAATGAAATTATTTATTACACGTCTAACACTGAGGTTTTAATCAAAAGTGTACCTTCTGCTTTTTTTATTGGTTACACTGATAGCTTATTAGAGAAAATAATGTGCACTTTTTTTTTTTAATGCGAGAAATTGACTGACAGCAAAAATACTTCGCCGGTATTTTTATGCAGTTTGCCTCATCTGGGAATTTGGAGGATTTATTAAAATTTTTAAATTATTTATTACACGTCCAACGCTGAGGTTTTAATCAAAAGTGTACCTTCTGCTTTTTTAATGGTTAGAATACACTGATAGCTTTTTAGAGAAAATAATGTGCACTTCCTTTTTTTTTTTTAATGCAAGAAATTGATTGACAGCAAAAATACTTCGCCGTTATTTTTGTGCAGTTTGCCTCATCTGGGAATTTGGAGGATTTATGATAAGTTTGCTAAGCAGATAAAAAGCTTTCTCTTCCCTATTCCGGTCAAACATCACTTCAAAGTAGCAGGAAGTTTCTTGCCGCCTGGTACGTTTCGTACATAAACCCCTTCGCAGAGGAACATTTTTACATTTTCAAAGAACAGAAGTCGTTCCACCGCCCCACTTCAGAATTTCAAACCGAAAAGACAGTATACAGGATCTTTTTTTGATCATTTGAAAGGCAACCGAAATAACCCACGTTATTGGATAAAAAACATTTTCAGTTAAAATAAGACAGAAATCCATACTTGTCACGCGAAGCTGGGTGCTATATACACAGCCTGACAGAGAAAATGCCACACCACGAAGACGTGAATGCAGCGCCATTCAAATTGCAGGGTGGGGGCACACGTACAATTTATGCAAATAGTTGCATTTGCAGGCCAATCGTACGAACGGCGTGCTGGATATAAGCGGACAACCAGCCCGTGAGGCCATCAGTCGAGACGTCGTCACCGCCGCGAGAACTGAATGGTTCTGCTGTAACCGTGTCTGGAGAACGAACAAGGGGGCCAATGCCGTTAAGACTCTGTCGTACGCGATTTCGTTAGATGGATGAGTTCACGAGAGGTGTCATCGTAAGCCTTCGTCCCGCCGGATGATCCTTGCGTCGTATTGCGGAACAAACGCGACGTGATGCCACAACCGCCGGTCGCATTTGGAGACAGTGATCCCAGGAAGAATCTGTGCAACGTCGTAGGGTGACCGGAGCATGGAGACGGACGTCCGAGCACACCGATCGTCGCATCTGACGTCATGCCACAGCGGACCACAACGGGCGATATTTTGTGGAGTGTACCGGGTGGCTTGGACGAGCCCATATCGACGCGGACAGCGTCGTGCCGATTGACTGCTTCTGGTTTGCTGACCAGCCGTCCGTTGCGAAGGCTACCCTTCACAACGAGCCATCGTCGTCTCCGCTTGGCGTGGTGTCGTTCCAGAGCTGCGTGGGGTGCCGAATAGAACAGTGTGGTATTCGGCGACGAATCGTGGTTCTGCCTCACCACGGATGATCGCCGTGTGAGAGTCGGGAGGCGACGTGGTCAACGGGCGGATTCCTCCGTCATTGTGGAGCGCCACAAGGCCCGTCAACGTGGAATCATGGTGTGGGGTGCTATCGGCGACAACAGCCGCTCACCGCTGGTACGCATTACGGGCACGTTGACGGCACGCCGCTATGTTGACGAGGTGCTGCGGCCTGTGGCACTACCGTATCTGCAGGGCATCCCAAACGCCGTTTTACAACAGGCTAACGCCCGGCCGCATATCTTTCGGATCAGCCTGAATGCTTTACACGGTGTGCGGAGGCTTCCGTGGCCAGCACGATCCCCCGACCTCTCGCCCATCGAGCATCTGTGCAACACAATTGGACGTCGGATGAATACCCTCCCATCCCTGCAAAATGAAGATGAACTGTGGACTCTAAACAACACCACATGGTCCACGATACCCCAGGACTCTATTCGGACTCTCATAGCTTGGATGCCTCGTCGGATTCAACGCTGTATCGCCCAAAATGGGGGCCACATTCCTTATTGATGATCCTGTATATTCGGCAACTGGAGCGTAATCTGTATGTGACAATTAAATTATTTGTTCAGGACCTACTTGGCTATCTGTGTGTGCAGTTTGGTCTGTTTTCGAGCATGGTGCGGCATTTTTTCTGTCAGGCAGTGTATTTCTAGAACAATATATAAAACATGTTTGAATTATCAAATACATGTTTAATATCCATATTAATGTAATCATGATTTTTGGTATATCACCCTGAGAAATAATGTACAGTACGTTTTATTATTATTATAGTTGTTTATGTACATCGCTTACCCTCTGTTTTGTTACAGCTTTGGCATTATTTTATCATTGGGATCCACTATTTTTACGTTTCATCCAAAAAATACTTTTACTGCATTGCTATTCGAAATGTCGCGTATTCTGCAATCGTAACACGACTTTTCCGTTACTGGAAAGCGTAACAGTAAAATGGTTTCTTGAGCTGGGAAAGAAAAAAGGTATTTCATGCGCCTTCAGTGAATACAGTAATAATGCCCACTCGTATATTAGACCAATGAAGATCCTTGAGTTGGTTTCTACGAGGAACATGTGGTTGTTTTCACATTCTCATAATTAAACGATTAGACTGTTTAAATCGTCACAACTGATGGTAGGAAGCTTAATAAGGAAGTTACGCATTAACCCTCGCCCTCATTTCAGCTGCGCGTCCTTTGAGACATTTAGCGTCTTAGTCTTTTTACTCGATTCACCAACACATTCATCATGTACTAAGAGGACTTTTTGTTTTTTATTAAATGCTATGTTGGTTTTTAATACTTCATCTGAAACAGCCCATTGTTAGAATTATTGTAGTTTTCTTGAAGCATCATTATGTGTAATTTTCGCACGAGTAGTGGCACGCGCAGAAATTTTATTTTTAGCATGCCATTAGACTTACGCAAGCGTGCTCTAAAATGACATGACTGTAGGCACCAGAGCTGAGTTCGGGTTCGATTTTAAGAGCCCGAATTTTATATTGCAAGAGAGAGTCCGGGCCCGAAAACTATGACTAACCTGTTTAGGCATTAAAAATAAATCTCCTCTTCCAGACTTCCACGCTTTCTTTCCCGGCATTTAACCGATGTCTTTCGCAACTGCGGAGTGGGGAAGGAATATCTATGTATTTCTATAGTTCCTTTGACCATTCATTTCTTCCTGAAACGTTTCTGTGAGCCAGGTATCAGGCACAATCTACGACGTACGTTGCTCAGTAGAGTTAGCAGGGAACTGCCCGTTGAGGTAAAGAGTAAAATTTCGTCAGCTTGGCATCTACTATCTACAGTTCTTACAGAATCTTTTCCTTCTCAGAAATTCAGTAATTTATGGCCTATGGTATTTGTTGCCCAAGCCCGGAATGAAGAGCCCTGCCAAGTTCCCATCTAGACCCAGTTGCCGAAGAATTCTATTTAACAACTAGAAAGTGTAAAAAAATCCTCGTGTGCTAAATCATACAAAATCACATTTAGAAAAAAAAAAAAAAAAAAAATCTCTCTCTGTGAGCCCGAGCTCCAGTAAGTATCATGCAGCCCGACACCGGCCCGCGCTCGACTTCGGGCTGGGCCCATCTCAGCACTGTAGGTACTCAGTAAGTACGAGTTTGATTTAGTGACGTTAACCATTAACAGTGTTTCTTAGTAGTGCGTCATGTTGTGACAACGTAGAAATACCCAGGTAAATCCGGAAATTTCCCCCCGTCTAGCAGAGATTGAATTTTTAACAAAAAGAACGAACGGCGCCGGCCAATATTCCTTGGCAAGTTGTTAGATTCTATGGAGATCGTGAGATAACGTGTTATTCTAGAACCTTTTTATTTTTGACCCCCCCCCCCTCATGGCCGGGTGATCACTGGTCAGAGGCGTTGGCCCTGTATCTCCCGCAACCATGCTTCTCAGATGCAGTTGGCACTAACTGTATGACTGGTGACTGTCGAACTCTGAAGAGTTACTCACGGTGGTGGCTTAACCCCGAAACAAAAAAAAAAAAAAAAAAAAAGTGGGTCAACTCTTAAATCCGTGCCAGTATGTGGCACTTGAGGAATTTTTAGTTTGGATTTTATCCCCTTTCCCCCCAAAATCGCCATGCCTTAGTTTCATCCAGATTCCACGTAAAATCCTCAATTTTTTTTTTTATTTTTTTTTTTTGTGATCGTTTAAAATTTGCTGGTGTGTGTCAGCTATTTTTATGAGACAACAAATACGAGTTACTACTACACTGGCAGAAAGTGAAAAAAAGAACACCAAGAAGGAATTGGCGGACGATCATGAAATTTACATATGTTAATGGGGTCGAGTTTACGTAGGTGTGATGTTTATTTCGGGACCAACCGGTGAGCGCTTACGCCACAGCACGGCATAATATGCAAATTATCGTCTGTGGTATTTCAGGAGTACGGCGAAGTGAATGTAATCAGTCGTCGGCGTACGGACACGTGCGAAGACCCTGAAGAAGCTGCAATGCCTGGACATGGAAGACTTTTACGATTTCAGCAGTTATCGGACTTTGAGCGAGGTCGTCTAGTCGTACTCCGCGAGGCCGGGTGGTCGTATCGTCGTATTGCGGAGCGAATTGGACGGGAAGTATCGGTGGGGGTACGATGGTGGCGTAGATGGTCCGAGGAACATTCCCACACGAGAAGACGTGGAACCGGGAGTCACAGACGGACTGATGAGCGGACCGATCGACGCATAAGAAGAGCGGCGTTGTCAAGCAGAACATCCACTGCGACGCAAATCTGAGCTGCCGTTGCACCTGAGGTGAGTGTGCGAACAATCCGCAACCGTCTACTGGATGCAGGACTACGTGCACGTGTGCCTCTGGCATGTGTACCTCTTACTCCAGTCCACCGTCAGGAACGGCTGCAGTGGTGTCGCAAACGTCTGCACTGGAGAACGCAATGGCGATCTGTCGTGTTCAGCGATGAAAGCAGATTCTGCTTGGGAGCCTCCGATGGCCGTATGGGTGTTCGCAGACGCACAGGGGAGCGTCTCCAGCCTTCTTGCAACCGCCAGCGACACACACCTGGTCTCCTGGTGTGGGGAGCGATCAGCTATCACTCCCGTACACAACTAGTGTTTGTACCTGGTACGTTAAACAGCACCTCCTACATCATTCAGCCCGTTGTGCCATTTGTAAGGTCGGTCCATCATGGTGTTTTCCAGCAAGATAACGGACGCCAACCCACGGCACGTGCAACGCAACATGCACTTCAGGGTGTGAGACAACTTCCATGGCCTGTACGTTCACCGGATTTGTCCCCCATTGAGCACGTGTGGGATTTTATGGGACAACGACTTATCCGGTCTCCACGGCCAGCCACGACCATCCCCGATTTACGCGTCCAGGTTGAGGATGCTTGGAACTCAATACCCCAAACTTACATCCAACATCTGTACGACAGACTCCATGCCAGAATTGCACAGTGGGACGCAGTTAATGGCGGTTCAACCTCGTACTAACCATGTAACATGGAAATGTTATTTTTCAGTTTACCAGCAAATACAGCTGTATTTTGCCATAATGTTTTGATCACGTTATCCTCTGTATTCCGTTATTATGCTGTATAAATTTCGTTAGTATCAGACGTCTCCTTCTTGGTGTTCTTTTTCACTTTCCGCCAGTGTAGTTTCCGAAAAATAACAGGTATATGTACTCAGATGAGCCATTACCTTATGACCACCTAACTAATAGGACCCGCTTTACCCGCAAAACAGCGGCCACTCGGCAAGGCATCGATTCGATGAGGTGGCGATAGGTATCCTGGGGTATCTGGTATCATAATGTCAACAGCAGGTCCTCCAGTGCTCGGCATCAGCTCAGATATTTTCGAGTCTACAGTTCCGTTTATCGTGTCCTCCCAGTTCTAATTTTGTGTTTTTCGTGTATCTAAAGGTCTAGTACATCGTTTTGTTCTACTTTCCGATTCGTAAGTACGATATTTTCTTCATTCCAAGCTTTATTTACCTTCCGGTCGAGCTGGCCAGAAGAACTGCTGGGCGCCGCCATTAGTAATGACGGCTTCCGGTGGAGATGTCATGTTCGGTAGCCCTACTTCCACTCTTGCTGTATCCGTCGACGCTGCTGCTGGCGCCGCTACGCTGACTTCTCCGCATGGCGCTGTTCACCTGCCCTCTTCCGGTGCGTCATTCGGCACCTCTTTTCCTGCTGCTGCCCAGTCAGACAGCTCCTCTGATTCAGCTTCTACTGTTTTTTTATTTTTATTTTTATTTTTTTTATTTGAGGTTTAACGACAACCGTGAGCAACTCAATGGGCTATAAGCAGTCGCCCGTCTCTAATTTAGGGTCACTGGTTCCAGGGAAGGGAGAGAGCCAGTGCCGTAAGACAAACACAACATCCATGCCTGACCGGGATTCGAACCCGGACCCCTTACGGACGAATGATCAGAGGCCAACGCCTTAGACCACTGCGCCACCGGGGCGGCCCCCAACGACTTTGAGGATCGCCATATTTATGGTGCTCGTCGCATGGTGCCTGTCATTTTTCTTCTCAGGACGATATTGCAACTTTACCTACACAACTTACTGTCCATTGTCACGGTCAACTGAGACACATCGATCTCTTAACTGAGTTCAACTGCAGTAAGTGTAAAGGCCTAGGGCATTTTTATAAAGAATGTCCTGGACCTTCATCTTCTTCTGGACCCTCTTCTGGTTTGTTGTCTACATCAGTGCCTGTTGATACGCCCCCGTCTGGTTCTTGTGCAGAGCCTGACATGCGTGCTCCTGATTTTACTGAAACTCACTTTCCTCCTCTCTTTGGTTCTTCAACTTCACCTGCACCGTTTTCACCTCCTTGCTCGATTTCTGAGCAGGACGCTCCTGCTCATGTGGTGCTTTCTACTTCTCCTGGTGAGGCTCCCTCTAAGGAGGTGGCCATGGTTACCACTGATTCATCGGCAACAGATCTTGATGATTACCGCAATGCTTTAACAACTGCTCCGGACACTCCTGGACTGTTTCATCTTCCTATTACTCCTACTGCAGATCCCACCAGTGTGGATGACTTGGCCATTCCTGATGAGATTGTTGTTGATTCCAGTGGCCGATACGCAAAACGGACCGTTTTCAAAGCTCCTAGCGCTCCAGCTAAACGTGGACGTCCACGAGTGTTTCGCTCTCGCTCATCTTCTAGCACTCGTTCTCCTCCAGCGTCCCCCAGGGAGTGTAGCCTTACGGAAAATCCAGAGGAACTCGCAGAGGTTGCGCTACAAGCGCAATTTGAACAGTTTTGTCAAGATACCGTTGTGCTGACTCGACCCTTTACCCATAGACAACTGTTTCGCCTATTTTCGCTCTTCCGGGATCCATCGTTTGATATGGCCTCTTACTTTTCTCACTCCACTTTTCCTCCGGATGATGTTTGTCGTCGGCTGACCTAGAGGCTCTTTGCAAGACTGACTGTACGTTCCTTTCTTGTTATCGACGGCTCTGTGAAATGGAGGACACCGCTTAACTTTCTGCTTCATTTCTTCGTCATTCCCCTGCTGTGAGTAGGACTTTTCCTGACTTATTCCTTGCTCCTGGACTAGTCTTGTGTTTTATAGCTTATCTGAACTTTCCTTTCCTTCCTTATCGGATTTTATAGTATGTCTTTTTTGTATGTCATTTATCCCGGATTGTCTCCGGGCCATTTTTGTACGTATGTCATTTTCTGTTCTATATCTGCATCAGTGGTTTTATCTTGTTACATGCATTCATCTGTAGATATTGTCATTTATTGTTCTTTTTTATGTTTTCATCGCCCGAGGTGCGCTTGTATCTTCATTTTCTGAATAAAATTGTTGAACTCCTCCAGTTCCCGTACATTTTGGGGTGGCGGTGATATAGCGTGAACCCGCATTTCCAAGTCGAACCACAAATGTTCGATTGGGTTCATGTCAGGTGAATTTGGAGGCCAGGTCATTAACAAAAAGTCACCTTCATGTTTCTCGAACCACTCCTTGTGGATTCTGGCAGTGTGGCATGGCGCAATATCCTGTTGTAATGACCATCACTAGCAGTTGCCGAGAACTTGATCCGCAACGATGTTCAGATACCCGACAGCTGTCAGGGATTGTGCTATTGGGATAATGGAGCCCTACAGTGCCCCAAGAAAACGTCGCCCACATCAGCATAACACCGCCGCCGACGGCCTGTTTCCTCCCAACAGTGCATTCAGGTGCAATAGCCTCCGTTGGTAATCGGAGTATCCGCAGTCGGCCGTCTACGTGAAGCACCAGGAATCTTGATTCGTCAGACCAGGCCACTTTCTTCCAATCATCCACGGTCCAATCTGCATGATCGTGGACCCATTTCATGCGTTGTTGGCGATGACGTGCAGTGAGAATGAGGACCCGGTTGGGTCTTCAGCTACGCAGGCCCATGCGCCAGGAGGCTGCGATGAACTGTGTTCTGGTGACACATCATCCTGATCTCCACTGTTGTAGCTGCGGGTGATTTGTTGCCCTGTGGTCACTGTGAACAATGCGCGACAGTCTCCGCTCCCTTCCGGCATCAGTGAGCTGCGGGCGACACACAGCTGGACGACGGTTCGTCGCTTGGTCATCTGTGCACCACTTTTGATACGTACTCACTACAGCGTAACGTGAACAAGCCGGGCCATCACAATTTTATCAAACTCCGATAAATCGGCAGCTTTTCCCATTCTGACTCAGAGCACTCTACTAACCGAAAGCCGGTCCTCGGGTTGTATATACACTGAGTGGCCACTTTATTATGACCACCTGACAGTTTTAAGCAAATGAGCTATGGCTGCACGCTGTTGCCGCCAGAGGGCGAGGCTAGTATAAAAAGGGAAAGCTTAGTGCTTGCGACAGTAGAAGTGATTTTTGGGTGACGAGGTAGGTAAGAAATGCGATTTGACGTACTTTCAACGTGGGATGATTGTAGGATCTGGAAGCCATGGAGCGAGTATCACCGAAACCGCCGCATTCGTGAAATGTTCCAGAGCAGCTGTTGTTAAAGTGTTTAAAGACTGGACTGTCAGCCAGAAAACTGGGTCTCTACGTGCAACGTGTGGTCGTCATCGAGTAGTGACTTCTCGGGCGGAACGGAGTGTCCAGACTAGTAACAGACAACGGAAGGGAAACAGTGCAGCAAATTACAGACTATCTTAATCAAGGATCCCCTCAAATATTCTCTGCACGCACTGATCGCCGTGCACTGCATCAGATGGGATATGACAGTCGAAGGCCTGTTCGAACACCTTTGCTGTCTGCAGTTAACAAGAGAAAACGTCTCCACTTCGCACAGGAGCACAAGGATTGGACAGTCGATAATTGGAAACAAATTATGTGGTCCGATGAATCACGTTTTCAGTTGCACCATGCCGATGGCCGAGTGAGAATTTGGCGGATACAGCACGAAAGCATGGACCCCAAATTCATTGCTACAACCCTTCAAGCTGGTGGAGGAAACGTTATGGTTTGGGGAATGTTTTCCTGGCATGCTTTGGGCCCTTTAATTCGTGTTGATCAACGTCTGACTTGCATATCATATCTAAACATCGTTGCGGACCAAGTGCATCCTGTCATGTGGATGGTTTATCCCAATGGCGATGGCTACTTTCAACAAGATAACGCGTCCTGCCATAGTGCTCGTATTGTACAGGATTGGCTTCAGGACCAGTAAGTTTACTTTGCTTAAGTGGCCCCCACAATCTCGAGATCTCAATCCCATTGAGAATTTGTGGGATGAAGTTGAACGAGCCATCAGGCAGCTGGATCCACAACCCTGCAATTTCACACTCCTGGAAAGTGCTATTTATCAAGCATGGTCTCAGATTCCACGAACCACCTATCAACATCTCGTGGAGTCTATGCCACGAAGAATCGACGCAGTAATAAAGGCGAAAGGTGGCCCAACGAAGTACTGAGGGGTGGTCATAATAAAGTGGCCACTCAGTGTATACTGCTCTGTGAAATTCACCTGCGGCCATCGTTAGGTCTCCAGGCGCCCTCATTTCTCTAGACTGGATGTGGTCATAATGTAATGACTTATCGGTGAATATGAAGCGTTTTCTTCCCACCATACCAGTTCTAAACTGGAATATTCCGTCTTCTGAATTTTTTGCCGTTTCAGTTTCTTTCTAGTCGAGGAACATTATCGATTACTTTTCCAGACAGAAAAATTAATAATCCATCCCGATTTTTTGTTTTGTTTGTTTGCACGTTTAACGACCACCGTGAGCAACTCTATAGGCTAAGCAGTCGCCTCTCCCTAATTTAGGACTACTGGTTTCAGTGCAGGGAGACAGTGCTGTAAGAGGAATACAACATCCATGCCTCACCGGGATTCGATCCCGGACGCATCTCTGACGAATCTCTGACGAATGGTCAACCTGCTCACGATGGTCGTTAAACCCCCAAACAAACAAAATTGGGATTTTGTGATACAGATTTCAAGCTCGGGTTGTATCGTTATTTCAGGTGAACCAGCGGGTATTATGTGGTAATTTCTTATGCGCAAACACTTATAAGATGAATTTGAATTACAATTTTTTTGAAATTGAAATTAGTTAAAATTATTTGAAAAACACCGAGAAGCTCATGGTGGTCGTTAAACCCCCAAGCTAATTGATCTTGAGAAAATAAAAAATAAAAAATTGTTTGTCATATTGGATACCACTTCGCAAAGTGTTCCAGTAAGTACCGAAATATTGGCCTGGTGTTTGGTAAAAAGAAAAGCATTGACAAGTTCGTTTGATTGGCAGGTGATAAAATCTTTTATCCATTACTAAGATCACAATCGCTAGGCGCCGCCAAGTACAACAGCACCAAGGGCATATTTCCAAGGATATGTTCATCACACAATGCAAAAACTTAATTGGTAGACATTTACAAATTCACGCTGCTCTACGAACATTCAATGTCGAAAGTCGGATAGTAAGTTGCTAATATTTGTAAATCTCTAGCTGAAGGTGTTGTTGCAGTATAAACGCTGTTCTTGGTTTTGGGAGGATCGTGTCTCGGGCATTTGGATGCATACAGTAAACCAGGACGATTTTTCGTGACGCCATGCCGTACGGCCAAAATCTCGTAGGGCATTCATTGGCAGACTGTGTATCGAGAAGTTAGAATCGACCAATACCGTGAGTGATCGTGCAGTTCCTGACGTAACGGAGCCTGGTGTGTGTATCTGTGGCATATTATATTTAAATATTTTGCAGTGTAAGCTTATTTTAAAGTACGGAGAAACGCATTTCACCAAACGTTCGTCTTCATGTAATATGGCATACAATGCTTCACAGGGGCGGTTCGTCATTAGGGGCCAGAGGGGCCGGGCCCCACCTAAAAATTTCTATTTCTAGAAATATATATATATTTTTTTCCTCTGATTCTTATTCTTTCTCTTAACTTCTTAACTACATGGTGATAAACCTTTCCCTTCAAAAACCATTATCTAAGGGAAAAGTTTCCTTCAAAAACGAAAAACTATGAGGAAAGAGATCACGTTCAGAGTGTGAGGTTATTGGGGTCCAGCTCCATCAGGCCCCAGTAACATCAGTACGCAAGCGCAGAGGAGACGATTTCCTCCCCGTCTCATTCAGTATGAAGACCTACATACAACACTGTCTTAACCGCGTGTGCAAAAAAGCTTGGGGCCAGATCTACCTGGCCCCGCGCTAATTTGATTGGCCGGGAGTGTATCCATTTCCTTAACGCCGTGGGTTGACAGAGAACCTTACCCCGACCAAGCTCAAAGGTGGCGGGAGGGTTTTAAATGTCGTAGCAAAGTTCAGTTAGTTGTTTTTACCGGTGATGTGTTGTTCCTTCGTGTCGTGACTTTTTTGCTTGTTAATATCTCCGTTCTTTGCTTTAAATCTGGAAGAAAAGCTTCACTTAAAAAAACCCAGTGCTTATCACCCAAATAATGTTTAGTTTGAGCTTCACTTAAAAAAAAAACCAAAAAAACCCAGTGCTCATCAGCACAAGAATTTGAGTCGAAAAGCTTCACTTAAAAAAACTCTGTGCTTATCAGCCCAAGAATTTGAGTTTCCAAGAGTATGAAGTTTACAAACGCTTTGCAGAACTAATTTCAGTTTTAACTAAGATGATTTTCTATGTTAAAAATACATAAATAAATGAGAAAACATGTAGGTATAATTTGCACATGAGTACATATGTTTTTAGGTTTCACAAGTTCTTTAAAAAAAGGTTAAACCTTTCAAATAATGCAAATGGTAGTATGGTACTCATTCTATATGGGACGAAATTCATGAAACGTTCCCTCCCTGCATATATTTGGAGTTATTTTTTCACTACATTTTTTATCCTGTGAATCCTATGATTATTCCTCAATTGAGAAATCTGAAGAAACACAAAGCACAACTAACATAAATTAATGCTCATATGTTTTAAGGTAAAAATTTTATTTAAGGAGTTTTAACATTTTTCTGTTAATAGTTATGCATTCTATTCTGAGGACATTTTTTTCGTGTGCAATACAATAGTTGACACATTCGTACCTTATTTGGGCATTATTGTGAGTCAAGGGGGTAAACAGAGGCAGACAGAGTAAAGGAATCTTAGGGGTGGGTGGGGGGTGGGGTGGGGTCTGAATAGTTGGCCTAATAATGAGTTTTTTAATTTCATTGTTTGACTTCGGCTACTGGCCCCACCTGTTTCAGTTGGTACGAGCCGCCACTGATGCTTCATTAAATGTTATCTTTATCAGCCCAAGACCTTACCACGGAATTTTAGTATAAGCAGACATTTAGGGAATGCGATTCTACAGCAATCCATCGTATTTATAGTCGAACAAGATTCCTTGCTACTCACAAAAAAAGTTAATTACGAGAGATGATGTCCCGAGAAAGCAACAAAATAAATTCAGGTGTATAACGAGCACTGATAACAGGATGTTGTCCCCACTTCATGTCTGCTTGGTAACTGATTGCAAAGTTTGTGTGTTATTATGCATGAAAAGGTTGCGAACAAGGTGCGATTGAAGTCATCTCACCCACGGCGCCATTGGAGTGACTACTCGACATCGCATATGGAAGACAGCACTACCTCAAATTGCAACCATATGGCGTCTAAACATTGCCAGCCACATAAAGCCGCACCGTGTTAAGAAGGGTTGGCCAGCATTTATAAGAACACAAGTGAATTCAGCCAACCGTGAATGACAAATTTGACCAAGGACATACACCTTAGGGGCTTCCTTTTCGCCTTTTTTTTTTTTTTTTAGTAATATTATCAGAGACAGCTTTGAGTTTTATTTCTATTTTTTTTTTCGTATGCACAAAATCGTGCATACCATTTAATGTGTTCGAAACCACGCAAGTTCTGCTAAAGCTTTTATATTTTTCATTTCTGTGTTTGCCATGCACAGTAATGTAGGTAGCGAAGTGTGTCCGAGGGGGGGTAGCAACATTGCTAGCCGCTGTTGCTATCGGATGTTCGAATCGTCCACGCACGGATGAACACGACCTTGTCCGATGTCTTGCATACTCAAGTGCGTACTGAACCCTGATTTCAGATTCCCTCAATCAAACCGGCCAATTACCACGTCTCCCGCGATGCTAAATGCCGAAACTAACGGCGTATAAACAATGACCGCGACAGAACATCTAGCTGGTATAACAAGTCGAAGCCACCTTCCGTCTTTTACCCCAAACCTAACACGCAAAACAGTCCAGTTTGTACTCTTTTTTACGATCATTGTACTTCATATTTTGTCTTTGCTGCCATTCGTTATCTATCTAGGCCTTGGCGGTGTTCATATATAAATGCTGTTTTAATCGCTGTGAAATCGGATGAAGAAACGAATGAGAATAGCGAAATGGCAATTAAAGCACGCGATCTCATGTTGTGGTATGCAAGGCCTCCACTTTTTTTTAATAACCTCACGCACAATGATCGAACCGCAAGTTTTTGGAGTCAAGTCTGGCACATGTGGACACAAAAATTCACGCGCTGTGCAAACGCGCGAGTGCAGTGAGCAGTATTTTAGCGGGAAACTCTTTTTGCCGGTGACCGAGTGGTCTGAAGCAAGAGCTTATGGCCAATCCTCCGTTCATCTGGTTTGCTTGATCAACGGCGTTGGCCCCTGGAACCAGTGGCCCAAATTAAGGGTTGTTGACTTGTATACAGCCAAAAAAAAAAAAAAAAAAAAAAAACTCAAGTTTGGGTTGATACATGTTTCTTGGTCACACACTTATTTAAAAAAAACCCAACTTCGCCGCTCCGTTGGCGTAGTGGTCTAAGCAATGGCTTCTGACCATTCGTCCTTGATGGATCAGAGTTCGAATCCCGGTGGCGCAGTGGTCTAAGCGATGACCTCTGATAATGCGTCCGAAAGGGGTCCGGGTTCGAATCTCGGTGAGGCATGGTTGTTGTGTTTGTCTTACGGCACTGGCTCTCTCCCTTCCCTGGAACCAGTGACCCTAAATTAGAGACGGGCGACTGCTTATAGTACATTGATTTGCTCACGGTGATCGTTAAACCTCCAATCAAAAAAAAAAAAAAAAAAAAAATATCCTGGTGAGGCATGGATGTCGTGTTCGTCATAGGGCACTGGCTATCTCCCTTCCCTGGAACCAGTAGCCCTAAATTAGATCAGATCATACACTGAAGAGCAATTGAATTAGAGATACCTGTCTAGTAATGCGTAGCACCACCTTTCGCCCTGATGACGACGGCGATTTGTCTCTGCGTGGACTCTGCAAGACACCGGAAGCATGTTGGGAAGCCATACGGATCCACGACCCCTGAACAAGCTCCCACAGTTCACGAAGATTTGTTGGAAGGGGGTCAGAGTCTTGAACATCTCTCTCGATGGCATCCCAGATGTGCTCGATAGGATTGAGGTCAGCTGACCTAACTGGCCAAGGAAGCGAGGTCACGTCGGTGGAATGTTCATCCAACCATTCGGATAAAATTCGGGAGGTCGTCCAGGGTATCCCGGTAACGATGACCTGTGAGGAACGATGTCACACGTACCAGGGGTCCCATTTCAGTCCACGTAAACAGTCCCCAGGCGAGAATGCCACCCACACCAGTTTGAAGAGTACCCTGCTGGCAAGAAGGAGCCATCGCTTCATGTAGTTTGCGCCGTACTCGTATCCTGCCTTCCGCATGTACCAACGTGAATCTCGACTCATCAGTCCAGGCAACATTTTCCCACATGTCTAGGGTCCGGTGGCGATGTTCCCGCGCCCATGCTAATCTTTGCACCCTATGATGTGCGGTCAGCAGAGGTACCCTCGTGGGACGATGGCTTCTGTAAACCCATAGCGAGGAGATGATTCTGGATGGTGTGGCTGCTTACACGTTTTTGTGCACCAGCGTTAAATTGCCGAGTGATTTCTTGCACTGTGGCCCGTCTATCCGCTGTTACATTGCGAGCTAGCCGACGATGCCTCCGCTCATCCACACGCTGTTGTCCACGGCAGTTGGCCCTTGCAGGGATGGTTTTACCGGATTCGATGTACTCACGGTGCATCCGTGACACAGTGGCTCGTGAAATTCCCAGTGCCTGCACCACTTCCGAGATGGAGTGACCCATTCGTCGGGACCTGACAATTTGCCCACGATCAAATGCGCTTAGATCCTTCGTCTTACCCATACTGCGTCCGACTCTGATTCCCGTCGCATCACTCCTTATATTGTCGGATTGCTGTATTCGTCATGTCGTTTCCGTTTACAGGGCCGCCCACAGGTGCACATTTGCATAACGCCAGCTGTCTCTAATTCAATTGCTCTTCAGTGTATGTAGTGGATTTTAGGAAGGAAGTGTCTGATCCCAGGTCTTAAACAACCTTCAGAAATAGGAAGTTAGGAGATTTGGGCTAGAGTGCCCGATATGTGACACAGATGCATGGTAGAAAGGGGGAGCAAGACGCCCTTATTTATTACCCGGGGTCCGACGGCTTAACGTGTCCATTCGACGCACGGTGGATATTTAGTGGTTCGAGCGTTCGTTCTAGCATGCGATCGAACCTGAGGTTTCTCCGTGGCAGTCACGAACGCTGACCACTAGGCCATCCGTGGCCCAGCACAAAATTAGGGACGGATGACTGCTTATAGCCTATTGAGTTGCTCACGGTGATCGTTAAACCTTCAGCTGAAAAAATAAATAAATTCGTGAGCTCACAATTATTGATTAATAATAATAAAATGAAACCCTTAAAGAACAACTCAAGTTTAGGACAATGTATATTTGTGGCCGCATAGTTATAAACGAAAATTTGTTAGTTTTTACCATGAAAAAAAAGAAACACATTTTTGATCAGTTATTAAAACAACTTCATTAGCTTGCTATGTATAATGATTAATATTTTAATACTAAAATTAATGTACAGTTGAAACCTATATATAATGAGTAAAGTAAGGGACAGTCATAAACATTTGATGTATGCGAACTTCTTTAATACCAGACAGTTTTAAAAAAAAGGGCTATTTTTGGCATGTTACATAATGTCAAGTTGAAACTAGTAGATCACAAACTATTTATCAATTAATCTAAGGTAAATGATAGTTGTTGACTGAAAACTACAGCTAGCAAAATAATGCGAGTGAGATCTGCAATAAGCAAAACATTTAAGAAATGTAAAAATGAAAGTATGAGCTGCCAAAAATTTGAAATTTCATGTGTCACGCCGGATATATGAGCCAGTTCTTGCTTATCATGATCGCTATTTTAAATGTTTTTCAACTTCCTCTAATGCAGTGGTTAAGATGTTTCTAGGTACGAAACAAATTTTCTGATGTTCTAAACAGATTCATAAGGTAGCAAGGAAAGGTGAGGAAAGGACAGCATCTGTCCAGGAGATATATACTTAGCAAGTTGGAGGAAGGGAGGTACTAAAAAAAAAACCAACTGAAACATTCTTGTGTTCATAAAAACTGACCTATCTGAAAGACAAACCACAGGGTATTGTCAACAGCAGGCAATTCCTTGTTTTTCAGTGAAAAGACTGAGTGATTGCCATTTATTTTGTTTGCTGATATGGGGTTCCTAACAAAAGTTCTGCACACTGTCCATTTTTGAGAAAATTGTGAAGTAACAGAGAAAAGTTACCTTATTGGCATCCAATGTATATCCCAATCCCATCCGCTGCTAATGACAGCTTGCCAGCAGTGAGGTAAGACCTGAATTGTAAATGGACTTTTTTGTACTTTTTGTTTGCAAGCCGTAACAAATGCAGTACTATGAAATTTGTCCTTAAAGCAATGCCTCTTTACAAAAAACCTCTATCAGTTGAAATATTTTAATGAAACATGGTATAAAAATGCAATCAAATCTGCTAAATGTTGTAATGGTGCTACTCAAAATAGTCATCTGCTGGAACCAGGCATTTGTCATCATTCATCCCAACATGTGTAACCACTTTAGAAAAATTCCATGGTGTTTAGCTCAGGATCTCCCAGCTTGTTTAACTTCACCTGTATCCTGAAAATATTACATTGGCCACAAAGACTTTGCTTCATGGACCAAGCAGGCAGAAGTAAGAAGGTGCCAAATCCGGGCTGTATGGCAGATATGGGATTAACTGTCCTGCCCATTTTAGCAATGGCCTGAGATGTTTCAAGTTAGGTGTCAGGAGTGTTGTAGTCATGGTGTAGGAGAAAGGACAAAGAGGTATGTCTGGTCTCTTCTTATGGATAGTTTTCCTTAACTTCTTTACTTGCTCAATATAGCAAGCACCATTTTGTTTAAGAATCTCAGCAGTACCTTCCATGAGGAGAAAGATCATGGTCTGATAATCAGGGTAGGGCAAAATGTCTTTCTTGCCCCCACTAAATGGGTGCCCGTTGGTATGAGGTCTGATGGATGTTGTCGTTTCATAGGAGGACAATGAAGAGGCATGTCTGGTCTCTTCTTGCAGATAGCTTCCCTAAGCTTCTTCAGTATGTTAATATAGCAAGAGCTATTGACAGTGCCACCTTGTTCAAGGAAAATCAACAAGAATAGTGTCTCTGACATTTCATAAAATTGTCACAGTCACTTTTCTTATTGAACATTATGGTTTGAACTTCTTATGCCTGGGCGAGGTCTTATGGTGCTGTTCCCTAGACTACCCTTTTGTTTCTGAGTTAGTCATAAAGGAATGCCCAGGTTTCATTTTGAGTAACCACACCGGTAAGGAATGTGTACTGTTTCACCTCAAATATCCCCCCCCCCCAACAGATCTTTTCACACATCAACCCTATAATTCTGGGCTAATTAGTGTGAAAATCATTTTCCTCCCACTTTTTCATAATTTTTGATATACCAGGTCATGAATAATTGTTTCTGCAGCACTATGACCACAATGTAGTGCATCACATATCTCCCGAGTAGGCGCAGGTCGATCACGCCAAATGAGTTCATCAACTTTCAGTTGAATTTCATTGATGGGATTGTAGTTGACCTTGTACTCCTTTTTTATGTTGGTCACCAAGGTTTTCCTTGAAATTCTGTCTATTTTCTGACATCGGTAGTCACATTTTCATAAACCTTTTCTCAGCCTCATATGGATCTCAGTCATTTTGCAATCTTCCATTTCCAAAAACTCAATAGCAGATCTTTGCTTTAAGCAAATATTCATCTTTTTCGTTGACCAACCTAAACATAAAAAGGTGTGCATTTCTCAGGTCTATCTAGATTTATACAAACTTCAAATAAATATTTCCAAAATTACAGGAGTTTTCATCAAAAAGGTATTAGTTTTAGGGCAACCCCCATAATAACACCATATTATTATTAACCCTACTTCTGTAAATTATTAGCTATGTTAAAAGATGCACACAACATACTCTTAAGGCAAACTTTTACAATCTAAGATGGCTTACTTACATTAGATAAGCTGAGCTGGTTTGCTAGTTCATTGGGAGGGAAGGGGAGCTTATATTACCAGATGTTGACCCAGCACTTGTACTGATTTTTTGTTTGGTAGTGACTTATATCTGACACATATTTTCATGTCTTTATTTGTGGTGCTGTATCTTAAGTGTTCAAATGCTCTGCCCTAATGTAATTTTTTTTTTTTGTTATTTATAATAACCATGATACTGCATTCCTTATCTGAGCAGTTTTAATAGACAAATTAATATTTGGCAGGTGTACCTATTCGCTCAGTTATGCTTTTGGAGGATGAAGCTCATCCAGCAGAATTACAAGCTTGTCATCCAAGAGGAGAATCTAAGTAAGTTTTTTTTTTTTCTTTGCCGATATGCTATGATACTGAACTGCAACTATTTGCACCATTAATGTTTCAAGAACTTTAATTTAACAACACACTCAATATTTTTTCTAGGCATTTAGCCAGGTTTAATAACACTTTTGGAGCATGAAGCTGATCTTTTTCATATTTCAGAACAGCAAAACCTTTCAGGCATAAAATTTTTTTCATAGATCTGTTTTACAACATAAACCATACAGTAATGAAGCACTGTCATAAATTATAACATATACTTAATATTAGAAGTTTGCACTCCCCTAAAGTTGATAAACTGGTTTAGTGGTGCACTTAGTGTCAGTGGCCCTCCCTATGAGGTACCACTTGGTCATTTGCTCTGTTACTGGCTTCTTATTTTAAAATATACATTTTACTAATAATTGGAAATGAATGTTTATGTAGCAAAGATATTTTCAATGCTTCCCAATAATTTGAAAGATTTTGAATAAAGCTCATGTTGAGAAATGGTTTCCTAGTTTCTTAATTCAATTACTAATCTAAAGCAACTATTATGGAAATTTTACTAGGAAATTTTTTCATTTAAATAGCAAATTTTCGGAGAAAACTCTTCTCCTTCTTCAGGCTGTCTTGTTGTTGTCACTTATTCCTGTTGTTGTCACTTATTCCTGTCACTAGGAATAAGTGACAACAACAAGACAGCCTGAAGAAGGAGAAGAGTTTTCTCCGAAAATTTGCTACTTGAAATGAAAAAATTCCTAGTAAAATTCCCATAATAGTTGCTTTACATTAGTAATTTGAAAGATGTTTTCTTCCAGGTATTTTTATATGTGTCTTCAATATTTTTGGGCCACCCCCATAAAGAAATCCTGGGTGATCCACTGAACCAGTTAGTACTTGATGAAAGCAATATCTGAAATGCAAAATGTCAGTGAATTAATTTCATTAGTTATAGCTTAGCTTAATTTTTTAGCACGTAATATCCTAATGAAGTAGCCCAAGAGGTTTTTATGCATATGTATAATCAATAACTTGAACTTTTAGTGGGTGTAGTCACCTTCAAATTCTTTTTATCCCAACTTGAAAGATGCAATTTAGTGTGTCTGTGTATTGCTGAAATCATTTTCTGAAAATCATTTCACCATTGCGATCACATTCCTTTGAATGTGTACAATGAATTCCAACAGATCTTAGGAGTTTGTTCAGTTTGGGGGATGTTTAGAAGTTGCACGGAAGCAAGTTTCAGCAAATACAATAAACATTCCAACACTGTTATTTCATTTCCTGTAAAAAAAAAAAAAAGTGTGAAGGAATTGACAGGTGTAAGCCATCTTTTCCTATTTTTTCTTATATGCAGGCCTTAGCACATCTAGTATTGTGAGTATTGTTGGCACTATTTTTTGTCATATTTAATTTTTATAATTCTTTTATTCATGGTCAGCACTACCAGCTTCTAAATTGTAAGTCAGACATTTCTCACTAATAAGTCAATATTAGTAAAAAATGTCCGACTTACTAAGATTTCTCACTAATAAGTCATTTTTGTCCACATTTAAATCAGTTTTTAGAGATGCCTGACACCTGTATCATAAGTAATTTGTCAGGTCTTGAAATGTTTTCACCCACAGGGAGGGGGGGGGGCATGTTGTTTCACCTATCACGAATTGTTATAACACAGAATCATTGTAAATTTAGTGTTAATTCTGTGATCTAAGAATTATCTTTTGCCATGGAGTCAAATGGAACTCTTCCTTTAACACTTAGAGCTACCACAAAATAAACTGAATCCAAATGATCACGTCACAGCATGCATTGCATTACCAATATTGTTGCTATAAAACTCAGCCTGGTTACTGTATTGTCAGATCCTTCATATCTACAATCTCATGCACTTTTGAAGTCTTACATACTATGTGACAGTGACGTGGTTATTTATTCTTCATGAATTCACTTTGCTGCGGAAACTTATTTTCTTTATATATAACCTCTCTCTGGTTTATTCTGAATCAGATTAAATTTGCATTTAAGGACTCGTACAATGTTTAAAGCTGTTAACATCTGTTATGGAAGCACCAGTTTGTGGGTGCAAATTACACCCCTCCATTGATCAACATAATATGTGTGGAAAAACTCTGGTGTTAGTTGAAAGCATGATTTTCACTATAAACTCTGACACTCCCACAGGGTATATGTAAAACCATAAATACTTCTCATGGAAACAAGATTTTTGGAAGGTGAGTTAGCATGTAATACGTGTGTGACATTATGTCACCGCATTCAACCCCAATTTTGTCTGTCATATGGTTTGCTGACAGAACTCGAACTGTCACTATAAGGTCCTTCAAGTCACTACACATATTTCAAAACTACGTATTTCACACTCTTCTCATGGTGACTAGCTGATTTTGAATATTAGTTATATCTAATGTAATCTATAAGAAGCCTTCATCTTCCAGATCAGTTGATCATCAGGAAGAGAACCCTTAAGTGGTTATTGGTAGCATAGTTTATAGAAACTAGATGATATTTTTTGTACCAGATGAGATTATTATGTTTGTCATAAGAGCTATTTAGCAGCAACTTCCAGTCATTTGGTAAAAAATAATTTTCACAATTTCTTTAAATTTTAAGGGGTAATTTTCAGTAATAAACCATGTTTTTCATCAGGTTGCAGTTCAGTTACTGCAAGAGTTATGGTTCATCACTCTTCTCATGGTGGCCAGCTCATGATAATATCTGTGATGGGAGTACTTTATCTTGAAAATTGTGCCCATAAGAAACAATAGTATAAAAATTCAGATTTAAGGAATTAAAATTTCACTTGGGATAGTTATAAGGTTAATAAGAATTGTTTTAATTTTTTGTTCATGCCCATTATTGATAACTTTTTTTTATGCTACTAGTTATTTTGTGTTGATAATGTGTTTTACCATTATATTCTGTCATGTGCTATATTGATTTTGCATATAAACATATAAAACGAGCGAAACACACAGTCACGTACGGTAAAAGGTTTGTTTAGCTGTAGCTTTCGGTCATCCTACGATCGCGGGTGATCAAAGTCGTAGGATGACTGAAAGCTACCACTAAGTGAACCTTTTACGTACGTGACTCTGTGTGTTTTGCTCGTTTTATATGTTTGTGTTATTGTCACGTGATGCCCGAGTTTTAAACCATTGATTTTGCATTTCAGGTTTTCTCTAAAAATGCGCCGAGGTGGTTTGGTGAAGGTATTTGGTGGAAGCTGTTTAATGGCAGGGGTAAGTACACCTTGTTAGAATCATATAAATTATAACTGCTGTTTCACTTAATTGAATGTATAGCTTCATTTTGAATTAAGCATTATGTCAAGTTTAGAGACATTTCAACTGTGTGGAAGAGGGAAGAAAATGCACTCTAGAGGACATAAAAACTATCACTTTTTTTTTTTTTGATTGGAGGTTTAACGACCACCGTGAGCAACTCAATGGGCTATAAGCAGTCGCCCGTCCCTAATTTAGGGTCACTGGTTCCAGGGAAGGGAGAGAGCCAGTGCCGTAAGACAAACACAACATCCATGCCTGAACGGGATTCGAACCCGGACCCCTTACGGACGAATGATCAGAGGCCAACGCCTTAGACCACTGCGCCACCGGGGCGGCAAAACTATCACTGGATTGTCCCAGTCATTACACTAGGAAACATAGAGGTAGTTGCATTTGCTGATATACCGAATCATTGTATAAAATATCAATATTTCAGAAATAAGGTACCTAAAAAAACTTACACTTTTATACTTTTACACATGGTTTTGAGAACATAATTTATCTTGAGTTTTAATAACATATTTTGTTGACAAATTATGAGAGATAATATTAAAAGCAAAAAATAGCCAAGCATGTAACAAAGTATTATTCTAAACATTTGTTTTGATATTTATGAGTAGTGTTTAGAACAGTTGAAAGACATCTATGAAGCCATAATTTTCTATAATTTGTTTCACTCTAACACGTCCCATAGCTGGAAAAATTTGTGTGTGTGACCACAGTAGAAAAATGTGCAGTGTATGCAAGCTGAAATAAGATAAGCATTCAAAATTTTTAAGTAGCTCAAAAGGGTCTATATACATTGCTTTCATGACTGTTGTTTTTGATTTGTTCCAAGTTATGAGAACTTCTTTAAACTGGTTTAGCAACATTAATTCCAAATGAATTTTGAACCATCTATGCTCAGAAGACAGATATGTAAAAGAGTAAATGTAAAAATTATGACAGTTATTTGACATATCATTTTCTTTCCCCAAACAACTGTGATGGTTTTGCTCAAAAATTGCTGTACAAGATGCAAAATTAACTGCAAATGCATGCAAAGGAAACATGCAATAGTTAATAAGGAAATTGATTTTTTGTTAAATTGATTCTGAATATGTTGGAACTTTAATCTCATTATCTAGATGCATTTTCATTATATAATCCATTATTTCTTTTTCAGATTGATCTATCAGCTACAGCTACAATTATATAAGATTAACAATGAGTTTATAATAAAAATGAGTTACTATAAATGTGTTAAAATATTAAAGTATCTACTTGAAAGTACAATCTGACTTGCAGAATTCTCATAAACAAAAATAGCACATAAAACTTTCAGTTGGATAAAATGGATTGGACTATTTATTGGTTTTGTTTAGTGTGTTTGTGTGCTTTTTCCACCCCTGCTGTGGTTTTTGTAATATACATATGATGGTAAATAATTTTGCTGGATTAAGGTCTGTTTTGTATTTACTGCTCTGTAACCCAACAATTTCCTATTTATTTTCCTTTGAGGAAACCAGAAACTTTTTAGGTTCCTTATTAGTGTTCAAAAGTGAAGTGGAAAATCGAGTGTTTCAGTGCAGTGGTCAGACAGTAAGAGAACAACTTTGTGTCAAGTTTTCTTCAGTAAGCAATCATATAATATAAATAGTTTTTGATGGATCAGCCATCTTGAGTTTTAATGGCTAAAAGGCATCATCCTTTTTGAATAAGGGTTAATGGCTTCAAATAAGGTAGATAACTTAACTAGAACTGAAGAATAAGTACAGCATGCATGCTTCTCTTGTGAATAGAATCCAAACCTTTGGCACCTAATTTACCACACAACCACTAAAACGTCATTATAAAAATGGTAATGGTGTAAGACTAAACCAATTTCTTGATTCAGATAGAAATGTGTTTTTTTAAACATTACCAGCAATCATGAAAGTTTTTTTTTTGTGTGATCTGGAATCACACTGTTTAAAAAATATATTATTCTATAGTAGTCTTGTACTGTTTTTTAACATACAGTGGAGGATAAGTCTGTCTAATTGTGCAGTGTCATTTTCCTTTGGTATATTTCATTTTCCCAGAAAATGTGACAGCAGATGTTAGTTTAAAAGGCTTGTTAGTTGTAGTTGACAAATCATGCCACCATCCTGGATAGGATTAAAAAAAAAAAGTAGGAAGTCAACAAGTCAATATATATATATATATATAAAGCAAGACTGAATGGAGAAATAAACACTGCCAAGATTTTTTTCAGGAAATAAATATTCAGATATTGTTCTTCTGATAGCCTTTTTTTTTCTCTCAAATTTTATCTAGAAAAAGAAGTCCAACACACAAGAAAAATTACCATACAAGTGTATTTAAAATTGCCACCCCCCAAAAATAAAAAAAACAACTCAGTATAAGACATGCTTTAGATATTAATAACAACACTAAAAAATTTCCACATATTAAACAAAATGAAAATATTTTACTCAAACAAGAAGTACTGTTCCAGTGGTCAGAGGTGCAGGTTTTCTGACTGACCATCTTAGATGGGCCCAGGGTTGAGACCCAGATGAAGGGGTGGTGTGCTTGTCTCACAGCACTGGCTTTCCCTCCCTTCCCTGTAACTAGTGGCCCTGAATCAGGGACAGGCTACTGCTTATAACTTTTAGAGTTGGTCGTCAAACCCAGATACAAAACTTAACTAGTTATCTTGAATGCTGAACTGAACATAGCTATAGTTTTCCATGCATAGGATAAACTGGAGAACAGTTAAAAAAGTCATATGGCATGAGCATAAATTAGAAATTAGTCATAAAATGAACTGGAAACACTAAAGATGATTTATCACCAGCAAAGCAAATGGGTGTTAACACATTTTCCATCTTTTCACACAAAATTATTCATGTACAAATATCATTTTTTTTTTTTTTTCATTGGATCCCTCAGGCCATCAAAAACCCTCTGCTCCAAATGCTGTCCACACTTCCACAGGAATCTAAAAGGATGAAATTGAGAACATGAGCATTCACATTGGTCGGTCACTACCAGAAAAGTGGTTCTAAGTAGTTGTTTGTAGCCATGTATAAAGAAGGGGAGTTACGGAACTGTTGACAAAAATGTGTTTCAAAAATTTGCCCTAAAATAGTAGAAATCTTGTGACTGTGACTCTCCTCCCACCCCAACTCCTCCAATATGCAGATGCATTAAGTAACACTAGATATAACCCTGATTTTATTAATTACTAGAATTAAATTTGTTGTTGCATTATAAAAATATTGATTCTTAAAATGCATATGTATACAATATTTATTTTTTCTGTTAACAGTCCTTGTACAAAAGTTTGCTAGTGTCAGATCGAACTTCAGTGGAAGAATTAATACAGTTAGTACTACATTGCTACAACTCAACAGAGCATTCTACCAAATTTGCATTGTACGAAGTCTGCACATCAAAGAACTGTAAGTTTGAACTTCCTAATCAGTGTTATTTTTACCTAGTTTTACACAAGATTTATGTATATGACTTTTTTCCCCAACAAAAACTACCAATTGATCTTTAATAATAGGTAATATAATTTTACTTGTATACATATACAAGGTCTGTACATTTAATTTTTCCATTGCAATACTCAAATGTTTTCTTTCCATATCAAAAATAATGTATATGTTGATGTAAAAATATGTAGGAATATAAAAATATTAAAATATGAAGTAAATAAGAATTACTCTTTATACTTTCTGATATCAGGCATGATGAGGCAGAAGGAACAATAATGCATGTCTTCAGTTTCAAAATAATTCTAAGATTTTGAGGGAATAAAAATTTACGTTATAAACATCAAGGAGAAGTCATCGCTCTCACCACGTTTATAAGTGAGTCACGGAAAAATTCTCATTGGCCACCACCGGGAATCGAACCCAGGGTCTTCCAGTTACGCGCCAGACATGCTTCCACTGCCCCACAGCGGCCTCGAATTCATCCAGACTCGCATACAACTAACTGCCAAGCCACTTGGCAGGTTGCTTCTTGGAGCCCAGCACAATGCTGGGGATTCACCAAAGATGGTAAGCAGCAACTGAACAAATAACTAGAAGTAACTTTTCTTCTTTCCATGACTCACTTATAAACGTGGAAAGAGCAATGGCTTCTGTTTGATGTTCCTAGTCCACTTCAAAAATCTGTATTAATAGGTTATAAACATCAAGCAAATGAAATATGATATTTACTTCTCTATTTACAGAGTTAAAAAGTCACAATAAAAATTATAGAGCTAGTAATTAACATAATTACTGAAATATCCAGATGTGCTAATCTTGTTTTTAAACATATTTTAAGGAGCACGTATAACTTAAGATATTTATGTTGGATGTTTTTCAGATTAATTTTTAAATGAGTAATGTGTGGGCTTCAAAGAAGTCAGGAAATCTTAAATTTATGATCAGCAGCTTATACTGTATTACCTTTTAGAACATCTGAGCTGAAGGCACTAAAGAATATTACAGAGAGGTGTGCAGTACACAGACCACACACTATTCTATTGTCAGACCACACTATTCTATTTTTTATTTTTTTTTCATCTTTGCTGATTGCAAATATGCAATAGTGTCATTTCACATGCAGTCTCCTCCATGGAGAAGACAGTTTGAAGATTTTCCTGGGATTGGTGAGTGTGGTATCAGAAAGCGTAATCCTGTAATCTATGTTCACATTCATTCATTGTCATTTCACTCCTGCACATACTCAAAGGAAGATGCTGAAGTGGGTAAGGCACACAACACAAATACAGACTATGAAAACAGAAACTTAAAAATTTAGTGACAGGATAACAATTAATGCTCATTAGCTACAAACTTTTTCCAAATTCACTACAAGATTTCCTGCCTCTGACAAATCACCCCCTCTGTGAGCAGTGGAGAATTTAACACCATCAGGAAATCTTTCACCTCCCACATTAGGACATACAAGGTACTGCTGTCAAATAATGAGACTGATAAATGAATGAAATACGGGATTATAAAATTGTAGGAATTTGGAAGACTTGAATCTGTTTATTGGTGTAAATATGACATCGATGTTAAGTCAGATTTTTTATTTTTTTCAAGTTTTCGGATATTATCTGACTTCCATGCCATATTTACACCAATAAACGGATTCCCATCTTCCAAATTTATAACGAGTTTGATGCTATAACTTTAGTTAAATAAGAAACTTACATTTTTAACTCTCATCACCTTCAGTGTACTCCCCTTCCACATCAACATACTGCTGCATTATGATCTCCCATTGGGGAAAGCAGTAGCGTAGTTTATCTGGTGTGATTCCTTTAAAAAGCTCAGTCATTCTCTTCTTTACCACGGAAACTGTAAGACAGAAATGGATGCTGTATGACAATAGCTGACGTTTGGCACAATGATTCAACCAAAATTGAAGCCCCATAACACACCCCAAAACCAGTACTCAATTCAAGGAAGACAATGGTCAGTGTTAGGTGGTTTGTAGCTGATGTGGTTCACCCAGGGGTGGCGGAAAGTGAAGTTTGTTGACTGGGCCCGAAATTTCAAATCGTGGTGTACCCTCTACCTTCCTGCTTGCCAGAACAAACAGAAGAAAAACCATGCCTAAGGAACTTGGAACTTTGTTGGGAATTAGGACCGCCAAACCACTTACCTAGAAGAACTTTCTAAGGCACATCACAACAATCGAACATAATAAAAATATTGGCTGAAATTGTTGACATTATTGACCCGGACCGGGCGGTTCTGCCGCCACTGGGTACACCCTCCTTACAACTGAGTCAGATCATTACAACAGACAGTTATTGCCAATAATTTGAAATTATGCATGGAAAGCTGTCCATCAAACAGCCAGCATTAGTCAATTGCCATGGGCCCATACTTCTCCACGATAATGAGACTCCATGTTGTACCAGACAATCCAGTAGCTGCACCAGCTGAGGTATGAAACTGTACCCCATTCACCTGATTTGTCCCCCTACAGAATATCACTTCTTGAAGCACCTGCTTTCTACAAGGTAAATCATTCCAAATTATCAGTTGAAACCGCATTCCATGAATCTGTCGCATCCTAAAGCTGAATATTATTTCAAGAGATCATACAGAAGCATACCATCGGCAAAAATGCGTTGCTCCTGGCAGTAATTATTTTTATTAATAAAGTTTTTTTTTCTAAGTTTATTTTGCACCATATTTTGGGTGTTTGAAGTTTCCATCAATATTCCAATATTTCATCTGCAATAACCTAATAGTAAATTTTGTTCTTAGCCTCTTTTATTTGTAAAATTTTTCATGTATATGTTTGTTTACTTGGGTAGTGCTTGCCAATAAACTATCACATCTACTTTCAAACGTCATATAAAAATGGCTGTTAAATTTTTTTTCTGTTTAGATGAAAGGAAACTTCATCCAAGTGACTTGCCACTTCAGATCCAACAGGAATGGCCCACTTCAGAACATTTTGCATTTCATCTGAGGAGAAACATTGAAGCTTTCCAGAGACGAGTAAGTGTTACTTTCCATGCACATAAAATTCATACCTACATTTCAGTGATCAAAAGGAATGATTTTACTAATAGCATTGCAACATAGAATATGCAAATTTATTATTTTAGAAGACAACAATAAATTCTAATCAGAGGCATAGCAACATGTAAGTAGCTGCTTGAAGAGCACGCTCAAAAAATAATGCCAAATTCCTATCTGATTGGTTGAGGAGAGGCAGAAAATATACAGTAGAAGATTGAGTTGTTTGTGCCATCAGTTAACATTTTTTCATTTTGAGGTGTAAACAAATGGCTAATCAGCTGGAGTGTTAACAAAGAATAAGACCATAGCACAGAAAATAAAACTAATGTTGTAAATTTTAGGGACAAAAATATGAATATTTAATTTTTTTTTTTGATTTTTTTTATAATATTAAAAGGATTTTACAATAAACCTGTAAACCTGAATCACAGTCATTGCAGTGAGAAAAGTTAGAGTTACATCTGATTTAAACAATATATGTTAAAAAAAAAAAAACTACATTAATGTTAGGTTATCAGTAAGTGATGGCTTAGCAAAATGAAACATTATTTCAATAAAGTTTGTTTCCTTAATGCTGTAAGAATGGGAGGGACCTAATTTCTGTTACTGTGATTCCTTTGTTATATCTGTTGTTTCATTCAGCTTGAACATAATTTGTTACCTGTGTGAGAAATATTATATTGAATTTGAAGCACTTATGACGGAAATAACTTTCCAGTTTTAGAAGTTCACTGTTGCCTTTACATAAAAAAACAACAACTGCTAACTTATGTTGAGAAAGAGTAACTTCTTATTTAAAAAAATTCTTATAAAACAAAAGAAGTGTTATAGATGAAGATAAGCCGTGCTATATTTTCCTTTAGGGAAAGTAATTTTTAGTTTCATTCAGTGCAAGCAAAATAAACACTTTACTACACATTTAATGTTGCAAAGCAAAATGGTAGGATTTCATATCTTCTGTCGCCATATTGCCACACAGTTTTCCAGTTTTTATCCACAACATTTGGATTGGCAGTGCTCTTAGAATTTTGCATATTACTGCCAGTTAGAAGATTAATTTTGTACAAAAATGATAAAAAAATAACCAAGGCTGATGCAGAAAAAAAAGTTAGCTCTGATTCAATATAAAAATAATAAATAAAACTTTGTTTCCAGTTCCTGAGTGAATATTTCAACACAAGACAGCTTATTTTCATACTTTCCTGATAGTGAACAAAATTTATATACTATGTTTTGTAATACTGAACACTGTTGCTATAAATAGTAGCTTTGGATATTTCTTATTTTAAAGTTCCACACCACAGTGAAGTTAAATTTATCAAATTTTGAAGTTATTACTTTAATATGACACACTCACACATGTAAAAGTTGCATCATCAACATATCTGAGGTTATTAGTGGTGGCCCATCTTCATTTTGAGAAAGAGTTTTAAAATTTTTTGTTATTCTGTACCAGATTTTTAATTTCTACACAGTAAAAGGTAACTTGGCAAGTGTCTTGGCTTTATAAAGATTTGCACTGGGGACAAAGAACCGTAATTCCTTTCCATAACTCTTCATTGAATATGCGCTAATATACAGTGATACCAGGTAATTCCAGTGGTGGTAGTTAGCTAGTACAGCTTTGGAATCAGTTGTTTGATAGCAAGACAACAGGGATAAAATTATTTTTATTTTACGTGTGGAAGTGATTAATTTACTGACCCCAAAGTACTGGAACATTTTGTATACATTCTGTTATTTTTTAAATTTCATACTTCCTCTCCCCATAGGATATGTGAAGCCCCTTCCACCACAAAAGTGCAGACCATAAAGAAACACAAGTAACCTGCAAATTTTGGCTGTTATGTCACCAGCTCAGGAAAGGGTTTATACAGATGCACAGAGTAAAAACATTAGCATTTCTTAAAAATGCACTAAAAATATGGCTTTTTTATGTATTAGAAAGCTTTTAGTTCCACCAATAACAAGACTTTTTATGATTTATATGAGCAAAGTTAAGGAGGATTTCTTAATTTCATTCCAAATGTAGGTTACTGTTTTCAGGACAGCACAGAGAGAAAGAAATCAAAAACCAATATTCTTACACAAGATTTGAAACTGGCCCATGGCACAAGGAGTTATCCTAAATATTGTAATAAGTGGTTGGCTTTGAATAGCAAAAACAATGAAAAAGAGAATACAGTGGGTATTAGATGAAAACAGGAAAACACTGTCAATTTTACACTTCCATAATCAAATCAGCTGCAAACTTTTTCTAGGCAGAAACTGATTAGGGTTTTGAAATTAAGAATAAATATTCCACTAAAGAAAATTACATCTCATTAAGAAATGCAGAAATAAATTCACATGTTAGTTATCTCTTGCTGATATGCATACAGTGGGGAAGGGGGAGGATAAGTTGTGTAAATTAGTGGACAATTTTAAAATTGTGGGAAAATGTTGAACATAAGTTTAGGAAAATAGCTTACAAAACTTCAATATCCTACTACACATAAAGACATGCTAACAAGTGAATTGAATAAGTAGGTATGTTTTCTGACTTTTCATCAACTTCTCATAAACTTACCCTCCAAATGGATATTGGATTATGTATCTGACCTGATACTACAGTTCTGGACTAACTGAACCTTGTAAAAAATAAATAAATTTGAGGACAGAGAAATGTTTAGATTTGAAAGCATATTGGATACTTACCACCAAGCATTAACAGTTTATTTTGAATGTATGGGTATTACAGTGATACTGAAAATGCATTGCAGTTAATGAATTAAGTGTTTCATACCACATTTGATCATAAAAAAAAATTCAATTAGTGCTCTGCTTTTATTTTTTGAACAGATAGATAATTTAAACAGAATTATTAAATCGGTGCCTCCATGACAGGAAATTGAAGGGGGGTTGAATTTGATCATGATCACTGATAAATTTATGGTGATTAGAAATAAATCAGGCTTGTGGAGCATACAAGCGATGACAGAATGTGCATAAACTTTTGCAATATTTTCTTGATAAAATACAGCATTTTTTTTAACAATAGAGACGAACAGTTAACTTTAACCTGTTGAGGGCGATGTGCCTCATATGAGGCCCGAACAGTCTTGCACCCGGGGACCACGTGCCTCATATGAGGTTTTCACACTTTCCACATTGTGTGTGCAATTGTTTGCATGCGGAGGGGGCCAATGCGTTGTATTACCACTCCTGCCATCTCAAGGATGGTAGATCAAGTACCATGCACAGTGCTTGCACCACACGAGAGGGGATGCTGCAATGGCCAAAATACCTAGTCCTCAACAGGTTCTTTTTTTTTTTTTTTTTTGATTGGAGGTTTAACGACTACCGTGAGCAACTCAATGGGCTATAAGCAGTCGCCCGTCCCTAATTTAGGGTCACTGGTTCCAGGGAAGGGAGAGAGCCAGTGCCGTAAGACAAACACAACATCCATGCCTGACCAGGATTCGAACCCGGACCCCTTACGGACGAATGATCAGAGGCCAACGCCTTAGACCACTGCGCCACCGGGGCGGCCCTCAACAGGTTCAACTTGTGAATACTTACAAGTGAATAACTTTGACGACATTTGTGATTTCTGAAAAGTTTCACTGGTGTTATTTTGGGCTAGCCTTCTGATTATTAGCTCTTCAAGTTGTTTTCATGTGTTGCTCTGCTTAGGTTACAGTGGACACCTACCATCGCAGGGTGAAGGAACTAACTAGCACAGCCGCTTTAGAAAAAGAAAACCTAACAAAAAATGAATCAGAACTTTTCTTTTATGAAAAATAATGTATTGACAACATTGACAACTTTTTCTTGAGTCATTTCTTGAACTGTGTGCACTTAATAGTGTCAATTAACAACAAATGAGGGCAAAAGAACAAAGCAGCATTGCATAAAAACCTTAATAAAATACCCTCCCCCCAACAGCAGCACTTGATATTATTTAAAATTTCATTTCTATAAAACAAATTTTTTTTTCTTTATGAACTTGCTACTCACTAAGATAGAAATTATTCCTATTAGGAAAAAAAAAATACTTCACATGAAAATGTAACAGCAGCACTAGTTTCTTCACCCTGTGATGGTGGGTTTTTGCAATGTCATGTAAACAAAGCAGAGCAACACATAGAACTACATGGAGTTGATAATCAGAAGGGTAGCCTTATTTTGATTGACAGATTTTTATCTTCACCTTGCTCTCTTCTTACTTCCACATTTATTGTACTTTTCAACTTTGTCTTTTAATGCACAAAAATAATGCTATACTTTCATATTGTATGAACTTTTATTTCACTTTCGTTTTGCACTCCTCAAAATAACAACCCCTTATTTTTTTTTATACATACTGTGAAAAGAAAAAACCCCTTCTGAAGCATTTAGTGATAAGTTTTTTTCTCTCTGTTTTGTTTTGTTATGATTCCTTGCTATGTGTTCTGTGTATGTACTTTCTTGTTATCCTCTTCACCTGTGTAATGTCAATACTTTATGTTTATAGTGCACATTCTCTGTCTTGCCTGTCAGTCTTTCATTTGCATGTTACCCAGTGCACCCTTTATTATCTTTTTAGGGTTGGTTAGGGTCCAGCACATCCCTTTGCTTCAGGCTGTATGTATGACATGCACTGCACTCACATTTAAGTGATTTTCAGGTATGAATGCAAATTAAAAATCATTGTATATTATTGTTTAAGTGACCTAAGGGCACCATGCACTTTTAAAACTTGCTGAATGGTAATCAGTCATGTAAGTGTGAATAAACAGGAAATATCCACATAGCTGCTGAGTACATTGCCAAAGTAAAAGCATTTAATGCTCATTAAGGTTTCTTTTAATGTGGCCAAACTAGGTGAAAATCCTCCAAATACTGAATAAAAAAGTCATTGCTCTTTCCACATTTTAGCAATACACAGCAACCGAAAAATTGATATTCGGCCATTGCTGAGGAACCCCAGATATCTCAATATCCAGCCAAGGGTGTTAGCCTTACACCACGGTGGCCAACAATAACAATCCACGGCACTATGTGTTTTTCTGTCAGCTTCCGACACCATAAATCCATAAGATGGGCTCTGATACTGAGACGTCTCCATGTATTTTATATATATATTTGTCTCCATATAATTGTTATTCAGCCATTCCTCAGCAGTGCCCGAATAACAATATTTTGGTTGTTGTGTGTTGCTAAAACATGGAAAGAGTGATGCCTTTATTTATTCACCGACGCCACATATTTGGAGGATTTTCACTTTGGATTTAACTGCTATAATTAATATATAGCCAGTGCCGTTAATGCCCACCAGATCAAGACGTCTCAGTAGCTGAGCCCATCTTACGGATTTATGATGTCACTGACAGAAAAACACACGGTGCCGTGGATTGTTGGACACCGTGGGGTAAGGCTAATGTGCTCGGCTGGATATCGAGAGATCTGGGGTTCCCCCAGTGGCTGAATAAAAATTTTTTGATTGCTGTGTGTTGCTAAAACGTGGAAAGAGTGATGTCTTTATTTATTGGCCAAACTAGGGTTGAACTGAATGTGGCTCTCTATATAAGCATAGTGCAAATAAATACAGGGTTAAGAAGATGGTAGTGCAGAACATGCTAAGTTATGTATAAAAGTTTTAAGGCAAATATATTTCAGCCATTACTATGGCCTTCATCAGTGCAACTATGATTGGTTTCGTTGCCAGATTGGAAAGGTAAGTTTTGTAATGGTAACTCCGGGTGAAGTGATGCAATGAGGAATTTCCAGATGTATGGAACGAAAATGGGGAGCTCAGAGTTGCAATTTTTGGAAAATAAAATTTCCAAACTTTCTCTAAACCTCAGAGCATACCGATTTCTGCTATTCTGCTTTGGTCAGATACAAAAAAGTTTGCTCCCTTCCAAAATCGGTATGCTCAGAGGTTTAGAGAAAGTTTGGAAATTTTATTTTTTCAAAAATTGCAACTCTGAGCTCCCTCATTGCATCACATCACCTGGAGTTACCATTACAAAACTTACCTTTCCAATCTGGCAACGAAACCAATCGTAGTCGCACTAATAAAGGCCATAGTAATGGCTGAAATATATTTGCCTTAAAACTTTTATATGTAACTTAGCGTGTTCTACACTACCATCTTCTTAATTTGTTTGTTAGTTACGTGCATTGCCTACCACTCTTTTATAAATACAGGGTGTTTGCAAAGAAACTTTACATCTTTTTTTATAAGAAAATCCACATAGGGTACATGTAATGCCTTTCTATCAGCAGAAGCAGTACACATCAGCAGTGGTAGTATTCGGCAGCAGCTAAAAAAAAAGACCCCGCGTATCCCACCAAACAAACAGCAGGACCTCCCTTTGGAGAGTCGGCATGGGATTCTGTTTTGGGTTTAACCACTGTTTCCAGGCACTGACATTGTCACACAAAACCCATTTAT
This sequence comes from Macrothele yani, assembly GCA_039090855.1. Classification (NCBI taxonomy): domain Eukaryota; kingdom Metazoa; phylum Arthropoda; class Arachnida; order Araneae; family Macrothelidae; genus Macrothele; species Macrothele yani. Next base: position 23,254,429 of record CM077001.1, on the reverse strand, counting down.
TGTCACCTGTCACAATGCAGTTCAGGAATGGTTCAACTTGGTCACATGCAAGCAGGGAAATGCATGCACTCGTGCATCTGCTCAACTGTGAGTTGATGGGGTACCCAAACTTCCTATTTGTACACCTTTCCAAGTTGATGCAGGTGAATGCTAATACTCATGTGGGTAGTCCCCAGACGTTCAGCCAACTCCTTTGTGGTCACATGTGGGTCAGTCTCCATTAAGGTCCTCTGTCTTTGGGACGGTCCGACAGGTCAAAATTTCCCCCTCGAAACCATTCAAACCAACAACAGCACTGACAATGTGTGCCATTGGGGTACACACTGGTAATGTTCTTTACAGCATTTGCACGGGGTGCTGCTGCTGCTGCGACAAAACTCGTACAGCATGCAATAGCAGATGTCCTCCTTTTCGTAGGCGTAACCACTGGGGGTCAGGACCCCCAGATTTTCAGACTTCTGGATCCCCAATGTAAAGACCCCTCAAATTTTTTGGGAATGTGATATAATGCACACTTTTTTATGATGTGAACTTACTAAAATTTAATAATATAAGATTATAATTTTTTGTATAATGTGTACTTAATAAAACAGTGATATCAGTTCCTAATAAGCAGTTTTACAATTTTGTGATTTACATTTCTGCTCTACCTATCATAGTTTTACAGTTGTGTTCGTGACGTTCCACAATTTGCAAACAGAGTCACCTATGTCGCGCCCGTTAGATCGTGCATCAGCAACTGCTTTGCTCGTGCGTGTGTATGGGAGAGGTTCCAAACTCTTATCTTATGCAGTATGTATACAGTACACATATCATGTGTGTATGTGTGATTGCCCCCCCCCAGATTTTGAAACATGGTAATGCCACTGTTCCTTGTCCACTTTCATGTTGGCTGGTGCTTACACTCTTTGCCTTCTGACAGCTAACTGCCACTGACTTAAGCCACCTACTTGCTGATGCCTTGCCAATGTGATGTGCAGTCTTAGTGGCCAATGTGCACTGTGGCCAGAGCTTCAACTTCGGGTACCTACCTTGTCATTGGACATAATGTTCTTTCCAACTCAATACACAAGTGAAAAATGGTCAATAGCACATTAATTGTGATGTTAATACATTGCTTTGAAATAGGTGTATAGTTAATTTTTGAATACTCAGAGCTGAAATGATAATTCATTCAGATGGTCAAAATAATAACAGGAATTCCTCATGGGGTGAATAAAAGACATGATTAATCATTAACATGTTTCGGTTAAAAATAAATGTCATTTGATGACATACAAGTTAGAAAAAGTATGGATAAAATAGACACAACAAATTAGTACATATACTTAGTTTAGTACTCTCACTACAGCAAACTTTAGAGATTTGTTTTCTTTATGGACATCATTCTTTTTCCCAGTGACTACACATGGGTATAATAGATGGAGTTGAAAAGAAACTAACTGGAAAACAATCCATGTATACATAATTTGGGGCTGCAGAGAGCACAGAGTAGATTGGTGAATTTTGAAATAATTTTTTTTTAATTCTTCAGATAAAAAAAAAAAAAAGAGATAATTTGGATTTAAAACAGTGAGGCAAACATATTACTTGGAAACAAGAAGTATGCAATGCACACATATAACAAATAGATGAAGGTAGTTGGATAAGTGCACTAGTTATGCTAAGATTCTCAGGTGTTTCTTTGAAAAACAAAATGAACAGAAATGAACAAGTTTCTGACACCTCAGTTAGAATATAATACAACTGCAAAAGTGGAGTTTATCTTAGCCACAGCAGTTCTTTCTGGTACTGTGTGACAATAATAGAACAGCCATGAAAATGGCACTTGCTGCTGCAGTGTACTTTGCAACAAGCTTGTGCCATAAAGCAGAAAAAACAAATGTGTGTGTGTGTGTTTGGGTCTTCCGGGGTCAGAAATGCACATAGACAATCAACAGATGTAAATTCAGCATGAAATTTAATTAACTGATCTACTTTGGAAATTACATGCTATACATCATGTCAAATTTAATTTTGCTTTATTTTGTTTTCTAAATTCGGACTTTGAAAGATAACTGTGAAAGATGAATGTTCTTTTCCACAGTTGTCCTACAGTTGTAGCATCATAGAATGCTAAAGATTGAGGATCAACTGTATAAAGATATGAAATGTAGCTGGTGTAGTTTCTCAGTTTCTTAGTCTTCTGGAATTATGCATCCTCATGGTGCTTAAAATGCTTTCTTTAGAGTGTTTGGAATATCTTTTTACTAGTATTTGAATTATCAATAATTATCAGTTTTTAAAATAATTCATATACATTTTTTAATTCATCACTAGAAAGGTTAAATTGTGTCATAACACTTTTACTTTCATTTCAGCTTCCTTGGCTGCGAAGTTATGAAACTTCTGGGAAGACCAGTGTCCACTGGATGTACAGGACAGCTACCCTTAGTCTGCACTCTCTGGTTGAAAGTGATGATACTTTCAATACCTATGAGAACTGCTTCTACATTTGAACTAGTCTTTGGAAATAACCAACCAGCCCATAGGCAGCTCTTGTTTGTGTTGAGGGGTACCTCTGCTGTTGCCATGAAACATTAGTAAAGTACAGCTTGTTTGATGCCCTGGTGTTTCAATATACATTATGTCAAACATGTAGCAGCTGATTTATTAAAATTGTGCATTTGATAACTACTGAGGTAGGCAAGCACAGTAAGGTGATCTGTGCAGCTCAGTATTACCCCCATGTTTCACCTGTTTACTCTGTGAATTTGAAAGTTTGATATTCATAATAAAAAAAGACAAGTAATGAAAAAAAGCTGTATGGTATATGATTAAGCCCAAAGTGCTTCATATGCCTCCTCCTCTCAATTTAAAAAGAAAAATGGTGAATTTTTTTATTGTTAATTTGATGGATGAATCTCTGTTTTGCAATGAATTTAAAAGAAAAAAAATAATGAGCAATATCAGAACTTTGTGAAACTGAAAGGACAGATTCCAGCTGAAAACAAGATAGAGGGAGAGAAACCCTAGTTCTGTATAGTAAAATTTTGTCTTCCCTCTGCTCTATCTTATTATTTGTCCTGCCAAACAGTAATGGTCTAATTTTCAGTATGCCATTATAATTAACTTCTATTCTTTTTCACATCCTGCAATTTCACCTACATGTTTGGCACAATCTATTTAAATGAAAGCCAGAGGCTAGCAGAACTCTGTTTTTGTGATGGAAGTCAAGTGAATGGCACACAAAGGAAAGGAAAGGGTTTTGTCATATATTACAGAGGAACTTTTCAAGTTTTCCTCTGTTGCAAAGTAACTCTTGATGTGCATTTCTGATACAAAGAAGCAGTACAATATTTCATTTTGTAAAAAGACATTATTCAAGGCACTGTGGAGAAGACATTGGTGCATAAAATATGTATCAAGTGTGAATTCAGAATCAAACCAAAACAGGAACTCTGTGATAGTGTATAAGTAAGTACTAGTGGAACATGAAAGTAAATATGCTGATGAGTTTTGCAGCTAGTCAGCAAATTGTAAAGTTATTAACCTGACAGAAAGAATGGTCAGGTACAGAGTGTTAATTTTTTTTCTTCTTCTTTGGTACTGATCTTGCACTTTTCACAAATTTCTGCCATGTTCATTTAGACTAAGGATTAGTCTTATTACACAACTACCATAAAACTTAAAATATTTGAAATTCTATACCAGTTCCTTTAAAAATCAATAAAATGCTTGAAGTGCAGATTTTTTTTTTCATTTCCAGATTTGAAAACAGCTGCATTTTATGCTGATATAAATATTTGATATTTGCATTTAGCCTTTATAAGAACTGTGACCTCTCTCTTTCTATGGCAGACATTTCATTTCTGTGTATACAGCGATAAGATAGCTAGTCCATATGCACATGCTTCTCTCACTTACTGCAGTAATTTTTCATTAGATGTAACCAAAGTTTAGAATGTAGTACTTATCACTGTTTTTGTACAGCAATGTGCTATGCTTGGTTTCACTTACTGGATGCACAACTTATTAGCATGAAAATAAATTGTATTGCATTAAAATTTATTCGATTTAACTATGGAATAAATGTTCAGAATTTGGTTTTAATTTCTGCCATCTTTGATGCTGCAATGCATAATAAACCTGAAATTTCAAGATAACAAAATAATTTTAGCATTGTGTTTGTACATTTGGTAACCAAACACTGTGTAACAAATTGCATGCTAAGAAGGGAATTTTTTTTTATAAAACTGAGGTAAATCTATTTCATTTAAAAAGCCGATGTGAAAGCAAATCATATTCAACCTACCAGTGATGTGACGTTTTTCTTTTTTTGCAGTGGATGATAAGTTTACTTAAAAAATTGTTTTGATATGCATTCTTATTTTGCTTTCTATACAGATTAAACCAGTTTCTGAAAATGTAGTTTTCTCACCATTTGTCATCACAGATTTAAATTGGATAATTGAACTGCATGATTAAAAAAAAAGCTGGTTTCATGATACATCATGGAAATCAAGTATCAGATTTCATTAGGTTTTTTGAAAGTGTAAATTTTAGCAGTACCTGATAAATCATATATACTGGGTCTGTTGTGAATAATTCACTAGCATTTGATTGCAAACCCTAGCTCACTATTTTGCAAGAAATATTGCTTATCTCAAGTGATTTGTATTGTGTTGCAATTGGAAACTAATTTTTAACAATATAAGAAAGCGAAGTGTGACAAAAAGATGTGCATGTGATTAATGAGAAGAAAAAGTCTAATGTGGAACTAGGACAATTTTATACCATTGGAGTATCTTACTGCAAAGGTTTTATTATTATTATGGAGGATTTAGCTGGGTTTTCTATTACATAGCAATCTTCTTTACATATGCTACCTACATGACAGATTTTCCTTTTCTGCTTTTATAGTGTGCATGACAACATTGTTCATCACAAGAAAGTTATGCAGCAGTAAAGCTCTGTAGTAAGCTTGCAAGTGTCAGATCAGCAGACCCCTTGCTGATATGAAGAAGTACTGTTCAACAGCAATAACCCATAATGGGGGCAAAAATTTAGGGTATCTCTGCCCCCTAATTTCTTGCTGTTTATGGATTTCCTGAATATCAGACAGTACAAAATGTACTCCATTTTTGGCATTAGACACAGAACTTAATTTTATGACCATCCAGATAAAGCATTTGTGTGTGTTTAAGATGAGCAACTTGAAGACAAAAATATGCCATTTATGATTGAAGTCTTCTGGCCCTCTGTCTCCAAATATGAACAGCTGGTTTATCAGTTGTAAATGAATACCAAGAACGTTACCTGAAACCCCTGTGTAATGGAATACCAATTTGCATCTTGCCATCCAATTGGCCATTTTATTCGGATCTGTCGATGTCAATTGCCTGATAACCTCTCCTACTGAAGATTGTTTTGCTATTAGAGCTCAATATATGTTCTGATTTGCACCAAAATTCATTCAAAAAGGAACTGCAAGACTTTCCCCATTGTTTTTAGATAGACACCAAACTGATGCAATTTCAATAGTATTTAGAAATTTAACACAGAAATGCAACATTACTGATTTTTTATTACAGTTTTTGTCAGAATGGATAAAATCTCTATTTAGAATTGCTATCCAACATATTATTTGTCCTACAAGTATTAGTTTGACATCACACACTCAAAGCAAAATTGACAAAGTTTTGTGAGTTTCGGCCTTATGCAAATTTAATTCAAATGAAAATTGAAAACCTTACATAAAAATAGACTTATTAGTTATGTGTTCACGCTTGTGACATAACTACTGAATCACAGTTATGTCTTCATATCCCTAAATAAAGGGACAAAAATGTCAAGAGTGGCTTTCTTCCCATGAACACAGCTTTAACTGAATTTTGATTGGTTCTTCAGGAAACTACACCACTTAGTGCCTTAATTATTTTTCATATAACTGAGATTGTTTGTATAATGTGAGGTAATTATTAGTTATATTCTTTATTATATGGACCAAAAATTTTCTTGCAATATACTTTATGTTTGAGCATTCTGAATGCATTTGTCTTTTAGTGAAGAATATCTGCACATCTTTTTCAAGTTGTATACTGATTTTTCTTTCACCAAGCAATTCTGTTATAAATTATTTTTTACTCTAGTAATCTGCTCCTACTATTAAAGAAAAAAATTCTTTCCTGCCATAAGTAATTTGAGGGGACAAAATTGATAACATTTCTTTCATTTCACCATCAAATCCTGGAAATTTAACTGAAATTAATTTTAATCTTTTGGTAAACCACAACTACTTTTACTATTTAAATTACACCTGGTCATCTTGCAACAGTAAGTACATAAGGTAGTTAGTACAATTAATTATTTTTGAATGTCTAAAAGTATAGCACTTTTCATTTTCTCTCAAGTTCTGAAGGAAATTTGTGTTTAAAAAAATCACAAACATTGATTGTGAAGGAAAATAAAAAAAGTGAAACCTAAGATATGATTAAATTGTAACCAAAAGATGAAATACTACTGCTTCTACAAATCACGTTACAACACACAATGTAGTGAGAAAGTAAAATTAGGATTTTTTTCTTTAAAAATGCCTATACATTTACTAAGAAGTATTTATACAAAAACAGATGCTTGTTGCACTGCTAAAATATTCACATTAGCTTAATATTTATTGCACTACAAATTCAAGGTTAATTTCTTAATCATTAGTCAGATTTTTTCTTCATTGCATGGACCAAAAATATTCTTGATGTATTTATTTTTATAAGAATATTGCCTTTACATAGCATGAGCATGTTGAAAGTAAAAATTAAATTTGCACTGTAGCTTTAATTCAAAATTAGTTACTATATATTACAAAGACAAGAATTAATCAGTATATTACTTCAGATGCTTGGATATTCTTCACTGCATGTTGATTAATACCTGTGCCTAGAGGTTTTATTTAACACCTTAATGAATTAGTGTTGTCCAAGCGAAAAGATTTTTCAAATAATTATGTACAGAAATTTTGTAAATTTTTATATTTTGATCATATTTCACCAGATTGTATATAGTTATTTTTATACATTTTGTTCATTGCAGTGTGTAAATGCCCATTATCACGAATTTTAAAACTGTAATAAAATGTTTTATTCATCCAGTTGTTTTTTTATTTGTTGCTGTGAGTTAAAGATATAACATATACAAACACATTTGTCCCTGAAGAAGTTAGCTCCTCAAAGAAGGAAATGTTCTGAGTTTGAAATACATTCACTGACAATGAAGTTTGTGCACCACAAAGGAAGTGTCGGATTGAACTGAAATTTTATGGACATAATGATACAGATGAATGATACACGTTTGCAAAAACAGAGCTGCAGGACAATTACAAAGGGATCTGTGGCACTCAGTCCAGTCATCTTTAATAGTGTGTCACACCACCTCATGCGGCAATACATGCTGCAATATGGTCCGGCATGGAGGCGAACAGACGCCTGATGTTGTCCTGCAGCAGACTGGCCCACACGCGCTGGATGGTGTGCTCCAAATCCTGGATAGTGCGGCACAGCGGCAGCTGACGTTTCAACTGGTCCCGACACATGGACCAGTTGAAATGCCAGCTGCAGGCCATGGAAGTTTCTGGACATGACGTGGGCAGCCCGAGCCGTGTGCGGGCAGGCATTATCCTGCTGGTGTAGCGCACCTGGAATCCCGGCCAGGAATGGGAGCACATGGGGCCGTAGGATCTCATCCACATATAGCTGGCCCATCAATGATTCACGTACCACTACTAGGGCTGATCAGCTATCATAGGCAATGGCTCCCCAGACCATAATGCTTGCAGTGGGGGAGATGTGGTGCTTAGTAGTGAGGTTGAGATTGTGCCATTGACCTGGAGACCTCCACACCCGGGCACAATGATCATCTGTCCCCAAAATGAAGCGGCATTCATCGCTAAACACCACATGTTGCCAGTCTGTGGCATTCCACATCGCTCTGGCCCGGCACCACTGCACATGGAGCCGGTGATGTTCCGGTGTAAATGACAGCACACGTAAGGAGCGCTGGGATCAGATTTGCTTCCACGAGGCGTTGGGAAATGGATCGTGGGAACACAGGCACCGCTACATCTACCTGTATAGTGGACTGGGTCCCCGTGGGATCCATTCGTGCCTGGTGCACGATCCGTCGATCCTCTCTACCGTGTGGCAGTGCCATCACATGTTCACTGCTCCCAACACAGTCTGAAGGTATGGACAGAACGATCCACATGGTGGGCTATACGGCGTGCCAACCACCCTGCAGTTTTCAGCCCGATGATCATCCCTCTCACAAAGTCCGTAAGTTGCATAAATCGACGTCTCTGGCATCTACCGGCATTCTTGTCACTCTGTACTCTTGCTTGCATTCACCGTTGCTTTTCGCTTTCGTGGGGCATTGACTACACACCGGTTTATAAGGCTGCTGGTTCGTGCTTGCAGCACCACCACAGGGTGTGCGGTCATGCACACTTGCACCAAACGTGGATCATTTGCATACCAGCATGCACTCTAGCTATTTGCAAAGTTTCACGGTTGTAACATACTTTCTTCTAGGTGCACAAATTTCATTGTCCACGAGTGTATTTTTCAGGGATATAGATTATTTTTATTTTTGGTTGTGACCTACATGGAGGAAGTAACTTTGTTTCAGATATCAAAGTATGTGTGTTTAATATCAGCAGTTATCAGCACTGGTGCTCAAAATTAAAGGATAACTTTTAAAGTCATACATAAGTCCAAGTATTTGAGGAAATTTAAAGGAATTTGGTAATGAGGTTTATTACGAGGGTTGTACCAAAAGTAATGCAAAAGTGGGCATAACTGTTTTATTAACTGACAGAGGTCGTTCAAATTGCCCATTTTGGCAGAGTAGCTCTTCCTCTATAGTAACCCTTATTCTTCATTGGGCCGCCCCTGTGGCGCAGTGGTCTAAGGCGTTGGCCTCTGATCGTTCGTCCGTAAGGGGTCCGGGTTCGAATCCCGGTCAGGCATGGATGTTGTGTTTGTCTTACGGCACTGGCTCTCTCCCTTCCCTGGAACCAGTGACCCTAAATTAGGGACGGGCGACTGCTTATAGCCCATTGAGTTGCTCACGGTGGTCGTTAAACCTCCAATCAAAAAAAAAAAAAAAAAAATTCTTCATTGCCAGTAAATAATGGATTCCAAGCAGAAGCAATATGTCGTCATTGAGTTCTTGACGAAGGCTGTCCAACATCCACAGAAGGCTACAGAATGTTTATGAAGATGACACCATTGACAAGAGTAATTAATGTGCACAGATGGATGAAGTTTAAAGAAGGGGAAATTGTTGCAAATGTTCAAGATAGAAAAATAATAATTTAATCATCCTACCTTGAAGATATGAAGAAAAGAAGGGAAAGGCACTATAAAAGGGTTAACCTCATCTTTATTTCTTGAAGTATTGAAGGCTGGTACATGTATCACTTGTCATGACATCTTGACAAAACTTAATGTGGTACATATATCAAAAGCTACTGTGACTATTCTAAGCCACAAAATAATAGCTATCATACATAGACTCTTCTACTCTCAAAATGCCATTTCCTCTGATACATCTACTTATCTGCACAGACACAGACTAGAAAAACACAGCCGCCCCGGTGGCGCCGTGGTCTAAGGCGTTGGCCTCTGATCATTCGTCCGTAAAGGGCCCTGGTTCGAATCCCGGTCAGGCATGGGTGTTGTGTTTGTCTTACGGCACTGGCTCTCTCCCTTCCCTGGAACCAGTGACCCTAAATTAGGGACGGGCGACTGCTTATAGCCCATAGAGTTGCTCACGGTGGTCGTTAAACCTCCAATAAAAAAAAAAACACAGACACCATCTCTTAGTGTTGCCATATGCATTTTACTTATCTCATTCTTGCAGTTATGGTTAGTGCCACAGATGTGTGTACAGGCAACTGGCCTAATGTCAACATACACACACCTGGTTTGACATCTTCTAGGAAGGCAACTAGCCTGACCTACAATTAATATCAAACCAACATCAGAATACACACACACATATATATAATATACAGAATACACAAAACTATTTACATTTTGGCAACAGAAATCAGCATTGAAGACAAAAACCACGCAGTGGGAGACCATCATCTGTAACCAGTGAGTAGATTAATTGATTCACACGGAGAGACAAGTCACAATCCGTGAGCTTGTTGCACAACTGGACTGTGGTCACAATGCCATACAGAAGATGGTAGAAGACTTAGGGTATCGGAAAGTGGGTACCTCGACAGTTTACATCCAATTTGAAAGAGAGAAGGGTGAAATCTGCTCTGATCTGCTGGAAGCATTTGAAGACACATTTTTTTCTGATCTGGTGACGGGATGAAACGTGGGTGTATGTTTACGATCCAGAAATGAAGAATCAATTTATGGAATGATGTCGCACCTCTTCACCAAGGCCTAAGAAGTTCAAGAGCCAGTGATCGACACAGAAAGTCATGGTGACTGTTTTCTGGGATGACGGGGGTGTCATTCTCTTTGTTTTTATAGAACGTGGCCATGCCCTGACCAGCAAGCGGTACATTGAGACACTCGAGCAGCTTAGAGAAGCCATAAGGAGGAAGAGACCGAACAATAATGCTCACAAAGTGCTCTTAAAACACTATGCCTTGAATCCTCATTCATGTACTGCCGCAAGCTCCAAAAAGAGTTGCCTAGTAGACATCACTCTGTTTCATCTGGCAGTCAGATTCATATAACTATTGTCAGTAGCAGTTGAGGCTTTAAGACAGCCTTGTTCTGGTCAATGACAAACATCTCCTGTGTAATGAAACTGTATCCAGAGTCTTGACAGGACATTTTGTGGAATATTCAATGCTCTGATAATTTCCATTCTACTGTTGAAAATCATCCACACAATGTCCTCGTAACATAATCAGTCACACATGCCACTGAAGTGAAGGCAACAGTTGCCTAGAACAGATGCAAGTACACTGACATGTCTGTCCAACGCAATCCTAATTTGCATATTTTTGGCATACTTAAGTAAATGCAGGACAGTCTTCCGCATAATTAAATTCATGTGTTTTCCAATTTTTTCTGCATTATTTTATGTACATTGGCAGCTATATTTGTTTTTGTAGATTTTCCTTTAATTTTGAACACCAGTATACATGCTGATGACTTAGTACTATTTTCTACGAGTTTAAAAAAATACAGCATAATGCATTAGTTGAAGATCTGTCAATAATTTGGGTTGAAGGTTAGTATTGAATCTAAATCAATGGTTCTTAGTTGAACTTCTCAAAAATGAATTTTGTAGAATGGGACAAGCCTAGAACATGTAAGAATTTTATTAATAAGGAACTCCACAACAAAGAAAAAGTATGAGCTGAATGAGAATATTTTCACCAAGCAAGAGGTTAGCTATGGAACTAAACTTGTTATGTACAAGTTGTCTGAAATGATTTGGGCTCTCCTCATTTGCAGTGATTTTATTATCTTTCAGCCGAATACTACACAACTGCTAGTTCAACATATTCCTCTCCTAGCACAATATATTGCTGTCATCTCTTTGGAAACTCCTGGATGGTTTTGTGGAACCGTTCTTTACAGGTGTTGCGATGCCACTCGACAAATGTCTGTAGACCTTTTCGAGATGGAAATCGTTGACCACGTAGTACACCTTCATGATGTTGAGCATAGTGTAGCTTGATATTACCATGTCGGGTAAATTACAAAGGATGGCACAACAGTGATATTAACCCTTTAATAATCGTACCCCCAAAATGCCTGTGCATGCAGACAAACACACCCATCCAAATTGCCCAGGATTTCCTACTCCCCCCTCCCACATGTTCTTTGAATTTGTACAGCCTTTGTGGGGTTAGCACAAGCCATCCCCAGTCACCATTGTTGCTGTTAAATAAAGTGAACTAGGAGTGGGTTTCTTCTAAGGTGATGTCATTTACTCTCGTGACATTGCATCCCTTCTCCATGGAAGAATGCACTTGATTGCTCCCAGGAAATGTCTGTAAATCAATCTACAGATCAGAAGTCTTGTGTGATGACCCAGCACTAATCGTTCTTTTTGTCAACCTGTAAAAGAGGAGACAGATATTTGAAAAGAGCAACAGGCTATTTCGAGTGCTATGGTACAACACATTTTAGGGTCATAGTCATTAAAGGGTTAATGTCACACATGTTCTTCAACTCATATGTTAGCACACATCGTCATTCTGCAACCAGATTTTGTATGACAATTTTCCCCTTGTGTTATTGCTGGCTGGATTCTGTACCTGGGTTTTGTTTCACAGTAGGTGTCACCAGTAGGCAGCCAGTCCATCGGCAAAGTTCCTTGCAAGTCTCAGAAAAGGGTGGCCATTTGCTTTTCCTCAGAAGCAGCAGTTTGTTATGTTTTGTGTCCACAGTGATTTCATTGACTGTCCCTTCTCTTTGGTTGTGTGATAAGAAACCAAGATTTGTTACCTAGACCAATCTTGCAAACAAATCTCTGGTATTTTGGTTGTGTAGTTCTAGCAATTGCCAACAAATGTCCGCCCTTGTCTGTTGCTGCTCAGGTCTCGTGGGACTCAATGCTTCCACCCATACCTTATTCATCTTCAAATCCTTGTGGATGATGTCACAAAGAGTTGATTAACCAAAGCCTGTTTCACACTGCAGTTCATCAAAGGTAATGAGTCAAGCTGCCATGATTATAGCTCATCAAAGGTAATATGTATAGCTGCCCTGATTGCTGCTCATCAAAGGTAATATGTATAGCTGCCATGATTGCTGCTCATCAAAGGTAACATATCTAACTGCCATTATCGTAGCTCATCAAAGTAAAGCATCTATCCACTACGATCAAATCTGATACAATTTGCACTTTGGCTAGTGTACATGATGTTGCAGGACAACTGAGCTTACGCTTTTCTGTGCACTTATGTCCATCTGTGCCAATGATAATTGCCTTCCATTTTGTGACTGTTGTCCATGCACTTCAACTACAAGACTCAGTAAAAATGCAGTTTCCCACTGGTAGGTATGACCAGGGGCATTTGGTGGTGGAATGATATACTATACATTCAATTGACAAAACATTGGAAGTACCTACCTAATTGCGTGTTGGTCCTCCTCTAGCTCAAATAACAGCCTATACATGCCAAGGCATTGACTCCATCAGATGCCGGAGACTTTTCCGGAGGTAATGTCAGCCATGCCGGTTGCAGCATTGTTCACAGCTCTGCACGAGACGTTAGTCCAGGATCCATGGATCTGATGTTTCACTCCTCGGCATCCCCGGACAGCTTCCACAGGGTTTAAATCCAAGGACCTTGTGGGCCACTGGATGGCTCCAAATTCAGCTGGGTGTTCCTTGATCGAACCACGCCTGGGTGGTTGCAGCCCAGTGGGGTAGCGCATTGTACTTCTGAAACAGTTAATCGGCCGCAGGATGTGCAAAAACCATGAACGCGTGTAGGTGATCAGCCAGCAAAGGGGTTAAGAGGACCTCTCCAGACACACTAAGGGACCTAATGTGTCCCATGAGAAGGCTCCCCAAACCATCACAGAGCCGCTGCCACCACCGTGAACAGAGCCAACCTGGCACGATGAGGCCACGACCTTATGCTGTCAACTCCACACCCACACCCTTCCGTCAGCTCAGTACAGCTGAAATCAGGATTCTTCTGACCATATGATGTGGGCCTCATTCTGCATAGGTTTAGTTTTGATGTTCTCAGCACCAGGCGAGGCATAATTACTGGTGACTAGCAGTCAACAATGGCGCACAAGTAGGGAGTCTGCTCCTGTAGCCCAGGGAATGCAGTGAGTGGAGCAGTAAGTAGCGTATGGTATGCAGTCCCCCATGTATGGTATAGCATCCCTACAGAACAGGTATGGCAGGGTATGGAGTGTGTGCTGTATGTTATGCTCACTGACGTTGCTTGTGCTTCCAACATTTAACGTGGATAGGATTTGCACTGCCACTGCCAAGCAGTCAGCCTGAACGAGCCCAGCCATCGACGGCATGTGGTTGGTTGGCCACTGCTTGCTCTCTGGTACATCCATCAATGGTATACTCGCGGTACACCCTCGATATGGTTGCCCTCGGGAACCCTGGGGCGTAAATGATAGATTCATTCGATTATGGGAATCTCTCGAAACATTCGATTACGCCAAATTCATTTGAATGAAAAAAAACTCTGCGTAGGAGCAATCGAGAGACCTTTCAATTGCTCCTACGGTGTCTCATTCGAATGAGTGCATTCGAAAGGCGAAATCACTCTTCTCTTCTTGAGAACATAACTTCCAAGCAAAATCGCTTGTCTATCCGAAAACATCTTGAGAGCTACCGAGATGGTCATAAGTATACTCGTTTTTCGTATGATGAAATTATCTCTCTCGGGGAGGATCACTTGGGTTCCTTCTAACTTCTCGAGTTAGGTTATACTATTTGAAAAAAATTAGGCGTCCTTAGCGTTATTCCATCCAGCGAAAGAAAGCTCTGAGCGTGCAGCACCAGTCACAAATCATTCGAATGGTTATTTCGAATGAATATCTCGATTTATCAAACACAGACGGCGGCTCTAAGCGTATTATGCCATCTACCGGTAAATTATAAAATTAGAAATTGTTCGAATGAACATCTCGATTTGTCAGATCTCTTGATTTTAACCTTTCACTTCTTAAATTCAATTGATTATGCCCAACACTAGTTCTTATCACTTGGGTGATAGAATGGCCCATCTGTCTTGCGCCAACAATGCGCCCACAATCAAAGTCATTCAGATCATCACGTTTACTCATGTTCGTCAATTGCAATACATTGTGGGAAGATCATAGATCATATGTAGAGGATTTTAGGAAGGGAGTGTCTGACCCCAGGTCTTAAACAACCCTAAGAAATAGGAAGCTAGGATATTTGCCCAATAGGAAAGTGACATGGAAGCAAGGTAGAAAGGGGGGGGGACGCCCTTATTTATTACCGAGGGATCAGTACCCGGGGTCCGACTGCTTAACGTGCCCATCCGATGCACGGCGGATATTTAGTGGTTCGAACGTTCGTACCTGCCCAGGATCGAACCTGAGGTCATCAGCCACGAATGTTGACCACTAGGCCACCCGCGGTACACTGTGGGAAGTACGCTCATTGATAAACCTGATTCGACTATCAATCTTAATGTATTAGAAGCTTTCCACATATACCGGAATTCTTCACAGCGTGTCAACGACACGACATCTACTCCATTTCTTTCAAGCGCGTGGAAACAACTTGCCAAAATCCATGACTGTCAGAACTCTGATGATGTCACAATGATTTGAATGTTTACGCTCCATTCGTCCTGATGATGCCGAGCCAATAGCTCTGCGAACTATAGTCGATATATAATAAACCTTTGATTGTGGTAAAAATTGGTATTTTTATTTTATTGCAAAACCCCAAGTTTTGTAGTAAAAAATTATTTATTTATAAAAGCTGTATAGTTGTGGAAGTTACCATTGGTTAGGATGGTTACAGTATACTCACTAGGCAGAACATTAGAGATAGAGGTGATATGGGCAGTTGACATCGGCATCACCCACGCATAGTGGAAAAAAACACAATGGAGCGCAGGCAATAAATAGGCGAACACTGTGGGAAGGACCTGCTGTCCGTCTATTTATTGCCTGCGCTCCATTGTGTTTTTTTCCACTATGCGTGGGTGATGCCGATGTCAACTGCCCATATCACCTCTATCTCTAATGTTCTGTCTAGTGAGTATACTGTGACCATCATAACCAATGGTAACTTCCACAACTATACAGCATTTTATAAATAACTTTTGACTACGAAACTTGTGGTTTTGAGATAAAATAAAAATACCAATAGCAATTAAAATTTACACATAATTTGAAAAGGAATAAATGTTTTTGAACATGGCAAAATACCTATACAAAAAGTGCTAATTTTAGAGTACATAAAATGCAATAGCAATTCAAAAAGTCTCACAATTTTTTTATGTATATTCTTTTAATGTGACATCCTCACACATGCTTTATACATAAAAAATATTTATATTACACTTTTTATCAAATTATGTTCTTTAAGAGCACTTGCATGAAAAACACCATATTCAGTAATTATCCCTCCTGTAATAAGGCTTGCTGGTGTAATATCGAATGCAGGATTCCAACAATTGATACCTATAAAACATTTACAAAAAAGGAGTTATTTCACTAAAAACAGGAATGACTACAAACACAAGAAAACAAGTCTCAAAAACAGATTACAAATGGTAAATCTACACATTGCATTATTTTAAAATGAAAGCAAGTACTTAAGGTTTGAAAAAGTGCATCAATAGGCAAAATGCAATAAAAAGAATGTTTTTCACAGAATAGATAGAAGCAACTAGTGGCATGATAAACTTCATTTAAAATTTGCCTTATGTAAACTGCCAAAATGATTCTTGTAAGACATTTTGGTAGAAATTAATTTTAATCACAATGGAAACAAGAAAATAATTCACTAGCTTACAAGATTAAATTTTTCTTGCCAGAGGAGATTCCTGAGTGATGAGCACGCTGTAAGATGCATCTGTACTGCACAAATAATTGCAACTTTTGCAATATAGCTACATATTAAAACACCCCCATAATATAGAAATCTTTTCCACCAAGTGATGAAATTTGTAATTGTTACTCCATACTCAGTGAATTGTTAAGATTAGCTTCCAGCTGAAAGTCTCACAATTTTCATTCCTGTAATTTAAACTTTAGCATCAGTACAAAGTTTGTCATTTCCTTAGTAAAAGTGAAATGTAATGGATAGAACAAAGTTGTATTCTGAATTCTGAGCTAAACGAAAGTAAATCAAAATCATACTAGAAAATAAAATCTATTGTGCCAAGATATTCAAATCCATTACAAATCAGCATTGGCCAGCAATAACTGGTAAAGTAAACCAAAGACAGATGAAATAATATTAGTCATTCGAATGAAAAAGAGCCAAAAGGCATATAAGAAAGATACTGTGACTTACCTTAAAAATAATCCTTGTGGCTATTAAGGCACTTATCCCACTGTGACACTAGACATTAGATTCCTCATGCGTAGAAGGTGGTGGGTTGCCAGCAGAACTTTCTCGAACAGCATCCTGTGCCTCTTCGGCCGAGTGAAATTTGTGACTCTGCAGAATCTTCTTCAGCTCCTCAAATATGTGAAAGTTGCAGAGGGACAAATCTGGGCTGTATGCTGGACAATTTTCACAGTGTGGGGGAGGGCATTGCCATGAAGAAGAATGATTCCTGCAGTGAGCAGCCCGGGCTGCTTAGACTTGAATGATGCTTGCAGAGATTTGAGTGTGTCCGCATACTGGGGAGAATTTCTGGTGGCGAGAAACTCCATCAACAGGGAGGCCCTTGTGGTTGAAGAAAGTCAACATGACCTTTCGTGCACTTGTCTGCATAACTAGACCAAACACCTGCACGAGGTATAAAACAATATTAAGTGTAGTTGCTATCTATATCTCCCCAAATGGTATTGACTCCAGTACAGACATTTTGAATGGGGGAAGGAGATTGTTCTGGCGGCATTAGGACACTCTGATTGGGACCTGAGATAAAGTAATCTGAAAAGCTAGAGGGCAGTTTCCATTTTTCTGGGAAAGATTTCCCACCTGGACATCCCTATGATTTGATACTTCTTCCAGCTACTGTATTTTCTGAGAATAACACTGTAGTTTCATTTATCTCCTTTGTTTGCTATTGGGAATAATGCAGCACCAAGTTTAAAGCTGCAGGTAAATGTACCACAAAAGAATTTTTATTTGGTGACCATTTTGGCCCATAACTTCATTGATACGGTAGCTTTGATTAAAGATAAATGGTGCAAAAATGGGAGGTTTTAGGAAAACTGTTTAATTTTAATATCCTTGACTGCATAACTCACATCTAATATTAAGTAAATGTTGATTTCGTGTTTACGTTGAATTTCTGTGTTGATTTCCGCTGTCTTTACACGATCATTATTCTAAAAACAGATTAAAATAAACACATTTGACTGTTTAGATGATTTATTGAATTCAACGGACCCATCTTCAAGATGGGTCCGTTGCGGCCTGAAAGTTCTAATGTCTTCTATATGAATTCAAGAAATCATCTAAACAGTCAAATGTGTTTATTTGAATCTGTTTTTAGAATAATGATCGTGTAAAGACGGCGGAAATCAACACAGAAATTCACATCTAATAGCATCAGAGATGAAAGTGTTGTAGATATACAGAAAGTTATACATTGAATGGCAGTCATCGCCTCTGCTTAATTGCTGTACTTGTGTACAACTCTTCCTCCTAGTGGGCAAATGACCTCCACACTCAGTTTACAGAAGATAAGAGGGGTATCAAAGACTATACAGTAAGTGTTTCAGAGAGGGGCGTTTGTTATCAATCCTGGGCAGCAGAAGGTTAATGTCATTTAACCTGTGTTTGACACCTATTATATTAGAAAGAGGGAGACACCATTCAAACTTCAGGTGTGAGGAAGTCTGTGATAGTTGAAGTGCATGCAGTTTTCCCTATTGTTGCCTCACAGACTACTTCATGCAAGGCTGAAAAGGAATCTCCATGATTTACCCTCCCAAATGTGCATTAACAAAAGAAAACTAACTAAAAGAACAAAAAATGCTAATGCATAATTTATTAATCCTAAATAAAGTTCTTCAAACAGTTAAGCCATAAACCTCTTGCATGTAAAAGGAAGGCCAAATTGAATCTTGCTGTTTTCCAAATTTTCTACTCACATATAACCATGCAAGTTTCAAGACTTCACTTGTGCAACTACTACTAGACTCTCATGCTAATAATGAATGAAAAGACAACATTCAAATTATTCATAGCTTAGTGCCCACCATAAACTATTCACGAAAGGATTTGTTTTAACATCATGAACAATGGTTGAAATTTATAATGTTACTGGAAATGGTTACAAGCAGCACCTAGTTAAATGCTGCATTTCAGAGCAGCATCTTTGTAAAATGGAGTATATTGCTGAGGCATAATAATATGAAAATATGGTATTTAGGGCTTAAATTAATCTATTTGATATTAAAAATGCTCACTATCATTGAAAACACACAGCATATTTTTTTAAGCCTGCATTACCAGTTTGGTTGGATAAAACCTGTAATTGAGAATTACAATTCATCAACTCACCAACCCACCCAAGTAACTCCTCATCTTGGAATGTTTTTAGTAACTAAGCTGTTGATATGATGTATCTCTTCAAAGTTTGTTTACAGCCGTATGTGGTCAATTTTGTATTTTCTTCCTCTATTCTAGATGTCGCGGAAAAAGCTTGTTCTCTATAGGTAAGATTTCTTTTTTGCGGAAATCTGAAACAAATTATATGCGTGTCTTTCATTTTGTTTGACATAAATTTGGAATTGTATCAAAATTTAGAATTTAAAATTAAAATCGATTAAACTCTATTTTATGCATTTTGTCTTTAAATTGTTTTGTACCTTTTTTAATGACCTCAGTTGACAATATGCAAGTGTGCAAGTGTCCAGACTACAACATCCTTTCACAGCTCTGATAGCGGGCCCTATGGGCTGCGGGAAAACTCAGTTTGTAAAACACTTACTTTAGCATCAGGGAAGTCATATCTTCCCCTCCCGAACACGTGGTGTGGTTCTACGGGGTTCACCAAACATTGTATGATGAAATAGAAAACGTGACATTTGCGGAAAGCCTCCCCTTCAATTTTCGTGACTATGTGAAAGGAAGAACGCTCTTTGTCATTGACGATCTCATGACTGAATATGGAAGCGATAAAAAATTAACTCACTTGTTCACTAGAGGGAGCCATCATTTCAATGTGTCTGTGATATTCATTACTCAAAATTTTTTTCATAAAGGCAAAGAAATGCGAGAAATTTCCTTGAATGCTCATTACTTGTTTCTGTTTAAAACACAAAGAGATGTAAATCAAATCATCCATTCAGGGAGGCAGTTGTACCCTAGCAAACTTAAATTTTTTCTAGAAGTGTATATGGATGCCACAAAATCCCCTTACAGCTATTTATTGATTGATCTAAAACCCGAGGCAAAGGAAGAATTAAGATTACGCTTCCAGATACTTCCAGGAGACATTTTTTTTTTCTTTGAGGTTTAACGACCACCGTGAGCAACTCAATGGGCTATAAGCAGTCGCCCGTCCCTACTTTAGGGTCACTGGTTCCAGGGAAGGGAGAGAGCCAGTGCCGTAAGACAAACACAACATCCATGCCTCACCAGGATACGAACCCGGGCCCCTTTCGGACGAATGATCAGAGGCCATCGCTGAGACCACTGCGCCACCGGGGCTGCTCCAGGAGACATTCAAGTAGTATATCAACCTCGGTGAAACGAAATAAGTTTCAGTTTTTATCATGACTTTGTCTAAGCAGCAGGTCCAACTTTTACGTATGATTCAACGCGGCACACAAAAAAAAAAAAAAGAAAAAAAGGATTAAAAGACCTATTTTCGAAATGTAGAAAAAATTAAATTAAAGCTATATAAGAAGTTTGTATGAATACGTTAAAAGGAAATGTTCCGCTTACTCCCGCCCAGAAACATTCATTGCAACGGCATAAACACACCTTGTGAGCACTCTCTCGAAAAACGACACCTCTGTATAAAAAGAGGAAACTACTTATTCAAAAAGGGGAATTTTTAGGCGTGTTGATTCCTGCTGCTCTCAGTGTGTTAACGACTCTACTTACAAAATAATGGAATTTGCCAAGAAAATGATTCTGATTCCCGAAGAACGGTTTTCCCGACATATGCGAACAGATGAAACGTTAACGAACTTAGACAAAGAAATGAAAAAAAAATTCTACTAAGCAAAGAGTCTGACGAAGTCAAAGGGAAATTATATAATCAAGTCTTGAATAAATGTATTTGTGTATCCAGTTTTAATTCTACAGTTACATCTCATGAAACCCCATCGCGAACTGAAGAACCAGAGAAACAAGAACATGTTAAAGACGAGAAAGTAAAAGATGTTGTGGAAGACCTTATCGTTCAATCTGTTCCTAACTTGAAATGCTATGCAAGAAATGTGTTGGACGTCTTTAAAACGAACTCTGATATTATTGGATGGAGCCCAAAGGCAGAATTTCAGGTCCGAGGACGCATTGTGAAAAACACGAATATTATTGACCTCATAGACTATGTTTTGAAGCAAGGGATCTAAGCTGCAAATACCTCCTGAATTTGTAAAAACATTAAAGGACATTAATTTGCTCACAAAGTACATTAAAAATTAACAAATGCTGAAAGTTCCTGTACAAGAAGGAAATTCTGTTGTAACTTCTAAACGAAAAAAGACAAATATTGGGTTGTCGGAAAAGTCATTACGTATTTTGGCACCCGATGGCGGTTGGGCAGTTTTGGAAGTACTAGAGGCATGTGCACTATGGCATTCGACAGGTGCCAGTTTTAGCTGCAGTCTAAAGGGAATAGTGAGAAATTTGGTTGATTTGCGGAGATTTGACATCAAGTTGAAGATGGAAGACCAAACCGTGCATTTTCGTCATATTTTACTGTTTTACTACCATAAAGGGAAGAACGCGCGTCAAGCTTGTGAAAAGTTGCATAAAGTGTAAGGTGATAATGCTCTAACAGAACGTCAGTGCCAGCGGTGGTTCGCAAAATTCCGTGCTGGTGATTTTGACCTCAACAGGGATCATAGCATACTTCTGGAAAATTTTAGGTAGGAATTTTAGGAATTTTTTAGAAAAATTTTAGGAAAATTTTAGGAGTGTATTTCAATAAAAACTAGATGTATATTTGTATACATCTAGTAAACAAACTTTGTATACATTGTAAAGAGTTTGCTTCACACCCTTCAACCATATATACTGATAGACTGCGCATGACATCAAAATTTCTGGCTCCAACATAAAATCACATGACAACAGTCAAAAAGATGGGTTACACCTGCTGTGCTTATGGTTGCTCTGAGCGATATAGTAAAGAAAGTTCTATGATTTTTCATGGGTAAGAAACGAATTAAATACCTAAGTCAATAAAGTTCAATTACTTAACCAGAAACTTGCAGCTATTGATATAAAAATATAGTAACTTAAGAAAAAAAATGGAATGCATGTTCCAAATTCTTCGCAAATGTTCATCACATTATAAATCACAAAATGTAAACAACCCGATCATGCATGTATATAGCTCATAAGTAAACTTACCTGAAGAGTTTTCATTATATATGAGGCGCATTCACATAATACACCGAAAACACTGAAGTTCTGCAGCGTAAATTAGTAATCATAACAGCATTTTTACACGAAATTTGGAGTCTGATGATGACGTGCCCAATGTTTGAGCCATGGCGGCTTTGATGCAGCTATTGCCAATGTGCAGTCCATTAGTATATATGGTCGAAGTTCACACCCAAATTTTTTGCATAACGATCTAATGTCTAAAGTTTAAGTATGATTTACTTCTAATGTTCAGTTCTTATCTTTTCACGTGTTATTATCATATTCAAGTATATTTACCACATTCAAGTTTCACTTTGAACATTAATATGCTATTGAACCAGAAGCAATTCATGATTTTCACAGTAAAGTTTTCAGGTTTCACATTAAATTATAATATCCTAAAAAGGTAATTAAAAACCAAGAACTATGTACAATTGTTCACTGAATTACTTTTTCATATTATTGTTTCAACCTTTTCCTGATAAGCCTATCTTTTTCTGCTTCCACCACAACTAATTTACTTTCAGTTTTCTTTATTTCAGCTGAACCTTGTATGATCAAGTTAGAGGCAACTGCTATTTCAACAGTATTTTGTTTTTCTACAGCTTTTCTCATTCTTTCTGTTCCTCTCTTGAATTATTGCTAGGAGGCTTCTTTATCGTTTTTAAGTCTATTTATTTCTGCATCATTTTCTTTTATTTTGTCATCAAACTCAGCTTTTCTTTTTTTCTCTAGCTGCTTTTCCTTATTTTCCCTCTCTTTCTGCTTCCTTTCTTTTACCTTTTTTGATTCTTCTTCCTTCAGCTTATCAACATACTCTTTATAAAATTTATGTGAATCACAAACACTATTTAACAAATTTCTTGTTATGGGAACTTTACTTACACATCCATAGTGTTTAATGGCCCCTTTAACTATTCTTAATGATGTTATAGTTGAGTCTTTTAAGTTAGCCTTGTCCTTCCTTAACAGAGCAGTGTTAACCGAAAATCCCCTTTCTGCATCAGCATTACCATGAGGCAAAACTAAAATTGACTTTATGAGTTTAGCAAGATTTGAGTATTTTTCTTTTCCGCTAGAGTCTTTAATACTAAATATATTATGCCAGTAATGATCAATCCGCACTGGAATATGCCCTTCCTCTGAAAATTTCACTAGTTCATCTAGAGTTGGCTTATCACAATTTAAAAGTTTCCACTCTTCTCTTACTCTATCAATTTGTTCCTCAGAAAGATGCAAAACACTTGAAATTCTGGTTATTTCCGAAAGTCCTTCAGTGACTGAAAGTTGAGTTGACTCTTTCTTTGGTTCTTTTACCTTTAAAACTTCTATGTCTCTTAGCTTTTGATTGCAGAATGGCAAATTTGACTTTAAATATTTTGTGGTTGCAATTAGTGATGATCTTACATCTAAGAGAAATAATTTCTGCCTGGTCTCCTGAACATTCCTGAGGAGATTTTTGTCTTCATACCAACTTCTAACTCCCCTAGTTTTTTCCATGAATTTTTGTTTTCAAAATCTACATTCTTTAGGTCTTCTCCAAATTTCCCTGCTATAACATCATCTTGGATAAACTGAGCCATAACATTCCTCATTAAAGTATTTAAATCAGAATATAACTGGTGTATTTTTGGTTCTTCACTCTGATAACATAATGAAAACTTTTCAAAATTTTGGTGTGAAAATGAAATTAATGCTAAATAGCAAGGAGTAAGCTCATTTTTCAGGAAACAGTGAATTATTTTATACCTTGCCGAATTGCGCAGCTGTTTTTCAAATATTTTTTGAGATGGCAAGAAGTTTAAAAAATATTCTGTAATATTTAGCCATTGATCCAAGAGCCTCTGGGCTACAGAACCAACGGTTAACCATCTGTTGCTGACATGACACAAAAAGAAATTTGGCAGTGACCAATGTTATATCCTCGACAGATTTATAATCCTCTCGTCTTGCAGCACTACTCTTTAAAAAGTAATGCATATCAGTAGCAAATTCGTCAAAATCTATATTTAAGCTTGTCAAAAAAATTTTAAATGCATTACTAACAACATGCAGGTTGCAAAAACCTAGTTCCAAAGATTTCTGGCCTGTTTCTTGTTTTACAACTTCATTGAATTTGCGTAAAAAGCACTTATTTACATTTGGGCTGTCCATGGATACACAAATAATTCTGTTCAACGAAATATTGAAGGATGATAACACATCAAGAATTTCTTTTAGCAAAATATCTGCTGTTGCATGACCCAGAAAAACGCTTGTTAGGTATCGGCAAGAAACTGAATTTATTTCTGAAGACCAGTACCTGAGATACACATCCAACTACCGTTTCACTTGTGTATTTGTAGTTTCATCAAATGCTATAGTAACCTTTCCTGGGCTACTAGATGCAATGTCTTTTCAAATCCTCTTCAAAATATTTTGACAATCCATGTGATATCACATAAGCAACTTTTTTTTCTTTAAGTTGCATTTTGGCTGCACAATAGCAGAATCAGGAAACATTTCTTTGAAAAGTTCAACTGTTTCAGTGCATGAAACAAAAGACATATTGTCCTTAGCAACTTTCATGGCCCATAATGCTTCGGCTTTAGCCAACTGTAAATCATGACTCAGTACTTCACTAATATTTGTTTTGGGCTGAAGATCCCGTCCTCCAAAGGCTTTCAGGATGGACTTATTTTGGAAATTTACTTTGAAATTTCTGCAAATGTTTTTTTCCTTTATGATGCGCTTTTACTTGTGAAAAGCCACTATTAGAAATGTTGAAAATTTCTGAACACAATATACACTTAGCAGAAAATATTGTTTCAGTTGCAGAACACCATTCTTTCAACTTCACTCCGTCCAATTCTTTGGCGAGCCACGCATCTTGAAATTTCGTTTTGGATTTAGGCATCTTAAACACTTGTATTACTAACCAGAAAATGAAAGGGAAGTACAAAAACACGTTCCAATATTGCAAAACCAGACAACTTCCCGAAATTTGGCTGCGAGGATGTCAGATGAAAAAAAAAAAAAAAAGCAGGTCACCACTAGAGAACTGAACCTGCACACAGCACAGAGAACACCATAAAAGACGTAAAACCAGAAACTATCATACGCATCTCACGCAAGTTCAGTCAAAGCGAGTCGGAGCCAAGATATATTGCGCATCGAAGGTCGCTGTCGCCGACGCATGATCGAAGGTCAATGATCACGTGCTCTACTGCCTGCCAAGATAATACTCAGCTACCATCCCATCGTCATTACCGGAGGTTACGGAAGGAGACCACATGTTTCCTCTTTGCTTCCACCCACCTGCGGTTTACAATAACAAAACATCAGCAGAAAGAGGAGGTTCCACAAGGCATGTACAAAAATAAAGTACGATCTTCTGTGTGCCACGGAGTTCGTCTGCAAAGCGCAAACCAGGGGTGAAAATGACCCCTCCCCTTTTCCCTTAGATCTCTTGTTACTCTCGAAAACTGTTCGAAGGCAAAAAAATGGAACGCCCGCCCCGAAGCAAGTGCATCTCGATGGCGTCATTTTTCCCTCCCTTCAGCAGCACAGCATATAGGCTGTGTTTCTACAATAACAGGTCTTTTTACCTTACCGTAATGGTAAATTTATTGGCGTTAATAACGGTTGTGTTTTTAATAAAAATAAGCTACGAAAATTTTAGGATGAATAGCAAATTTTAGGTCTAATTTTAGGAATTTAAGGAGGGTCACAAAATATTAGGAATTTTAGGAATTTTAGGAGGAATGCGATCCCTGCCTCAACGATGCTCCTCGGTCCGGGAGGCCAGCCGAGGTTGATGACGACCAAATCAAGGCATTGATCGAGTCAAACCCATGTTACATGACATGAGAGTTTGCAGACAAATTGCACATCCATCATGCAAGCATTCATGACCACCTGAAGAAGCTGGGATATGTAAGCAAGCTCGATGTGTAGGTTCCTCATGAACTCAAAGAAGCTCAATTGATGGTGCGTATAAACATCTGCGATATGCTCATTAAACGTGAGGAAAACGATCTTTTTTTGAAGCGAATGATAATTGGTGATGAAAAATGGATGGTGTACAACAATGTGCTGCGCAGATGGTCTTGGTCCCAATGTGCTGCTTCTCCTCAAATGACACCCAAAGCAGACATTCATCAGCGGAACGTTCTGGTCTCAGTGTGGCGAGATTTTAAAGGTGTCTTGTTTTTCGGGTTCCTACCACAGAACCAAACAATCAATTCGAATGTGTACTGTCGGCAATTGGACAGTTTGAATGAATCCATCATCCAGAAACGTCCAGAGCTTGTTCATTGAAAAGGTGTTATGTTCCATCATGACAACGTGAGACCACACACAAGTTTGATCATCTGCCAAAAATTATTGGAGCTTGGGTGGGATGTGTTGCCACACCCAGCATACTCGCCTTACCTTGCACCGTCAGACTTCCACTTGTTTCGCTCTCTTCAACAGTCCTTGCATGGTATAACGTTCAATTCAGATGAGACTGTAAATCAGTACCTTGTACAGTTTTTCGCCACGAATGACAGGTCCTTCTATGAAAGAGGCATTCTGCAGCTCACTGAAAGATGGCAAAAGGTTATAAAAAAAACGGGCATTATATCATTGATTGATCTTTGTTCTTTTTATCAATAAACAACCTTTGCAAAACATGGATAAAATAAGTCGTGACTTTCCCTGACAACCCAATAATTACCAGTTTTTCTTTAGCTTGTTCTGTTTTGACAACTTCAGCACATCTTAAACAGAATTAATTTTCTTGTTGGTTAATAATTTTTGTCTTCAGATATTGTGGTTCTGTTTGATTTCCTATATAGTATTGTGTTAAAGCAGTTTTCTTTTCTTGCTTTTTGGTTTCCATTAGTCAGATGTTAGTTTATTTTGTGTTTTAATTAGTTTTGTTGTGTTGCCAATGCAAAAACTTCCTTATTATTATTTTTTTGATTTACTGAATTCTGATTAGAAGAAATAAAAGTTTTTACATAGGTAGCATAGATTAAACCAACATGAAAGTAATTGGAACCAAAAGTAAGAAAAAGACTATTTTAATACAATGCTGTAAAAAAATTAAACAGAACCAATATTTGAAGACAGAAATTATCAACTAAGTGAATTTTGTTTTAGTTACACAGAAGCTGTCAAAATAGAGCTAAAGAAAAAACTGTAGAAACAATAATCCAATAAATAAACTTTACCCTTGGAGATGGCTGTAAAACACAAAAAAAAAAAAAAAAAATCAAAAAAGTAAAAATCAAAAAGAAAATCTGAGATCTAACAAAAGATGCCATGATTGAATGAAAGCAGATTACAATGTACACATTGAAAGAAGCCATCAGGAGACAGTCAGAGATAGACCATAACCTATTCCAAGTGTTTTTCCAAGAAAGACAGCAGAGCCCTGAGGACTGGCAAAAGGAAAATTGATAATGATACGCCCATTCCAGGCATAAAGACACATCCAAAGTTCGTGCAGCCCTCTCAGCAGAAATTGCACATGCAATTTACATATAATGGAGAAGAACTCCCACAGAAAGATACTTTTACTGAGGACACTACAGAAAGCCAGTGAAGAAATGAAAATCATACTCTATTCCTGATGATTGGAATGAAGCTACAGTGATCTTGCTACATAAAAGAGGGAGACCTTAAGGATCTCAGGAACTACACACCCATCAGCCTCATATCAGTTGTTTACAAAATTACCACTTAGATACTGTCACATCACTTGAAGGCAACATGGCTCAACCAAGAGAACAAGCTGGATTCAGGAGTGGCTACAGCACTATTAATCATATCCATTTACTGAGAGAACTAACTGAAGGTTAATAAAAATGAACTCCTCTCATGCATGGCTTTGGTTGATTGCGAAAATGTGCTCAATTCTGTAAACCCATCAGAAGTTACGTCTTTCAAATCTGTGGTATTAGAGATGCATATTATTAACATCATCTACACAAGTACAAAGGCTCAACTATTAGAGAGCACATCATATATAGAAATTGGAAAAGGACAGAGAAAAGGTGACACCAAATCTCCTAAGCGCTATTCAATGCCACATTTCAATCATTAGGCTGAGAAGACAAGGGGACAACTAGCACAACGTGCCCCCTCCCCTGCAGGATTTACTTCAGCACCTCTAAACACAGCAATTCTCCCAGGATTTCGAACATGAGGGAGGATGTGTTTTTCATGGTGTGTGTTTGTTAGGGGGAGGGGTTAGAAAGTCAGGGACTAGAGTGTCTTCAAAAGTAATGGTGGTACCTAGAAGCCCTGTAGTTTTAACATTTTAAGTAATAGATTTGACAATACGTGTAATTGCTTTGTCCAAAATTAAAATAATTCACTTGAAGAAATCACCCTCTTACACAGGCAGATGTGCGGCTGCTGTGAATAAATGTTGACGCCTGTAGTGCACATAATCCTAGGCAACCAACTATTTTCCCACATCCTCCACGAGAAATCCCAATGTGGCCTCACACTTTTCCAGTAGTGCAGAGAGAGATTGATTGGAGAGCAATCATATTATAACCCGAAGCCAAAGAGCCAAACACTTTCAATCTGTAGGACATTCAGTGTTTTGAAAGTGAAACTAGGCATTTATTTAGGCAAAGCTAAATATATCTTAAAGCAAAATATGAATCTTTGGGTTAATTATTGTGCGTGTTCGAATTTTTTCATAAAACTACAACTGGCAGCTGCAGTGCATCCCTTCGCTACCTGCGCCCCCACGCAGCTGCGGTGGTGGTAGTTACACCACTGATTATTAATCCACCTCTGTTTTGCAGTTGGCATCGTCATTTTTGCAAGTACTTCATCAGAGCTATAGAATATGATCCAGGAACTTCATGACAAGAACAAAGAAGTGGAACTGTAAATGAACTTACAGTAAACAAAACTGATGTACAATGCTTTTACAAGAACAGAAGATTTAGGGGTTGATGGCACAAATTTAGAAGTAACTGATGCCTACATCTACCTACCTTGGACAACAGATATCAAGTGAGGGCAAATAGCATTTGCTCTGAAACATTAATTATCTCTACATTTACATTATATATTTTCTTCCAAAACTAGCTCTCCCTAACAATAATAATATATACAGTATATGTTTTCTTCCAAAACTAGCTCTCTCTAACAACAATAACTGTGCCTAACAATAATAATATATACAGTATAAAACACACACACTACATGCCCAGCAGAATATAATGAAAACAAACAACATTGCATAACTAACCTTCTGCAGCTATCTGTACAGACGCTATTGATGTCATTTCTTTAGAAGGTCGCTCTTCAATTGTAATTTGGTTGCCACTGTCCAAGGACATGTCCAGTGTGCTTGTTGGAGAAGCAACATAAAATGGAACATTATGGTACTTGGCACATACTGCTATTTGGTAGGTCCCAATTTTGTTTGCTGTGTCCCCATTTGCTACAACTCTGTCAGCTCCAACAACTACTGCAGATACCTTTCCACTCTGCATCAAAGCCGCCACCATACTATCACATATTAGAGTAGACGGAATTTTGTCATGAATCAGTTCATATGCAGTGAGACGAGCTCCCTGATTATATGGACGCGTTTCTGTGCAATAAACATGCTGCAGCTTTCCTTGTTCATGAAGCCAACGAATTACACCTGAAAAAAAAAATAATAACTGAACCTATTATTGCAATCTGACAGTAGCATTAGTAACCAATCAGACAGATAATGGCATGACACAAAATACCCACTTTAATACAACTGAGATATTTTGGATAGAACAGATGGCTGTATTTCAAGCATTTAAAGAACAGAAAGAGCATCTTCTTGAAGAACAGGTTGTACAGAGAAAAGTTTCCAGCATGTACAACAGAAACCTATAAATATTACTGGTTAGAAAATACACTATGTTTCTAAAGAATAAGTCAAATGCCATCCAGACCGCATGGCTTTTAATTTTAAGATCATCACATGTCCTATAAAGTTATTACAGTGATGCAACACAAGCATAAATTTTATATGTTACAAAAAGTAAACTGTTCAGTAAGACACCATTTGCAGCTGCTATACCAGAGAACAAATAGTACCAAAAACAGTTTTTTCACCTTTATCATTACATCACTGTTTTCCAAATTTAGAAACTGTTTTCTACATATTCAAAGACTTTGTTAATATCACATGTGAATAACACAAAAATTATAAATACTTTAATAATTTGGAGAAAATAAAGTAATTTTTCTAGCTGTAAAATGCACCAAGAACATTTTTTTCAGTGTTAAAACTTTTTATTAAATCATGGGGATGTTTAAGC
Organism: Macrothele yani; assembly: GCA_039090855.1. NCBI lineage: Eukaryota > Metazoa > Arthropoda > Arachnida > Araneae > Macrothelidae > Macrothele > Macrothele yani. The sequence continues at coordinate 23,223,917 of CM077001.1, read as the reverse complement.
AAAGAACTTATTGTTTAAATTATTCAGTGAAAAAAATATTAAAGGCAGAGACATAACTATTTGGTGCAACATATTTATGAGCTACTTAGGAACTTTTAGAAAAGTATTTGATTTTAGAATCCTGAATCAACTTTTAATGGATTTTTGGAAAAAGGCTATTTTTCTGAACAAAAAGACATTAAAAAGTTCAGTTACAATGCATGCCATTTAAGTTGCTCAAACAGGTCTGTATGTGTCCAAGGTGTATATTTTGGTTATTTGTACCATATTTATTTCTATAGTACACATTAAATCAGGATCCCATGTCTTTTTAAGTCCAGTTTATATACTATTTAAGAGTATTTATTCAGTGATTTTCACATACCTTAATTTGAGATCAGTTCTGGAGGTTTCCAATCTTCCCACTTTAACTCTTCAGTTCTTCAGACCTAAATGGCATTGGTTCTAGGCCTAATGCTGTCTGTGTTATTATGCCTAACCTAGCATATCAGCACTCACAACTTTTGTCAGCACTTCACAATTGACTTTTTTTTTTTATTATATTTCTTTACATCCATTTTTTGTCTTTTTTGCTTGGTAGTATTGGATGATAAATGATATAAAAATTGTAATTCCCCAGAAACTACTGCCTGATGTTTTGAAATGATCAGAAATTTAAAAATCTATGAAAACTTTAAAGATGTTAAACAAAGCTAAAATCATACGAAAGTTTAAAAATATAACTGAAATGAATTTACAAAATGAAGAGATTAAAAACAATGAGACTATAAAACCTTCAATCATGGAAACTCAAACAGCGTAAAACATCCCTGGCCTTCATCGGCTGTATCGGACGCGTTTTGCATGGCTATTTTGCCGGAATCCTCAACTGCGTCATAGATAGCAATGTCATGTGTCAATTTCGTGTTAACTCTACGGCTTCTTTACATGATCACTTGTCCATGTGGCATGCCAGTTTTGTGTTAACTCTATGGCTCCTTTACATCATCATTTGTGGCTGAGGTCTTTAGCGCTCTCTAGTGGTGGTAAGTATAGGTATGTATTGTCCTTTATTTTCTTCCTCTTCTTCTTCAGGTTAATGTTTTCTTCTATTGCTATCAGATTTTTCCGTGCACATGACAACATTACTGGACTGTTATTGCAATTGTACTGTTTTGTTTTTTCAATACATACACTTATCGTAAAAAAAAAGTTTCACCCAGAAGGAAGCAACCGACAGGAATGAAACTTGGTGGGTAGGTTTGACATCGTGAGACAGGCAAATGATTCAAGTATCATGCTCCGCCACGTGTGACACAAGCAAGGAGGGGTCGTAGCGCTGGGCCTGACTGGCCATATAAGGTCTTTCTGTTGCCCATGCTTGCCATTCTGACTCTTGCTGTTGTGTTGATTGCATCCTTTGCAAGTGAAGTAAGCCTTGGAAAAATGTTTGGGAGCAATTCGAGCAGTTGGAGGAGTTTGAAAGGGCCCACATCTTCAGGCTACCCGGGTAACAGGATGGTCTTATTGCCGTATTGCGTGCCATACCGTACATGCGGATATCACCGTAGCATGCTATTGGCGGCAGTAGTTAGAACAAGGCATGCAGCAGCAGCAACAGAAAGGGTGTGGGAGACCTAAACAAACCACAGAGTGATAGAGAGAGGACCGACGGGTTCTCTGACATGCGCTGAGTTACCCAACAGCCACGATTGCAGATATTCAGAGAGCAGTGGTGGCTTTCGTGCATTGTCCAATTAGTGCCAGCACCACTGGCAGACGGCTGCATGACGTATTACTACATGCACACAGACCATTACGACATCTGCCCTTAACAACAGTGCATCATCGCCAAAGACTGCAATGGTGTCTGGTATCGTGCCAGACTGTCATGGAGCCACTCAGAATGGCAGCGGCTGATCTTCAGTGACGAGTCCCGTTTTTGTCTTGGAAGAGACTACCACCGAATCCATGTGTGGAGGCACCGTGGTTAGTGCCAAGATGAACTGTTTGTTGTCGAGCATCACACGTCCAGAAGGCCTGGTGTCATGGTGTGGGGTGCAATTGCCTATAGATCACCTTTGGTGTTCATTACAGACACTCCGACAGCTCAACGTTACATTAATGAAGTCCTGCAACCAGTTACCCTACTTTTTCTGCTGCTGTCTCGAGAGCTTGCCTTCAAGGCACTGACACTCTGCCATGGCAAGCCGCATTGCCAGACCTATCGCCGATTGAAAATGTGAGAGATGCTATTAGAAGCGCTAACTACACTCCACCCTTACCACACAATCTGCATGAGAAGATTCAAGCTGCATGGGATGGCTTATCACAGGACACCATTAGGAACCTGTACAACTCCATTCCGAGATGTCTGGCATGCTGTGTGAGCAAACATGGCAGCCCAACCCCATATTGAGAGACACTACTTATTGGCATGTAGCTCAATAAATAGTGCCTATATCAGTCTCAATGTTTAAGCATTTATTGTTCCTGGTAACCTTTACCTTACTCCTGAATAGCATTGCAATCCGACACGTCCTTCTGGATGCAACTATTCTATTTTTTTGACGATGAGTGTATATATGGCTTCTGCTGTTAGTATTTTGTTCCCTCTTTTTTGTTGGCAAATAAGTTCAATATTATTCCGATCTGGCATGACTTGATTATTTATGCAGTAATCTATCAGTGCTGTCTTATTCTGTTTTTTATTCCATTTTTTTCATATGCTTCTCTAATCTTATTTCAATATTACGTTTTGTACTCCCTATGTACTAATAATACATTGGTTCAGTATGGTGGTTATTCCGGATAGGGATTTTATAAACTCCCGATGTTTTCAAGATCGTCACATTTTCCCGTTTATTAGTAAGCATACTTTTTATGTCTTGCATTCTGATTGCAGTATTTGTGTTACACTTTCGACAGATTTTTTGCAAGATGTCAGTTACCTGCAGTACATATGGAAAAACCTGCAATATGCAATGGTTTTGTCTTTACTTCCAGTTTTTGTTATAAGGGTTGTATTGTTTAATAATATCAATTGCTTCTTTTCTAAATCCATGATTTTTAGGCAGTTTTTTTTATACATTTAATTTCTTTCTGTAGTAATTTTGGATTTGAGGTATGGGTGTATGCTATTTTTATGTATGCTCGGAATGTTGCCAATTTATAACATTTAGAATGATCAGAATCTGCTGGTACAATATTAGGGGTGAAAGTTGGTATTTTAAAAACTTCATATTGTGTATTCTGAACTCATTATCATTGGTAAAGAGGATATCCAGAAATGGTAATTTTCTGTGTGTCTCAATTTCTATTGAAATTTTAATTTCTGAAATATACATTGTTATATGCTTCTGCAAATTCCTGTAGTTCTTCTAGATCATTTTGCCAAATAATAAATATATTGTAGACATATTGGCAAAATAAAAGTTGCAGTATAGCATTGCAGTTAAGACATAATTCTATTCTCAATATCTTGAAGAATTCCTTCTGCTAATATCCTGGAGAGTGGTGAATATATGGGTGCTCCCCTTTGTTAGCACGTCTTTTGTAAAATAAGATCGTGCTTATTGCTATCGTTTGTCCGTCCGTCCGTCTGTACCCACGGTATCTCTGCAACTATTAGTCCGATTTGAAAAATTCTTTTTGCATTCGGAAGCTTGAAATATGCGAATGATGATCCTTCATTTCGTTTTTTTTTACGATGTAGAATTTCGCCACTAGAGGGCGTAAATGCAAATGATGTCGAATTCAAAATTACGTTTTATTCCACATATTTGCTTCTAAACATCTGATTGAAAAAATTATTTTATCTTTCGATTCCATTTATGTCGAAGAGTATTTTAGATATAGTTTCTTTTTCAAATTAAGCATAGATTTTTCGCTAGGGGGTGTAAAAGTAAATTACATTTTTCCCGATAACTCCTCTCCTAAAACTTGGATTTAAAAAAAAAAAAATTATTTCAGCGGATACATCTCCTGATGGAAAATATTTTGCATATAATTTTGAATTTTTGGTAAATAATACTTTGGCCACCAGGGGGCGTAAGTGTTAATTTTTGCTTCTGATGTATTTGCCATGAAATCTGAGCTTTTAAAATAACGATTGAAAAAATTCTTTCGTGGACTGATGCCACTCACATCAATAAACCTTTTTGGAATATTTTCTTCCTAAAATATTCCACAGTTTTTCCACCACGGGGCGTAGATGTATATCTTATTTTTGTCAATATCTCTACTTCTAGGAGTCCGATTTGAAAAATTCCTTCTTTGTTGGATAGTGTTTACCGTGTGGCATGTTTTTCATATAATTTCAAAATTTTCAAGTAATTCATAGACTTTCCGCTAGGGGGCGTAAAGGTACATTGCATTTCTCCCTATATCTCTGCTTCTAAATCTCCGATTTGAAAAATTCTTTGTGCACCAGATACAGCTCCTGACGAGAAATCGTTTGCACATAATTTCTAATTTTTGTAAAAAAAAAAAAAATGGTTTGGCCACCAGGGGGCGTAAATCCTAATTTCCGCTTCTGATGAATTTGCAGCAAAATATGAGCTTCTAAAATCTCGATAGAAAAAAAAGGCTTTTGTTGACCGATACTACTCATGTTGACAAACCTTTTAGGAACATTTTTTCTTGAAATAATGCATGGTTTCTATGCCAGGGGGCGTAGATGTATATCTTATTTTTGTCAATATCTCTACTTCTAAAAATCCGATTTGAAAAATTCCTTCTTTGTTGGATAGTGTTTCCGATGCAAAATGTTTTCCCTATAAATTCAAATATTTCACATAAATCATAGACTTTCTGCTAGGGCGCATAAAGGTAAATTGCGTTTTCTGCTCCTAAAACTCCGATTTGAAAAATTCTTCCTGTGTCGCACACAAGACCTGATGGAAAATATTTTTCACCGCTTCTGATGAATTTGCAGCAAAATATGAGCTTCTAAAATCTCGATAGAAAAAAAAAGGCTTTTGTTGACCGATACTACTCATGTTGACAAACCTTTTAGGAACATTTTTTTCTTGAAATAATGCATGGTTTCTATGCCAGGGGGCGTAGATGTATATCTTATTTTTGTCAATATCTCTACTTCTAAAAATCCGATTTGAAAAATTCCTTCTTTGTTGGATAGTGTTTCCGATGCAAAATGTTTTCCCTATAAATTCAAATATTTCACATAAATCATAGACTTTCTGCTAGGGCGCATAAAGGTAAATTGCGTTTTCTGCTCCTAAAACTCCGATTTGAAAAATTCTTCCTGTGTCGCACACAAGACCTGATGGAAAATATTTTTCACATAATTTCTAATGTTTGGTAAAGAATGGTTTGGCCACCAGGGGTCATAAGTGTTAATTTCTGCTTCTGATGTATTTGCGGCAAAATCTGGGCTCCTGAAAACTTGACTAAATTTTTTTTCTTGGACCGATACCGCTCATATAGATAAACCTTTTGAGAATACTTTCTTACTAAAGTAATGCATGGTTTTCCCACCAGGGGACATAAAAAGTCACATCTTATTTTTGTCGATAACTCTGTTTCTAAGAGTTCGTAAGCTCACGATTCCGTTTACACCAATACCTGAGGGATTAAAGACCCGATTGAAAAACTTCTTTCTTCCGTCAGATACTATTCTTTTCCATACTGGTTCCATTGACTTTGAATAGCTTTGATAAATTTAATTTGCGGCAGAACGGATTCAAAAGACGTGCTTATTACACCCGAAAATTTGGTGTCATCTTTCTTGTTGTTTATATATTTGATTTTGGAAGCAAAAGTAGTTATTGTTGTTGATGATTAGTGCACTAATGATGTCCTCTACTTCTAGATTTAGGATATTGTTTACTTCCAATTTTTCTTCAATTAAAAATATGCTTCATTTGTTGTAAAGTTCGTATCAAGTGAGATCACGTCAAAACTTGCCATGATAATTTTGTTTTGTCCTTGGTATTGTTTCACTTGTTAGATGACTTCAGGGGCGTTATTAAAATTGAGCATTTATGGTTACTGTAGAAAGATTTAAGGAATTTGTACAATGCTCTTTCTAAATTAATCGTCGAAGTGATGTTTTTTGCTACAATAGGTTTGATAGGTTTATTTTCATGGGTTTTGAGTTTGCCAAATATTCTGGGGACTCTGGTACCCACAGGTGGAAAAGCTTTTATGTTGTTGTTGTTTTTATCTCTGATGGTAAGTCACCTAATAAGCTCATATATGAAAGAAATGAACCACTAGAATTATGAAACAATCCAGCTGTATTATTGTGGCATATAAGACATGTCAAATCATTATTATGGACAATAAAGAATATAAAGTAAAAATGGAAGAAGTGATTGCAGCATTAAATACAAAAATTGTGAAGTAAGGTCCCAACACAGGGTATTATAAAGAAATTGGCTGAATTTAAAAGTCCCAGTTACTTAGTTAGCATCAGAGATAAAACAGAAAAAACAAACAAAAAAACAACAACAAGCTTTTCCACCTGTGTGTGTGTGCCCTAAATGAGGATGTGAAGAAAATGGAGAAGCACGCTTAAGTTATGTAAAAGTTATATTTCACACAGAAGCTTTTGAACCATGTCTTTAGTTGTTCTTCAGCCAGAGTTTAGATTAAAACTGACTAGGTCGTTACAAACATAATCTGCAATAGTAACTGAATTTTTTAAAAACTTTTTTTTTAATCTTATAAGACAAATTTGGATGGAAACTGAATTTCTGCAATAGTCAAGCTTCCCTAGAAAAAGATACAGAATTTTTGCATATTGCTATTTCTCATGGGTTTCCTCCATCAAAAATGAAAAACCTAATCTCCCAGTAAGAACTGAAATAAAAAAAATAAAAGTTCTTCAAACAGGCAAAGAAAATCCATAATTCAATGGCTCTATTTCCTTTCCATCCATCTTGCAATCAGTTCCAACCCCACAATTCTAAAGCTATTACTTAATGACAGAGATAAAATAGACCCACTTGATCTTCCAGTAGTCTATTCTATTAAAATGAAAATTTCATCTAATTTTCTATATCAAAAGCTCTATCAATGCATCAAAAATAGATTAAAAGAACACCAAAAGGAAAATTGTAAAAATGGTGAACTCTAATACTGCTAAAGCAGTATTAGAGTTCCCCATTTTAACTTCCAGTAATCCATTCTATTAAAATAAAAATTTCATCTGCACAGACTTTTTACATTGTCTCCTTTACTTTGGAAAACACCTCAGTTGAACACTGTTGGAAGGATTCAAAGCAAATTGCACCATTTTGTGGTTCATATGCTCTTTGTTACCATGAAAATTCGGAAATTTATCTTTCTACCAATGATTGTGATTTGGAATCTACACATATCCCCACGATCTGGAAATCCCTCTTTCAAAATAAATATAACATGCATGAATCTGGCAACCATTTACAGGAACCGAATGGCAAAGCTCTGGCAACAACCTAGCCAGTTTCCATTCAAACTATAGCTGAAGAAGAACTAAAGACATAGTTTGAAAGCTTCTATGTGAAATACTGTATAACTTTTATGTAACTTAAATGCGATTCCCTATCTTCTTCACATCCTTTATACTTCAGCTATGTGTTGCTGCCCAATTCTCTGAAAGTCCTAAATGAGTTCAACATGTGCATCCTTTGTAGTGTGGTAGGCATCAAAATGGTATTCAAATCTTGTCTTAAACATTCCTTGGTAGGTTCAAATGAATTATAGGATTTGCTTTTGCTGTGAAAACTTATAAAATCACAAATGGTTTGTAGACAATAGTGAGGAATAAACATTATGCTTAACAAAGCACAATAGCAAGATTGTCACTGTAGTTATCCTTGATTGACAAAAGTGGAATTACAACACGTAGACAGCCTTTTTCCAGTGATTTGCCATTTTTCTTCTGTGCTGCAAGCTAGTGCTACATGCTGGACCTATGAAATTACAAATGCTGAAAAAAGTTTGAGTTGCTCTTCCTCACAATAAGGGCAACTTAGGTCCGCATTTAATTATCTTTTCACTATTATTTTTGTTATCGGAAAGGGAAAGGTAATATGCAATCTCGGCCTGTACACAAGTTTATCTTTTTTTTTTTTTTGGTTGGAGGTTTAACAACCATTGTGAAGAGCAACTCAAGTGGGTGGGCTATAAGAAGTCACCCATCCCTAATTTAGGGTCACTGGTTCTAGGAAAGGGAGAGAGCCAGTGCTGTAAGACAAACACAACAAACATGCTTCACCAGGATTCCAATCCAGACCCATCTTGGACGAATGCAAGTTTTAACATCATATTAATTTATTAACAAGGATTTTAATTCATGTAATTAAAAAAACTGAATGAACAAAAATAGGTTACCAAGGGCAGTTCCATATCCTGCTGTAGCCAAACTTCCGGTATTGCAATGTGTTAGAACAACGAAGGGTTCTTTGCAATTAGTCATTATGTGCTTACCGCCATAAGACCCAATTGCTTTATTAACTAAAATATCAGCTTCTAATAGAGACTCAGCCTTCTGTATAACACTGCAAAAACAAATAGAATGCAAGAACTTCAGACTTCTAAGACATACTACTTTCAGGAATAAAATAAGTATAAACACAGATGCATAACTTACTGCCACAAATTCAAGAAAATGAAAATATAAAGATACAGAACTACAAATAATATGGATGGATTGGAGATTTAAAAACCACCGTGAGCAACTCAATGGGGTATAAGCAGTCACCCGTCCCTAATTTAGGACCACTGGTTCCAGGGAAGGGAAAGAGCCAGTGCTGTAAGACAAACACAACATCCATGCCTAACCGGGATTCAAATCCGATCCCCTTTCCGGCAATAAAATAATGAGAGAAGCAATTTTGTATGAAAGATTGCTGCATGCAGTAATCATGCCAGATGGGAGAAATATAAAAAAGAATCAATATTACACAAATTGTTACCACCCTTTCACACAGAAAAATTGTTAGAAGCCTTTTGTAATGGTTTCTACACTGTTTGAAGAAAACTGGGGTGGTTGGGGGAGGGGGGACCTCAAAGGCAAACCCTTTAAGCACTTTCTTAAAGCATACTCTTTGAAACTAATTTTTTTCTCCAATAAAAAACAGAATAACCCTAGAAATTCATTTTATGTTCAAATTACGTACAAGATGTGTAAATAAAAGTCCAGCAAAACTGTTGTAATGTATAAAAGAAAAGGTTGTGAAAGGTGTAGTAGCTTGCATGATGCAGTCAAGTACATAAGCGAACCTGTCGATAACCATCATGGGGCTGCGACACAGACAGCATGAAGTAGGTGAACTTTGTTATAGGGCAAAAATGGAACAAAGACCAGTATCAAATTCTGTTTCCAATTAAGCTGCTGTTGCATTGAATCACCCACCATATTCACCTGAATTGGCACAGTTTGACTACATTTTGTTTCCCTGGTTAAAATTAGGACTGAAAGGGAAAAGCTTTGTAGACATTCAAGCGAATGGATAACCCAGCTGTTGACAATAACAAAGGAGAACTTTTCCCATTGCCTCCAGGACTTATACGAATTATGCTAAAAAGGTATTGTATCTTGGGGAGGGAAGGTATTTTAAAGGCCAGTAAAGGAAGCTTTCTTAAACATTACCTGTTTTTCATTTTTACTGCACATTCATCAAACTTTATTGATAACACCATTAAACTTAGAAACTCTGAAATTCATTTTATGTTCTGAGGAACCCACCTTTCTTAGTACACAGATTTGTTATTGCCAACAAAAACATTGTGTGCATGTTCTTTTGCCATTCATATACTGTATAATGGCAAAGCTTTTATATGAATTTTGCATGGGTTTGCCATTCTTAATGTTATATTAATCTGGACAAAATCTCAAAGTGCTTAAAATGGGAATGATACATTCATTATGAGAAGACGAATCTCTACTCTAGATTATGATATAATCTTGGCTGAACTGGTTAGATGAAGCAATTCACCTTTAAGTCCTGAATCTAACATGTTTAAATAAGAATAGAGTAAACAAAACCTAAAACAGGAATTGGTATTACTCATTTCATACTTATTTACATGTTTTATGACTCCTTTTCAGAAATTAAGAAATGTCAGTTAGGAATCCTGAAACTGCAGTGTATGAAAAAGAAAGATACTGAATGAAAGCATTTTGTGTGTGTGTGTGTGTGTGTGTGTGTGTGTGTGTGTGTGTTGTTGTTTAAACTTCATATTCCTCTACAATTCACACTAACCATTTAATTAAGAATGTGCAAAAATTATTCAATACTGAACCTTAATCTTTTAACCAGCTAGAATGAATAAACGTGGGGTTAACAAAATAGACAGAAATCAGGTTGAGTGATTTTTTTTTTTTTTGCTGTTAAAGAAGGAAGTAGGCCAAATGCAGCCTGAACAAGTGGAATCTGCACAACACAAAGCAGTGTTTCCCCCTTAGCTTTGTCACTCAAAGTGGTTATTTAGGGGGTATGATTGACACTTGATACTAATCCCTTCTAACTGATTACATGCTAAAAGGTCTAAAACACTGTTGACATACCTAAAAAGAAAGGGGAGAGAAGATGTCTAAATCACTTATTTCTGCCCAGTGGTGTCTATGTAGAGGACTACCCCTTCCCCATCATGCCTTCGGTCATGGAGCACATAACAGAGGACTAGAAATGAGCCTTTATCATTATGACAGGTTTATGGTCGGTACTGCTGAAAAAAAGGGGGGAGGAATTGTTTTGCTGTAGTTTTCATAAAACATGGTCACTATGTGAGCATTTCTCTTTGGGGACTGCAGAAAATTTTGATCACCATTTGGTTCAGGTACATCAGGTGCTTAAAATGTTAATGGCAAGGCAGAAAGTAACTTAGGGTATTAACTTTTATCAGTACTGAAATAAAATTCAAAACTGCACTGTATTCTAAAAAGTATTTGGACACTCATCAGAAAGAAGTGAACTGTGAGAGCTACTTGTATGCAAAATAAACACCAGATATCAGTAGCAGAAGGTATGAGTCAGTGTTGAAAATGAAGTCATAAATTTCTGTCCTAAACAACTTTTTTTTTATATAACTTAACCATCATATGTGAGTAACGCAATGTTTTCCTTTTTTCAACAACGACAGAACTCTTTTTTGAAAGTAGTTGTTGTCTGACAGTGCTGAGTGATGGTTGCCGTGAGAAGGATGGAAAGTGCCTTTGCGTGATCCATTACAAGATTTTTTTTTATTCAGCGAATAAGGTGGATGCTACTATGAATTTTTTCTATATAATTGGTATTCATTCTTAATTTGCATTTAATGTAAATCATCGAAATGGATCTTGGCCAGCTATATTTAAATTAAATTGAATTTACTACAGGTAAAACCTTCAATTTTTCTTCATATTCTTGCACGATTTGTCTTACTCATTTTTATCACAAAGTGGAATGCTGTAGAATGAAATATTTGAAAAAAAAAATAATAATCTTGTGACCTTCTTTCAGTCAGGAGATCACAGAGTTCCAAAGAGGCTTGACTACCAGATGCCAAATCAGTCAATCGTGTGTGGCAGCAAACTGTTTGGACCTTCTAAAGTCGACAGCAGATGATGCTGTAAAAGGACGGAAGACCGATGGCAAAGCAAAAGTTTAAAAAAGGTCCAGGAGATCATGAAAATCAATGGATATGAATCATCACTGTTTCAAAGAAGTGATTAAATTGTCTCCAGAGACATCATTAGAAAATGTGAAACTCGAATTCCAGATGTCACCAGAACTGTCTGTATACACGGTCAATGAAAAAGTCTTGGTGTTCAGAGCAGGGCTTCAGCTTACAAGATGCACAGAACTCCAATGAATGCCAAATGTCATTTGAAGTGGTCCTGTTTCTGTTGTTTTTGGACTGTAGAAGGAGGCTGCATGGAGTGACAAGTATCACTACATGGGGTTCAGGTCTGATAATTTAGTTTGGGAAATGCCTGGAGAATGACACTACCACAGTGCACTGTCCAAACAATGAAGTTCTGAGGATAAGGTGCAATAGTGTGGGGCTGCTTCTCATGGTTTGAACTGGAACCATTGATAATAGTGTTGAACACTCTCAATGCTGTGTCATATATTCACATTCTGGACAACTCTTGAGTTACTGTAAACTTTGGCAGTTCTGTGCAATCAGGTGTTTACAGGACGATAATTCTCTGTGCTATCAAGCCAACACTGTAAACACCTGGTTTGTTAAAAAAAGCTCAAGAATTCCAAAGAACACCTTCGAAACACGCTGGAATGGCGGATATGAGCAAAGCCTATATGTCCCTCATTCTTTGTAAAGCTGCCAACTGCACTGAAAGAAGAATGATGCAAAATTCCAAATATATGCTTTTGACAACAGGTCAAAACTTTTCCATGAAGAATAACTGATGTCATTCAGGCCAAAGGTGAGCCCACACACAACTAATTTACTTAATAAAAATTTATTTTCTTCAACATTAATCTAAATACTTTTGTGAGGATAGAGAATGTTACTGTGGTAGTTAAAGATTACCTCTGTTTCATTGCTTGAACAGAAACTTCTTTGTTGGTGGACAGTTCCAAGGAATGACTGACAAGGGCATCAGCAACTCTTTGTAGATTGACAGCTGTTGGCCTAGAAGTTATAAGATACTCCAGTCGTTTCTTAATATGGTCACATAAAACTTCCTTAGAGGCAAATGTCATTGGTTTTAATTCAATGGCAAGGCTTAATGCTCCAACTATGGATATTGCAGGAGCCCCTCTGACCTAAAATATATAAAACAGAAGTCTAAACTATTATGCATTGTAGATCAGTGACAGTACAAATTTAGCAATTGGTTAACTTCACAAGCATCATTTCAAAAATCATGTTATAACTGTAGACTACATACATTTCACGTAACTTGATGTTTCTTACACAGGATTATCCTAAATTGTGTGACGGACAGGGTACACTGATCGCATTTTTATTCATCTGGAATATTTGTTCAGAGATATTTCTATAACATTAAAGATATGTTTCTGTGTTTCCATTCACAGATACATGATTTTTGTCCATCAATGAATAGGCAGCTTATCTTAGAAAAATGAATAAAAGTATGCATATAAAAATTGTTTATTGCTTTAGTGGTATTCTCTAATTTTGCTTCAAAACACTAATGACTCAATACTTTATAACACATTATCCATGTCTCCATAACATGCAATATCTATAAGAATATGCAATATCCTATAAGAATAGTTATTGACGACTATTACTGAAACAAATACTCATGATTACACGGCTCTTGTATCAATATATATTGATATGAGTCTAAACTTCTAAACACATGCGACATTTTAAGTAAAACTGCTTGAATATTGCAGTCAAATTCAATCCTAGTTTGCATTTAGCAAAACCAAAAAGCAATCTGTTAAGACTGCATATCTAGAATTACCTGAAACTGCATACCAATCCTCATTTCTGGAACAATATAATGCAGACTACCCAAATGAGTGAAGCACTGAATTTTACCATTAACAGGATTATCAGTATCTCACATGATCAAACTTAGTTTCCTGAAGTGGCTTTGCAGTGTTGACTTTGTGATTAATCCTATGATGCCTTTTTATTGTCAATTAGAGTATTTCCAGAGCTGGAAAAATAGGTTCCAGGTCTTGGAGGCTTCCAAAGTTTAGAAATCAGGTGAAATGAATTCAAATTTCAAAGAATAATACATAAACATAATGTATGGCAGTGAATGCTGATATATGGCAGCAAATGCATATTACTTTTATATATACAGCAAATGCATATATAAAAGTAATATGCATTTGCTGCCATTTTCTTTTTTTCTTACCCAAACCATTTACTGCTAAATAACATTCTGATTTAGGCCATAATTTTCATTTGTTGTTCTAGTAAATCCTCTCAAAAAATAAAGATTTTAGATTTTGATTTTATGCAAATACAACTTGCTGAGATTAAATTTTTTGCACATAGAAGCTAAAAGCAACATATTTTTCATCGTATAATCTGAAGACCACTGAATTCAGAATTTTTTTTCTGTTTGTGCGATCCACAGGCTGTGAAACTCAGAAACAAAAAAAAATTCTTATACATACTCCATGGTGAAGTATATTCCATAACAGATCATGAAATTCAGAAAAAAAAAAAAAAAAAAAAAAGTCGTACAATATACACCTGTCGTGCTGATCCCAAATCATAAATTTTGACAGAAAATTTGTTTGTGGAAAAACTTTTTACGGGTCTTATAGAGGTTATTTTTCATGAAAGTTGTCAAATTTTCGAACTAAAGCCTAGTTCGTCATCAGGACTATGTCACTGGAGTAGTTGCTGCCACTCAGTTGGAAGAGTCCAACCACAATTATCGTTAATTGTGGTACTTCTTCTTCTTGCTATTTCGATCCCTTCTTCTAGTTTCCTCTTTACTAAGTTTGACTAGTGGGCGATTATTTTCAGATCAAATCTTAAAAAATTAATCAGCTCTTTAAGAAATTAAAAAACAGCTTAATGAGCTCTTCAAAAACTTCTCCAAAATCCAGTCAAGAGTTCCACAGATCTATGGTACAATAAAAGTTCACAAAGAAGGACATCCAATAAAACCTATAATAGACACTAGAAATTCGCCACTCTCCAACATTAATTATTATTTGCTTGGTCACCTCAGAGGTATTTTCCCTTCTCCTCCCTACCTACTAAAAAATTCCATGCAGCTTAAAGGAAAACTGGACAACTTGCCAGAATTAATTCATCTAGTAATGGTAAGCCTGGATATAGTATCTATGTATACCAACATTAACCTGGACCTCCTACTGGAATTCATTGCGGATGACCTCGCGGAAAAAATAGCATTCCATAATCACAATAGAGAAACACTACTTGGCATATATGAACTGCTCCTATTTTCCTTCCAGTTTGGAAAGAAATATTACAGACAAACTTCAGGACTTGCAATGGGTTCTCCACTAGCACCTCTGCTAGCAAATTATTATATAAGTAAACTAGAGGCAAAAATCCTTATACAACCATCCTTATTTGCTCTCTATGTAAGGTACATGGATGATGTCCTAATTATAGTAGATACTGTGGACCAATCTCTACCCTCTCAGATTCTGGCAGAATTTAACTTACTAGAGAATACCTTGCAGTACACCCTGGAACAGGAAAAAGACCATAGCATCAATTTCCTAGATTTAACCTTGACCTCAAGAGAGGGGAAAATATTTACTCAGCTTTTTAGAAAACCCATCAACACAGGGAAGATGTTAGACTTCTGCTCATTCCACCCTGATTATATTAAATCGAATATGGCGAGACAATTTTTGGAAAAAATTGAAATCCTGGTCTCTTCTGATAATCAAAAAGATCTTCACAAAGAAGAATTAAAGGAAATATTGGCAGAAAACAATTACCCCTCCCCATATGTTGAGAAAATATTTAGACAAGTGCCAAAAAAGAAGCAGGAGAAAACCAACTTCAAATTCACCAGCAAAATTACGTACCACAAGGGACTTTTCAAGAAACTGAAAAGGATCAGAGCAAAATATAATATCAGGCTAGCTCCAGATCTTAACAACAAAATAAGGGAATTCCTGCCAGCTTTAAAGCAGAAAGAATTGGACATCCAATTGCAAGAAGGAGTAATTTATTGCATCGACTGTAACTGCGGACTCAGCTATATAGGAGAAACAGGGAGGAGTATTAAGGTCCGAATGAAAGAACACCAAGCAGCTATTAGGAACATTAGTAACAGAACAGGGCTAGACAGACATATACAAGCAAGTGGACACTCCATAAATTGGAACTCAGTGAAAATAATCGCCAACCAGTCAAACTTAGTAAAGAGGAAACTAGAAGAAGGGATTGAAATAGCAAGAAGAAGAAGTACCACAATTAACAATAATTGTGGTTGGACTCTTCCAACTGAGTGGCAGCAACTACTCCAGTGACATAGTCCTGATGACGAACTAGGCTTTAGTTCGAAAATTTGACAACAACTTTCATGAAAAATAACCTCTATAAGACCCATAAAAAAGTTATTCCACAATCACTATGAATAGAGTTGCCATAAATTCATTTACAACTAGAAAATTTGTGATTCACAGAATGACTCAAAAGTTCAAAGTAAGAAAAACAATCTTCTTATTAAATTATGGTTAATAACATTTTTTATTGGAGGCTATTTTGTTCATGCAAAATGGCCTCCAATCAGGCCTTCATTTCGTTTTTTTTTTCTAGCAGTAGCAACACTTGTTAGTGGCCTTATTTTTTACTAGCAAATTGCATTATCTACTAACGAAAGTTTATTAACATAATACAAAAGAGACTAACATGTCCCCCTTCATTAATTAATCATGAGAAATTTTGATTTCACCCCTGTAACTGTCACATTATAATGCTGAAAAGGTTACAAATATTTAGATATAACTCACTTTTTCATGACCTGACAGATTAATTCTGACAAATTAATTCGAATGCAAATATTTAAAAAGCATTTTCTTTATTGAACTTTATTCACAAAATTCAAGAACACTATTCAAAATCTTAAGTTATTTTCTGTATAGTTTACAATCTGAATTTCGGGTCTTTTCATCATACCACTTTAAAACAGCAGGCCTGGGGTCAAACTTGTCATCGGATGGACCTTCAACCTCAATACTCATGAGAGCATTCAATGTTTGTAAGTTTTAACTGCCCCTCCAATAACTCTGGATTCTCTTCATGAAACTGAATCCAACTTCACATGCAGAAGTAGATAAGGGAAATACACTGGATACTTCTACTAGTGCCAAAATGTTTTTTAAATGTTTGTACTTTTCAAGAAACATTCATTTCCAGAAAGCAGTTGTTCCTTTTTGTATGTGTCTAAAATATTCCACACACGCAATGCAGTGGCACTTTACAGTTCAAACTAAAACATTCAAAATTTTTCCACTAGCAACTTTTGCTAGAACCACTTTTTATCACTAGCAAAATGCATTTGCTTGCTAGCAATTTGCTACTAACTACCGGTCGAAATCGAGCCCTGCCTCCGATAAAAGTTCTCTTATCTGAATTACATTTTTTATCTGAATGATAAAATCTGGTCAAACATGGTAACTTCTTCTTGTGTTTCAGGAGCTGGTCTACCCACTCTGGAAATATTCATCATAGGTTGACAGCTGTGAAAACAATCATTGCTGTAAACTTTCAATAAAACTTATTTCTGAATCAGTGCTAAAAATAAAATTTAATACATAAAGATGTAGATTGATTCTTTTAGGGTTTTTTTTTTTTTTTCATATTTAGATTATCAACTAACTAAAGAATGTTGGTGATGATACTGACATTGCAGCAAATGATCTAGAAGACATCACACATAAGGACTTTTAGAAATCTGAATTAGAAAAACTGCATCTACTTATCATTCAAGCTGAAATAAAGTATTTAAAAATGGTAAGGGAAAATTAATAATCATGAAACAGGGCATTTTAAAAATAAACAAAATTTAAAATAATAACATTCAAAAATTAGGAAAAATATACTGAAACACAATTTAGGATTCACACATGTTCTTTAGCTTTCTTATTCCTCACAGCATCACCTCTCTCTTTCAAAATTTCATCACACACAAATTTGTAACACATATAAATCTTCAAGATTTTTAGTTATTAGTAATATTTTTTTTGTAAAACTATTATTAGGTCTATGTTTTGTATGGTGCTGAAACTTAGTGATGAAAAATTGCTTCAATGTTTTATAAACAAGATTCTAGGAAAAATATATTTAGAATCCATCACAGATGGAGAATCTGGAGAATGGAGAAGAAAACACAGCCAAGGAAGTTATGTGACTTTGGAGGAAGGGGGGGGTCACCTTTAATAGTTAATGAAGTTAAAACAAAACCACAAGTAGTGATGGTTTGGACATCCCGAAAAAAAAAAATGGATGAAAAATGAGAAGTCAAACAGGCATTTCAAATGGGTCCAACTAGCACAAGGCTGAGAAAACTTCTCTGAAAACAGTAAAAAGGCATTGCAGAAAGGGATCTAACACAACACAATACAGAGGAGTAAAATGCAATTGTGCTGGACAAAGAGAAATAGAGGAAGATTGTGCTTGCAGTCACAAATGTTGACGGTTTAATGTGCTGAAGATTAAAGTTACTTCAAGTTTTGAGAAATGATAACATAATAAATAACCTTTGAGCAATAATAACAACCAAAAAACATTAGTCCTGATTCCACAAATGTTACCCACAAGCTGAAGGTAGTAACACACACTACTAGCTACTGCTGTAAGGATATGCGACAACTGCTTTATTTCAGAACTTTTGTACAGTGATTACAAATGATTTTTCCAATAACAACACAAACAAAAAAGAACCTGAGAAGAGACTATTAGGCGATACCTAAGTAGCTGATATTATGTGAAAGAGCAACTCAAATCAGGTATTTGCAGAAGGTTTTCAACATCTAAGTATTTGGTTATTTAGTCATCATAAGTCAGGTAACTATCTGTGGACATAATTCATGCACAAAATATTATACCTAAGATTAATCCAGAAAAATAACACACACACACACACACACACACACACCATTATGTTCTCTGAGATTCAGAGTTTAGCTCCTCAAAGAAAGACAAAGCGCCAAGTACACAATTAACTGATAGAACTAGAAATTACTTACTGTTGGTGTATCAAATGTCTGCATTTACAACGATCTTGGCACACAGCTAGAGCTTTATTAACATCCATCACACGCCGCACACCACACATGATCTTTTGTACTTCATACTCAATCTTTTTCTCAAGCAGACATTCCTGAATCTGGTCCTCCCAAGATTTCCTTGGCCTTCCTCTACCTTTCTTTCCTGCCACTTGGGCTGAAAAAATTCTCTTCATCAGCACCTCATCACTCATTCTTTCATCATGGCCAAAACACCTAAGAATATTAGTCTCCACCTTACTAACAACATTTTGCCTCACATTACACATCTGCAACACATCTTCATTCCTCACATGATCACCACATGCCTTACCATAAACCCCACGTAAGTAACGCATCTCCCCAGCACACAAACAACTCCTGTGTCTTTTCTGCAGTACCCAGATTTCACTGCCATGCATCAGAGTAAGAACAATTACATTTTCATACACAACCCTTTATTCAGGACTTCCTTGAGAACCCAACATTCCCGTGAAATCCTCCTAAGGCAGCTATAACTTTCAATGAAGAATTCTCTCGCCTACTAATTTTGCCATCTAATTTGTTCTCTCTGTCAAACATACTTCCTAAATATACAAACTCATTCACCTGGTCAATCTCCATGCCATTAAGACTTATCTTGCATTCAGTACGAACAATTCCTTGTTCATTAACCATAACTTTGGTTTTTCCCTTATTTATACTCAGTTTGAATTTTATACAAACTTCGTACATCCGGGACAGCATACATTGCAACTCACTTTTGCTCTGTGCCAACAGGACTGTGTCATCAGCATAAAGCAATCTGTACACATGCATATTACCAAGACAAACCAGTATTATCCATCACACATGCATACATCCATAAATATATTAAACAGCCAGGGTGACATTTCTCAATCTTGTCCGACTTCTGCACCAATAGAAAGCCATTTCAATAAAACACTATTCACTCATACACATGCTCTACTACCATCGTATATAGCTTTCACACTTTTAAGTAGATTCCCAGTAATACCATATTTATTCAGTACCTTCCACAGAAGAGTCCTATTTACTTTGTCATAAGCTTTCTCTAAATCTATGAAGGCCGCAAACACTTTTTTACCAACAGACATACTTTTCAGTCATAATGTGTAATGCAAAAATTTGATTAGTGCAGCCCTTACCAGGCATAAAACGACTCTGTACATCCCACACTTTCTCTGATGTAAGACCTCGTACCTTATCAATAATGACTTTCCGTCCTTCCCAAACACTTTTCTTGGCACACTCAGCAAACTGATAACAGAATAGTTCTTGCATTCAGTCCGATCACCTTTTCCCTTGTAGAAAGGAAAAAACGATAGCATCCCTCCCTCCAATTCTGAGGAACCATTCCTAACTCCCAGCACAACTGGCAAATTTTAGTTAACCAGTGAATTAAAATCACCAACATTTTTTAGCATCTCAGCAGATATGCCATCTACTCCCAAAAAGCCTTGCCATTCTGAAGAGATTTTAGAGCATTACACACCCCTTCTCTTGAGATCCCACCAGTGTTTTTATCTCTCATTATGACATCATTTACTTCTGCCTCAGAATCACCTTAGCTTTCAGATCTAATAAATCACAGAAGTAGTCACCCCATCTTTCACTTAGCTCATTGGGCTCCCATATCGTTTCTTTGACCCTGTTCTTTACACAACTTTGAATTTTATTTTCCCTATGTCTTATGTACTTCCAGAAAGTTTTTCTATCACCAAATTGTGTTTTTCCTCCTTTTCTTCCCCATCTTTTGCCTTACTCTGGTGAACCAGCTTTGCTGCCTCACACTTCTTACAGCAATATTCATCCTCAGAAACTCTACCTTGCAACAACCCCAAGCATGCTTCCCTCTATCTCTTTACTGCTTCTCTAACTTCACTGTTCCACCAAGCATCATCTTTAAAGGTACCCACTGTTGCAGTACCACATACCTCTTCAGCAGCAGTGACAACACAGTTCTTAAAACATGTCAACTTCTTCTCTACATCCCTCTTGCACACCTTCAACTCATTCAGATGTTCACTGAGTAAACCATAATAATGCTGATGTTCTTCAGACAGCCTTTCACAACCTTTATTCTTTTCCCCACAGGCATCTTCCTGTACCTCTTCTCCAACCAACATTCAGTTTCAGCCGTGACACTAACAGGTGGTGATCAGGGCCAACATCTGTACCTCTCATCACACAGGTATCAACAACTAAGTGTTTCAGATGCTGATCATAAACAACAAAATCTATTACACTCTTTAATCCCAGAGTACGATTTTCCCAAATGTATGTGTGGATATACTTGTGGTCGAAAAACGTATTAGATACCCACAATCCATTTTCAATGCAGAGTTCAATTAATCTTTCAAATAAAACCAATTGCTTACCACCAATTGTAACTTCATTTGTTGAAAAAGTTCTGTTTAATTCTGAAGATTCAGTTCTTAAATCACTGGTTATCAGATTTTAAATTAAAGTGACAAAATATGAAATAAAATCTTTCTTGAATGATTAGTTAAAAGTTGCTGACTGATGGAGGGATTAAAAACAGTCAAATTAAAAAGGAATTGGTTCCAAGTTTATCTGATTATAAACATATTTAAAAAGAATAAAAATGCAAAGGATGTAACCTGAAAAACACCTCAGTTGAACTTCAGATGTCATATGAGTAAAATGGTGTGCAATGTCCGCTGAATGGGCCAGAACTTAATACCTAGAAGCATTTCAACCCATTTTTACGCTTGGTTGTCCTCATTAAATAACTACTGTTATTGAATGTCATGCATGGTTTGCAAGTGGGTTTCATTGTTTGATTTTCATTTGTTTCATTGCAAACAAAGTATAACAAACAAATTATTTGCTGAGGATGACCCAGTATGGAATGAAACAAATGAAAATCAAACAATGGAACCCACCTGCAAACCATGAATGATATTTAATAACAGCAATAAAAACAAATGAAAATCAAACAATGGAACCCATCTGCAAACCACAAATGCCATTCAATAACAACAGTTATTTGCTTCATTTCATGCAGGGTCAGCCTCAACAAACAACTGTTGTTTGTCATTCTTTGTTTGTAATGAAACAAGAGGAAGTAAAACAATAGAACCCACCTGCAAACCATGAATGATATTCAATAACAACAGTTATTGCTGAGGACAACCCAGCATGAAATGGGTTGAAATGCATCCAGCTATAAAGTTGTGGTTGATTCAGCAGACATTGTGCACCATTTTACTCAGATGAGATCTGAATTTCAACTGTGGTGTTTTTCAGGTTACATTCTTCTTTGCACTTTTATCCTTTTTAAATACAATTTTAATCAGGACAAACTAAGAACTGATTCCTTTTTAATTTGATTATTTTTAATTCATTCTTTAGTCAGCAACATTTAACTAATCATCCAAGAAAGATTTTATTTCATATTTTTTCACTTTAATTTAAAATCTGGTAACCAGTGTTTCAAGAACTGAATCTTCAAATGTAGTATTGGAACTTCTCCAACAAATGGAGTTATGACCTGTGATATGTAATTACTTTTGTTATATGAAATATTTTGATGATATATTTTCTGAATTAATCTTGGATGTAATATTTTGTGCATAAAGTATGTCTGCAGATGGTGGCTACCCAACATGTGATTTCTAAAAAAACACGAAGAACAGAATACTTACAGACAGAAGTTGAGAACTCATTGCAAATACTCTATTTGATTCGCTCCACATATTTACTTCATAGCAAATTAATGCAAAATGCATCGATGCCTTTCTGTTGAATCTACTAGCAACTCAGAGTTTTTTTTTTAAGTGCTGTTGTAATTGCATAGATCCAGCAGGTGGTGCAGCTTGCTGCACAGAAGAAAAATGCTGAGTCAGTGAGAAAAGGAGTCCCACATGCTAGAATTTTACTCATGTCAATCAGTAATAACTGTGTGATGACAATTTTGATGACAGTTTCAAAAGGACCAGCCAAGGGCAACATCTATTAGGGAATGGCATCCAAGGTTTCAAAACACTGGCTGCATCTGTTAGGGGAAAAGTTCAGGCAGAATGAAAATAAGAGATAACAACACTGCTAAGAGTGCTCATCAGGCTTTCCAGCACAGCTCCAGGAAGTGCACATGCAGGGCTAGCTGTGAGTTTAGGCAGAATGAAAATAAGAGATAACAATACTGCTAAGAGTGCTCATCAGGCTTTCCAGCACAGTTCCAGGAAGTGCACATGCAGGGCTAGCTGTGAGTTCAGGCAGAATGAAAATAAGAGATAACAACACTGCTAAGAGTGCTCATCAGGCTTTCCAGCACAGCTCCAGGAAGTCCACATGCAGGGCTAGCAGTGAGTTAGATGTACCACAGACAACTGTTTGGCAAATATTTTAAAAATACATCACTCTCTAGTCTGCAGTTATTGCAGCAGATTAAGCCCTCAGCAAACAAACACTTTGAATTTTGCGCCAACATGTGGACCAGATTGCAGACTATGATGCCATCTCTGTTAGGTCTACTATGACTAACAGTCCCATATCCCAGTACCACCAGCTAATGTCATGGACAATGGCAGGACTACTGTGTGGCTAATAGTCCTATATCATAATACCATCAGACAATGTAATGTGGAAAATAACAACAAGACTACTGTGTGACTAACAGTCCCATATCACAGTACTGCCAGCTAATGTCATGGTCAATGGCAGGACTTCTGTGTGGCTAATAGTCCTATATCATAATTTTTTTTTTTGATTGGAGGTTTAACGACCACCGTGAGCAACTCAACGGGCTATAAGCAGTCGCCCGTCCCTAATTTAGGGTCACTGGTTCCAGGGAAGGGAGAGAGCCAGTGCCGTAGGACAAACACAACATCCATGCCTGACCGGGATTCGAACCCGGACCCCTTACGGACGAATGATCAGAGGCCAGCGCCTTAGACCACTGCGCCACCGGGGCGGCCCTATATCATAATACCATCAGACAATGTAATGTGGACAATAACAAGACTACTGTGTGACTAACAGTCCCATATCAAAGTACCACCAGCTAATGTCATGGACAATGGCAGGACTACTATGTGGCTAATAGTCCTATATCATAATACAATCAGACAATGTAATGTGGACAATAACAAGACTACTGTGTGACTAACAGTCCCACCAGCTAATGTCAAGGACAATGGCAGGACTACTGTGTGGCTAATAGTCCTATATCATAATACCATCAGATAACATAATGTGGACAATAACAAGACTACTGAATATTAGCTCCCATATCATAGTACCACAAGCTAACATAGCAGAAAATGGCAGAACTACTGATTCATGTTGTTAGCACAATGAGTGAAGGCATCCATCTATGTGATGTAACAAAGATTTCAACTTGGAACAATTTTTTACCCTAGTCCTTAACTGTCTGACCTTCATACTGCTAATACCACAGTAGGAAATGGTAATGGTGTATTGCAATAAGGAGTGAGTGTATTGTGGGTATCACCTCCAAACTCCCACACATGCAAGAATGCACTTCATTATTACCTGAAATATTCTACTTTCACTTACCAAACTGATCTGTTGTTGAGCCTTGACAAGTCATTGCACTTATTTCTCTCCATTTGACAGATCATACAGCAATTTTTTATGAGCTAATCAAGTCATCTCCTGCCGCTAACACTTTTACTGGTAGGAAGTGACTTTGCTGTCCCCTCACATTAAGTGAGCATCTTAACCACCATATATACAGGTCATTTCATTAATAAAGCCTTCACTATAATGCCGTTTTTGAATACTGAGATAAATTTAACTTTCTCCATGGCTGCAACATGGAGGAAGTTAAATTTATCACAGTCAATAACTACATTAAGCTTACATGGATTACTTCATGATCCTTTTTACACACAAGGATGCAGGTGCATACAAATTCTTGGAGGGGCACAAACAAGATAATTTAAGATCAGTCACAACAGGAAAACCTTAGTTGTTTTTCTTTCTTTTGAGGGGGCAGAGGATTTGGGGGCAATGCTCTCTAACATTTTTTGGGGCATGAACTTTTCAGCCCCGAGTTCTGGTGCCTCTGGTCTCTTTTTTTATTTTTATGATGGTGTACTGGGCTTTGTCTCGCTCTCAATGCTGGTGGTAAATTAGTTGTCACTCAGTACATTACGCATAACATCTAAGTGCAGGGGTACCTTCACTGATGAAAGTACTGTATATAATAAGTGACTGAGTGAGGCCCTGCATTTAACTGTGTAATGACTTTATGAAAGTACTGTGTACTTGTGCTAGCACCTATCATGCCTTCCACTACAGTGTCTCTGATACAAAATAAAAACCTAAACAAACCAAGTAATATGTGTCCCTTTAAATCAGATGCAAGCAATATTAAATATGAAAACAAAGTTTGGGAAGGCCAATCAAAATAACATCCTGAATTGTTACCTTCATTGATTTTATTGTCTCCCATCCTTGTTCCACATTGGAAACTTTTTCGTATTTTGTGACTTTTGGAAGAAGAAGTTGGTCCAGAACCTCCAAACCATTTTCATTGTACTTGATTGCTTCTAACATAGTGCAGATATCCTGTAAAAAGAAAGAGAGGAAGTGAAAAACTAGTATTTAAATGAAAAACATTCAGATAACAACAGGAAAGTCCCATAGTTTTGGGGCACATGTTGTGATCATGCAGCATCCATACCTGAAGTACTGTAATTGAAAACCACAGGTGAGTGCTTATTAATAATATGAGGGGTGTGCAATAAGTATCCGGATTTTTATTCCTATCAATGCAAAACTGTGTATATGATTGTATGTACGCATGAAACTATTACGACTACCTTCAGTGAAGTGCCGTAAAAGCGAAGTGGCTTAATACTACTGTTAGGTGGTGCTGTTGATCAAAAACAATGGCAGCTGCATTTAGTGTTCAATTTGAGCAGCAAGCAGTAGTGAAATTTTTAACGAAAGAAAGAAGACATAAAAAGGCTGTGGACATTACAAGAACACTTTGGACGGTGTATGGTGATGCGGCTATGTCTCATTCCAGTGTTTATGAATGGGCTACAAAGTTCGAAGTTGTCCACAAGAGCCTTGAAGATGAGGCATGGTCAAGTAGGCCTAACACAGTGGTGACTGATGAAAGGACTAAACAGGCTGACAACTTGTTTAAAGGTGACAGACACATCATATTCGAGATATTGTCATATAATTGGATATCAGTAAAGATTCTGTTGGGCAAATTATTCATGAAAACCTCAACTATAGGAAGATCTGTGCCAAATGGGTACTCCAAATGCTTAGAGTGGTGCATAAACGCCAAAGTCTAGATATTTGCAATGAACTGGTACAGCGCAACAATGAGGAGGGTGACGCATTCCTGGGATGCATAATCACAGGTGGTGAAACGTGGATTCATCAGTTCAAAACAGAGACAAAATGACAAAGTATACAATGGCGTCATCCGAATTCGCCCCCGTCAAAGAAGTTCAAAGTTGGTTCGTCAGTGTCCAAGGTCATGGCTAAGGTTCAGGTCATAGCTTCTGGAACAAACGCACTATCCTTCTGGGTGAATACTTAGCAAAAAATGAAACAATAAATGCAAATGCCTATGTGAAGACACTGAGAAAACATGCAGCGTTTCCGGACCAAACGGCCAACACTGAAAAGTGTTGCTTCAGAATGACAATGTTCGTCAGCATATTGCTAAACCAGTGCAAGCAGAAATCGCAAAACAGAGGTGGACTGGATCATTCTTCCACACCCTGCTTACGGTTCGGACTTGGCACCTTCCGATTTTCAGGTTTTTGGTCCCTTGAAGGATAGTCTTCGTGGCCACCACTATGAGAACATGGACAATCTCTGAGCGGCTGTCCGCCAATGGATTCGCAACACCCCTGCTGATTTCTTTGCTACCAGAATGAATCTATTTGTTGGTCGGTGGAGGAAATGCATTGTGCTGAATGGAGAATACGTAGAAAAGTGATTGACAGCTTGTACTACTGTATTACATATGTATCATACTTATGCATCCTGTATTTTTATTTCTCTTCTTTAACTGATAGGAATAAAAATCTAGATACTTTTTGGACACCGGCCCGTATATATGTTAACAGTGATTATTTACTAGTACTTTCATTTTGTAAGCATGTGCATCAAGTTATTTGAACTTTTATATCCTGAAAGCATATTAGCTGGGTTATCAAATACAGCAGTTCAGAACTGGGTGGGCTATATTAGGGGGAGGGGGGGCTATGTGTCTTATGGCAGGGCACAAATTTTGAAGTGCTTGGTAGAAATTTTGCTACAATCCATATGTGTAGATTTTACCTGACGCTGATGATGTTATCCACAATATTAAAAAAAAAGTTTTCGGGCACATACTGCTGCATACCGCATTCATTCAGAGATGAACCCCGGCCATCGCGCCTGTTATTTGGCCGCCGAGGGGTGAGGTAGTAAGTACTTAGTCCACTCCCTCATGGGCGAACCCCCAGACCCCCAACTCAGTTCCCATTTAACAACCCCAGACGATTCGGGAAGATCAGGGCTTAAGAGAAAAGGGCTAGTCCTTAGCGTTTCACCCCCTGAGACACGCAGCTGCTGCAGAAAGGAGTTTTCAATCAGTAATAATAATGATAAACTCATCCAAGAGAATATCCTTCATCATTATTACCGATTGAAAAGAGTTTTCAATCAGCAGTAATGATGATAAACTCCTGATCCAAGAGAATATCTTTTCTAGTTATGCCAGTATTATTAACTTGACTTAATGAATAAATATTGCGGATATGACATCGGTAAACGGCCAATATCATTATATATTTCTAGGAAATTACTAAAAAAAGAAAAGGAAAGATACGCTGAGTTTTTGCCATCAGAAAAATATAGTTAGTATAGTAAGCAAAATGCTTTTTAAAGAAAGAGCATTCACGACAGAAATTGTCAATTTAAAATTTTTGCATTTATACTATTACATCAACGTTTTCTGACTTTAGGACCCAAAATCCTTTAACTTTTGTTTTCGAAAAAAACAATTTCTAGTATTTGAGTGCGCATTGAAATAGATGACACATTGTAATATGTTAAATACAGTAATAACATTGACTGAAAGTGCCTGTTCTACGGTGCTCCTTTAGAGAACAGCTCTACGTGGTAGGCTATATTAGCTTTCGAAGAGCCATCGCAGTTACGTCATCAAGCTCGGCTGCATGTCTCAGGGGGTGAAGCGCTAAGGACTAGCCCTTTTCTCTTAAGCCCTGATCTTCCCGAACCATCTGGGGTTGTTAAATGGGAGCTGAGTTGGGGGTCTGGGGGTTGGCACACGAGGGAGTGGACTAAGTACTTACTACCTCACCCCTCAGCGGCCAAATAATGGACGATGGCCAGGGTTCATCTCTGAATGAACGTGGTATACCTAGTATTTATTCAGTGTATGTAGTACTGGAAACCATGGATACAAATCTCCAAGGCCTTTAACAAGTTATTATTTCTTCACAATTTTAGATTACTTATGTTATTTTTAAAACTTTTTTTAATGTTTGCTACCATAAAGTGGTTTATGATTTTTACTTTGTAATCTGACAAGGAATAAGTCGTCTTTTTAAAACATAATTTCGAAAATGGTGCCTCTACTACTCTCAGACATTCACTCAGGGAATTCCCTCCATTTCACAGAACAGCACAACACTAAATATAACAACAAAAAAAAAAAAAACGTTTTATATAATAAAATTTCTGTTAATTTGAAAAATTCACATACTTTCATGTAAGCCCCCTAAAATCTTACATGGTTGCACTCCTATATGTTCTAACTCTTTAAATATTTTGGGTGGGCTAAAGGGTGACTATAGGAGGGGGGGCAAGGTGAATCTTGCCCCCCAACAATTTTACTGGAGAGAGGAGTCCCCAATCCAATATTTTTCACCCTGTTTAATTAAATAATCACTTTAGCCTCATAAGGTGGACCAAGCTCCTCCTTATTAGGCAAAAGTGATTTATTTCCAAAAAATTAATAAATACAAAATTAATAAACACTTTTTTCCCAATCTCAGCATTGCTCATTTGATAAGAAACTCGACTGCAAGCCCCGTATTAATAGAGTCTGATATGTTCTTTTGATATGGGGCAAATGCTTAAAAACACAATTATCAAAAATAAAATAAATAAAATACAGAAACATATAATCTCTAGCGCATTTATTTATCTATTTATTTTAGCGCTTTTTGTTTTTTGCTTGAGTAACGCAGCTTATTATATCTCATTTTATACTAAACTTTGGAAATAAAATATTTCTGGATATTTTTATAAAATCACAGGCTGAATTTTATTTTTTTAAATATTAATATTCATCAAAAGAATGTTTGTTTCCTTGTTCATTTGTTGATGTGCAATTAATTACAATTGTGTTTTAAAAGATATGTCGAATCTCAATATAGTTTATCTTTTTACCTCCCCCTCCCCCTTTTTATTTTCCTTCTGACAATGGAAGAGATGTGCCCCTCACACATCTCATCACACCTGCCCCCCCCCCCAATAATTTAGAGAAGTCAACGCCCCTGGGGTGGCCTGTCATTCCTGCTGGGGGAGGGGGCATGACTTTTTGGCTATCTTTCTCTGCAAATATTATGCAAAATTTAACATACCTAAAACTGATAAAGAACAAAACAAGCTTGTTGAACTTTTCATCCACATGAAAAATCAAAACGATCGGCGAAAAAATGCGAACATAACGCAGCATGAGCAAGAAAAAGTATTCACATGCAATTTATTTATGAAATTATTATTTAACGAGCACACCACTGTGCGTTCACAATATAAAATTAAAATGTAAAAATAAAAATAAAATCGTTTTAAAAGATACTGTTTCAAACAGTTTTTTTTTCTTATTCTACTTGCTAAAACATCAGCTTAAGTTTCCTCTTGTAAGTAAGAGTTGCTTTCTTCTCAGCAAGATTCACAGCCACATTGGTCTTTTGTTGACTGTAGCTGTACAGCATCCATTGCTGAATTTTTCTTTCTGCTGAAATCTTCCTTTATTTTTCCTTTTTGGCCCTCAAATGACAATTTTATTCATCACCTTGAAATAACTCTCCACCTGAGGACCATGAATGTGAGATATAAAGCTTTCACTACTTTAGATAAGTGGTTTAGAGTGGATGAATGCTTTTGAATACCATGCATCAATTCTCACTAATTTTTGCAGCTCCGTCACTGCCATTTTCAGAAAATTTTACCTCCCTTATCATGCTTAAATGCAAATGTTCATTGGGAAAGGGGGAAATAACATTTAACTTTACCACAGGATAGTGGGAAACATTTCAGAAAATAATGTTAAGATTATGGGAGAAATCTTTGCCCTGTCTGAACTTCTGTTTTCAGAATTTTTTTTTCTCCATTTTCAACCTGAAATGCAAACATTAATGGAATAAACTGATAACAACAATACTGGGTAGAAGAAACATTGCGAGAAAAAAGTATGAAGAATCTTCACTCCGTTTAACTTCCATTTTTCAAAGTTTTGAAAGACATAATAGTGTCCCCAGATGGAAAACAAGCCCCTTCCTACCTAATCTCCAAAGTTTCTTTTTATTTATTCAGTTTTGCATCGATCTTGAGATGACCCAAATGACGAAGAAAAAAGTGGAATTCATGGAAGAATATAGTGTATGATTTAAGAAGAAAAAATTTTGGATTTCTCTCTCTTTTAGGGCTAAGAGAAAAAACGTGGGGGAATGATATATGCCATAACATGGTTTTACAACATAAACGCATTCACCAATTTCTCAGTATATTAATACACAGTAGATTCTGGTTAAATTGGGACACATCAGGACTAAAGCATGTTGGCCCAATTAAGTGTCTGCTCCAATTATGCAAAGCTTTATTCCAAAGAGCTAATTGGGAATATTCTTCAAGAAATGTCCCAAATAAATGGCTGCCCCAATTAACCAGAATCTACTGTATTTCATTTCAGATCAGGTCATCTAGGTACATTAATTAAAATACTTAACAGAATACAAATATCTGTACTGCACTGTTTGTCAAACTAAACAAAAATACATTTCATATCTGCAAATTATTCATGTATGCTATTCATGGGAAGTTATAAGATTCTAATCATAGTGTAAAAAAAGTATAATTTATATAAGTTGATCTTTTATGATGTTTCTGTTTTTTGAATTGCTACAATGAGCTTGCTGAAGTGTACAGTATTCACACACTTAAAACTTTGTTTTCTAAACTTCTGGGATTCACATTTTACTGTTGATGCATAGGATCTTTAAAATTTGCACATTAGTATACAACCACTTTCATGACCATTTATTTTATACTTGTAAAAATTTGCCAGCTTTAATCAGAACGAAATTATTTATTTCAACTACAGCCTTGCGAGATTTGAATGCACTACTTTTTGTTAAATGACTCCAAAAACTTTTATTTAAAGTAATGGTAGGTACTAATTAAGAGACAGACCAGATGAATGAATTTGTATATTTAGGAAGCATGTTTGACAGAAAACCGATTAGATGGTGAAATTAGCAGGCGAGTTTATTCATCTTTGAAAGTCATAGCTGCCTTAGCAGGATTTTGCAGGATTGGTGGGTTCTTGAAAAGGTCTCAAATTGCTGTGTATGAAAGTGTAGTTGTTCTTACTCTGATGTGTGGCAGTGAACTCTTGGTACTGCAGAAGGTATAGGAGTTGTTTGTGCACTGGTTGCTAGAGAGATGCATTACTTATGGGAAGGTATGTGGCAAGACATATTCTGACCATGTGAGGAAGGAGGATGTGTTGTAGATGTGTAATGTGAACAAATGTTGCAAATACAATGGAGACCAATATTCTGAGATGGTTTGCCCATGTTGAAAGAGTGAATGACAAGATGCTAACTAAGATTAATCAATTCAGTCCATGTGGCAGGAAAGAAAGGCTGAGGAAGGCTAAGGAATCATGGCGGGACCAGATTCAGGAATGCCTGCATGAGAAAAAAGATTGTAAGTATGATGTATAAACAGGGCTGTAGCTAGATCTCAAAATCAGGAGGGAGGAGGCTGAAGACTTACCTGGGCAGGTTCTGTATAAAACAACAACTATATTCATTAAGAGTACAAATGCAAGTTCTGCTTTTTTATTTTATTATTATTTTTTTTTTTATTGAAGGTTTAACAACCGCCGTGAGGAACTCAATAGGCTACGCCTGTCCCTAATTTAGGGTCACTGGTTCCAGGGAAGGGAGAGAGCCAGTGTTGTAAGACAAACACAACTTCCATACCTGACCGGGATTCGAACTCGAACCTTTCTCGGATGAAAAAACAGGGTTAAAACTATTACCAAAAATATCATGGTTTTTCACAGAGGCAGTAAAAGTACTTGAAATTAAAAACAGAGTTTACTTTTTTTCTCCTTTTCAACATTTTTCTGCTTCATTCATCCGTTACCTTTTTCAGAAATATTCCTTTACAAGGAATGGCTATTTAATATTTCTCTCTTTAGTTTCGCTCAGATACTTTTTAATATCACGAATAATTTTTTAAACTAAAAATAACAGCAGTATTTCATGCCATGAAAACAGAGGGTACTTTAGATCTTTTGGGGCCCTAGGTGCTAAAAGATTCAGGAGCCCTCCTTTCCTTTCTTATTACCTTAGAAGAAATTTCATCAGTCAGATTAATAAAAAAAAAAAAAAAAAAAAAGTAAAGTTGAAAAGGTTTTTATGCTTTTTAAAATGCCATTCTATCTTCCTATTACTAGAACGCTTTGTAAGAAACAGGCGTAACTAGGCATTTCTGTGCCTGGGGCAATCCATAAAATATTATGCCCCTTTTGTCTTTATATCTTGTACACATCCACATATACATACGCACTGCTTGACAAAATAAATTTTCACACCCAAATGTTATCTCTACGTGGGAAGTACAATAAAACTGTGACTGTTTATACAAAATACTTCGAACGGAAGATCTGAACTCCCAAATACTTCGGAGTTCGGATCTGCAGTTGGCAGTCCTGGCCCGCAGAAATGATCAAATAGCCCACATAGAACCTTCAGCAATATGAACAACACCTGTATCTTGCACTGCACGTACGGCCGAGCTTCATTTCTGAGTGTGAGCAACTGAGATTCACTGAACATTTTGAACAAGAAATGTGAATTTAGGATGCCAAGGGGAGCTGCTATAGTATGAATTCAGATGACGATTATGGGCAAAACACGTACCAATATTAACAAATAAAGGTAACTTGATCACGCTAGTTACGTTAACTGAAAACTTTTACAAAAAGTTCGTAAGTTGGAAGCTTTCGACCTTATCTTAGGTCTTCATCACGCCAATGGAGGAACTAAGATTGTTGTCAGATTCTACATTTGAATTTTTCTTATTTTTGTTGCCAAAACTTAGAATTGATCTCCAGATCAACGGAATGTAGAGAGGAGATTCGGAGTTGCAAGTCATTGAGTTGAAAATAATTTCTATGCTTTCACGGTAACGGAGGGCAAAACGATTGTCAAAAGAAGCAATTCGTTTTGCTTCGTTCCAGTGGGGAACTGCAGATGTGTTTTCCATTGTCAAAATAGACAAGGCAGTATTGGGATTGGCTTTCGAAACATCTTTTCTATGTTCTAAAATTCTATGGCTAAAGATGTTTCGAAAGCCAACCCCAATACTACCTTGTCTATTTTGACAATGGAAAACACATCTGCAGTTCCCCACTGGAATGAAGCAAAACGAATTGCTTCTTTTGACAATCGTTTTGCCCTCCGTTACCGTGAAAGCATAGAAATTATGTTCAACTCGATGACTTGCAACTCCGAATCTCCTCTCTACATTCCGTTGATCTGGAGATCAATTCTAAGTTTTGGCAACAAAAATAAGAAAAATTCAAATGTAGAATCTGGCAACAATCTTAGTCCTCCATTGGCGTGATGAAGACCTAAGATAAGGTCGAAAGCTTCCAACTTACGAACTTTTTGTAAAAGTTTCAGTTAACGTAACTAGCGTGATCAAGTTACCTTTATTTGTATGAATTCAGATTTCCAAGGGGAGCAGCTAACGTGAATTTAGGTTTCCAGGGGGACGGCAAATACAAATTCAGGTTGCCAAGGGTTCCGAAACTGGTAAAATATAAGCAAATTCTGTTAATAGACAAATGACAAAGTATGGGGCAAAAATGAGCCTGAAATTGGTGGAAAAGTTTCGATTCCAATTTTAACCAGATTGTAAGCAAAACTGTACAGTAACTGTTCCTACTCTGATGTATGTCAGTGAAACCTCGATACTGCAGAAGAGACATACGAGTCATTTGTACGCTTGAGAGATGCGTTAAATACAGGGGATTTGTGGCAAGACCTGCTCTGATCATGTGAGGAATGAATATGTGTTGCAGTTGTGTAATGTGAGGCAAAATGTTGTTAGTATGGTAGAGACGAATATTTTTAGGTGGTTTGGCCATGTTGAAAGAATGAGGGATGAGAAGCTTACAAAGAAAAAAAAATTCAGCCCAAGGGGCGAGAAAGAGAGGTAGAGAAAGGCCAAGGAACTCGTGGGAGAACCACATTTAGATATACCAATGAGCCATTCTATTATGACCACCCCCAGCCAGAGAAATGAGAGTGCCTGGAGACAGAACGTTGGCGCAGGTGAAGTTCATAGAGCCGTATGTATACAGCTCGAGAACCGGCTATCAGTTAGCAGAGTGTTTGGAATCAGAATGGGAAAAGCTGCCGATTCAGCAGAGTTTGATGAAGGACAAATTGTGATGGCACGGCGTCTTGGAACAATGATCTCGGAAACGGTGCGGCTGGCGGGTTGTTCATGCGCCACTGTAGTGAGTACGTATCAAAAGTGGTACACAGATGGCCAAATGACGAACCGTTGTCCAGCCGTGTGTCGTCTGCAGCTTATTGATGCCTGATGGGAGCAGAGACTGTCACGCACTGTTCACAGCAACTGCAGGTGCGACAAATCACCCGCAGCTACAACAGTGGTGATCAGGACAATATGTCGCGGCACACAGTTCATCCCAGCCTTCTGTGCATGGGCCTGTGTAGCCAGACCCAGCTGGGTCCCCCATGCCCGCTGCACGTCATCGCCAGCAACGCATGAAATGGGTCCAAGATCGAGATTGGACCGTGGATAATTGGAAAAAAGTGGCCTGGTCTGACGAATCAAGATTCCTGGTGCATCACGTAGACGGCCGAGCACGGATACGCCGATTACCAATGGAGGCTATGGCACCTGGATGCACTGTTGGGCGGAAACAGGCCGGCGGCGGTGGCGGTGTTATTCTGTGGGCGATGTTTTCTTGGGACACTTTTGGCCCCATTATCCCAATAGCATAATCGCTGACAGCTGTCAGGTATCGGTACATTGTTGTGGACCAAGTTCACCCATTCATGGCAACTATGTTCTCCGCTGGAGATGGCCATTTCCAACACAATAATGCACCATGCCACACGGTCAGAATCGTCAAGGAGTGGTTTGAGGAACGTGCTACTGACTTTCTGTTAATGCCCTGGCCTCCAAATTTACCAGACATGAAACCAATCAAACATTTGCGTTTAGACTTAGAAAAGCGGGTTCACGCTAAATCACCACCACCCCAAAATGTACGGGAACTGGAAGACCTGCTGTTGATATTATGGTACCAGATACCCCATGACACCTATCATCACCTCATCGAATCGATGACTGTCCAAGTGGCCATTGTTATGCGGGCTAAATTGGGTCCTTCAGCTTATTAGGTAGGTGGTCACAATGTAATGGCTCAACGGTGTACTATGTCTGCATATGAAAAAGATTATGAGTATGAAGTACAAAAGTTCTTTTGCATGTCGTGTGATCGATGTCAGTGAAGCTTGAGCTGTGCGCCGAGATCGTTGTAAGCGGAGACGTTTGATACAGCAACAATAAGTAAATCTAGTTCCATCAGTTAAACAGTTATTTGAAAGACTGTCTTTCTTTGAGGAGCTAACTTCTGAATCACAGAGAATAACTTAGTGATATGTATGTACTGATTTCTACTCAAAACTATATGAAAGGGATGAAACATGTACTCCAAACATTACAAAAGGTACAAGGAGAAGATGGAATTACCGTAGACATCATACAAGAAGCAAGTGGAGAAATTGAAACAGTACTAGCCCAAGTTTTCACTCGATGCCTTAATGAAGGTAAGATTCCTGAAGATTGGAATAATGCTACAATGATCCTGCTACATAAAAAAGGTGACATTGAGGATCTCAAGAACTTCAGACCTATCAGCCTCCTATCAGTGGTTTATAAAATCTTCAGTAAAGTTCTTTCACACCGCTTGAAGGTGACACTGGACATGGCTCAACAGAGAGAACAAGCTGGATTCAAGAGTGGCTACAACACTATAGATCATATCCACGTACTGAGAGAACTCATTGAAAGAGCAAGGGAATATGAACTTCCATTATGCATGGCCTTTATCAATTATGAAAAGCCATTTGATTCGGTGAAACCATCAGCAGTTACAATGGCTTTGAAATTCTGCGGTATTGAAGATGCATACATTAATATTATTAATAACATCTATGAAAATGCAAGTGCAAAGATTCGGCTATATGAGAATACAGCACCCATAAAAATTGGAAAGGGAGTGAGACAAGGTGACACTATATCTCAAACTCTTTAATGCCACATTGGAAAATGTCTTTCAATCAATGAACTGGGAAAACAAAGGGGTAAAGATTAATGGAGATTATCTAATTCACCTTTGTTTTGCTGATGATGTAGTCATTTTTGAACTACACCATCAGAGCTGCAGAGTATGATCCAGGAACTTGCTGACAAGAGTAAAGAAGTTGGATTAAAAATGAACTTTCAGAAGACAAAAGTGATGTACAATGCTTTTACAAGAAATGAAGATTTATCAATTGATGGGGAAAAGCTGGAGACAACCAATACCTACATTTATCTTGGACAGCAGATATCAAGTGAGGGTTACATTGATGAAGAAATTAATCGGCACACAAAACTTGCCTGGAGAGCTTTTGGAAGAAACAGCATAATTTTCAAGAGCAATATGCCATTATGTCTTAAAAGAAAGGTGTTTGATCAATGCATCCTTCTAGTGCTTACGTATAGTGCAGAGACGTGGACCTTAACTAAAAGAGACATACAAAGGCTGCAGACAACTCAAAGTAGCATGGAGAGGTGCATGCTTGGTGTAACCAGTAGAGATAAGAAAAGCAATTCATGGATCCGAAAAATGACAAGAGTGGAAGACATCATGATCAGAGTAAAATCCCTGAAATGGCAATGGGCTGGACATACTGCCAGAAGGACAGACCATCGATGGACAGCTGAAATTTTAGACTGGATTCCAAGGGACAGGAAAAGACCCAGAAGACCACATGGGAGATGGGTGGATGAAATTCGGAAGTATGCGGGAGTAACATGGAGAAGACTGGCACAAGACAGACCGTTGTGGAAGAAACTTGGTTAGACCTTCGTCCAGCAGTGGACTCATAATGGCTGACAATGATGATGTACCGTGTCCGTATGTATGTATGTATGTATAAGCAGCAGTTTTTGCGCCCTGTCTTGAGCTGCGCTCAAAGCATCAGCCCCACTTACCACACTCTGGTTACGCCTCTAGTGATCACTTGGTCTGTCTGTGCACATCAAACTTTTTGTTTTTAGAGATATTGCAAAATCAAAGAATATTAAGTTTGGCACTTTAAATATCCCATATACTTCATGGAATTTACCGCTAAGCGCTGTCAAAGTCGGAAATTCAAAAGATTAAAGTTCTATTGTAAAGAAAGTATTCAACTTAGAGGAAAAAGTTATTTTTGTGCCTCGCATATTAGGCTTAATTTTTCCTTCTGAAATATTTAAATTTTCCAATTAGTTCATTAATTTCCTGCTAGAGGCGCTAAGCCCAAAGAATTGGTTTTCATAGATTTAAAAAAAAAAAAAAATTTGCGACTGATAGGACATAAACATGCATTAAATTTTGCCCATTTTAAATTTCACTACTAGTTCATAAATTTCCCGCTAGGAGTTCTCAAAGTGGAAATTTAGTAAATTTTAGCTATACACTACGAAAAGATCATTTCAGTTATAACAAAAGTTCTTCTTGAGTTCGACACGTTAGGCAAAACTGATTGCTTTAGCACGTTCTCAGTTGCAAGTTACTTGTCAAATTTAACGATACGGGCGCTGAAAATGGGATTTCTCTAAATTTATTGGTACATTGCATTTAAATTGTCATAAAATTGGAATGCGTTTCAATTACGAAACATGCTGTTTCCATTGCTTCAGCTTTGGAAAATTATCTTGCTTTTACGTTATGAGCAAATTATTTAGCAACGAGAACAGTATCAAGCAAAAATGAAATACTTGAAGACATTGGCGACCGGAAAAGTCCTCCACATTAGAAAATTGGGGTAAAACCAATTCGTGCACAGTACTTCACTTGAAACGGGTGGATGACTTTTCGTGGCGGAGTTTTTCTGTGGCAGACAATTCCCTAAATCGAAGAGATTGAGGTCTGCACTTTCTTTTATTCTATCAAAAAGATGCCTAAGATTTAAGTTTTTTATACCTGCACTGCAGTTATCAGAAACAGGAGCATCAGAATTAAATACAGGAGATCTGGTTTGAAAATGAAGAAGTAGGAACTACAGCTTTTCGAGTAAGAGTATTATTGAAACTTTTTATCACTTTTTCAAGTTAGTTTTATCTCTATTTAAGGAATAGAGAAGGTGAGAATGCTTGATAATTATCAGTATTAAACCAGGGGAGACCACAGAAATTTCTTTTAAAACTACTAAATCAGGAAAACATTGCATGATATTCTTGAATCTCTATTTTTCCAGCCTAAATATTAACTCCTTTGGTTTAGGCTAGTTTAGGGGTAAGAACTTTATTACCCTACCCCAAAGAAAAAAATTAAGAGCAAACACCCCTGATTATCATGACAGTATCTACAAGCACTCCTCATCACAATTCAGGGGGTGTGGGCAAGGGAGAAAGGTTCCAACACAGATGTTTTCCTTTGGCTTGGAAGTAGCGTGAAAGTAATTTATATAACAGCAGGCCAGTTAAATAATTGCCTTAAACAATGAAAAGTGAGAGAAAAGTGAATTCTTCCTTCACCTACCACTAAAAGTAAGGCTAAGCTATTTTTTATGTTGTCCTGCGGCAGACTGGCCCACACGTGTTGGATGGGGTGCTCCAAATCCCGGATAGTGCGGTACGGCGGCAGCTGGAGTTTCAACTGGTCCCACACATGCTGGATAGGGGACATGTCCGGGGAGCGGGCAGGCCATGGAAGCGTCTGGACATGACGTAGGCAGTCCTGGGCAACCCGAGCTGTGTGCGGGTGGGCATTATCCTGCCGGTATAGTGCACCTGGAATCCCGGCCAGGAATAGGGGCACATGGGACCGTAGGATCTCGTTTACATACCGCTGGCCTGCCAATGGTCCACGTACCACTACTAGAGCTGATCGGCTATCGTAGGCAATGGCTCCCCAGACCATAATGCCTGCAGTAGGGTAGGTGTGGCGCTCGATAGCGAGGTTGGGATTGTGTCGTTGACCTGGAGACCTCCACACCAGGACACGATTTTCATCTGTCCCCAAAACGAAGCAGCACTCATCGCTAAACACCACACGTCGCCAGTCTGTGGCATTTCACGTCGCTCTGGCCTGGCACCACACTGCACACGGAGCTGACAATGTTCCGGTGTTAATGGAAGCACATGTAAGGGGCGCTGGGATCGCAGATTCGCTTCCGCGAGGCTTCGGGAAACGGTTCGTGGGCACACAGGAGCCGCTACATCTGCCTGTATAGTGAACCGGGTCCCTGTGGGATCCGTTCACGACTGGCGCACGATGTAACAATCCTCTATATCGGTGGTATTCCTGGCCCGTCCGGAGCCGCTCCGCTGTGTGGCAGTGCCGCACGTGTCCACTACTCCCAACACAGTCAGACGATATGGTCAGAACGATCCATGGCCGACTATACGGCGCGCTGACCACCCTGCTGTTTTCAGCTCGATGATAAGGCCTCTCTCAAAGTCCGTAAGTGCATAAATCGACGTCTCTGGCGTCTACCCGGTGCTTTTCGCTTTCATGGGGCATCGACTACACGCTAGTATATGAGGCTGCCGGTTCATGCTGGCAGCGCCACCTACAGGGTGTGTGGTCATTCGCAATTGCACCAAACGTGGAACATTTGCATACCAGTATGCACTCTAGCTATTTATAAAGTTTTGCGGTTGTAGCATGTTTTCTTCTAGGTGCGCAAATTTCATTGTCCACGAGTGTGTGTTACTAATATCAGAAAGTGAAACACCAATTGACAATACAAAATGGTCGCTTTAAGGATTGATTTTTTTTGGTCGGTGAAAACAAAAACAAAACTGGAAATCCATTTATACGTTTCCGGGGCCCCTCAACCTCTGGGGGCCCTTAGTCGGAAATCTGCCCCTGCATGAAAACTGTATTTACAAGCTGGAATTTATAATCAGTATCACCTTCTAAGAACAACAACATTAACCTTAAATAAAATAAAGGAAAGGAAATTCAGGGTTCTCAATGCTATCACCCATTTGATTTGCATATCATCTCATTAAATGACCAAAAATAATTGAAAATATATTATGAAATTAGAGAGAAATGACTGAAAATATGCAGGTAGTTCAGATAGTGTTCCAAATGTGTTATGACATTATTTGTCAAAGTTTTTAGTAAACTTCAATCACTAAGATATTATAAAATTTTAGGGTGCAGCACTTACAATGAATCTGTTTTCTAAATAGCAATTTTTGTCAGGTGTGGTGCTTAGCCAAAAATTACAGCATTACAAATATGTAAACATTGTTAACACATGGACAGCAGGGATGTTAAATCATAGCAATGAGGCTGCATTTGCCAATGTTAACAAAGGACAGCCTTTAAAATGCTTCCAGTTAGTATTTTCAACATTGTTATTCTCAGTTCTAGCAGATAAAGTGCATATAGCATATTTTATGTGTCTAAGTGCGTAGAATGGTCTTGGAAGAATTCAGTTTCCTATCATCGTTATTTGTCTAAACAAAAGAGAAAAGAATCCAGTTTACAAAATCAAACACAACAGTGATCATTTACTGCAATCTTATCTTGTGACTTAGTACATTTAATAAAATTTCACTTCAGTGGTTAAAGAAACATATTAAACTTAGTTGTAAATGAATTTATGGCTCCTCTATTCATAGTGTACTGTGGAATTAACTTTTTTATGGGTCTTACAGAGGTTATTATTCAAAAAGAGTTGGTTGTCAAATTTTCGAACTAAAGCCTAGTTCGTCATCAGGACTACATCACTGGAGTAGTTGCTGCCACTCAGTTGGAAGAGTCCAACCGCAATTATCATTAATTGTGGTACTTCTTCTTCTTGCTATTACGATCCCTTCTTCTAGTTTCCTCTTTACTAAGTTTGACTGGTGGGCGATTATTTTTACTGAGTCCCAATTTATGGAGTGTCCGCTTGCTTGTATATGTCTGTCTAGCCCTGTTCTGTTACTAATGTTCCTAATAGCTGCTTGGGTGTTCTTTCATTTGGACTTTAATACTTCTCCCTGTTTCTCCTATATAGCTGAGTCCACAGTTACAGTCAATGCAATATATTACTCCTTGCAATTGGATGTCCACTTCTTTCTGCTTTAAAGCTGGCAGGAATTTCTTTAATTTGTTATTTAAGATCTGGAGCTAGCCTGACATTATATTTTGCTCCGATTCTCTTCAGTTTTTCAAAAAGTTCCCTTGTGGTGCGTAATTTTGCTGGTGAATTTGAAATTGTTCATTTCCTGCTTCTTTTTTGGCACTTGTCTAAATATTTTCTCAACATATGGGGAGAGGTAATTGTTTTATTTTGCCAATATTTCTTTCAATTCTTCTTTGTGAAGATCTTTTTGAGTGGCTGAAGAGACCAGGACTTCAATTTTTTCCAAAAATTGCCTCGCCGTATTCAATTTAATATAATCAGGGTGGAATGAGCAGAAGTCTAACATCTTCCCTTGTGTTGGTGGGTTTTCTAAAAAGCTGAGTGAATATTCTTCCCTCTCTTGAGGTCAAGGTTAAATCAAGGAAATTGATGCTATGGTCTTTTTCCTGTTCCAGGATGTACTGCAAGGTATTCTCTAGTAAGTTAAATTCTGCCAGAATCCGAGAGGGTAGAGTTTGGTCTATAGTATCTACTATAATTAGGACATCATCCATGCATCTTACATAGAGAGCAAACATTGAGGGTTGTACAAGGATTTTTGCTTCTAATTTACTAACATAATAATTTGCTAGCAGAGGTGCTAGTGCAGAACCCATTGTAAGTCCTGAAGTTTGCCTGTAATATTTCTTTTCAAACTGGAAGAAATTATTCTTGAAAGAAAATAGGAGTAGTTCGTATATGCCAAGTAGTATTTCTCTATTGTGATTATGGAATACTATTTTTTCCGCTAGGTCATCCGCAATGAATTCCAGTAGGAGGTCCAGGTTAATGTTGGTATATATAGATACTATATCCAGGCTTGACATTACTGGATGAATCAATTCTGGCAAGTTGTCTAGTTTTCCTTTTAGCTGCATGAAATTTTTTAGAAGGTAGGGAGAAGGGAAGATATCTCTGAGGTGACCAAGTAAATAATAATTAATGTTGGAGAGTGGTGACTTTCTGGTGTCTATTATAGGTCTTATTGAATGGCCTTCTTTGTGAACTTTTATTGTACCATAGATCTATGGAACTCTTGACTGGATTTTTGAGAAGCTTTTGAAGAGCTCATTTAGCTGATTTTTACTTTTTAAAGAGCTGATTAATTTTGTAAGATTTTTGACAGTTTGATCTATAGGGTTACCAGTGAGTTCTTCATAATAAGGCTTGCTCAATTCAGCTTCAATTTCATTGTAATATTTATTTTTTTCTAACAATACCAAAACTTTGCTTTTATTTGCTTTCAGTGCTACAACTTTATCATTGGTTACGAATTTTTTATAACGCCGCACAGACACAGTGAGGATGCAGAATTTGTCATTTTCATGTAGGACTTCCGTCCACAGGGAGTAGAGTTTTAGGTCCCAGCCACATACAGCGAGATCGCCTTTTGGGCAGGACACAGAAACGGAAGGAATAAGAGCAAGTCTAGCGACTTTGACAGAACAGTTTGTAGTGAGATTAGAGTACAGTAGATGGCGTCACCGTACAAGTACGATATTGCACATAGATGGGTGAGAGAATTTCAGGGAGGACATAGGAAAGGATACCCATTTAACCAGTGGGTCCAGCCTGGGGGCCGTCACTTTACGTGCTCGTCCGATGCACGGCGGATATTCAGCGATTGTTAGTAAATCACACCATCTCTGAAAGATCAGCCCAGACTTGAACCTGGGGACCCAGCATCGATAGTCTGAAACACTAACCACTAAGCCATCCGCGGCATGAATTTTTTAAGGTCAGTAATGGCATTTCTATTAAAATTATAAGAAACTTTTACTGGCTTTTTTACAAATTTTGAGACGCAGTCTGAGAATTCTTTCCTTAAAGTGGCTGCTGTATTTTCATCTTCTCTTTCTACTTTACTACAGATGCTTTCTAAATCAATAAGCATCCGTTTTTTTATCAAGTGTTGTGGAGGAAAGGTTGTAATTAAACTTGTTTTTGTAGTGTCATACTGAGTTGATGCATGGATTAGATCTATTATCTTCTTTTCCTTATAGGTCAGTAGTTTCTACATCTGCTCATCCCATTACCAATTTCACTGATGACAGTACCTTTCATGCATCTGATGTCCTGGGTTGTTCACAAAGCTCCGATTCTGCATATTTACTCTTTCTTTTATCCCAGACACAGATCCACAAGTGATTGCTGTAGATTATTAAGAGAATGTTAAAGCTTGCTAGGAATTCCTTGATCACTAATTTTCTTCAGCTTCTTTCACAATTTCTATCAATGATGGTGCCAGGATGTGGTTTAGATCCCCAAAATCTTTGTCATCCACCCTATTATACAATCTACATAAAAACAGTGTGAGCTTCCTATGCAAACAGCTTTAAGACCTCTTCCAACCAGATTGTTGTGGACCCTAAGCCCCTCCTTAAGAGCACATTAAATCTCTTTAGACCTCCCCCCCCTAACAAATAACACACGTCTCTATTTGAAAGTCACACACACACTTTTTAAATATTTGTAATTTCAGTTAGAATTTATATGAATTCCTGAGCAAATTCCTTGAAATACATTTTACTGTAACACCCCTTTTTTTTTTGCACTAAAGTTTATATACACTAGTGTGCAAAAATTAAGGACGAAGAGGAGAAAGTATATAAACTTTTTTGCACAAAAATTGAGGACGAAGAGGAGAAAGTACATAAACTTTTTTGCACTAAAAGTTTATATACACTAGTGTGCAAAAATTAAGGACAAAGAGGGGGGTTCGGAAGGGTATAAAGCACACAAGTGGTGTACGCTCAGCAATTCGGTAAAAGCTATTGCACGGTGTACATCGGTTTGAACGACGTCGAGTTGCTGCCACCATGTGATATGACCAACAGGCAATCCAGTAGACGACATCTGGATGACTTTACCCGAGGTCGCATCATTGGGAAGTTGGAAGGAGGTCGAAGTGTGACTAGTGTGGCCGAGGAGTTCGTGATCACTCACAGCATCATTTCACGAGCTTGAAGAGCATTTCAAACGACAGGAACAGCTGTCAGAGAGTTTAACAGTGGTCGTCCACGAGCAACCACGGCAGCGGATGACTGGTATATTGTCCTACAGGCGAGAAGAGACAGATAGCAGACAGCGGGAGAAGTCGCAAGGCACATGCAACAGACAACTGGACGTCCGCTATTGCATTTTACCGTGGCCAGGAGGCTGCACAAAGGTGGTCTATTTGCACGACGACCAGTACGGTGTGTGCTA
The DNA here is from genome assembly GCA_039090855.1 of Macrothele yani. Taxonomy (NCBI): domain Eukaryota; kingdom Metazoa; phylum Arthropoda; class Arachnida; order Araneae; family Macrothelidae; genus Macrothele; species Macrothele yani. Next base: position 23,179,366 of record CM077001.1, on the reverse strand, counting down.
TTAACATCTGCTCATCGGAGACGGCGGTTTCTGTGGTGCCAGGAACACAAGAACTGGACACATCAGCAATGGGGTAGAGTTCTCTTAACGGATGAGAGCCGATTTGGTCTGACGAGCGATTCTGGACGTATACCCATCTGGAGAGAGCAAGGAACACGCAATCACACCTCCAACATAATCGAAATAGACCGGTTTGGAGTAGGCGTAGTTCTCATTTGGGGCGGTATCATGCTCGGTAGCCGTACTGACCTCCACATCTTTTAAGGAGGTTCAGTCACTGGTGTCCGCTATTGTACCGAGGTTCTCCTGCCTCACATGTTTATAGAGGTGCTGTGGGTCCTGAGTTCCTCTTCATGGACGACAATGCTACACGTCATCGTACAGTGGCTGTCGCAGAGCTGTTGGAGAGTGAAGATATTCAACGCATGGATTGGCCAACAAGGTCCCCGGACCTAAATCCAATCGAACACGTGTGGATCTTCTTGGGAGCCGCTTGGCAGCACGTCCCCAGCCGCCAGCAACGATTCCGCAGCTGCAATTGGCGCTACAAGAGGAATGGGCCGCGATGCTTCAACAGCTCCTTGACAACCTCGTCCTCAGCTTAGACAGACGTTATAAATCCTGCAACGCAGTCAGTGGTGATCATATCCCCTACTAAAGACTGGATTTTTCTTGGCAGCTGCCTGTCACAGGATGTTTCTGTCTTCTGTCCAGTTGTGCTCGAAGCTACCTTTTCAATAAAGTGCCTTTGTATCCTTTGGATTCCTTGTTTAGATGGTTCACTTGTCCCATAGTCTTACATCTTGGGGATCTTATGGTATGATTTGAGTCGATGTGGAGCACTTCGGCACAACGTTATATTCGAAAAACCGTTTGGTAGTCCCTAATTTTTGCACGTTAGTGTATATAGCAGTCTCGTATTTTTTCTTGTTCAACCAAAAAACATCTCATTTTAGTCTGCAACTTACTTTGCAGATATCAGTATCTACGGTTTCAGCGACCCATATTAATGCTTCAACCTTGTTTAAGGAAGCATTTATCCTCCCCCCCCCCATTTTTTCAACACCCCCAGTTTGAAATTCTTGGACCCTGAAGTTATCCAGCTGTCATACGGTAGAATATTGCATTTCAATTGACTCCATTAATAAGGAGGGCAATTCTCTGTACACGAGTGTTAATTTAACGTCTACTAATAGTTTTTTTGCACTTACCTAAAAAAGCACTGAGAAAACCAATTTAACTGAATGCCATGAGTGCACAAGCCAAGCCGGTATCATAACTTACAATGTTCTTAACATAGTAGTGACACATCAGATCTGACAGATAACAGTCACTCCACAAAGAAAACATGTGGCGTTTTGGATCAATCACTCTTCAAGGATTGATAAGCAGGTGCACTCTAAACAAATGTTATCTTACATGTTGACAACGTGCGATTTTCATACACGCAACCCATGACGCAACCTGCCCACCCACAGTAGCGTTTCCGTCTGCAGCGGAAACACAGCAGCGCCACGATTAACACCAATAGTAACTAAAATTTTCAACTCTGGTTAGCAAACGTCAATCATACTTTTTTTTTCTTCGTAAATTGAAATCCACTCACAAATTTTGATCAAATTTACATTCGGGGTTAACAGAAAGTACGTAGAACTGCAAAGCTATTATAATTATCCCAAATTCTTAAGATTGCAGTGTGTTCATTAGCTTACGAAAATCTGCACAAATAAAAAAAATGTGAAATCTGTGAAATAAGATGATTTTATGATCAACATTCGGACAGGGGCGCCGACTTCACTAAATTATGGGGGGGGGGGTAAAAATCAGACATGGGGGCACGTCTTTCCCATTGTCAGGAGGAAAATAAAAAAAGGGCAAATGATAAAACTACTATATTAGACGTATATTTTAAAACGCAATTGTAATTGCTCATCAGCAAACGAAAAAGAAACACATATTCTTTTGCCGAATACTAGCATGTGATTTTATAAAAATATCCAGAAAGATTTCATTTCCAAACGTTTATAAAAAATATGAGAAATTAGCGCTGTTACTCAAACACAACAGGCCGCGCAAAAAATAAATAGTTAAATAAAGACACTAGAGATTATACGTTTCTGTGCTTTTTTTTTGTTTTTTTTATAGTTGTTATAAACATTTACCGCATATCACGAGAACATGTCAAACACAATGCAGGGCTGACAATCAAGTTTCATATCAAATGAGCAATGATGAATATGGGAAAAAAGTTTTTACTTATTTTGTTACTCAATAGTTTTTTAGAAATAAATCACTTTGGCCTCATAACGTGGAGCTCAGTTCATCTTATAAAGAATAATACATTTCTATAAAGGAAAGAAATGCCTTTTTGCAATTAGTTTCCCCTGAATAGCATGGGGAAACTTTTTTTTTCCCTCTATGGAGATATTTCAACTCACGTATTTCGAAAATAACATACATAAACAAAAACTTATTTAATTAAACAGGACAAAAAATATTGGGTGGGCACTGACCACCTAGTAAAGTTGTTGGAATGGCAAGAGTTGCAGACCTGTAGCTAGGGGGTATATACACACCAGTATACATACCCGACATAATTGCCCACCCTGAAAAAATAGTCATCCACCCACATCTAGAATCCCGACTACGGGCCTGAAGTACTCCCCCTCCCATCTTAGTCAGCGCCTAATCATTCGGAGACTAGTTTGATAAGTTTTCAATATAGAGACAAAGAAACATAAGGACGTCAGTCTAAGTAAGACGGCTGATAAACTTAAAAATATATGAGGATTTCTGAAAAGCCATCATCGCTGGAATCAAGGGCATAATTTTCTGGGATGGATTACAAAGTTTACAAACAAGAGCATGCAGTCGTAATGTTTCAGAAAATGTTAAGTGCTTTGTATTAGATGCTTCGTTTCCATCTTTCTGTTCTTCTTTTTTTTAATGTATCGTACTCTTCAAATCAATATTGGTTAAAATGAGAATTCGGAAATTGTTCGCACGTCTGACTTAAGTTTCTTGTAAAAATATATTTGCGTTTGTTGTCAACCAAGGGAAGCAAACATTTATATACAAAAATGTTATAGCACATAACTTAAAAATCCTCAGCTGACTATGCAAGTTTATGAAACTTAAATCTTTGTAAAATCAAGGACTGACAAGGCAACCGCCCCGTAATTAACATGCTGCAATATGGACTGTTTCCATCTCACTTTCTTCTCTCCCTAATTAAAAACTTTAGATTAAGATTAAATGGAATTTAATTACCAAAAGCAGGCCATTAATGAATAACCAGAATGGAAGTGTGAGGCTGGATAGCGGTTAGCCGTTCAAGACGAACTGAAACTTCCCTTTCTTTTTTAGCACTTCTTTTGTAAAAAAAGATCATGCCTATGTTACCGGTTTGTCCGTCTGTACCCACGATATCTCTGCAACTATAAGTCCGATTTAAAAAATTCTCTTTGCATTGGGAAGCTTGAAATATCGAATGATGATCCTTTATTCGTTTTTTTTTATGATGTACAATTTCACCGCTAGAGGGCGTAAATGCAGATGATGTCGAATTCAAAAATACGTGTTATTCCACATATGTGCTTCTAAACATCCGATTGCGAAAAATCTTTTATCTTTCGATTCCGTTTATGTCGAGGAGTATTTTAGATATAGTTACTTTTTCAAATTACGCATAGATTTTCCACTATGGGGCGTAAAAGTAAATTACATTTTTCCCGATAACTCTTCTTCAAAACTTCGATTTGAAAAAAAATTTCTTCAGCGGATACACCTCCTGATGGAAAATATTTTGCATATAATTTCGAATTTTCGGTAAAGAATACTTTGGCCACCAGGGGGCGTAAGTGTTAATTTTTGCTTCTGATGTATTTGCCATAAAATCTGAGCTTCTAAAATATGGATTGAAAAAATTCTTTCGTGGACTGATGCCACTCACATCGATAAACATTTTCGAAATAGTTTCTTCTTAAAATATTCCACAGCTTCTCCGCCAGGGGGCGTAGATGCATATCTTATTTTTGTCAATATCTCTACTTCTAGGAGTCCCATTCGAAAAATTCTTTCTTTGTTGGATAGTGTTTTTAGTGTGACATGTTTTTCATATAATATCAAAATTTTCAAGTAATTCATAGACTTTCCGCTAGGGGGCGTAAAGGTAAATTGCTTTCACTCCTATATCTCTGCTTTTAAATCTCCGATTTAGTGTTTCCGACGCGAAAGGTTTTTCCTATAAATTCAAAATTTTCAAGTAAATCATTGATTTTTCGCTAGGGGGCACAAAGGTAAATTGTGTTTTCTGCGTTATTTCTGCTCCTAGACCTTTTGGTAAAGAATGGTTTGGCCACCATGGGGCATATGTGTTAATTTCTGCTTCTGATGTATTTGTAGCAAAATCTGGGCTCCTGAAAATTCGACTAAATTTTTTTTTCTTGGCCCGATACCGCTCATATGGAAAAACCTTTTGAGAATATTTTCTTCCTAAAATAATGCATGGTTTTCCCACCTGGGTACGTAAAGTCGCATCTTTTTTTTTTTTTTTTGTCGATATCTCTGTTTCTAAGAGACCGATTTGAAAAATTATTTCAGTGTTGGTGAGCGTTTCCGGTGCGAAATGTTTCTAATATAAATTCATGTTTTCTTAACGCACAAGTCTGCAACCAGATGGCGAAAGCTCACGATTCCGTTTACAGCAATAATATATCTGAGGGATTAAAAACCCGACTGAAAAACTTCTTTCTTCCGTCCGATAATATTGTTTTCTATACCGGTTCCATTGACTTTGAATAGCATTGATAAATTTAATTTGCGTCAGAACGGGTTCAAAAAACGCGCTTATTACACCCGAACTTCGGTGTCATCTTTCTTGTTTAAATTGTAAAAGAACCAATCACCATCCACTTGAATCTTCAAGAAAGAACACTAGATGTCACCACTTCCAAAAATCCCATTGTGCATGAGTTGTACTGCTTTCTTAGTTTCTTTCTTTTATTTTTTTTAAATAACCGTGAAAAAGACATTTTGTGTGTCAGAGGAGCACGAAAGGGTTATATATTCCATCCCTAGCCCACCCTGCCATTACAGACACCAAACAAATAATAATAATTCTGCGCAATAGAGTAAGCATTGGCGTGCTGCCATCTTTCGGTTGTTTTGAAAGATTGAAGTATGTGATTCTGCATTGATCGCGTTTCGTTTCCATTTTTGGCTGGCTCTTTTAGAATAAATATTATTCTAATCCTTTTAAAAATTCAAATTTCATCCTTACTCCAAAATATAAATTATGAATAATAAGTTTTGTTTCCTCATGAATCAGAACCTGTCTATCTAGTAGAATAATAGAATCTCTCTGTCTAGTAGAATAAACACTTTTATTAGAAAGACCACATTCGTGGTCTGCCAAATGAATTTTTTGATTCACTTCTGTTAGCTCATGTTTGAGTGAACGCCAATTGCTTTTCGCATAATGATGATATCAAGAGGAATTTTGTGATTATGGAACCAAGTCGAAGTGTATGGGAACACAGTTCATCCTTCTCTGAAAAGTGCTTCTTCCGATATCGGAATTGTCCAGGGCCGGTTTAAGGCTATAGTGGGCCCCTAGGCTGAAACGTTTGAGTAGGCCCTCAAAGAATTATGACAGAGAATCCTTATGAAGTCGTTTAAATACGAAACTGTAGCAATATGCTTGTGATAATTTATGCGTAGTGCGTTCTTCAAACTAATAAATTATTTAAAGTGTTCATAATAAGTCACTATATTTTTCATAATTCTTTGAGAATTGAGAGCCTGCTCAAATATCTTAAGAACGTGAGTTAAAAGCTTAAGATTCCTAGATTTTGTCTTGGATTTCCTAATGATTTAGCATTGTATACTTTCCTTAGTGCATCTGTTTTGTTATGCAATCGCAATGTTAAGTCACAGGGGACTTCGACAGTTAACGGTTCCAAGTGCCAAAAGGGAGATGTGGGTGGAGGATGGTGGTGAAAAACCTGAAACTCTCTCACCAACCCTTGTCACCGACCCAGCTGTACACAGAGACATGAAAACTTTACCCTTAGAGAGTCACTTCCTTGAAATCTGTTCGTCTCCCAGACTCTGTTTGAAGTGTAAATCATGCTCAGTGGAAATCATCGAGTGGGTGACCTTCGGAATCAATACCTACAGTTCATACGAAGAAATGCATGTATCCTGGTCCTTAATAATTTCATCAAAACACTTATATGTAAATTCCACATTTTGTAGCAAAAGTACATCTGCAAACTGAGTAAAAGACAGGCGTTGAAACAAATTACGGGCTCCCGCCAGAAAACACACGCGCTACAAACAAACCGGAATTAACGGATGAGTCAGTACTAACGTGCTGTCATTTATCGGCTAATCTGTTATGACTATAATCCGAAGAGGGGGGCCAGGAGGTGACATTTTGTTTTTTACGAAAGCAAAATAACCTTTCTCACTGATAGATCGGTCCAGACTCGGGGATGGGGCTCTGTGTTTAAACTACACTGCAGTTTTCCATTACTGAAGACGCAAGTTTTGTATTGTTCTTATTCTCTTTCTGGGGTTTTACTTCATTAGCTCATAATTATATGCCAAAAAAAAAAAAAGTAAAACTAATTAGATAAATACAAAATATGAAATAAAAAGGGCCGAGAGAGGAAACAACTCTCTTGAAATATAAAAAAGTAAATCATATTCTATGAATTTGCTTGCCGGTGGTGGAGCTATACGTTCCTTATCGCTGGAGCCCTGGAGGCAAAATAACTCCAGAATAGCGTGATTTCTCCTCCCCCCCCCCAACCCCGCCTTTTCCAGTTTACTGTCCTGGTCTCTTTTCCGGGGTCCATGCAATGGCATTCAGGATTTACTGATGCCATATTTTAACTTTCTCTACTCCTTTTCTTCGGTTCCATTTTTTTCTACATCTTTAATCACCGATTAATTCGCTGGTGCTCGGTGGTAACCACCATTTGTTTGGCTATTGACCATGGTAGCCATAGTTACGAGCCAAACCCCATTCCCCCTCGAAAATCAAAAGCACAAGAATCTTGCCAAAAGATTAAAATAACAAAAAAAAAAAAAAAAAAAAAAATCATCTTTTCTCCAGCCAGTGGAGGGCACGATTCATAAACTGCCTGGGAGCGGATTTTGTGCCACCCATATTTTGAAAAACGCTATAAAAGTACCCCATCTCTAAAATTAATGAATGCGTCAGTATCAACATTGTCTGTTTAAACGTCTTTTCAACACAAGACCAAGAATTACTGCACTGTTTATGTTGAGGCATTGATTAATACGTATTTTACTTATTTTTCAGGATTGCAGGATAAGATATCCTAGTAAAATTTTAAATGGTAACTAAAGAAACAAACATAGTACATTATCTGGCAGAGACTGCTGAATATATGTTCTTCCACTCTTATGAATTTCATTACGACAGCTGAATCCGGAATTATAAGTTTCTTTGTTTTTAGTGAGATGGGAAACTCAAATGTGCCAAAAGAAAAAAAAAAAAATCTTCACTCTTATTTATAATAAACGAAATGATTACGAGGAAATCACGTTTTAAAACTTGAAATTTCAAGAATTACAAGAATGGGATTATTAGAAAGCAAGATAAAAATATTACCCTAGGTTAACCTCAGTGCAATGACGTACACAGTAGCGCACCCAGGAATTCCTGGTGGAGGGGGCTGTATATATATAGTATACGTACACAATGTGTATACATATACACTGAAGTGCCAGAAAAATTGGTACACCAGTCTAATACTTGGTAGGCCCCCCACGGAAGCGCAGGACTGCAGAATTACGACGGGGCATGGACTCCACTAGCTTCTGAAAATATGCTGTAGGCAATGCACACCATACTTCCTGCAGAGCGTTCCACAATTCCGGTGTATTCCGAGGTCTCGGATTCCTGTGTTCGACAGCGTATTGCATGGCATCCCAAATGTGTTCTATTACGTTCAGATCTGGGGACTTGGGTGGGAATGGTAACACCCCAAACTCAGATGAATGCTCCTACAACCATAATGTGGCGTCCCGACACTTGTGTGGAGGTGCATTGTCCTGTTGGAACAGGCCCAACCCATCAGCATGATTGCAGGACATGAACGGGTGTACCCCGTCAGAAAGGATGCGCACATAGTGTTGGCCTGTCACAGACGTTTGTAGACGTACCAGGGGTCCCAGTGAAGTCCAGCTAAACACACCCTATACCATTACAGACCCCCCCACCAGCTGGTACAGTTCCCTGTTGACAGGCGGGATCCATGGCTTCACGGGGTTTGCGCCACACACGAATCCTTCCATCTGCCCGATACAGCTGGAAACCTGATTCGTCAGACCAGGCTACTTGTTTCCAGTCATCAAGTGTCCAGTGGCGGTGTTGCCGTGCCCAAGCGAGGCGCATAGTTCTGTGTCGTGCACCCATCAAGGGGACTCGAGTTAGGCGTCGGCTCCCAAAGCCCATATCGTGCAGAGAATGTTGCACAATCCGGACGCTGATGCTTGTTGAGGATCCAGCATTGAATTCCCATGATACCTGCGAGAGTGTTGCATGCCTATCGCGTGAAACGATTTTTGACAGCCGACTATGGTCACATTAACTCAATGTCTTTTTACGGCCACACTGGTATCGTAGGTTGGAGGTTTTGCTGGAATTCTTGTAGCCACGGTACACCCTTGCAATGGTCGCCCGTGAAAATCCGAACTTCGTTTCTACCTCCGAAATACTATGGCCCATCTCACGAGCGCCAACTATGACGCCGCGTTGAAAATCACTTAAATCGTTATTACTTGTCATTCTCATGCCGAAAACAGCTCTGACAGCTAGCAAGGATGTCTATCGCTTTATATACGCGCTGGCGGACACAACCGAGTACGCGCATAGGTGACGTTGCTATGTATTTTGCATAAGCTTGTCTGTACCAGTTTTTCTGGCACTTCAGTGTATATAGTGTACGCCTATAGTTTATATACGGTTGTGACATACGTCGCTCTTAATCTCTTTGGGAAGGAGACATTGTGTAGTAGAAGACTATGTAATTTTTTGAGCATGTAAAATAATATTTTTGAATGTTTAATTTGTGACACTCGCGAAATTCAAAATAGCTGATTTGTGAGATTACAATTTAGTGTTTTATTGATTTCATTCTGTTATGTTGATATTAAGTTTTATTATATTGATCATGCGACTGCAATTAACGAAAGCTGGTCGAGATGCAGGAAATCAGTCGGAAAAGACAGTTTAAGTTTGAAAGTCTGGGGAAAGAGGGATTGCTTGAGAAACATCGTTCTTTTTCTTTCTTTCTTTACTTTGTTTTTAATCTTCGAAGTGGTAAACAATTTTTTTTTCTTTTAAAAGTAACTTGATTTTATTCTACAGAATGAATTACAATTTTTTTTTCTCAGTTAGTGTAAGGTTTACCGGCCCAGAATACGATGGCCCACCGGGAATTTTCCTGGTGGCCTAGGAATGGCGGATTGGAGGAGGAGGGGGAGGGGCTACGCCCATCTGTTATATATATATATATACATCCGCCAATAAACTACCGTAACGAGAAATGTACCACAGGACAATTGTTTGAAACTGAATTTGAATAAAAATCGACAATAAATAGAGCATTTTTGACTGGAATGCATTTCTTGTGTGTTAGAAAGCTCGTGCACACAGTGGCTACTTGGGTTAAAGACTGTTGTTTGACACTTTTTTCCAAGAGAAGTATTTTGCGGTGCTATTTTTTAAAATTTTTCCATCGTAGTAGCTCTGAAAGTATAGCTTGCAGTGGACAAGAAAATGCAACTGCACTTAAGTGAGAAGAATACGTAACAACACTGTTCTGTGAAAAAGATCTATCATAAGGCAGTTCTCCACCCTCAATGCCCTTATTCTATTTCCCGCCTGATGGCCAAATACATCCATCAATAAACTACCATAACGAGAAATGTGCTAATACCCCACCGAAATCCCTTTACCCCGTGAAACAAACGCCTTTACTTAGTTGAAACTTCTGCTCCCTTTCATGCTGTTTTTTATTACCCTAGTAAAGATGCAGCCTTTTCACATGAACATTACCGTTGACAACAAGCTGTTGCAGTTGCTGTCGTACATCGTTCCTTCAGTCTTTTGGCCTGCGGCTGTTTCTCAGGGTTTGGGCTTTTGTTAGCTTGGGACTGATGGTACGTGCCTCCACGATACTCCCACCCCTGTATTTCATTAAGTTGTTTGACGTATTGTTCCCTAATAGCCTAACCCCTGCATAGACCAGGTGACGAGATTACCCCGACTAGAGTAATGTTACCTTAATGCTGTTGCCGTGACACATGACCCCCTCATCGGGAAAAAAAAAAAAAGAAAATCGGAGGAAGAGGTTTTTTTCTTTGACAACAAAATATTTAAGAAAATTCCCATCTGCCTTTTTTTTTTAAGTGGAAAAATATTACATAGGTAAAGGTAAACTAATACAAAAAAAAGTTTATTTTGATTGGTAGCGCTTTGCACTTCTTTGAGGGGGTGGGGGCTTAAGCCCCGAAAAATGGGCCTAACGACGCCACTGATAGGCATCATAAAACCACTCCTACTGGACTAAAAACAATGAAAGAGAAGCTGTTTAAAGCCACTTTCTGTCTCATGCACGCGCCAAGATTTTTCACCTTAGTACTATTTTCCAACGCGTACAGAGATACATTTAGTTAAAAATATCCCCACGACAGCACTTCTTTGCAGGCAACGAGCTACCTGAGAGTTTTTTCTAAACAGCAGCCTTAGCATCTCACTGGTACTTCCTAAATGACGAACACGGTTTCGGTTTTTTACACGACTATGCCTTCACCTACGTCACTCTTTCTTTCTCCCTTTTTTTCCCCCTCTTCCCTGGGTTTGTAGGTGTTATGGGTCTTCCCTGACCCATAACACCTACAAACCCTGTCACCATATAGAAGCGAATCATTGGAACAGTTGCTCCTACTTATTCACCTCGAAAAGTGATTTCTTTCTAGTTACTCATCATTTGTGCAGCATAACTTCAATTTTTCTTGTTTTAAAAAAAGTGTTATGCACGACAAAATAAGGTAAAGTACAGTATTTATGCTTATAATGAAATACAAAAGTCATTTTCATCAACCCGAAAATAAAAGTTCAAAGAATTTAAAACGTGCATTTTCCAGGGGGCCGAGCCCCCTCTAGCCAGTCTAGCTGGCTGAGCTCCCTCTAGCTGCAGGGGGTCTTGCTTGCCTTGCAGGGAAGGGGGCTGAGCCCCCTCCAGGAAGGTAATGAACAAAATTCTTAGCTTCGAGGATAGCTATTATGTTCACTGAAAAATCTTTTTCGGCATGTTAGTCACTCTCAGGACCGTAGCTAGCAGAGTTCAGAGGAGGCTGAGCCAACCCTCTGCATGGCAAGAAATTTCCTCTCTTGGAAAATAAGGGCTGTAAATTCTCTGAACTCTTATTTTTGGTGGGTTGTGAAAATTACTTTTGCATTTTGTTATTAGCATAAATGCTTTACCTTGTTTATTCCCATATCGAATTTTTTTTGTTGAAAAAAAATTCGATACGGGAATGGATAACGTAAGACTAGGCTTATGGCTCAACCTGCACCGTCCAAATGCGGACTTCGCAGGGATATACGGAACTCTCTCGAAAAGACAGTAGTGAATGCGTTGCGAGAGCAATCCCACCAGGATCCGACAGTCGTTCACCCGAACAGGATCGGTCCAGACACCAGCAGAGATCTGCCGTCCCCACGGGACCTACACTTCCCACCCACTTGCCATAGCTCGTACGTGTGACGTGCTGATGGGCAGGGGCTTTTAACTTTTGCGTCTGGCTGGGAGATTTATTAAGGCTGTCTTTGAAAGAGTGTTAGTATTCATCCCTACCCTGTATCTGCAATGTAATTTTTTTTTTGTACACATTTTCTCGAAGACCATTATTTTGTAGTGTTTGAAAATTTGAGTATAAATAAAAACGACCCATAGCTAATATATGCCACAGTTATTATTCCGAAAAAATTGTTAGAATTTCTTTCAAAATTAAATTTATCTTACTCGAAAGCATTCCAATTTAGCATAGCAGTGTTTCTGTCTGGAAGCAACGAAATCTCTCATTTCTGCCTGATTTTCCTAATTATCTGAGCCAAATAGAAATCAATTAATAGGTGCAAAAGTGAGATTGGAATACAATTCCATTCTGAATATGGTGAGGTCTCCATGATTCGCTGACGCCAACTTCTGAGACAGTCATTCCAATTCCCCTATTTAACTTAATCTATGTTTAAAAATTTCGTTAAACTTCTCAATATGTCAGTATTTATTTTTTCTTACTTTAACAAACTTACGACTACTTTTATTCAGACTATTTTTTTTTCATTTCTTTCTAACAAACGTTTTAGTATTCCTCAAAGCTTGCATGTATGTCAAATATGCATTTTTTTTTTATTCTTTCCTAGTTTGCTATTCTTTTTGTTGACTGATCTAACAGAAAAGCATTCATTGTCAAGATAGCAGACATTTTTTTTTCGGATATAGCAGTATTTATTGTCCTCTAACAAATTTTTAGGGAAATATTTTCGTCAAGAAGCATTCTTATATAAAAATTCGTATTCATTATTTTTTTCCCTCATTTCACTAACTCACCAAAAAAGAAGTTATTATCCACTCCCATAGCGAAAATAAATAATCCCTTACTTCTTTTCCCTACATGTCGACTCAATCCATTTCTTTTCGAAATGCTGGTCATGGCATTTCAACTAAAATTTCATACTTTCATCAAAAATCATGTTCTTAAACGAGCTATTTTTTACTTTATTTCCTGTATAACTAAATATTTATTTTTTACTCACCTCTTCAAAGTCAGTAAGAACACCCCTAATCTCATTCCTTTTCCCCATTTAGTTCGCTTTACATCGAGATGTTTCAAAACTTCGCGTATATTTCATTCACTCAATGTCCAGTTCTCCCGTGTCTGCCCCTTCATTTCTAACTTCTGTGCCTGCTGCATTTTCCCTTCAGACGTTCAGTTTCATTGACGATTTTTGTTTTGATTAGGTTTTCATTATAGAATTTCTGCGAGTACGGCTGAAAGTGCAGAACCCATGGGTGAGCCCTCCACTTGCTTGTAGATTCGATTATCGAATTTAAAGTATGAATGCTGCTTAACAAATCTAAGAGTGTTCATAACGGCTGAAATTTCAGATGTGGGGACTTGGGACTCAGCAAGTTTGGCCTCTATAATGAGGTGGGTGGCGTCCACTGGTACATTAGGGTGCAGTGAAACAACATCTAGGGAGGCAAGGGTGAAAGGTTTAGAATGTGGCTGAAACATTCTAACTTTTTAAATTGCTACAGTAGAACTTTTCACAGAATAAGGGGAGTTCACAGCAAAATTTGCTAAGTACTGAGCAAGAGCTTTTTCAAGGGATCGAGTCGGGTTAACATAACGCGCGACTAGTGGCCTAATAGGACGTCCCTCCTTATGTAGTTTTAGACGCCCAAAGATATCGGGCACACGACAGCCGAGTTTGGTGAAAGCCTTTGAGAAACTATCTGGGAATGAGTGAGCTTTTTTTGATCTGGTGAGTGCTGAACATGTTGATTTTGAGGGATCCCGCTCTACCACTATGTGCGGAATGGATGAAATGGCTTCAAGCATCTTATCCTGATATGTTGTTCTATTCAATAGTACTGTTTGGTGTGATTTATCAGCTGCCAGAATGGAAATTTCGTCATTACTTCGAATTAACTTCAGTTGACGTTTTTCTTCATGATATAGTTTTCCCGAGTTGGATTGTTGTTCCCTATTGCTTTTTTTCAGACATTTGTCAATCTGTATTCTGGCATAATCCCTTTCCTTCTCTGGAAGGCTTTTAATGATAATGTTATACCGTTAAAGACATTAGGGTTATGCTCAGGATAAGCAAACTTTGGTCCCCTTTCAAGAGCTCTGTTCTGTGTGGAGTTCAGCTCATAGTCACGTAGGTGGGCAACATTGGAACTATGGTTTAGGTTTCGTTGTCTTCGCTCGTAGTCACCTAGATTGATAACACTGGAACTATGATAAGGGTTGCGTTGTCTTCGCTCGTAGTCACCTAGATTGATAACACTGGAACTATGATAAGGGTTGCGTTGTCTTCGCTCGTAGTCACCTAGATTGACAACACTGGAACTATGATAAGGGTTGCGTTGTCTTCGCTCGTAGTCACCTAGATTGATAACACTGGAACTATGATAAGGGTTGCGTTGTCTTTGCTCGTAGTCACCTAGATTGACAACACTGGAACTATGATAAGGGTTTCGTTGTCTTCGTGTTGGTCTGCTACTAACTTAAAAGTCAACAAGGAGTCTTTAGTTTTCCAATTTTGGTTTTGACCAGAGAGCTGACAGTATGTTCAGTTACCGCTTCCGTGATGGTAAGTATATGGTCCATTACAATGGGGTGTTCACACTTAGACAAAGTCTGATAAGAGATATAACACTTACGGTTAAGGTGGTCAATGTAAGATCTCTTGCTCTGGATGGCACACAGTAACCTCTTCCTTTCGGCATTTCGAAGTATATGGTTATTCCTTCTTGATAATGCTGTATAGCACATACCCTAATACGTTTCGGTACGACGTTAAGGTCCCTGCAGTTAGTGAGGAACCCGAGGTGGGTACATTCCCTTGCAAGCTTTACTCGGATGGACTGGAAGGTCCGTGCAGCAAAACTCCACATAATTGCACCAAAATGCACAACACAGTAATTCGATGCAGTGAAGAATCGATAGCATTAATGAAGATGTCGTGTATATACAATACATTAAAGAGCTTACACCGTCTTTGCACGATATATTTAATTTAAAAAACGATAGATATTTACATATTTAAAAGATTAAAAACCCCATTAGTACTTTCGGGTCGACAATCGGCCCGTCTTCAGATGGAGGAGAGCCGCTGTTGCACGTGGGCACCCATATATATGTCCGAGTATGATGACGTACAAGGTATGGACTAGCGTCGCAAGGGTGTCACTCTGCTGCCATCATTTCATTGCTAAATCACAAATCAGATGAGGTTCATGTGGGAATATGATAAACAGGGTGCAAAATATACGAAATATATGTATTTGTTAGAACTCACATATTTAACAAGAAATGTTATGTAAGTTCACAGCTGTAATGAGTCTTTTCCAAATCCTGTGTAATTCAGTTGGAGAATTATCGTTACAGCAGCCGTCCCCGAAGGCCTCGATGTATAAACTTTCAGTTATATGCAACGAGTATACAGAAGCAGGTGTATGTAGCAACTTAATGTTTTCCCAATCCGGTTGGACAGTTCCTTGCGCCACATATCTGGAGAGCGATGTGTTACTATGATTAACGCGAATGTCATATTTATGTTCCTGCATTCGAGTTTCAAGGCTACGTTTTGTAGATCCCACATCGCTGCTTACTTGTTCATCATTGGAGACAGCTACTATTGGTATATTATATACACCCCATTTACACAAAATATTTGGTGGTTCTCTATCTTTTTCGAAAAGTGAAAATAGATTTCTGGATCTAATGCCAAAATGAGTATCATATTTCATACATGCGCGTGTCAGTACATTAGTAATGCTTGGGTACTGCTCCATTGTAGCAACAAAACGCTTTGCTGATTTTTGTTCTTTGGCCAAACATGTAGATCTATCGTTTATGATTCTTCGATAGATTCGGTTAATCATATATTTGGGATATCCATGTTGGCGGCTAAATCAAAAATGAAATCTATTTCAAGTTTAAACAAGCTGTTAGCAGATGAGTGCGAGAAGGCTCTTTTGATTAAAGAGTTGATAGCTGACAGCTTATGTGGTAATGGAAGTGAGGAATTAAATGGGATTAAACTACTGCCGACAGTGGTTTTTCAATATACAGAGTAATGGCTTCAAGCACTGGTACATACTAGTGTACCAGTGCTTGAAACCATTTCATCCATTCCGCATATCATGAAGAAAAACGTCATCTGAAGTTAATTCGAAGTAATGACGAAATTTCCATTCTGGCAGCGGATAAATCACACCAAACAGTACTATTGAATAGAACAACATATCAGGATAAGATGCTTGAAGCCATTTCATCCATTCCGCACATAGTGGTAGAGCGGGATCCCACAAAAGCAACATGTTCAGCACTCACCAGATTAAAAAAAGTTCACTCATTCCCAGACAGTTTCTCAAAGGCTTTCAACCCCTCACCCCCCCACCCGGCTGTCGTGTGCCCGATATATTTGGGCGTCTAAAACTACATAAGGAGAGGCATCCTATTTGGCCACTAGTCGCCAGTTATGTTAACCCGACTCGACCCTTGAAAAAGCTCTTGCTCAGTACTTAGTAAATTTTGCTGTGAACTCCCCTTACTCTGTGAAAAGTTCTACTGTAGCAATTTAAAAAGTTAGAATGTTTCAGCCACATTCTAAACCTTTCACCCTTGCCTCCCTAGATGTTGTTTCACTGCACCCTAATGTACCAGTGGACGCCACCCACCTCATTATAGAGGCCAAACTTGCTGAGTCCCAAGTCCCCACATCTGAAATTTCAGCCGTTATGAACGCTCTTAGATTTGTTAAGCAGCGTTCATACTTTAAATTCGATAATCGAATCTACAAGCAAGTGAGGGCTCACCCATGGGTTCTCCACTTTCAGCCGTACTCGCAGAAATTCTGCTTCAACACACAGAGAACAAAGTTCTCAATGCGTTTCCCCTTCTCCCCAGTATGTATATCAGGTACGTCGACGACATCCTTGTATTTTGGCCTCATACACAGGATGATTTAGCTAAGTTCACCGACGCGCTTTCATCTGTTTTTCCCACTATCGGGCTCACGATGGAAACTGAATCAAACTATTCTCTACCATTCTTGGACTTTCAAATCACCCGTAACCCAGTAACATGCAACCTTTCTTAGTCTGTATAACGAAAACCCACTGCCGACAGTAGTTTAATCCCTTTTGATTCCTCACATCCATTACCACATAAGCTATCAGCTATCAACTTTTTAATCAAAAGATCCTTCTCGCACTCATTTGCTAACAGCTTGCTTGAACTTGAAATAGATTTCATTTTTGATTTAGCCGCCAAACATGGATATCCCAAATATTTGATTAACCGAATCTATCGAAGAATCTTAAACGATAGATCTACATGTTTGGCCAAAGAACAAATATCAGCAAAGCGTTTTGTTGGTACAATGGAGCAGTACCCAAGCATTACTAATGTACTGACACGCGCATGCTTGAAATATGATACTCATTTTGGCATTAGATCCAGAAATATATTTTCACTTTTCAAAAGAGATAGAGAACCATCTGATATTTTGTGTAAATGGGGTGTATATAATATACCAATAATAGATGTCCCCAATGGTGAACAAGTAAGCAACTATGTGGAATCTACAAAACGTAGCCTTGAAACTTGAATGCAGGAACATAAATATGACATTCGTGTTAATCATAGTAACACAGCGCTCGCCAGATATGTGGCACAAGGAACTGTCCAACCGGATTGGAAAAACATTAAGTTGCTACATACACCTGCTTCTGTATACTCGTTGCACTGAAAGTTTATACATCGAGGGCTTCGGGGATGGCTGCTGTAACGATAATTCTCCAACTGAATTGCACAGGATTTGGAAAAGACTCATTACAGCTATGAACTTACATAACATTTCTTGTTAAATATGTGAGTTGTAACAAATACATATATTTCGTATATTCTGCACCCTGTTTATCATATGCCCACATGGACCTCATGTGATTTGTGATTTAGCAATGAAATGATGGCAACAGAGTGACACCCTTGCGACGCTAGTTCATACCTTGTACTTAATCATACTCGGACATATACACTGACGGAAAAAAATCCCAACACCAAGAAGGGGTTGTGTTAGATAAACGAGAGTTGGTAGGCGGTGAGAGTACATCTGTAAGATGACGTCTATGCAAATTTCGCGCTCGGCGCATACGTGTGGCGCTAGTAGCGCCCTTCGGAACATGTAAAGAAGGTTTGCTGTAAATACGCGCTGTAACGTTCGTGAGCGTTAGTTATCGTTGAGATTCGACGTAGGGTGTTGATGTTAGTCAAGAATGCCTTTAAGAAGACGAAGAAGCCATTACCAACAGCTCACGGAGTTTGAACGAGGTCGTGTAATAGGGCTACGAGGTGGATTTTCTTTCCGCAATATTGCAGAACGACTTGGCAGGAATGTAGCCACTGTGCATGATTGTTGGCAGCGGTGGTCAAGGGAAGGTACTGCCTCAAGAAGACCGGGTTCCGGCCGGCCACGTGGCACTACTGAGAGGGAAGACCGCCGTGCACGGCGTATGGACGTGGCGCATCGTACGGCGTCTGCGGCAGCAATTCGAGCTGCAGTTGCCACCACAGTGACACAACGAACTGTTACAAATCGGTTACTTGAAGGACAGCTCCGAGCCAGACGCCCTGTAGCGTGCATTCCATTTACTCCAAACCACTGCCGTTAGCGACGTCAGTGGTGTCAAGCTAGAGCTCATTGGAGGACGGAGTGGAGATCTGTTGTGTTTTCTGATGAAAGCCGGTTCTGCCTGGGTGCCAGTGATGGCCGTGTGTTGGTTAGAAGGAGGCCAGGTGAGCGCCTGCAACCAACCTGTCTGCGGCCGAGACACACTGGACCTACACCTGGAGTTATGATCTGGGGAGCAAATTCCTATGACAGCAGGAGCACTCTCGTGGTTATCCCACGCACCTTGACGGCACAGTTGTACGTCGATCTGGTGATTCAACCTGTTGTGCTGTCATTCATGAACAACATTCCAGGGGGTGTTTTCCAACAGGATAACTCTCGCCCGCATACCACTGTTGTAACCCAACATGCTCTACAGAGTGTCGACACGTTGTCGTGGCCTGCTAGATCACCAGATCTTTCACCAATCGAGCACGTATGGGACATCATTGGACGATAACTCTAGCGTCACCCCCAACCAGCATTAACCGTTCCTGTATTGACCGACCAAGTGCAACAGGCATGGAACTCCATCCCACAAACTGACATCCAGCACCTGTACGACACAATGCATGAACGTTTGCATGCTTGCATTCAACATTCTGGAGGTTACACCGGTTATTAATGTACCAGCATTTCACTCTTCTCGCGCTTACAATAATACTGTGATCTTGAAACCTTAATCGATTAAATATGTTACCTATACAAATGTATTGCCGCCATTTCATTCCTCTACAACTATTTTTTCGTTGTGTTGGGATATTTTTTTCCGTCAGTGTATATATATATATATATATACAACAGCGGCCCTCCTCCATCTCAAGACGGGCCGATTGTCGACCCGAAAATACTGATGGGCTTTTTTAATCTTTTAAATATGTAAATATCTGTCGTTTTTTTTTAAATTAAATATATCGTGCAAAGACGGTGTAAGCTGTTTAATGTATTTAAACTTCTTTTATTTTCTGTAATTTCTTATCCAAAACGTTCTAATAATGTATGAGCATCCTCTGTACAGAAAAGAAATTAGGCATGTATGGAACCTGCTTTAAGTAAACCTGGTCTAGAATATAACTCTAAGTGTTATGCAGTAATAAATAAAAAAAAAACACTTTAAAACTGCAACAAATATTAATTACAATGTTATTTACAGGGATCTTCAGGCTCCTGTCTGTCGGGAGCCTACACTACTCCACTACGTTGTTCTGAGGGTGACATCACGCTCATAACAAAAATACACTCACGGACAATGAAATTTGGGCACCAAGAAGGAAACATCGGATTGAACTGAAATTTTATGGACGTAATGATACAGATGAAGGCAAAAACAGAGGTGCAGGACAATTACGGAGGGGTCTGTGGCACGCAGTCCGGTCATCTTCAATAGCGCGTTGCACCGCCTCGAGCGGACATGCTGAAATACGGTCCGGCATAGAGGCCAACAGACGCCTGATGTTGTCCTGCGGCAGACTGTCCCACACGTGTTAAACGGTGTGCTCCTAATCCCGGATAGTGCGGCACGGCGGCAGCCGGCGTTTCAATTGGTTCCACACATGCTCGATGGCCATGCGGAAGTGTTTGGACATAACATGAAGCAATCCTGGGCAACCCGAGACGTGTGCGGGCGGGCATTATCCTGCTGGTATAGCGCACCTGAAATCCGGGCCAGGAATGGGAGCCCATTGGGCCGCAGGATCTCATCCACATACGGCTGGCCCGTCAAATATCCACGTACCACTACTAGAGCTCATCGGCTATCGTAGACAATGGGTCCCCAGACCGTAATGCCTGCAGTGAGGGAGGTGTGGTGCTCGATAGTCAGATTGGGATTGTGCCATTGACCCGGAGACCTCCACACCCGGACACGATTATCATCTGTCCCCAAAACGAAGCGGCACTCATAGCTAAACACCACACGTCGTCAGTCTGGTGTTCCACGTCGCTCTGGCCTGGCACCACTGCACACGGAGCCGGCGATGTTCTGGTGGTAATGGCAGCACACGTAAGGGGCGCTGAGATCGCAGATTTGCGAGGCGTTGGGAAATGGTTCGTGGGCACACAGGAGCCGCTGCTACACCTGCCTGTATAGTGGACCGAGTCCCCGTGGGATCCGTTCGTGCCTGGCACACCGATCCTCGATACCGGTGGTCCTCCTGGTCCGTCCGAAGCCGCTCCTCCTCGCGGCAGTGCAATCACGTGTCCACTGCTTCCAAGCCAGTCGGATGGTATGGTGAGAACGATCTGCGTGGCGGGCTATACGGCACGCCGACCACCCTGCGGTTTTCAGCCCGATGATCATGCCTCTCTCAAAGTCCGTACGTTGCGCAAATCGACGTCTCTGGAGTCTACCCGGCATTCTTTTCACTCTGTATATTCCTTTTTTGCGTCGGCCGGTGCTTTTCGCTTTCATGGGGCATCGACTATACGCCGGTTTATAAGGCTGCTGGTTCGTGCTTGCAGCGCCGCCACACGGTATGCGGTCATGCGCACTCGCACCAAGCGTGCGTCATTTGCATACCAGCACGCACTCTAGCTTGCAAAGTTTCGTGGTTGTGGCATGTTTTCTTCGAGATGTACAAATTTCCTTGTCCGTGAGAGTATTTAGAGATCTAAATCAAGTAAAATCTTGTGCCTACAGTGGAAGCCAAAAAGCTCGCTTTCAGAAAATATGTAGAGCCTCTTCTGTTTATTCTCCTTATACCCGATAATTGTTCATGGTTTCATCTGCGAATCGCAGTACACTCATGTTTTGGGCGAACAGAACGATCGCCTAAGTTTCGTATCAGTACCTGAAGAATACTCTGTATTTGATTAATCATATCAGTCTATTTATGATTTTCACCATTTTATTCTTCTCGTATTTTCACAATAAATTTTGATCCGATTTCTTTATCCCGGACCCAGCTAATCGCTTAACCAGAGACCCGACGGTGACAGCCGTAATTCAGTTCCTACTCATCCATTTCCTTAAAGGTATACTTTTCCTTGGTACTCAGAATCTTTTGCTGTTATCAATGTTTGAATTACTTCAGTTTCTACTTCTGACGTAAGCTTATGAGAAAAGTGATGAACACAGATTAAATTCACATTAAGGGCCTGAATCTTCTATTCTGTAGCATTACTGCATGCTGTGCTGCTGTAAGTGTGAATCTAAACGTTGCCCCATCTTTTTTTACTTAAACGCCATTATAATGACGCTTTTCGATAACCCAAAGCTATTTTTCGATCTTCAAACCAACTTAATAAGTTAAAGTAACACTATACTGCGAAGAAACAACGACACAACATTGAGCTAACAACATTCATTTATTTACATTGATAATACAAATCAACCATTATGCTAATAAAGCAAAATGTGCAACAACATATATATATATATGTGTGTGAGAAAAAACCAAATGTACACTTTTTTATATCGTCAACACTGCTGTGTATTTTAAGATTATTGCTAGAGCTCTAAATGATATGAGAGAGAGAGAGAGAGAGAGAGAGAGGAGAATGTGAAAAATAAAGTTATAGTTAAAATATTGCATCATTGCATCATCAAAAATTAGTAAAAAGACCGCAACCTCAGATTCAGATGAAAATTCTTTGCGAATTTATTAATTAAAATAAGCAGATAAAACAGTTATCCTACACAGGGGAGTATATATAATTTTTTCGGAGGGGAACGACAAAAAAGGGAAGTTTTTGAAATCCACCAGAACAATATAAAAGTTAATGAAAAATAGAAGAAAAACATTAAAGCATTTTTTTCTAATGTAAGTTGATGCATTTTTATTAAATTAAAGCATTCTTTTCTAAATCACATTTTAACCAAAAATATTTAAAAATGAAACACTTTCGGTGGAGGAACTTTAGAGGGGTTCCTTTCAGCCCCTTCTAAATATGTCCCTGATCCTACAGACAATGTTTTCAATGTATCTGAACCAAGTTGTTTAGTTTTTCTGTGTCATATATAACGTTTTTTTTTTTAGTGCTTTTGCAACAGTTCTGCCGGATGAGCTCATTGCGCTGTTTTTCGAATTTGGCGACTAAAATGTCGTTATACATTTACATTTCAGTCAATACAGCAACAAGTAGTATCGCTTTCGCTATCACGAAAATTACAATAGCACTCTGAATGTACTGCACCAGATACAATAAATTCAACCCTTTAACGACGATACCTCCCAAAACACGCCCGTGCGTGCAGACGACAATGACAACCCGAACCGCCCGATTACAGTAAGTAGAATTTCCTACTCTGACATGTTCTTAGAATTTGCACAGCCTTTGTGGGATAAGCAGAAATCATCATCAGACATAATTGTTGTTTCTAAACAAAGAAGTGAACCTGTTGGTTTCTCCTGGGGCGATATCATTCGCTCTTATGATATCGCATCTCTTCTCCGTGAAAGAATGTGGTGAATTACTCCCCTGGAAGCATCTGAATGTCAACACATATCAAGTTTACAGATCGGAAGTTACGTGCGAACTAACACTCTTCTTACAAGGGAAGCCTTTCAACTGTCACTCTCCAAAAAATTGAAGAAACGTGGCGAGGAGAGAGTACTAAGGGCAAAAGCCAATGGGTGTATTTCTGTTTTGGCCCAAATGAACTGACAAAAGTGAACGAGTGGTCGGAAAAAGGCCTTAGAGCACAATTGGGAAAAATCATCTAACATGTGTTGTGGTGCACGATACGTAACCCCAAATATCAGTTATGTCCCCATGATTCAAAATAAGCTCATGTCACACAAAAACCTATATTACAGGTGTAAATGAACATTTGTGGCATTGAACACATGACTGAAGCAAATTAATTTGGAACAATGAGAACAACGCAAGATCCCAAAGTTATCACAGTGCTGAAAATTGTCATTGATATATGAAAAACAAATACGTTGAACATTATCAAAAGAAGCGTCATCACTTTCACAGTATCCAATTTTTATCCACGGATATCACGACATGTTGTTGAATTTTTCTGACTGCATTTCATTGATACGTTCGATGATTTCCACCCCTGTGCTCTAAGGCCATTTTCAGACCACCCGTTCACCTCTGTCAGTTCATGTGGGCCAAAACGGAAATCACCCATTGGTTTTTGCCCTTTGTACTATCTCTTGGTCACGTTTCTTCAATTTCAGAGAGTGACAGTTGAAAGGCTTCCATTTAGCAGTATTTTCTCATTTTCTTGTAGGACTTCCGTCCACAGTGAGTAGAGTTTAGGTCCCAGTTACCTACAGCAAGATCGCCTTTTGGGCAGGACACAGAAACGGAAAGAATGAGAGTAAGTCTAGCGACTTTGACAGAATAGTTTGTAGTGAGATTAGAGTACAATAGATGGCGCCACCGTACAAGCACGATGTTTCACACCGTACAAGTACGATGGGTGAAAAAATTTCAGGAGGGGGAGCATAGGAAAGGGTACCCATTTAACCAGTGGGTCCAGCCTCGGGGCCGTCACTTAACGTGCTCGTCCGATGCACGGCGGATATTCAGCGATTGTTAGTAAATCACACCATCTCTGAAAGATCTGCCCAGGTCTGACTCGCTAACCACTGAGCCATCCGCGGCTCTGAAAGGCTTCCATTGTTACTCATCCTGTATAAGGGGAGGAAGAAATTCGAAAAGTATAAACAGACAGTTTCGGACGTTAGGGCACTAGGACACTTTGAGAGACACGATTTTAGGTTTCTAGTCGTTAAAGGGATACCTATGTTCCTAACTACTATCTAAGAGTGCGCTTTGTTGCTGGTTGTTCTTTCATATGAATAACTTAAAAAAATGTAGGATTACTTCTACTAGAAAACAAACATACAAACAAACAAACAAAAAAAGCTTTGGAAGCAACACTTTATGTTTTCCAGACCCGAAATGCACGTGCGCAGTGCGAAAACAAGAATTCGGTGACGGAGATCGAACCTGCGTTTCCTCGCTCCGGAGTGAGTTGCTCTAACCGACTGAGCTACACCGACGGAATGAATCGCCGCATATTTATCGTCCTGACATGTGCTTCACCTTCTTTAGTACGTCACAACAGGTGCTAGGGAGAGTAAACCATCCCAATCATCGTGATATGACGAAACAACCATTCCAACAAGATGAAGCTACTGCCTACACACAAGATAAGAACAAAGAAGTTATTGATGTGGATATTGCCAGATCGATTGTGATTTCCAGAAGTACTGGCTTTCCAATTTGTGCATTAAATCCTTAATTTTTCATTGTGTAATGTACATTTGTGTTTCAAACCTGTACAGATGTTTCAAACCTCCCCATATGTGTTACTGAAAAATATTTTATGTGCATTTGTTGCTGTAAGAGACAGTGCCTGGTTGGCAATCTTTAAACCTCCATCGAAGTAGATATTTTGCGGCTCACTATTTGATAAAAATTATCAAGGTACCCCAATCCTCAAATTAACGGTAAGTGAGAAGCAACATTTTATGTTTAAACGTCTTTTGATTTGAACGCAAGTCTACGAGTTTCTGCAGTGTTTATATTGAGACAACAATTAATTAACACCATTATATCCCTTTTTCTAGACCGCTGCATACCTCCAGTAAAATGCAAAGTAAGAAAAATTATTTTAGCTGCTGAAGCAATAGGCAGGGTAAGTTATCTGACACTGTCGAAGAACTTATTCCATTCTTACAATAACTGAATTCAGAACTGTTATACTTTGAGACAAACTTTTCTCATAATTTTGTTTTTCAAAAGTTACGTATCGTTAACAAAATAATCAAGTAAAAATATCTTGAAAATTTCCAGAATTAAAAGAATTTCAGAGCAAATTTATAAAGGGCGAGAAACGAAAAAAAGGAAAACTTAATATTTATTCAATTACTTTCAAATGGAAACGAGCTGAAAGAGACTTTTCAAAACTGCAGTACAAAAATTTCTGTAACAGACCCAATAGTAATAAACCAGATGCAAATTCGGTTAACAAAATATAAATAAAAACGTATGAAATATATAAAGCTACCCAAAAATTATACCGTAGATGAACCTCAATGCATTAACGTATGCAAAGAATTTCGAGTTTCTATTGCAGATTTAAATAATACATTCGTGGGATTACAGAAAGAAAATTTAGTGTTTTGTTTAATTTCATGCCGCTATATTGATAGTATATTTGATTATACTGCTCATTCAACTTATAACGTGCTACGTGCCATGACGTAGATGTCTCACTACTGCGGTGACGCGTGAGTTAAATCAACAATAAAGCAGCGATTAGACTGCCGGCGTAGTTCGGTTGGGAGAACAGCCGCTCCAGAGTGCGGCTGTTATGAACATGAGTGTATTTAAAAGAAAGCTCAAGGAGAAGACTGATTAGTGTGGGCATGTACTGAGAAGTACTGAAGAATATGTATTTACTTATATTTTTGATCGAGGGTTTAAAACCACTGCGAGGAACTTGATGGACGCCAGTCCCTAATTTAAGTTAAATTATGACTTTTAAATTTAAATAAGGGACTGGCGACTTGTAGTCGCCAGTCCCTAATTTAAGCCACTGGTTCTAGAGAAGGCAGACAGCTAGTGCCATAACACAAAACAAAAGCAGCATCCATGCCTCACTTGGATTGGAACCTGAACCCATCTTGGACGAATGCTCAGAAGACGCTTAGATCACTGCGCCATCGAGGTGACAGCTATGAAAATGGTATGAAAAAGGGAAGACCTAAGTTGAGATGGAGGGTCTTCAGGAGTCGATTGGCTCATCGGGACAGACTATTCGAGAAATGGACCAATTTCTTTGCGTTCTTTTTGTTTATATTTTTTTAAATGAACGAATAATTATTGTGGTACTTATGATATTAATCATAAATTTCATTTGTCTGAAAATATTTTTTAAGGATATAAATATGCTATATGTTTGCTCTGAAATGTCAGTAAAATTCACTGATCAAATTATGTGAGAAAAAGGTGTCGTCGGACCAAGCACGGTGTTCTAAATTAATCTAAAGCTAACTACAGTTAGACGCAAGTCCTTGAAGTTGGATCCTAGGGTCATTGGTAAGCCCTAACCTCCTTTTGTAATCTTGAAGGAGACACTGGTATCCACTGTGGTAGCTGATCATCCCAACACCCTTAAGTACTGACGGACACAGAGCACTCCAGCTGAGGTATTCCAAAATCCCTGTCACACTCACATTTATCTTAAAAGAAAGAACGATTTATCATTAATGGCTCATAGGTCAAATTAATAGGTAGACTTTAATAGCGTGGCTACCGAAATTATTAGCGGTTGCAAAATTTTACGACTGAATTCGGTTTACAATGCATATTTCAAACGTTCTCCTTCATCTAGGGTCCAACAATAGTTTTCATGAGGGAGTTTATAAGGCGTTCGCCTGTAGATACAGGTGTATTTTTCTTTTTTTCTTTCTTTTTTTTTTTTTTTTTGTAGTGGACCACAAGACATAAAATTCCTGGCCTGGTTTACTATTACAGTAATACCATAGTTGGAAACGGGTCAAAAATTTTGTACCCGGACCCGGATGTCACATAATTGGACACGACCCGGATCTGCAACTGAGCCCTATATAGGGTATTCAAAAAGTCTCTCCGCAGTGGGTATCTCAGGTCACATGGAAATCACGCAAATGTATTATGGGAACGTATAATTTACTCACTTACAGGAAGTATTGAAAATTTCGTTCTTTATTTGTAAGACATAATCTAACCGTTTTACAAATGTTTTCCAACGCATCTGCGAGAGTCAAAAAGTCCCTCCTCAGTAATGTTAACGCTATTCCACCTAATTTTGTTGGCGCTACAGTCAAAATTTTTGAATTCAGTAACTTGTGGTATGTTAAATTTAAGTTTTTGTCGTTTTCTTGATAACATATCAAACTTCAGAATATGTTTCACAACAACACCCATTTTTACAAGTTTATGATGAGTTGAAAGTTTCCAAACTGCGGATGTTGTATTGATCATTGCCCCTCAGAAGGAAGAGACACTCATCCTGCTGAGGACACTCTTCTTTCATATTGCATGACAAATCATTTTTCACTCCCCAGGCACCACTATCCAGCACAAGCTTCCACAATGCGTACTTTTCTTTGGATTTTTTTTTCAAAAATAAAACGGAAATAAAACCGGGTCGAAATAGGGTCAGGAATTCCTTGACTCGACCTGTTTGACCCGCAAGAAATTGTTGACCCGTGACCCGTTTCCATCTCTGACTACTACTACTACTACTACTACTACTACTCCTAGGCATTACATACAGTCCATTTAGGACCTGATCCTGTCTCAGGATAGCCCTCCATTCTTCACGACTCTGTGCCTTGTTCCTCCAGTTCTTTACTCTCATTTTCTTTAACTCATCCTCCATGTCATCCAGCCATCTTCTTCTTCCGGCCTGGTTTGGTAGTCCCAATCTACGGGTGGGCTAGGGTGTTTTAACGACCAAACATATTTAAGCAGTTAGAACACATGGCGAGTGCAACTATCTAAGATTTTAAGGAACTTGAATCAAAGCACGTGAATTTTTCGAACAGAAATTTCGTTATATAAAATTGACTTTTTGTTATTGTGTTTGTTCTTCTGGGAAATATGGAGGGAGTCCTCTGAGCGAATGTCTAAGAGTGTAGTAGAGAGAGAGAGACAGCATTTTCCTAATTATGGTTAAAAGATGAGAGAGAGAGAGAGAGAGAGAGAGAAAAGAGATGCAAACTAAAATTCATAAACAGCCTTATAACAGCAAATATAGAAAAAGATTAAAAGAACAACAACAACAAAAAAAACTATTTAATTAAGCTAAAATTGCGAAGAAATAATTACTTGTTTAAGGCCTTGGGGATTCGTATCCTGGTTCCCAGTACTACATACATTGAATAAGTAATACGTGCAGTATTTATCAAAACACTTTTTTACTGAGGATAACATTATGAGGGTCGGGTAAAATCTACATAAGTGGAAGTTTTCGCGAAAATTTCTGTGAAGTACTTCTAATTTTGTCCCCTCACCCTTAATGCCCCCGGAGTTCTGAACTGCTAACGTCATCATTATCCCAATCCGCCCCTAAGGGCCTGTGCAAATAATAACATGAAATAGAAAGATTTCAGGTGTTAGGCGACACAAGATAGAACTGGATGCAGAAAGATGATACACAGCAGCGATTGTTCTTAATCTAGACGTAATAATGCTGCCGAAAAGGATGTGGCAAACTTCTATATGTGAGAAATTAACATGCACTATGCAGAGCAGCCTTGTTCTAAGTTTCATAAACAAAATTACTATTACAGACAGAAGTAAGATGCTTGTGTTTTTCTCATGCAAACCTTTCACGAAAATGTGTCTTTCTTGTCAAACAAATAAATGTATGGCTCAGTTTCTGTGATTATTATTTTTAAAAGTCTGAGCACGTCAGTTTCTTAACTACAACAAGAAGGAGTATCACCAACCTTGAAAAAAATATTCGTCACCTACACCAAATGGTTGGACGACACTCTGTGAGTTGCAAAAATCATCGAAACAACCATAGAAGAAACAAAAAGTGTCCATTAGGGAAGAGATAGGGGAGCCAACTTAGTTATTAAGGCAAAACATCATCCTTTACGAACTTGCCTGATGTTTGCTGAGTGGGTTTTCCCATCGTCTGCTTTGTGCAGTGAGGACCTGCCTGCACTGCTGTCAAAAGTAGATACAATTACCGTCTTGGAGATTTCACCGTCACCTGTCCTGTGGGCAAAAGGGGAAAGTTCGGAAACAATGTCTCTTTTTTGGCGCTGATGGCTTGACGAATCACAGGTTGTGACAGGACTCTGTTTACTGAGACCATGCGAGTGGAAATTGGCATTTCCGTTAGCTGGACTAGAGACATTTTTTCTAGTTTCTTCTTTGTTAGTCCACGGTTTAAAGTTCGCATTGTTTTTGTGACGAGAAGGCTGGTGAAACGGGCTTATTTGGGTGAACATGCCAGCCGGACTTGCCGCCTTTCGTACAAAGTGTTGTGTGGTTGAGGTCACCTCGTGCGCAACCTCCGTTCTTTTGTGTTCCATGTCGTCGGTTGAAGTGGATGAAATAAGTTTCCTCTGCTGATTTAGAGGCGAAGGTCTTTGCTGAAACGCTGCCTTATTTATCTGGGAGTTGAGATTGTTTGACGTTAAACTGGTTGAATTCACAATTCTGTCGTTTGAGCCATAACTTTGGGCAAAGTTGCGAGAATTGTTTATTTCACACTTTTCACTGTAATATGGCCTTTCAGGGTCTTTGTTTCCCTTTGGTGAACCACTCCTGACTACAACATTTACATTTTTGTTTGGTGAAGATTTCATTTGTGTCGCGTCACGATTTATTTGGCTTTGTAAGTTCAGACTGCTGTTTTCTTTATATAAGGTAAGTGAGCTGTTTGGAGGTTTTGTACTTTTCAAGTACACACTAGGAGAATGCTCTTGATTGTTATTAGAGCGCATTAGTTTTTGCTCGTTGTGGCACACGTGGGCAACAGAATTGCTGTACGGCGACTGCAACGGCCTATTGGGATCAATATTGGTGTTTGAGTTACGATTCCTATCTGCTTTAAGTACGTTGTTGTTGTTGTGGGCACTTTTAGATAATTCACTGATTTCATCAGAATTGTTCGGGTAACCTTGCATTTTATATTCTCTGGCATCATTAGCTGCAAACTTTTGCGAACCGTTTGGTGCCACGTGGTATTTATTTGCTTGAGCTGCTGCGGCATCATTTACTGCTTCTTCTAATTGCGTTACATCGCCTAATGATGAGGAACGCCGTTTGTTTCTCTTGGTACGCCCTTTCCTGTTCCCGAGTTCTAAGGAATCGTGTGAAACATCTGAATCTTCATCTTTCCCTCGTCTAGAGGATCTCATAGCTTTTGCAGAATTCGCCTCAACCGGAATTTCTGATGACGACGACGACGAATACACGTTTTCTCTTGCACTGCGGTAAACAGCGTTATTTGCATAGTTAGACTGATAAGAGTTTGTTGTATCTATGTCAGAAACTGAAGAATGTCCATCACGAATGCATTGGTCCAAATGCCACATTGCATTTACGGAATCTGGGATCTCTTTGGCCTTCCTGCTTCCCCTGCTCTCCAGGCAATGAACCTGAGCAATCGTTTTAATAGCACTGTTGGTATTCACACCCTTCTGATTCCTGTTGCTAGCAGAGGATTGTTCGTCCTTAACTTTCTGCACAGATAGCGATGGGCCATGGTATTTGTGTTTCTCTCTTGCATAGTGATGTGGAGATGGAATATCATCGGAAGAATCTGACCTATCACTTTCGGCTGAAGATAGAGACCCTTTGGGGAGAGATTGTGATTTGTTTGTAAGAGCTGGAGTATCCCTTTTAGAGTCTCCTAGCCCAGAGGTTCGGTTTGTTTCTGAACTTTCACTATCTAGCGTGTCTTCAAATCTTTTCTCCCATTGAAACCCTGACTTCTGAAGGCCTCCTCGACCATCACATTGGCGAGCATCTTCTCGTTAAGAGACCCTGTGGTGGAGAGAATAACGGACGCAGAAGAACGGTTTCTCTCCTCCAGCATGGTGTCAGAGTTCTTGAAGTGAGATGCCAACTTATGGGCTGCAACTCCGACGCTCTGTGAACGCCTTGGTCCAATTCCGTGAGAAGGGAAGGTGTCTTTGTCGATTTGTGTAAGGTCGTCAATGCTTTGACTGCGATATAAAGGATGAAACAGTTTCTGTCCACCTCCGCTGAAACTACAGGAGCCAAGTCGTTTTGATCCATTTGGAGATTGCTGCATTGTTCTAGACTTCTCAGGAATGCGTTCCAACTCAAGCTGGACATCGTACGGCGATGCGTAACTTAGAATGGTCAGAGCGTCTTCGTAGACGATGTTTGTAAACGAAACAGTCACGCTCATTATTCTGTCACCTGAAAAGAAGACGGTAAAGGTCATCAAAAAGCAAAACTCATAGGTTAAGAAGCTATCACATATTTAAGATCTTCGTGAAGAGTTTCATAATGTGAAATGAAATGAAAATATACAATAAATCTTCAAAATACTTACTCACATGAAACCATTTTTAGATAAAGGTTAAGATCAACAAGTTAGTAAAATCATGCAATGCATTGATTATGATACGCTTTCCAACATACCAGAAATCATAGGAAAATGCCTTGGTTTGAGGTTCACATATCAAAATTCAATCTCTTTGTGCCCGTGTTACCAATTTGTATTATCAAGAGCTACCACACATAAGCCGTTTTATAATTAAAAATCCCATCTAAATCGGGCAATTTTCACAGAAGTTATCGTGCGAAAATAATGGCTAACGAATCTCACACATGCTGCCTGCAATTGCTGACAAAA
Organism: Macrothele yani; assembly: GCA_039090855.1. Lineage (NCBI taxonomy): Eukaryota > Metazoa > Arthropoda > Arachnida > Araneae > Macrothelidae > Macrothele > Macrothele yani. The sequence continues at coordinate 23,147,549 of CM077001.1, read as the reverse complement.
AATATTTTTGACGGAACTGCTTTCGAAGTCGTTACGGAACAACATGTTGTATTTCGTCGCAATAGAAGCATTTTTACTCAAGTTATGAGGATAATGACTGTGGAATAAATCTCGCTCCTGTAACCTTTGACACCATTTCGATGATATTCCACACAATCAGTTCAGTATGCCTCAGGAACAACATGATAAAGTTTTATCATAATCGAAGCATTTTTTACGCTTTCCAACCGTAGGCTGAAGAAGCGTATATGCTCCAGCTTTTTCCGTCCGTCTGTCGGCACGATAACTCAAGTAAAAATGGGTTCAATTTCGATGAAATTTTAGTATGTGGTAGGGGACCACCAAAGGACGAACCCTATTGAAAATGGGTGAAGTGGGGTCAAAGGTCACGCCATAAGAGTGGGATCCATTCAATTGCCCTTATGCGTCATAACTTGCGTAAATATGGTTCGATTGCAATGAAATTTTAGTATGTGGTAGGGGACCACCTGGGGACGAATCCTATTGAAAATGGGTGAAGTGGAGTCAAAGGTCAGGACATAGGAGCGGGATGCATTCCATTGTCCTTATGCGTCACAAGGTGCGTAAAAATGGTTCGATTTCGATGACATTTTAGTATGTGGTAGGGGACCACCTGGAGAGGAGGAACCCTATTAAAAATGGGACAAATGGAGTCAAAGGTCAGGACATAGGATCGGGATCCATTCCATCGCCCTTATCCCACACTATTAAGGTGGACGTCAAGTAATTTTGCTTCCTATATTTCCAATGGAAAACCTTTTGTACATATTTCCTTCACAATTAGTGTGTTCCCAAGGATGGAAATTTGAACATCGATTAAAATAACTTCATACTATAACTTGGAATACTTAACATTTTCTAAATTATAACCATAATTATATTAAAAAACAATAACGTTTCCTTTGGTGGTGTTGAAACCAGAAAAATGATGGCGCGACCTGTACTTTGATGACGTCAGTGGACAAATAAATGTTGGATTGCATAATTAGGGTTATGGTTTAGAAAATATTATTACAGTTATGGTTTAGAAAATATTATTACGGTTATGGTTTAGAAAATATTAAGTATTCCAAGTTATGAAATGAAGCTATTTTAATCGATGTTCAAATTTTCCTTCTTGGGAACGCATTAATTGTGAAGAAAATGTGTACAGAAGTTTTTCCATTAGAAGTATAGGAAGCAAAATTACTTGACGTCCACCTTAAAGTAGCAATTCTTGTATGTATGTATGTATGTACATTTTATTTTATTTTTTTTTTTTTTTTTTTTTGATTGGAGGTTTAACGACCACCGTGAGCAACTCAATGGGCTATAAGCAGTCGCCCGTCCCTAATTTAGGGTCACTGGTTCCAGGGAAGGGAGAGAGCCAGTGCCGTAAGACAAACACAACATCCATGCCTGACCGGGATTCGAACCCGGACCCCTTACGGACGAATGATCAGAGGCCAGCGCCTTAGACCACTGCGCCACCGGGGCGGCCATTTTTATTTTGAAAACGGCTCTAAGAATTTTGATGAAAGTCGTTAACCTACCGTTTCCTGGCACTAGAAATCGATTTAGCTTGATCTCGACTTTAGGAGAATTCGTTTAGTGGGTTAAATAACCACCCCGAATTATAGCGTTCTTAGTGTCATGGCGTCGTTCCATTAATGTTTACAATGCTTAGAAATCTTATGACGTCACAATATCGCGTTTGAGAATGTCGGCGCGCGGTCACGCGATCTGTCTCATTACGTCACGCGTTGTGTGTGGATACTATTAAAGTTTTATGACGTCATACTCTTGCCAGCAGTTGGTCGCGATTCCCATCTGCTTCATTACGTCACGCGGTGTGTGCTTATGTCCGTCCGTACGATAAATCGCGTAACAATCGTTCGATTTCGATGAAATTTTAGTATCTTGTAGGGTATCACCTGGGAAGGAACCTCATTTAAATTGAACGAAATGGGGTGAAAAGTCAGTACATAGGAGCGGGATCCATTCCTCTGCTGTTATGCGTCAAAACTAACGTAAAATAGGTTCGATTTCGATGAAATTTTAGTATGTGGTAGGGGACCACCTGGCCACAAACCCTATTGAAAATGGGCGAAATGGGGTCAAAGGTCAGGACATAGGAGCGGAATCAATTCCATCGCCATTATGCGTCATAACTTATGTAAAAATGCTTCGATTTGGATGAAATGTTAGTATGTTGTAGGGGCCTACCTGGGGACGAATTCTATTGAAAAAGGGCGAAATGGGGTCAAAGGTTAGGACACAGGAGCGGGATCTATTCCATAGCCCTTATGCATCATAACTTACGTAAAAATGCTTGGATTGCGACAAAACTTTATCATGTTATTTCGGAGGTATACCGAACCGGTTCTGTTGAATATCATCGATATGGGATCAAGGGTCAGGGCACAGGACCGAGATTTATTCCACAGCCATTATTCTCATAACTTGAGTAATGCTTTCTGGTATGTTGGAAAGCGTATTATAATCAATGCATTGCATGATTTTACTAACTTGTTACGTAAGTTATGACTCATAAGGGCGATGGAATGGATCCCGCTCCTATGTCCTGACCTTTGATCCCATTTGGTCCATTTTCAATAGGGTTCGTTCCCAGGTTGTGCCCTACCACATACTAAATTTTCATCGAAATCGAACCATTTTTACGCGAGTTATCGTGCGGACAGACAGACGGACAAAGCTGGAGCATATACGCTTCTTCAAGCTGCAGTTGGAAAGCGTAAAAAACATAACTCACACTTATAAGTGCAAGTTGAACATCCCTTACCTGAAATGCTTGGAGCCGGCAGCAGTCTCGGATTTCGGATTTTTTCGGTTTTTGGAGTATTTGAATACGGTATACATATGCACTGAGTGGCTAAATTACAGTATATATTATGACCACTTGGTTAGTACTTTGTTGGGCCACTAATACTGCTTGAATTCGTCTTGGTATGGACTCTATAAAACGTCGGGAAGTGGCTTGTGGTATATTAGCTGAAATGCCATCTCCGATTTGAAAAATTCTTTCTGCACCGGATACAGCTCCTGATGAGAAATCTTTTGCATATAATTTCTAATTTTTTGTAATAAATGGTTTAGCCACCAGGGGCCGTAAGTCTTAATTTCCGCTTCTGATGTAATTGCAGCAAAATCTAAGCTTCTAAAATCTCAATTGAAAAAAATTCGTTCGTGGACCGATACTACTCACGCAGATAAACCTTTTCCAAATATTTTCTTCTTAAAATAATGCACGCTTTCTCCACCAGGGGGCGTAGATATATATCTTATTTTTGTAAAATCTCTACTTCTAAGAATCCAATTTAAAAAGAAAAAAATATTTCTCTGTTGGAGAGTGTTTCCGCTGCGAAATGTTTTTCATATAATTTAAAAATTTTCAAATGTTGATAAATTACGTTTTCCCCGATAACTCTGCTTCTAAAACTCCGATTTGAAAAATTCTTCCTGTATCGCACACAGCTCCTATGAGACATGTTTTGCATATAATATCTAATATTTGGTAAAGAATGGTTTGGCCACACCAGGGGAGCGTAAGGTTTAATTTCTGCTTTTGATGTATTTGCAGTAAAATTTGAGCTCCTGAAAACTCGACTCAAAAATTCTTTCCTGGACTGATACCGCTCACCTGTGAAAATCTTTTCAGAAAACTTTCTTCTTAAAATAATTCATGGTTTTCTCGCCAGGGGCGCAGATGCATATCTTATATTTGTCGATATCTCTGCTTCTAAGAGTCTGATTTGAAAATTTTTTTTTTTTTTTTTTTGTTGCAGGCGTTTCCACGGCGAAACGTTTCTCATATAATTTCAAATTTTTCTTAACGCAGCACAAGTCTGCCACCTGCCGCCCCGGTGGCGCAGTGGTCTAAGGCGTTGGCCTCTGATCATTCGTCCGTACGGGGTCCGGGTTCGAATCCCGGTCAGGCATGGATGTTGTGTTTGTCTTACGGCACTGGCTCTCTCCCTTCCCTGGAACCAGTGACCCTAAATTAGGGACGGGCGACTGCTTATAGCCCATTAAGTTGCTCACGGTGGTCGTTAAACCTCCAATAAAAAAAAAAAAAGTCTGCCACCAGAGGGTGTAAGTTCACGTTTCCATTTCCAGCAATACCTGCGGGATTAAAAACCCGATTGAAGAATTTCTTTCTTCGATTAGATACTACTGTTTTACATATCGGTTCCATTGACTTTGAATAGCTTTGATAAATTTAATTCGCGTCAGTACGGATTCAAAAGACGGGCTCTTTACAACCAACAATTCGGTATCATCTTTCTTTTTTTAATGCAACAAGCATTAAAAACAAGAAAAAAAATAACGTAAAGGAGCTAAAATCGCGAAAAAATAACTTCTTAAAGGCCACGAAGATTCGTATCTATGGTTGCCAGTAAAACATGCGATGATAAATACTTAACACACCGGACAAAAAATTGCGGAATGTAAACTTCATTCCTTGATATGGAGTTATATCACAACGTGTTTTAATTACAGCTTTAATTTTGTTTGCCATGCTACGAATATGACTGAGTGTCACATAGGTATAAAGTTTAGGGGCTGTTGAGGGGCTTGAGCACCCTTGAAATCATTGGGGGGTGCCGCACCCTCCGAAGTTTTGTTACATGTACTGGATTCATACTTAAATATTTAGTTCCACTTTACATAAAATTAAATAAGATAATCTGAATATAGCGCAAATATTTGGTTTCTATATAAAAAGAAATCAATATCTTCGAAAAAATCGTGTTTTAACCACCGATACCGAATCAACACTTAAGAAATAAGACAACCAAGCAAGAGAGAAATGGGGTGTGTGGGACGTGGTTTGTACCCTACCTTCCTACTTGTTTAAAGCTACCGATTTTATTTTACTTCTTTTTCTCAATCACATTCCTTACACATCAGTAAGTTGTCAGAAGCTCACCATGCACGCAATGAGCTTCGGTAGGGTCAAAAAGCCATAAATGTCAGAGCGGGAGTAATGAATGACCGACTGAGAGCAGAAGACACACAGCGAGACTGCGAATGATCTTTTCTCGCTCAAAGGGTAATTTGGAAGTTTTTCTTTTTTCTTGCTGTTGTTGTTGCAGTTATTGTTTGTTTGTTTGACATAATTCTGTTCAGGCTTTTTTTTCTCCCTAGCTTTATAAAGCACATAAGCAGTCACCAATAGTAACACCAATCAATCCACGCAGGGGTGATAGGCCAAATCGATAGCAACTAGTTAACATGGACTGTAAGATAAATGATGGCGGGGTGGGGGTGGAGATTTCCAAGTCACACTTCTTGATCAAAGCAAAACTTTTACTGTGATATAAGCTGCGCTATACGCTAAATGCTAACAATAACAAATAAGGAAAATAACACAGTGCAATGATTATGAAGCGCGTTCCGTTCCAATACTGAACACGTCAGTTTGTTTGCTACTGCTAGAGCGAGCTCCTCAAAGGTATCACTATTAATCTACTGTCTGTTTTGACTAATGTTTGGTTTTCTGGTATAGTAGTCCCCAACAAAATGCTCAAATTTTGTCCAAAAGAAAAAAAAATTATAGGAGCTCTTGTGCGCATATTGCAAAAAATTAAATCGGAAGAATTAAAACGGGGTTCAAGAATTTGGTCGCTATAAAAAAAAAATTAATATCTTTATCATGAAATCATGTATCGGGTTGTTTGCGTTTACGTTGAAGACAAAGTCCATTTAAACACCTATAATTTCAACACTGGAAACGGTACTTGTCTTTTGAATTTCGGCACCCTCGAAATTTTCAAAAGTCGTCGCCTATGATTCCACACCATGCTCAAAAGATCCCTTAATTCCGCCAAAATTGTAGGATGTTGTTTTTTCTCCTTTACGGCCCTTTCTAACATGTCCCAGATTTTTCCAATCACATTTTGATCGGGTGAATTTGCAGGCCAATTGAAATGTGAAACATCTCTCTCAAGTTCTTCAAACTAATCCAGCACAATTCTAGCTCGATGGACACGAAAGTTATCTTGAAACACAGGATACGCTATGTCTTCTTCTTATTCCAAAAACTGGACAAATGGCAGTAATATATAATTTAAAAGTGGCACATATTCCACAGATTTCATGCGATTGGACACCTCAACGATTGATCCAACTCCAGTACTTGAAATACAGTCCCAAAACATGACACTTTCATCTTTTTGCACAGCTCTTTGGACACATTCTGGGTTAAATGCTTCTTTAGCCATCCTCATGAATTTGGAGCGACCATAATTAGAATACAAGTAGAATCTGGATTCGTGGTTCCATATTATTCGTCGGCACAATTCAATGGTTCAGTGGCGATGCTGTCTTGCCCAGGGAAGCCGATTTTTGTTCTGGACATTTGTTAACTTCGGACGTATGATGGCAACACGACTGAAAATGCTCAAGTAATGTAGTTCTCTCTCTGGCATTCGTTCTGAGACTAGTTTACTGGATCCAGCGCTGTTAAATATTTTGCGGTAGTTGCACCAAAAAGAGATGCCACACGAGCTGCACCACTTTTTGAGAAAAGATACACCATCGTGTGGTGCAAACAAGTTTAACCATGCTGTTGGGTTTTGTTTGCACCACACGATGGTGTATCTTTTCTCAAAAAGTTGTGCAGCACGTGTAGCACCACTTTTTGGTGCAAACTACTACACATTTTTCACCGGTGTACTGTTGAAGCAGTTCTTGACAAGTCTAGAAACGTGCAGAAGTTGCTAATCGTTCCAAACACCTGCGATCTCGATTTGTCATCAGAGAGCTTCTACCACAGTTGATCCGCTTACAGTGATAGCTTCCATACTTGTTCCACTGAAAACGGATACAACTGACTGTTGACTCGGACAGTCCGACAAACTTCGTTACCTCTTGCATAGAATGACCATGTGCTCGGCCAAAAACAATGGTTCCCTTTTGCCATTTAGTAAAGCCACCTTTACGAACCACATGTAAAAGGAAATCCCCCACCCCCTTGTAAAAGGAAATACAGAATGCTACAGATGCTTTAAACACACACCTCAGACATCTACAATCATGAAATTTTTTTCTTTTTGATCAGGTGTTTAACGACCACCGTAAGCAACTCGCGCGTCCCTAATTTAGGGTCACTAGTTCCCGGAAAGGGAGAGAGACAGCGCCGTAAGACAAACACAACATTCATGCCTCACCGGGATCCGAATCCGGACCCATCAGACGAATGATCAGAAGCCATCGTTAATACCACTGCGCCACCGGCCACTGATTCCAGGGAAGGGAGAAAGCCAGTGCCGTAAGACAAACCCAACATCCATGCCGGATTCAAACCCGGACCCATCTCGGACGAATGATCAGAAGCCATCGCTTAGACCACTGCGCCACCGGTTCCAGGAAAGGGAGAGAGCCAGTGCCGTAAGAGAAACATAACATCCATGCCTCACCGGCATTCGAACCCGGGCCCAACTAGAGCGAATGATCATAAGCCAGCGCCACCGGCCACTGGTTCCAGGAGAGCCTGTGCCGTAAGACAAACACAACATCCATGCCTCAACGGGATTCGAACCCGGACCCATCTCGGACGAATGATCAGAAGCCATCGCTTATACCACTGCGCCACCGGCCACTGGTTCCAGGAGATCATGTGCCGTAAGACAAGCACAACATCCATGCCTTACCGGCATTCGAACCCGGGCTCAACTACGGCGAATGATCATAAGCCAGAGCCTTAGACCACTGGTTCCAGGAGAGCCTGTGTCGTAAATCAAACACAACATCCATGCCTCAACGTGATTCGAACCCGGACCCATCTCGGACGAATTACCAGAAGCCATCGCTTACACCACTGCGCCACCGGTCACTGGTTGCAGGGGAGCCTGTACCGTAAGACAAAGACAACATACGTGCCTCACCGGGATTTGAACCCGGACCCTTCTCGGACGAATGATCATAAGCCAGCGCTAAGATCACTGGGCCACCAGGTCGGCCCAGCAGTTTCACTCTCCATATTTATACAATTCGTTACGTTCATCTACTTTATACTTATATGCATGTTTCAATCAGCATGTCGTAAATTGTTATCCGTTGTGTTTACATACAGTATGTACCTAAAAATATCCTTTTTTCCATTATTATTATTATTATTATTTGGAAAAATATGAGTGCAAGATTAAATTTATATGAAACGGAAATTTTTGGCGAAATTCGGCCAAGCACTTCAAGATATTATGTCACCCTATAGGACAGGGCACTCCCCTCCCCTCCCCTCTGCTCTGAACTGCTGGCGTGGCCGCTCGTTTTACAGGATATAAGATTAATAGTGGCGTAAAAAAGCATGGCTCTCCGAGGCGACGTAACGGATGTGTCACGTGACGCAGCAAATTCCGTAATCCTACAAGAACTAAAAGAAGTAATGTTGAAGATCAGCAAGTAGTGACGTCAAGGCAAGGGATTTGGGAACGTCGGGGTGTAGACATCACCAGGCATTCCACGTTCAAGAAAAATGAAAGCGATAAAGTAAAATATAGGCCTCTCATCGCTCTGCGCCGAAATAGGTAACTGCTCGCAGTATCTAAAGCAGCCATTATACATTTAGAGTCATTACATATTTACTTTTTATACATTTTAGCTTCTCCTCTCTCTTTCTTCTTGAGTTCTTTTACAACATTTCAGCCAAACAGTTCCAAGGTTCTTTTCACAGGGTCATTTGTGCGCATACGACATTCGTTATAGCAACTGTTGTTTTGTTGCATCAAAATCTACCATGATAAATCTGTCACATCTTGTTTTCGCTCCAATAAGCCTACGTTTCCCCGTTTCTCGTCAAGTGATAATGTTCTTTCCTAAACAATGAGAGCGTAGGTATTTATCTTCTCCAACCGTAAATCAAGCAATGTAAATCCTTGGTTAACTTTCGCAGTTTTTATACAGTGACGTCAGCCTCATATATCATGTCTTAATCATCTTAAAACTAAAATTGCTGTGTTCTTTTACGTGAAATGAAAGGTGCGCGTTCGCACTAAAACGCCTATTTTTTTTTGTTTTTATCTTCCGGTCGAATGGATGTTCTAAAACCCAAACTATATACCCCGCCGCCCCGCTGGCTTGTGACCATTCGTCCGAGATGGGTTCGGATTCAAATCCCGGTGGGGTGTGGGTGTTGTGTTTGTCTTACGGCACTGGCTCTCTCCCTTCCGTGGAACCAGTGGCCCTAAATTTGGGACGGGCGACTGCTTATAGCCTACGGAGTTGCTCACAGGGGTCGTTAAACCTTCAATCAATAAAAATATATATATATACATATATACCCTAAGTCAACCTAAGAACATACTGCTGTGAAAGGTACGGAACAACCACTTCCGCTACGTAAAGTAATCCCTAGAGCGAAAAGCAACATAGTCTGGTTCTTACAGCAACGGAAGTATTTATCATCCTGTAAATCACGTCTATGTGTTTTTCCCTCTGGGGCTGTTGAATTTTTCTGAAATAATGAACCATAATCTTTTCCAAAGTGTGTTTGACAGAAGAATTTCAAGATAGTACTGAATTTCCATAGAGTAATAAAAACTGGCAGTACAGTTGCTTCTGTTGTAAGAAATTCAAACCCTGCTGTGTGCTTCAAATAAAATGAGCCATTAATGACTAATGTAGCAAATGAATTAGTTGCACGTCGGTAATCGATATCCGGTGTCAGTCGTCTTTTTTTATACTGAAAAGCACTGGCAACTTTACGGCTTATTGCGTCATACTAAAGCAAAGAACTTATTGAATACCCTTTCCATATGTACAATATGTAGACAAACGTAATCGGATACCTGAATTTCTGGATTAACCCGCTCGGTGTGTTGTGCCTGTCAGTGCTAAAATGGGCTCGGATAGACTTGGGGTGAATAATATTTAGTACGTTTTGGGCTAGGGTTCTGAATTTTCTTTTGGCGCAGTGGTCTAAGCGATGGCTTCTGATTATTCGTCCGAGACGAATCCCGGTGAGGCATGGATGCTGTGATTGTCTTACGGCACTGACTCTCTCCCTTCCCTGGAACCAGTGACCTTAAATTAGGAACGAGCGACTGCTTATGGTCCATAGAGTTGCTCCCGGCGGTCGTCAAACCTCCAATAAATAAAAAAATATATATTTTTCTTTCTTTTTTTTTTAACTGTGGTTTTATACGATTTAGCATATGAGTTTTTAATTACACTTCCTAGTTGGTAAAGAGAATTCTTCTACAACTGAGCCTGGGAGGGGAGTGGGAACTGGGGGGGGGTATTCATTTTAAGCTTGGGGGCAAACGCCATAGGCCACACATTAGTGTATTTCTATGGAGAAAGAAAAGCTTCTTCAAGAACTGCAGGTACTAGATAGTAGAGTCCACGCAGTCGAAATTTCTCTCCCCGCTCCTCTCACGTGAGGAAACGAATGGTAAAAAAAAAATCCTACGGCTATACTCTAGAAACAGATACATGTCCCTGTCCCACTTCCCAGTAAAGAAAAATATAGGTTAATGGGAAGGGGAGGAGAGAGCGACAATCTGTGAGATTTTTTTATATATTTATATTAATGTCAAAACAGGTCACAGTTTTAGGGCTCGTTCGGGATCGGGCTGACATACTTCGGGCTCGTACTGTCTCCAGCTGCCATAATTCGGGTTCGGACGGTCTCGGGATGACATATTTCTGGTTCGGATTGGTTCGGGCTGACATACTTCCGGGTCGGACTAGTTTGGGACAACATACTTCGGGCTTGGGCTATTTCCAGATTGCATACTTCGGGTTCGGACTGGTTCGGGCGGACATACTTCGGGCTCAGACTGTCTAAGGCTGGTTTCAGGATTACATACTTCGGTCTTGGACTGTTTCCTAATGGCATACTTCGGGTTCGGACTGGTTCGGTCTCGGACTGCCTCGAGCCGATATACTTCGGGCTTGGGCTCTTAAAATTGAGCCCGAACTCAGCACTGATACCCGTGGGAATATGAATTAAAAGTTGCTCTGCTGGAGAAGTATCAGAGTATTGGAAGCCAATATGGTACAACGGAAGGGTTGGTGGTTAATTGCCACATTAGAAACCTTTGTGTATTTTTATACTAACACTGTAAACAATCTTAATATACCAAAATCTGCTATACCTCTTGTAATTCAAAAACCGACGGTGATAGTACAGAAACAACAACAACAAAAAAAAAAAAAAAAAAACTAGCACTGTAAGGAAGTGCAAATGCACAAATCGGGCCAGAAAGAACCCTATGAGGAGAATCACACGTTTTCTGCAGCTAGAGCAGGCGACTTTATCGAAAATGACTTAATCGAAGGCTCATATATTTGAAGCACCCAGCAGGATTTAGATTTTTAACGGAAGAAGGAACTGTGCTGCCAGTTTTCATTAGTCTATGGAAATTTTCATTAATCATCGAATGCAAAATCAGTGAAACCAAATTCATTGAATGCGAAATCAGCAAAACTAAATTCATCGAACGAACACTTGACCGAAAGACGACTTTTTCAAAAAATATGAAACGAATTTATCGAAATAACACTTTTTTTTATGAATTCGTTAACTTAGAAATGCAATATTATCAACTTTCTTAATAGTAACCGTAAAACATCGCTTAAAGAAGCTCATGATGAGCGTGATAAATCGTTGATATATCACACCGTTTTTGCATCAAGATAGAGATTTTTCGTTGGTACACAATGTTTATTGAAGTTCTTTGTTTATGGATGGTCTAATTGTATTATTGGAATACGTAATATTTTAAAACCTGAACAAGCTTTCTTTTAACCATTTTCAATGATGTAAAATTAAAAAAAAAAATGAAATTTTTAGTAAATGCAAAAGTGGTTTGTGAGCCTTCAAAAGAGTTTTCACGAAGTTATTTTGCAGAAATGTTCTCTATGAACGCCTTTGACTCTTTCTTACTACTGTAATTATAATATTTGTGGTAATTCATATAAGTAAGTACATACACTGGATTTTCAACATTTCAGAGCACTCTCCTAGAAACAATTCTTTTCTTTAATTCTTTTAGTTTCTTAATCTAATGCCTCATTCGGAATACAAAACGTGTAAATTCTTTTTAATTTATAATTTTAAATTACATGTCGGAGATTTATTAAATTTTATTAAATTCTTTAAAATAAATTCAAGATCTCAGGTAATCCAGTAAAAAACAGTATGTTAAAAAAATAATCGGATGTAAATCATTCTCTGTAATAGAACATCGCTTTCAATTATCAACATATATTCCTCAAAACTGACGCGAAAAAAGTTCAACCATTAAATTCAGCTTCCACAAGTCATTCATTTAACAATGCACATGAGATGAATATTATTCTGAAAATGAGAGAAAAATTAACGATATCGGAAAACTTTCTGCAATTCATATGCTTAACCAATAAATGGAAACTCTAAATATGGTCCTCTGAATTACTGCTATTATTGCGTTGGTGTGAATGAAATGTCCGGCGCGAACTAGCAGTGGAGACAGGCCTTCACCACAGCGAATGGAAACATCCACAGGTGTTGCGGGTATTACGTCACAGAGTATATAAACAGCTAGATCGTGTTAAGAACAAGGTTTGGGCACGTTAAGCTGTCAGGTTCCGGGTACTGCCCCCCCCCCCGGTAATAAATAAGGGCGTCCTCCTCCTCCTCCTTTCTAACTCGCTTCCGGTCACTTTCCTATCGGGCACTCTTCTAGCCCAGCAAATCTCATAGCTTCCTATTTCTAAGGGTTGTTTAAGACCTGGGGTCATACCCTCCCTTACTAAAATCCTATACATGTGATCTGATCTGATGATCTATGATCTGAAGAACAAGGTTGGGCAGCGGGTGGCCCAGTGGTCAACGGTCGTGACTGCCACGAAGATAACCTTAGGTTCGATCCCAAGCAGGACGAACGCTCGAACCACTAAATATCCGCCGTGCGTCGGATAGGCACGTTAAGCCGTCGGACCCTCGGTACGGACCCTCCGGTAATAAATACGGGCGTCTTCCTCCTCTTTCTACCTCGCTTCCGTGTCACTTTCCTACCGGGCACTCTAGTCCAAATCTCCTAGCTTCCTATTTCCAAGGGTTGTTTAAGATCTGGGGTCAGACACTCACTTCCTAAAATTCTCTACGAATGATCTGATCTGATCTGAAGAACAAGGTTCAGGCGTTGTTTGTTTGGACGTAACGTGGCTTGCAAAGGAAACATGCAGACGCCAGATTTGAGAGTCATCTTCCCGTATGAATTTAAACTGGGCCATTCTGTAGGAATTGCCGCTCGAAACGCTAACAAAGCGTTTGGGGAGAATACAGCCAACGAACGAACCATTCGACGATAGTTTGTGAAGTTTCAAACCGGAGATACCGGTCTGCAAAACGAGTCACGTGGTCACCGACCTTATGCTGTTTCTAACAATGTTCTGTTACGCGTGGTTGAAGCGGACCCCCAAGAAACGCGTCGTGAGATAGCGGCAGAGGTAGGCGTCCACCACACGACAGTCGTTCGGCATCTGACTGCACTGGGTAAAGTAAAAAAGCTGGACATGTGACTTCCGCAAAAGTTGACAACTGCCCAGAAGACTAGGCGTTTGGAAGTCTGCACGTCGCTGCTTGCCAGGAATAAACAGAAACCTCTACTGCATCGAATCGGCACCTGCGACGGGAAGTGGGTCCTTTATGATAATCGGAAGCGATCTGCACAATGGTTAAGCGAGGAACAGATTGCTGGACGGTATCCTAAGCCACCCCTAAACACCAATAAGATGATACAGCCGGGATAATTCGTCGGAGTTTCTTGGCAAGAGGCCAAACCATCACTGCAGAACGTTATTGTGCTGAATTACACCAGATGCGCCGGAAATTGCTGCAGAAACAACCGGCTTTGGTCAACAGACATGGTGCTCTTCTGCTCCAGGACAACGCTCGTCGTCATGTCGCACAACGAACGATGCTGACACTAAATGCCTTGGGCTATGAAGCGCTGCTTCATCCTGCCTATTTCCCGGACTTGTCTCCATCAGACTATCATCTGTTGCGTCGCCAGGATCACTTCCTGTACGGAAAACAGTTTACGACAGTCAACGAGGTTCAACGTGCAGTTGATGACTTCTTCAGGCCCCAGCCAAAGGCACGGCTGGCTGGACGGTATCCTAGCAAGCTGGGATCATGGCCTTGCCGGACAGATGGCAACTACTATATTGTGCAAATTAATTGCGACCAAGTAAGAAATCACTCTTTTTTCCAAAACTATGCCTTTATATAATTCTATGCCTTGATATACACTGATAAATACCTGTATTAGTATGAAGTATGTCCTCCTTTAGCAGAAATGACCTCTTGAATTCGTTTTGGAATTGATTCCACTATTACCCATATTTTTGACTTCATAATCGTGGAACCACACTGTTAAAGCATTCGTTATCATGCGTTCTTTGGTTGTACAGTCCATTTTACCTAAACGTCTCTTCAAAATATTCCACAAGTTTTCTATGGGATTTAAGTCTGGTGAATTTCCAGGCCAATCAAGCAAACGAATTTGATTTTCCAGCATGGAATTCTTGACCAATTTCGAATTGTGACATGGGGCCAAGTCATGTTGAAATGTCCAGTCAGAAGTTTGCAAGAATGGAACAATCCTACGTTGTAATATTTCTACGTACTTGGCTGAATTCATCATACCTTGCACAGGAACTAAGCTTCCAGTGCCATTCGATGTGAAAAACCCCCAAAACATCTGTTTCAGAGGGTGTTTTACAGTTTGTTTGGCATTCTCAGGTATTAAGGATTCACAGTTGTTTCGTCCAGCGATATTTGCTTGGTAACCCTGCACAAATAAATGAGTTTCTTCATTGAAAATTACCTTTTTCCAGTCGCCAGCAGTCCATGATTTATATTTTTTGGCCCATGCTAAACGTTTTATCTTCATTTACGCATTGAAATATTGCTTTTTCGTTGGTCTTCTTGCCTTCCGGCCAACTTCCAGAAGCCTACGGCGTACAGTTGAATCACTAACGTCACAACCACTAGCCAATAAATATCTTTGAAGGTCGGTGCTTGTTTTTTTTTTGTTTTTTTGATTCATTTTACTATTTCTGATTAGATATTTATCGGTTCATGGAGTTGTTTTTCGTTTTCTTCCACATTTACTTCTCCCTTTTGGAGACGATGATCCAGATGCATTGTATCGCGTAAGCAGTCTTGATACACTTGATTTGCCTACACCAACTGCAGAAACGATATCTCTCACTGTCATAGAAGTGTGATCCTTCAGAGTAATTATTTTTGCACGCTTCCTTGGGGAAATATCCATTTTCCAATACACGAAAGCAACACGTACTCGCAGAGAGCAAAAACTAACATCCACCTGTCACACACGAAAGCTCACAACTGAAGCTGAAGTGCCTATTTCCTGTTTAAAACCGGTCAAACAACATTCTTACTATCAAGTTCTAACAGTCACACCACCTCACAGCTGATAAAACCGGTTTACGGGGGTTCCCGATATTAACTGGCGATCACATTACAATTCTGAGAATAAAATAGCTTGTCCCAATTAATTTGTACGGTATAGTATGTGTCGACGCCGAGGGGGATATTTTTGCCCAGATAAGTTGTCCTACTTTTCCGTTCTCGCCGTCCACGTGTGCTGATCCTGTGCCGGACATTTCATTGGCACCAATCCAATATTCCTCGTAGAGCAGCATTCCATTTACCGTATTTTTCGGCTTAAAAGTCTATATAAAGTATAAGTCGAATAGGTTGTTTTTCTGAGTTTCCTTCCCTGCATTCAGAGATAAGTCGATCCTGAGTACAAGACGATGCGAGAACGAATACAGTTAGTATTATGAATATTCTGCAACCATATTTTTAATGTTTCAGTAAATATTAAAAGGAAGAGAAATTAAGGTAATTTCCGCAATTTTCTTTTCTGCAAAAAGTTGAATTTCGTAAACTTATTTTTTCTGACACTACCGTATTCCTTTCCTCAGACCGATCAATCGAAAGACGCCATCGCGCAAAGGTAAGAAAACAGACAAACAAACAAAAACAAAATTCTGTAACTACAGGGTGAGTCAAAAGTCGCAGGACACCCTTGTATTTCAGAATCGGGAGGGAAAATGAAATATCTGAATACCTCAGCAAAGTATCGACAAGGGGGCTTATCTTTTAGGCTATTTCCGGAACATAGCCGCAATCTTGAAATCCGCCATATTGGATCAAGGTCAGATTTGTCCAATGGTTAGTTTGGTCATGTTGCATATCAAACAAGGCAGGAATTTTCTCAGAAATTGATGGCCATAATCAGATTTGGCATATGTGTAGTGGTTCATAAGTTATCAACATAGAAAGTTGAAATACCTATTGTTTGTTGCAGGTAACTGAAGATGGCGCTGACGAAAGGAGAGAATAGAGGTGATCCTATTGTCTGAGGAACGCAGCTGCCGTATCATAGCCGCAGACTTCAATAAACGACACCCACAAAGACCACCAATTTCACACAGCACTGCCGCATACCTGATATCCAAATTTCGAGAAACTGTGACTGTGGACGACAAGCCACGAAGTAGTCGGCCGAAAACTGCTACTGACGAGGAAACCTCAACAATGATCTTGGCACCCTTTGCAAAGAGTCCACAACGTAGCACACGACGTCTCGCAGCAGAATGTGGTGTCAGCCAGTCAGCTAGTGTGCGAATTTTTCACGCAACTCACTGGCACCAGTTCGAGACCCAGCGTGGTCCTGTGGAATGGCGACACAGATTCCCCGAGCTCACACCCAGGGCCCGACTGAGGTCAGTCGAGGCCCTGTGCACATCCCATGTCTGGGGCCCCTCGATTAAAATTTTAAAATTTTCAGTCAACCGTTGAAAGGAATTTTTTCTGGCAATTTTTGTTTTGTTTTTGCAAGCAGTTTTTCTAGCAGTAAAACATTAAAACACATCCCACATGCTGGTCAACTGTATAGCCAATGTGGCTTGTAATCAGGGCCGGCTGGACCATAAGGCCCCGGGCCTTTAGAGGGCCTCGCAGTTTAGAAAATAAAATAATTTTCAGTAAAAATATTTAACTACAATTTTTTTGTAACTTTTGGGGCGCAAGGCCCTTAAACATATATTTTTTGAAGTTTTTTGTTTGTTTCCAATCTCCCCATTTTTGAATACGTAATCCTAACTGTTCGTCGTACGGACACTGAGATTTGCAGATTCGAAATGATTTTTGTAACCACCTGAATCTTTTCCGCATTCATGAAATAGCAAATTGAATTTCATCATTTTGTGGTACCCTAATTTTATATATCCAACAATTTGTGTGAAAACCTGATACTTAAATTTAAGGAAATAAAATGAGCAATATCCAAGTCACTTTCGGACTACATATGAAGGCCACTTTTCCAACATTACAAGGAATTGAGAAAAAAAAAAAAAAAAAAAAAAAAAAAAGGAAGGCAACTTTCATATATGAACGCGTATAAAAGTTTAGAATGTCACTAATTTGTCAGTTACTCCACTGTGCATTAAAAATCAATAACTAAACATGTATCAGGGGAAAAAACGGTTTATACCAATTTATTTTAGAGGGATCCTTATTATATTTCCTATACAAAAATATTCGCAATGAGAAAATATTCGCTAAGCAGGTATCTTTTTATCATTTTGTGAATAAGCTGTTATAAGAGTCACAATGCAACCTAAACCTCTTCTCCCGGGAAAGAAAATCGTAGATTTTAACACTTTTTACTCTCTCTCTCTCTCTCTCTCTCTCTCTCTCTCTCTCTCTCTCTCTCTCTCTCTCTCTTTCTCTCCCTTTCATTTTCTCTCTTTCTCTCTCTCATTTTCTCTCTTCCTCTCTCTTTCTACATTTCTCTCTCTCTCTCGGCCTCTCTCTCTCTTTCTCTATCTCTCTTCCTCTCTCTCTCATTTTCTCTCTTTCTACATTTCTCTCTCTCTCTCTCTCTCGGCCCCTCTCTCTCTCTTCCTCTCTCTCTTTTTCTCTCCCTCTCATTTTCTCTCTTTCTCTCTCTCCCTCTCATTTTCTCTCTTTCTCTCCCTTTCTACATTTCTCTCTCTCTCTCTCTCTCTCTCTCTCTCTCTCTCTCTATCTCTCTTCCTCTCTCTCTCCCTCTCATTTTCTCTCTTTCTCTCCCTTTCTACATTTCTCTCTCTCTCTCTCTTTCTCTATCTCTCTTCCTCTCTTTCTCTCTCTCCCTCTCATTTTCTCTCTTTTCT
This sequence comes from Macrothele yani, assembly GCA_039090855.1. Taxonomy (NCBI): domain Eukaryota; kingdom Metazoa; phylum Arthropoda; class Arachnida; order Araneae; family Macrothelidae; genus Macrothele; species Macrothele yani. The sequence continues at coordinate 23,129,339 of CM077001.1, read as the reverse complement.
CTTTCTTTCTACATTTCTCTCTCTCTCTTTCTCTCTCTCTCTCTCTCTGAACTTTCAGTCCTTATTATGGTCTTTTTCTTAAGCTTAAAGCAAATACTTCTTTGAGATAATTGTTTTGTCTTTACGGGAGTGTTCGTGGGTCTTCCTCACAAACGATAATTTTCAGAAACGAGTTTATTAAAATATGAGATTTATTTTTTAGTGCCCACAATGAAATTTTGCTCTGGGCCCCGCAATGAAATTTCGCCCTGGGCCCCGCAAGAGCTCCATCCGGCCCTGCTTGTAATAGACAAGCATTCACACCACTTGTACTTCCCTGCACCTGCAGAGCTTACAACTCCTGCACCTGCAGAGCTTACAACTATAACATTAATTACTCTGGAATTTTATTTTCGTTTTATAGTATCATTTACGAAACAAATAACTATCATTCCAGAGATATAATTTAAAACCTCTAGTTTACCATAAATTTAATGGAAATGATGAACCGATAGTAGTTTAAACTGTAAGAAGTAATGTCTCACAAAGTGTTACAGCTGACCACACACATTGTGGGATAAATTTTATCAGTCCATGAAAATTATCACAACAGCCTTTTAATAAAGAAGTGTAAATAGAATCTTTTTTGTATTTTTATTTATGTAATAATAAACCCTACATAATTATGAATATTGATTCACAAAACTTGCTCTTACAAAACTGATATTAAGAATAAAAATATTTTTTAACAAATTCTACATTGTTTTGCTGAAATACTTTTCATGTACGTATAACATACCATATTGCTCCGAATACAGGCTTCACCCATGATATGAGATCTCAAGGTAGAACAAACTATACGTGCATGTTTATTATAGGAGCTTGATTATAAGTCACACCCCGTTTTTGAACAAGCCACTAGAAATGTATGAATAAAAATATTTAAAGAGTACCTGATAATTTTTAATTGTTGAATTGACATTAAAAAAATAGCTTTTTTTTTTTAACTTTTGTGGCTGCGAAATCATCAATTATATCGTCAAAACTTAAATCTGCTGTTACATGACTTTCAATGGACAGTATACCAAAACCATCAATTTACTCTTCTTTTAAACTTGCTTTATTTAAAGTCTATGCTTAGTTATTTTCAGAACCGAAAAGGAGAGTTCGTTTGAACAGTCTTAAAAAAAAAATCCTGAGGCATGTGTCAACATTGAGAAAAATATGAACTAAATTCAACTTTCCAAGGCAAATGAGGGAATCTGTGCTCTCAATGAATTTTTTTATCAGCATTCGAAACTGAAGGAACTCTTCAGCAAAGTCTTCTTCAAGTTCACTGCTTTTGCAACAATTCAGCTGCTCTCTGTTGATAACTTGTGAACCACAACACATATGCCAAATCTGATTACGGCAATCAATTTCTGAGAAAATTCTGGTCTTGTTCGATATGCAACATAACCCCTTACCATCGGAAAAATCTGACCTTCATCCAATATGGCTGATTTCAAGATGGCGGCCATGTTCCGGAAATAGCCTAAAACATAGCCCCCCCTCACCGATTCTTTGCTGGGGCATTCAGACATTTCATTTTTTCCCCCGTTTCTGAAATACAAGGATGCCCTGAGACTTTTGACTCAGCCTGTATAGTTTTAATATTTCAGTAAATATAAGATGGAAGAGAAAAAGTGGGGTTACTTCTGCATTTTTCCTTTCAGCAAAAAGTTGAATTTCGTAAGTCAATCTTTTCCTTCGCATGTGACGCTATTCCTTCCCTCCGACCGATGAGTTGGAGAAGTCGCCGCACCAATGTAACCAATGTTAAAAAAAAAAAAAAAAAATCAGGATCACACTAGTGTTCCAAATCAGAGGGATGTTTGCAGCGGGAGTTATTGTTCGCTACGTTCGTGTCTTTAAAAAAGATTGACCCAATGATACAGCGTCGGGATACCGCACACCAGACACCGATTTTCACTGGATGCAATGGCTCTTCATGGATGGCGTTGGGATTATCATTGTCCCACACACGTGTATTTTGTGAGTTTACATAGCCTGATAAATGCTTCGTCAGGAAACTATGTTATGTTCAACAAGGTGGGGGTTTTCCGCGAAAAAATTGGCGAACCATTGACAATATGCCAATCGCTTTGCAAAATACGGTGGCTGTAACTCGTTCACAGCCGTGATACGGTATACAAGTTAAATCATTAGAAAATCAATGACAGAATCCAGGAATCTTAAGCTTTTAACTCATGTTCTTGTGAGAACAACGAAAAATACATTGACTTATTACGAAAACTTTGCAGTTATATAATTTAGCAGTTACATTTCGGTGTTTTAACGGACTTCATAATACACTGAAAAGCAACTGAATTAGAGATACCTGTCTAGAAACGTGTAGCACCACCTTTCGCCCTGATGACGGCGGCGATTCGTCTCAGCATGGACTCGGCAAGACACCGAAAGCGTTGGGAAGCCATACGGATCCACGACCCTGAACAAGCTCCCACAGTTCACGAAGATTTTATGAAGGGGGTCAGAGCCTCGAACATCTCTCTCTCTCTCGACGGCATCCACGACGTGCTCGATGGGATTGAGGTCAGGTGACTTAGCTGGCCAAGGAAGCTAGGTCACGTCAGTGGAGTATTCATCCAACCATTCGGATACAATTCGGGAGCGATGGCACGGTACATTGTCTTGTTGCAGGATGAGGTCCCCAGTGGGATGTTGAAGACGCACAAACGGGAGCAAATGGTCGTCCAGGATGTCCCGGTAACGTTCACCTGTGAGGGACGATGTCACACGTACCAAAGGTCCCATTTCAGTCCACGTAAACAGTCCCCAGACGAAAATGCCACCCCCACCAGATTGAAGAGTACCCTGCTGGCAAGAAGGATCCATCGCTTCATGTGGTTTGCGCCGTACTCGTATCCTGCCATCCGCATGTACCAACGTGAATCTCGACTCATCAGTCCAGGCAACATTTTTCGACATGTCTAGGGTCCAGTGGCGATGTTCCCACACCCATGCTAATCTTTACACCCTGTGATGTGTGGTCAGCAGCGGTACCCTCGTGGGACGATGACTTCTGTACCAATAGCGAGGAGATGGTTCTGGATGGTGTGGCTGCTTACACATCTTTGTGCACCAGGGCCGAGTGATTTCTTGCACTGTGGCCCGTCTATCCGCTGTTACAATGCGAGCTAGCCGACGATGACGCCGCTCATTCACACGCTGTTGTCCACGGCAGTTGGCCCTTGCAAGGATGGTTTTACCGGATTCGATGTACTGACGGTGCACCCGTGACACAGGGGCTCGTGAAAATCCCAGTGCCTGCACGACTTCCGAGATGGAGTGACCCATTCGTCGGGCCCCGAAAATTTGCCCACAATCAAATGCGCTTAGATTCTTCGTCTTACCCATACTGCGTCGGATTCTTACTGATTCCCGTCGCATCCCTCCTTATATTGTCGGATCGCTGCATACGTCATGTCGTTTCCGTTTACTGGGCCTCCCACAGCGCCACATTTGCATAACGCCAGCTGTCTCTAATTCAACTGTCCTTCAGTGTAATTTCCCGTCATAAGTTCTTTTGGGACCCACTCAGATGTCTTAGCTTAGGAGTCCACTCAAATGTTTTAGACTAGGGGCCCATTAAGGCGTTAATCCGGTCCTGTATTTTCCGAGCTATTAGGAACAGGCGTCATTCCTTCACGGAGCCAAAACCCTGATGGAAACATAAAAGTAAATTGAGAACAGATCTAATCCTTGAAAGAAAGATGCGAATAGGAGAAATAAGTTTCTCGGTTCGTTTTCAATGGCTACAGCCTAGCTTTCCGCTGGAATTAGATTAAATAGCAGTAAAGTGAATACTTAACCCATTAAGCGGCTGATGTATCTGAACCAAGCGGTGCCCCAAGTTTTCAGATGTCCCCCCTAACAGAAATGTTTTTTTGTTTTTTTTTTTGTTTGTTTTTTTTTGATTGGAGGTTTAACGACCACCGTGAGCAACTCAATGGGCTATAAGCAGTCGCCCGTCCCTAATTTAGGGTCACTGGTTCCAGGGAAGGGAGAGAGTCAGTGCCGTAAGACAAACACAACATCCATGCCTGACCGGGATTCGAACCCGGACCCCTTACGGACGAATGATCAGAGGCCAGCGCCTTAGACCACTGCGCCACCGGGGCGGCACAGAAATGTTCACAAAACCGTAAGGTTTTACGACAGCAACAGCTAAATAATACGCTTTCAGCCTCTCATCTCAGCAGTACCGACTGTAATCCTGACAAGGGTGATTGATAAGCGCTCTTTTCAAGTCCTATATTTACTGCTCCATGGTCTACGGCCGTATGGGGAAGGATTAGTCTTCATGACACGCATATCATGCCACTTGGTAGAGACATATGACTCAAATACAGTGAAACCTCAATTAACGGACACCTCCGAACATCGGTAGCATCCGAGCAACAGCAAGTTTTGGTCGGTACCGAACAACTTCCGTATGATTAACATTAACGATAAGCTCCGAACAACGAAACCTCTTAACAGCTGTCAACTGACACCCCATCAAGTCCAGAAGGAGATCTAACTGACACCCCATCGAGTCCAGAAGGAGATCTAACGGACACCCCATCCAGTTCAGAAGGAGATCTAACGGACACCCTATCCAGTCCAGAAGGAAATCTGACACCCCATCCAGTCCAGAAGGAGATCTAACGGACACCCCATTCAGTCCAGAAGGAGATCTAACGGACACCCCATTCAGTCCAGAAGGAGATCTAACGGACACCCTATCCAGTCCAGAAGGAGATCTGACACCCCATCCAGTCCAGAAGATCTAACTGACACCCCATCTAGTCCAAAAGGAGATCTAACTGACACCCCAACCAGTCCAAAAAGAGATCTAACGGACACCCCATCCAGTCCAGGAGATCTAACGGACACCCCATCCAGTCCAGAAGGAGATCTAACGGACACCCTATCTAGTCCAGAAGGAGATCTAACGGACACCCCTATCCAGTCCAGAAGGAGATCTAACGGACACCCCATCCAGTCCAGAAGGAGATCTAACGGACACCCCATCCAGTCCAGAAGGAGATCTAACGGACACCCTATCCAGCCCAGAAGGAGATCTAACTGACCCCCATCCAGTCCAGAAGGAGATCTAACTGACACCCCATCGAGTCCAGAAGGAGATCTAACGGACACCCCATCCAGTTCAGAAGGAGATCTAACGGACACCCTATCCAGTCCAGAAGGAAATCTGACACCCCATCCAGTCCAGAAGGAGATCTAACGGACACCCCATTCAGTCCAGAAGGAGATCTAACGGACACCCCATTCAGTCCAGAAGGAGATCTAACGGACACCCCATTCAGTCCAGAAGGAGATCTAACGGACACCCCATTCAGTCCAGAAGGAGATCTAACGGACATCCCATCCAGTCCAGAAGGAGATCTAACTGACACCCCATCCAGTCCAGAAGGAGATCTAACGGACACCCCATCCAGTCCAGAAGGACATCTAACGGACACCCCATTCAGTCCAAAAGCAGATCTAACTGACACCCCATCCAGTCCAGAAGGAGATCTAACGGGCACCCCATCCAGTCCAGAAGGAGATCCAACTGACACCCCATCCAGTCCAGAAGTAGATTTAACTGACACCCCAACCAGTCCAGAAGGAGATCTAACTGACACCCCATCCAGTCCAGAAAATCTAACGGACACCCCATCCAGTTCAGAAGGAGATCTAACTGACTTCCCATTCAGTCCAGAAGAAAATATGACACCCCATCCAGTCCAGAAGGAGATCTAACGCACACCCAATTCAGTCCAGAAGATCTAACGGACACCCCATCCAGTCCAGAAGGAGATCTGACACCCCATCCAGTCCAGAAGATCTAACTGACACCACATCTAGTCCAAAAGGAGATCTAACGGACACCCTATCCAGTCCAGAAGGAGATCTAACGGACACCCCTATCCAGCCCAGTAGGAGATCTAACGGACACCCCATCCAGTCCAGAAGGAGATCTAACTGACACCCCATCCAGTCCAGAAGGAGATCTAACGGACACCCTATCCAGCCCAGAAGGAGATCTAACTGACACCCCATCCAGTCCAGAAGGAGATCTAACTGACACCCCATCCAGTCCAGAAGGAGATCTAACGGACACCCCATTCAGTCCAGAAGGAGATCTAACGGACACCCCATCAAGTCCAGAAGGAGATCTAACGGACACCCTATCCAGTCCAGAAGGAGATCTAACTGACACCCCACCCAGTCCAGAAGCACATCTAACTGACCCCCATCCAGTCCAGAAGAAGGATCTGACACCCATCCAGTCCAGGAGGAGATCTAACTGACACCCCATCCAGTCCAGAAGGAGATCTAACTGACACCCCATCCAGTCCAGAAGATCTGACTCCCCATTCAGTCCAGAAGGAAATCTGACACCCCATCCAGTCCAGAAGGAGATCTAACGGACACCCCATTCAGTCCAGAAGGAGATCTAACGGACACCCCATTCAGTCCAGAAGGAGATCTAACGGACACCCCATTCAGTCCAGAAGGAGATCTAACGGACATCCCATCCAGTCCAGAAGGAGATCTAACTGACACCCCATCCAGTCCAGAAGGAGATCTAACGGACACCCCATCCAGTCCAGAAGGACATCTAACGGACACCCCATTCAGTCCAGAGGAGATCTAACGGACACCCCATCCAGTCCAGAAGTAGATTTAACTGACACCCCAACCAGTCCAGAAGGAGATCTAACTGACACCCCATCCAGTCCAGAAGATCTAACGGACACCCCATCCAGTTCAGAAGGAGATCTAACTGACTTCCCATTCAGTCCAGAAGAAAATATGACACCCCATCCAGTCCAGAAGGAGATCTAACGGACACCCCATTCAGTCCAGAGGAGATCTAACGGACACCCCATCCAGTCCAGAAGTAGATTTAACTGACACCCCATCCGGTCCAGAAGGACATCTAACTGACACCCCATCCAGTCCAGAAGGAGATCTAACTCACACCCCATCCAGTCCAGAAGATCTGACTCCCCATTCAGTCCAGAAGGAAATCTGACACCCCATCCAGTCCAGAAGGAGATCTAACGGACACCCCATTCAGTCCAGAAGGAGATCTAACGGACACCCCATTCAGTCCAGAAGGAGATCTAACGGACACCCCATTCAGTCCAGAAGGAGATCTAACGGACACATCATCCAGTCCAGAAGGAGATCTAACGGACACCCCATCCAGTCCAGAAGGACATCTAACGGACACCCCATTCAATCCAGAGGAGATCTAACGGACACCCCATCCAGTCCAGAAGTAGATTTAACTGACACCCAAACCAGTCCAGAAGGAGATCTAACGGACACCCCATTCAGTCCAGAAGGAGATCTAACGGACATCCCATCCAGTCCAGAAGGAGATCTAACTGACACCCCATCCAGTCCAGAAGGAGATCTAACTGACACCCCATCCAGTCCAGAAGGAGATCTAACGGGCACCCCATCCAGTCCAGAAGGAGATCCAACTGACACCCCATCCAGTCCAGAAGTAGATTTAACTGACACCCCAACCAGTCCAGAAGGAGATCTAACTGACACCCCATCCAGTCCAGAAGATCTAACGGACACCCCATCCAGTTCAGAAGGAGATCTAACTGACTCCCCATTCAGTCCAGAAGAAAATCTGACACCCCATCCAGTCCAGAAGGAGATCTAACGCACACCCCATTCAGTCCAGAAGATCTAACGGACACCCCATCCAGTCCAGAAGGAGATCTGACACCCCATCCAGTCCAGAAGATCTAACTGACACCCCATTCAGTCCAGAAGGAGATCTAACGGACACCCCATCCAGTCCAGAAGTAGATTTAACTGACACCCCAACCAGTCCAGAAGGAGATCTAACGGACACCCCATTCAGTCCAGAAGGAGATCTAACGGACATCCCATCCAGTCCAGAAGTAGATTTAACTGACACCCCAACCAGTCCAGAAGGAGATCTAACGGACACCCTATCCAGTCCAGAAGGAGATCTGACACCCCATCCACTCCAGAAGATCTAACTGACACCCCATCTAGTCCAAAGGGAGATCTAACTGACACCCCAACCAGTCCAAAAAGAGATCTAACGGACACCCCATCCAGTCCAGGAGATCTAACGGACACCCCATCCAGTCCAGAAGGAGATCTAACGGACACCCTATCCAGTCCAGAAAGAGATCTAACGGACACCCCTATCCAGTCCAGAAGGAGATCTAACGGACACCCCATCCAGTCCAGAAGGAGATCTAACGGACACCCTATCCAGCCCAGAAGGAGATCTAACTGACACCCCATCCAGTCCAGAAGGAGATCTAACTGACACCCCATCGAGTCCAGAAGGAGATCTAACGGACACCCCATCCAGTTCAGAAGGAGATCTAACGGACACCCCTATCCAGCCCAGAAGGAGATCTAACGGACACCCCATCCAGTCCAGAAGGAGATCTAACTGACACCCCATCCAGTCCAGAAGGAGATCTAACGGACACCCTATCCAGCCCAGAAGGAGATCTAACTGACACCCCATCCAGTCCAGAAGGAGATCTAACTGACACCCCATCCAGTCCAGAAGGAGATCTAACGGACACCCCATTCAGTCCAGAAGGAGATCTAACGGACACCCCATCAAGTCCAGAAGGAGATCTAACGGACACCCTATCCAGTCCAGAAGGAGATCTAACTGACACCCCACCCAGTCCAGAAGCACATCTAACTGACCCCCATCCAGTCCAGAAGAAGGATCTGACACCCATCCAGTCCAGGAGGAGATCTAACTGACACCCCATCCAGTCCAGAAGGAGATCTAACTGACACCCCATCCAGTCCAGAAGATCTGACTCCCCATTCAGTCCAGAAGGAAATCTGACACCCCATCCAGTCCAGAAGGAGATCTAACGGACACCCCATTCAGTCCAGAAGGAGATCTAACGGACACCCCATTCAGTCCAGAAGGAGATCTAACGGACACCCCATTCAGTCCAGAAGGAGATCTAACGGACATCCCATCCAGTCCAGAAGGAGATCTAACTGACACCCCATCCAGTCCAGAAGGAGATCTAACGGACACCCCATCCAGTCCAGAAGGACATCTAACGGACACCCCATTCAGTCCAGAGGAGATCTAACGGACACCCCATCCAGTCCAGAAGTAGATTTAACTGACACCCCAACCAGTCCAGAAGGAGATCTAACTGACACCCCATCCAGTCCAGAAGATCTAACGGACACCCCATCCAGTTCAGAAGGAGATCTAACTGACTTCCCATTCAGTCCAGAAGAAAATATGACACCCCATCCAGTCCAGAAGGAGATCTAACGGACACCCCATTCAGTCCAGAGGAGATCTAACGGACACCCCATCCAGTCCAGAAGTAGATTTAACTGACACCCCATCCGGTCCAGAAGGACATCTAACTGACACCCCATCCAGTCCAGAAGGAGATCTAACTCACACCCCATCCAGTCCAGAAGATCTGACTCCCCATTCAGTCCAGAAGGAAATCTGACACCCCATCCAGTCCAGAAGGAGATCTAACGGACACCCCATTCAGTCCAGAAGGAGATCTAACGGACACCCCATTCAGTCCAGAAGGAGATCTAACGGACACCCCATTCAGTCCAGAAGGAGATCTAACGGACACATCATCCAGTCCAGAAGGAGATCTAACGGACACCCCATCCAGTCCAGAAGGACATCTAACGGACACCCCATTCAATCCAGAGGAGATCTAACGGACACCCCATCCAGTCCAGAAGTAGATTTAACTGACACCCAAACCAGTCCAGAAGGAGATCTAACGGACACCCCATTCAGTCCAGAAGGAGATCTAACGGACATCCCATCCAGTCCAGAAGGAGATCTAACTGACACCCCATCCAGTCCAGAAGGAGATCTAACTGACACCCCATCCAGTCCAGAAGGAGATCTAACGGGCACCCCATCCAGTCCAGAAGGAGATCCAACTGACACCCCATCCAGTCCAGAAGTAGATTTAACTGACACCCCAACCAGTCCAGAAGGAGATCTAACTGACACCCCATCCAGTCCAGAAGATCTAACGGACACCCCATCCAGTTCAGAAGGAGATCTAACTGACTCCCCATTCAGTCCAGAAGAAAATCTGACACCCCATCCAGTCCAGAAGGAGATCTAACGCACACCCCATTCAGTCCAGAAGATCTAACGGACACCCCATCCAGTCCAGAAGGAGATCTGACACCCCATCCAGTCCAGAAGATCTAACTGACACCCCATTCAGTCCAGAAGGAGATCTAACGGACACCCCATCCAGTCCAGAAGTAGATTTAACTGACACCCCAACCAGTCCAGAAGGAGATCTAACGGACACCCCATTCAGTCCAGAAGGAGATCTAACGGACATCCCATCCAGTCCAGAAGTAGATTTAACTGACACCCCAACCAGTCCAGAAGGAGATCTAACGGACACCCTATCCAGTCCAGAAGGAGATCTGACACCCCATCCACTCCAGAAGATCTAACTGACACCCCATCTAGTCCAAAGGGAGATCTAACTGACACCCCAACCAGTCCAAAAAGAGATCTAACGGACACCCCATCCAGTCCAGGAGATCTAACGGACACCCCATCCAGTCCAGAAGGAGATCTAACGGACACCCTATCCAGTCCAGAAAGAGATCTAACGGACACCCCTATCCAGTCCAGAAGGAGATCTAACGGACACCCCATCCAGTCCAGAAGGAGATCTAACGGACACCCTATCCAGCCCAGAAGGAGATCTAACTGACACCCCATCCAGTCCAGAAGGAGATCTAACTGACACCCCATCGAGTCCAGAAGGAGATCTAACGGACACCCCATCCAGTTCAGAAGGAGATCTAACGGACACCCTATCCAGTCCAGAAGGAAATCTGACACCCCATCCAGTCCAGAAGGAGATATAACGGACACCCCATTCAGTCCAGAAGGAGATCTAACGGACACCCCATTCAGTCCAGAAGGAGATCTAACGGACACCCTATCCAGTCCAGAAGGAGATCTGACACCCCATCCAGTCCAGAAGATCTAACTGACACCCCATCTAGTCCAAAAGGAGATCTAACTGACACCCCAACCAGTCCAAAAAGAGATCTAACGGACACCCCATCCAGTCCAGGAGATCTAACGGACACCCTATCCAGCCCAGAAGGAGATCTAACTGACCCCCATCCAGTCCAGAAGGAGATCTAACTGACACCCCATCGAGTCCAGAAGGAGATCTAACGGACACCCCATCCAGTTCAGAAGGAGATCTAACGGACACCCTATCCAGTCCAGAAGGAAATCTGACACCCCATCCAGTCCAGAAGGAGATCTAACGGACACCCCATTCAGTCCAGAAGGAGATCTAACGGACACCCCATTCAGTCCAGAAGGAGATCTAACGGACACCCCATTCAGTCCAGAAGGAGATCTAACGGACATCCCATCCAGTCCAGAAGGAGATCTAACTGACACATCATCCAGTCCAGAAGGAGATCTAACGGACACCCCATCCAGTCCAGAAGGACATCTAACGGACACCCCATTCAGTCCAAAAGCAGATCTAACTGACACCCCATCCAGTCCAGAAGGAGATCTAACGGGCACCCCATCCAGTCCAGAAGGAGATCCAACTGACACCCCATCCAGTCCAGAAGTAGATTTAACTGACACCCCAACCAGTCCAGAAGGAGATCTAACTGACACCCCATCCAGTCCAGAAAATCTAACGGACACCCCATCCAGTTCAGAAGGAGATCTAACTGACTTCCCATTCAGTCCAGAAGAAAATATGACACCCCATCCAGTCCAGAAGGAGATCTAACGCACACCCAATTCAGTCCAGAAGATCTAACGGACACCCCATCCAGTCCAGAAGGAGATCTGACACCCCATCCAGTCCAGAAGATCTAACTGACACCCCATCTAGTCCAAAAGGAGATCTAACTGACACCCCAACCAGTCCAAAAAGAGATCTAACGGACACCCCATCCAGTCCAGGAGATCTAACGGACACCCCATCCAGTCCAGAAGGAGATCTAACGGACACCCTATCCAGTCCAGAAGGAGATCTAACGGACACCCCTATCCAGTCCAGAAGGAGATCTAACGGACACCCCATCCAGTCCAGAAGGAGATCTAACGGACACCCCATCCAGTCCAGAAGGAGATCTAACGGACACCCTATCCAGCCCAGAAGGAGATCTAACTGACCCCCCATCCAGTCCAGAAGGAGATCTAACTGACACCCCATCGAGTCCAGAAGGAGATCTAACGGACACCCCATCCAGTTCAGAAGGAGATCTAACGGACACCCTATCCAGTCCAGAAGGAAATCTGACACCCCATCCAGTCCAGAAGGAGATCTAACGGACACCCCATTCAGTCCAGAAGGAGATCTAACGGACACCCCATTCAGTCCAGAAGGAGATCTAACGGACACCCCATTCAGTCCAGAAGGAGATCTAACGGACACCCCATTCAGTCCAGAAGGAGATCTAACGGACATCCCATCCAGTCCAGAAGGAGATCTAACTGACACCCCATCCAGTCCAGAAGGAGATCTAACGGACACCCCATCCAGTCCAGAAGGACATCTAACGGACACCCCATTCAGTCCAAAAGCAGATCTAACTGACACCCCATCCAGTCCAGAAGGATATCTAACGGGCACCCCATCCAGTCCAGAAGGAGATCCAACTGACACCCCATCCAGTCCAGAAGTAGATTTAACTGACACCCCAACCAGTCCAGAAGGAGATCTAACTGACACCCCATCCAGTCCAGAAAATCTAACGGACACCCCATCCAGTTCAGAAGGAGATCTAACTGACTTCCCATTCAGTCCAGAAGAAAATATGACACCCCATCCAGTCCAGAAGGAGATCTAACGCACACCCAATTCAGTCCAGAAGATCTAACGGACACCCCATCCAGTTCAGAAGGAGATCTGACACCCCATCCAGTCCAGAAGATCTAACTGACACCCCATCTAGTCCAAAAGGAGATCTAACTGACACCCCAACCAGTCCAAAAAGAGATCTAACGGACACCCCATCCAGTCCAGGAGATCTAACGGACACCCCATCCAGTCCAGCAGGAGATCTAACGGACACCCTATCCAGCCCAGAAGGAGATCTAACTGACACCCCATCCAGTCCAGAAGGAGATCTAACTGACACCCCATCCAGTCCAGAAGGAGATCTAACGGACACCCCATCCAGTTCAGAAGGAGATCTAACGGACACCCCATCCAGTCCAGAAGGAGATCTAACGGACTCTCCATCAAGTTCAGAAGGAGATCTAACGGACACCCCATCCAGTCCAGAAGGAGATCTAACTGACACCCCATACAGTCCAGAAGGAGATCTAACGGACACCCCATCCAGTCCAGAAGGAGATCTAACGGACACCCGATCCAGTCCAGAAGGAGATCTAACGGACACCCCATCCAGTCCAGAAGGAGATCTAACGGACACCCCATCCAGTCCAGAAGGAGATCTAACGGACACCCCATCCAGTCCAGAAGGAGATCTAACGGACACCCCATCCAGTCCAGAAGGAGATCTAACGGACACCCTGTACCTTGGATTTTACGTAGTTTCTTCGGTACTTCGGCAAGAGATAGGGACACAGAATATTTATTACTAAAGGCATAATGGGTTGGATTACGGTTGGTACAATGGTATGCTTATGTGAAAAGAAAGGAGTTAAAAGTTTGGTTCTAAGTGTGGCGAGCTGCAACTTCTTTGTATGTTTCAACCGCCCTCAGAGGGCTGTGGGGATGGCTGATGGGGTACGGAATTTTGCCCGTTGGAGCCGACGCTTCCTGGTTTGGTCCCTGTGGGCTCCATTCCTGCTTTACGGCGCGCAGCCAGATAACTTTGCAGTTACTATCTAACACTTTTTTTATTTTGCTTTTCTATAGCATACGCTAACCTTAATCTCGTAGCTTGCTATTTCAAAGGGTTGTTTAACACCAGACGTCAGACACTGTTTTCTTGAATTCCTCAACACTATGAATTATTTATTTAATTATAATATTCAGTTTTATTCAGCAGTAAGCATTTGGAAAAAGCACTACATCGTTTTCTTTGTAGGCTTCATATATTCATTCTGCTTTTGCAGAAACACAGAGGCCTAGCAATGTTAACTTATGCCTAAGCTCAGAACAACGGCCGCTTCCTAACAACGGGAACTTTTTCCCGGTCCGAGCACTGACCGTTATTTGGAGGTTTCAGTGTTCTCTCCTTTCGTAGGTTTGTCGTCACTGTTATAGCCCTTTTAGCAGGCAATCAGTCAGAAAGGATTAGTGTCGATCATCCTATAAATGACCACCGTCGCATCCCTCCTTATATTGTCGGATCGCTGCATACGTCATGTCGTTTCCGTTTACTGGGCCTCCCACAGCGCCACATTTGCATAACGCCAGCTGTCTCTAATTCAACTGTCCTTCAGTGTAATTTCCAGTCATAAGTTCTTTTGGGACCCACTCAGATGTCTTAGCTTAGGAGTCCACTCAAATGTTTTAGACTAGGGGCCCATTAAGGCGTTAATCCGGTCCTGTATTTTCCGAGCTATTAGGAACAGGCGTCATTCCTTCACGGAGCCAAAACCCTGATGGAAACATAAAAGTAAATTGAGAACAGATCTAATCCTTGAAAGAAAGATGCGAATAGGAGAAATAAGTTTCTCGGTTCGTTTTCAATGGCTACAGCCTAGCTTTCCGCTGGAATTAGATTAAATAGCAGTAAAGTGAATACTTAACCCATTAAGCGGCTGATGTATCTGAACCAAGCGGTGCCCCAAGTTTTCAGATGTCCCCCCTAACAGAAATGTTTTTTTGTTTTTTTTTTGTTTTTTTTTTTTTTGATTGGAGGTTTAACGACCACCGTGAGCAACTCAATGGGCTATAAGCAGTCGCCCGTCCCTAATTTAGGGTCACTGGTTCCAGGGAAGGGAGAGAGTCAGTGCCGTAAGACAAACACAACATCCATGCCTGACCGGGATTCGAACCCGGACCCCTTACGGACGAATGATCAGAGGCCAGCGCCTTAGACCACTGCGCCACCGGGGCGGCACAGAAATGTTCACAAAACCGTAAGGTTTTACGACAGCAACAGCTAAATAATACGCTTTCAGCCTCTCATCTCAGCAGTACCGACTGTAATCCTGACAAGGGTGATTGATAAGCGCTCTTTTCAAGTCCTATATTTACTGCTCCATGGTCTACGGCCGTATGGGGAAGGATTAGTCTTCATGACACGCATATCATGCCACTTGGTAGAGACATATGACTCAAATACAGTGAAACCTCAATTAACGGACACCTCCGAACATCGGTAGCATCCGAGCAACAGCAAGTTTTGGTCGGTACCGAACAACTTCCGTATGATTAACATTAACGATAAGCTCCGAACAACGAAACCTCTTAACAGCTGTCAACTGACACCCCATCAAGTCCAGAAGGAGATCTAACGGACACCCTATCCAGTCCAGAAGGAGATCTAACTGACACCCCACCCAGTCCAGAAGCACATCTAACTGACCCCCATCCAGTCCAGAAGAAGGATCTGACACACATCCAGTCCAGGAGGAGATCTAACTGACACCCCATCCAGTCCAGAAGGAGATCTAACTGACACCCCATCCAGTCCAGAAGATCTGACTCCCCATTCAGTCCAGAAGGAAATCTGACACCCCATCCAGTCCAGAAGGAGATCTAACGGACACCCCATTCAGTCCAGAAGGAGATCTAACGGACACCCCATTCAGTCCAGAAGGAGATCTAACGGACACCCCATTCAGTCCAGAAGGAGATCTAACGGACATCCCATCCAGTCCAGAAGGAGATCTAACTGACACCCCATCCAGTCCAGAAGGAGATCTAACGGACACCCCATCCAGTCCAGAAGGACATCTAACGGACACCCCATTCAGTCCAGAGGAGATCTAACGGACACCCCATCCAGTCCAGAAGTAGATTTAACTGACACACCAACCAGTCCAGAAGGAGATCTAACTGACACCCCATCCAGTCCAGAAGATCTAACGGACACCCCATCCAGTTCAGAAGGAGATCTAACTGACTTCCCATTCAGTCCAGAAGAAAATATGACACCCCATCCAGTCCAGAAGGAGATCTAACGGACACCCCATTCAGTCCAGAGGAGATCTAACGGACACCCCATCCAGTCCAGAAGTAGATTTAACTGACACCCCATCCGGTCCAGAAGGACATCTAACTGACACCCCATCCAGTCCAGAAGGAGATCTAACTCACACCCCATCCAGTCCAGAAGATCTGACTCCCCATTCAGTCCAGAAGGAAATCTGACACCCCATCCAGTCCAGAAGGAGATCTAACGGACACCCCATTCAGTCCAGAAGGAGATCTAACGGACACCCCATTCAGTCCAGAAGGAGATCTAACGACACCCCATTCAGTCCAGAAGGAGATCTAACGGACACATCATCCAGTCCAGAAGGAGATCTAACGGACACCCCATCCAGTCCAGAAGGACATCTAACGGACACCCCATTCAATCCAGAGGAGATCTAACGGACACCCCATCCAGTCCAGAAGTAGATTTAACTGACACCCAAACCAGTCCAGAAGGAGATCTAACGGACACCCCATTCAGTCCAGAAAGAGATCTAACGGACATCCCATCCAGTCCAGAAGGAGATCTAACTGACACCCCATCCAGTCCAGAAGGAGATCTAACTGACACCCCATCCAGTCCAGAAGGAGATCTAACGGGCACCCCATTCAGTCCAGAAGGAGATCCAACTGACACCCCATCCAGTCCAGAAGTAGATTTAACTGACACCCCAACCAGTCCAGAAGGAGATCTAACTGACACCCCATCCAGTCCAGAAGATCTAACGGACACCCCATCCAGTTCAGAAGGAGATCTAACTGACTCCCCATTCAGTCCAGAAGAAAATCTGACACCCCATCCAGTCCAGAAGGAGATCTAACGCACACCCCATTCAGTCCAGAAGATCTAACGGACACCCCATCCAGTCCAGAAGGAGATCTGACACCCCATCCAGTCCAGAAGATCTAACTGACACCCCATTCAGTCCAGGAGATCTAACGGACACCCCATCCAGTCCAGAAGTATATTTAACTGACACCCCAACCAGTCCAGAAGGAGATCTAACGGACACCCCATTCAGTCCAGAAGGAGATCTAACGGACATCCCATCCAGTCCAGAAGTAGATTTAACTGACACCCCAACCAGTCCAGAAGGAGATCTAACGGACACCCTATCCAGTCCAGAAGGAGATCTGACACCCCATCCACTCCAGAAGATCTAACTGACACCCCATCTAGTCCAAAGGGAGATCTAACTGACACCCCAACCAGTCCAAAAAGAGATCTAACGGACACCCCATCCAGTCCAGGAGATCTAACGGACACCCCATCCAGTCCAGAAGGAGATCTAACGGACACCCTATCCAGTCCAGAAAGAGATCTAACGGACACCCCTATCCAGTCCAGAAGGAGATCTAACGGACACCCCATCCAGTCCAGAAGGAGATCTAACGGACACCCTATCCAGCCCAGAAGGAGATCTAACTGACACCCCATCCAGTCCAGAAGGAGATCTAACTGACACCCCATCGAGTCCAGAAGGAGATCTAACGGACACCCCATCCAGTTCAGAAGGAGATCTAACGGACACCCTATCCAGTCCAGAAGGAAATCTGACACCCCATCCAGTCCAGAAGGAGATCTAACGGACACCCCATTCAGTCCAGAAGGAGATCTAACGGACACCCTATCCAGTCCAGAAGGAGATCTGACACCCCATCCAGTCCAGAAGATCTAACTGACACCCCATCTAGTCCAAAAGGAGATCTAACTGACACCCCAACCAGTCCAAAAAGAGATCTAACGGACACCCCATCCAGTCCAGGAGATCTAACGGACACCCCATCCAGTCCAGAAGGAGATCTAACGGACACCCTATCCAGTCCAGAAGGAGATCTAACGGACACCCCTATCCAGTCCAGAAGGAGATCTAACGGACACCCCATCCAGTCCAGAAGGAGATCTAACGGACACCCCATCCAGTCCAGAAGGAGATCTAACGGACACCCTATCCAGCCCAGAAGGAGATCTAACTGACCCCCATCCAGTCCAGAAGGAGATCTAACTGACACCCCATCGAGTCCAGAAGGAGATCTAACGGACACCCCATCCAGTTCAGAAGGAGATCTAACTGACCCCCATCCAGTCCAGAAGGAGATCTAACTGACACCCCATCGAGTCCAGAAGGAGATCTAACGGACACCCCATCCAGTTCAGAAGGAGATCTAACGGACACCCTATCCAGTCCAGAAGGAAATCTGACACCCCATCCAGTCCAGAAGGAGATCTAACGGACACCCCATTCAGTCCAGAAGGAGATCTAACGGACACCCCATTCAGTCCAGAAGGAGATCTAACGGACACCCCATTCAGTCCAGAAGGAGATCTAACGGACACCCCATTCAGTCCAGAAGGAGATCTAACGGACATCCCATCCAGTCCAGAAGGAGATCTAACTGACACCCCATCCAGTCCAGAAGGAGATCTAACGGACACCCCATCCAGTCCAGAAGGACATCTAACGGACACCCCATTCAGTCCAAAAGCAGATCTAACTGACACCCCATCCAGTCCAGAAGGATATCTAACGGGCACCCCATCCAGTCCAGAAGGAGATCCAACTGACACCCCATCCAGTCCAGAAGTAGATTTAACTGACACCCCAACCAGTCCAGAAGGAGATCTAACTGACACCCCATCCAGTCCAGAAAATCTAACGGACACCCCATCCAGTTCAGAAGGAGATCTAACTGACTTCCCATTCAGTCCAGAAGAAAATATGACACCCCATCCAGTCCAGAAGGAGATCTAACGCACACCCAATTCAGTCCAGAAGATCTAACGGACACCCCATCCAGTTCAGAAGGAGATCTGACACCCCATCCAGTCCAGAAGATCTAACTGACACCCCATCTAGTCCAAAAGGAGATCTAACTGACACCCCAACCAGTCCAAAAAGAGATCTAACGGACACCCCATCCAGTCCAGGAGATCTAACGGACACCCCATCCAGTCCAGCAGGAGATCTAACGGACACCCTATCCAGCCCAGAAGGAGATCTAACTGACACCCCATCCAGTCCAGAAGGAGATCTAACTGACACCCCATCCAGTCCAGAAGGAGATCTAACGGACACCCCATCCAGTTCAGAAGGAGATCTAACGGACACCCCATCCAGTCCAGAAGGAGATCTAACGGACTCTCCATCAAGTTCAGAAGGAGATCTAACGGACACCCCATCCAGTCCAGAAGGAGATCTAACTGACACCCCATACAGTCCAGAAGGAGATCTAACGGACACCCCATCCAGTCCAGAAGGAGATCTAACGGACACCCGATCCAGTCCAGAAGGAGATCTAACGGACACCCCATCCAGTCCAGAAGGAGATCTAACGGACACCCCATCCAGTCCAGAAGGAGATCTAACGGACACCCCATCCAGTCCAGAAGGAGATCTAACGGACACCCCATCCAGTCCAGAAGGAGATCTAACGGACACCCTGTACCTTGGATTTTACGTAGTTTCTTCGGTACTTCGGCAAGAGATAGGGACACAGAATATTTATTACTAAAGGCATAATGGGTTGGATTACGGTTGGTACAATGGTATGCTTATGTGAAAAGAAAGGAGTTAAAAGTTTGGTTCTAAGTGTGGCGAGCTGCAACTTCTTTGTATGTTTCAACCGCCCTCAGAGGGCTGTGGGGATGGCTGATGGGGTACGGAATTTTGCCCGTTGGAGCCGACGCTTCCTGGTTTGGTCCCTGTGGGCTCCATTCCTGCTTTACGGCGCGCAGCCAGATAACTTTGCAGTTACTATCTAACACTTTTTTTATTTTGCTTTCCTATAGCATACGCTAACCTTAATCTCGTAGCTTGCTATTTCAAAGGGTTGTTTAACACCAGACGTCAGACACTGTTTTCTTGAATTCCTCAACACTATGAATTATTTATTTAATTATAATATTCAGTTTTATTCAGCAGTAAGCATTTGGAAAAAGCACTACATCGTTTTCTTTGTAGGCTTCATATATTCATTCTGCTTTTGCAGAAACACAGAGGCCTAGCAATGTTAACTTATGCCTAAGCTCAGAACAACGGCCGCTTCCTAACAACGGGAACTTTTTCCCGGTCCGAGCACTGACCGTTATTTGGAGGTTTCAGTGTTCTCTCCTTTCGTAGGTTTGTCGTCACTGTTATAGCCCTTTTAGCAGGCAATCAGTCAGAAAGGATTAGTGTCGATCATCCTATAAATGACCACTTTTAATCAAAAACCTAAAGGAAAAGAAACGCTTTCTGATGCGCAGGTTCACTCGTTCCAGTCTCGTTCTTACCACTTCTTAGATAGCAAATATAATCGTTCGAACTGATTTCGGCCATTTTGCTTAACCCGTGTTAATTCGTTCCAGCTAGTTAAAGGACTAAAACCATCTGTAATCGAAATATGATAAACTAAAAAGGCTGAAAAAATGTTGTGCATTGTGTGACGTACCTGCCAGCAGGACGCACACGACATAAAGGCAGATAGGAATCAGAATAATCGTCTGCGTAGCTCAGTTGGTAGAGCGACTTGTTCCGGAATAAGCGGCCTCGGGTTCGAATCCCGGCGTAGACCAAAAATGACGGAGAAATTTACTTCGTTATAATGGCGCCCGAACTATCCGGATGACCCGACCGTTCAAAATCTCGCATTGGTGTGATGTTCTTTCCACACCGCGAGATAGGAAATATAAGAGAATCTTTTCTCCAGCGCTTCGAAAAATAAAAATGTGTGATGTTGCATTCCACACAGCAGATTGACTGGGAGTTCTCAAGTGCACGTTCTACAGTGGATGGCTGCCTGCAACGATTCATGGTCACGGCTGACCCGTGGGCCATGCCCCCGGCCCTCTTTCGGGGGGGGAGATGTAACGTACCTGCCAGCAGGACGTACACGACATAAAGGCAGATAGGAATCAGAATAATCGTTTGCGTAGCTCAGTTGGTAGAGCGACTTGTTCCGGAATAAGCGGCCTCGGGTTCGAATCCCGGCGTAGACCAAAAATGACGGAGAAATTTACTTCGTTATAATTGTTTTAATGATGAACAAATATTTCTTCAAAAACGTATCTGGGAAAATCGTAATTTTAGCTATTAGGGCAAATTTTACACTTCAAGCTGCTTTGCCTCTTCTATTTAAGTACGATAATTTGATCAGTGTAGCGCTATTATTATATAACTACAAAATTTAATTATTTTACTTCAGAATACATCGATTTGCTTCAAAACCACTGAAGGGCAACTTATTTACAATGCGTAGGGTAACAAGTTCTTAATTCTTTTAATTTTCCCCAGGGAAAGAAATTTGTGGTTTTTCTCTGTTATTTAAATTCAGTCCAGGTCAATATTATGAGCGCCTGCGTCTTATGCAAATGCATGTACGCAAAAGAAATAGGATGAAGAAGTAAAAACATACCTGCTTTGATACGACCTGATTCACTGGCAGGACCCCTGTGGAGAACGTCTTTGACAAGTATGCCATCTCTCATGTTGCCACAAATGTTAAAACCGAGGCCAGTAAAATCATGACCCCGAAGTGAAACCACTGTTCTCTCTGGTTCCTGTAAGACAAAAATAATAACACTGAGTACAAAGTTATGTGTATATTTATCTACTACGCAGTTTATGGAAAAGCTAGGACAACAAAACTATATGGGTCTCTTGCTTGGGTACAATCTTGCCCACCGGATAGAAAAAGTAAGATGTACAGATAAATACAGGGGGACACAAAAATGAACAGAAAAAAATATGGAAACAGCCATAGAGTGAAAAAAAGAAACAATGGCATACGTAGTCAGCAATTAAAATTCGTTGCCAGCTAAGAAGAGAGAGAAATACAGGATTTTTTAAAACGTAAATTACTTTCTTTCTTAGTTGTATTTTCTTTAAGAACAACACATCGAAATCTCAACGTTTCTGGGTAAATTTTAGCAACAACTGACAGCTAGTCAGGAGGTAAATAGAGGAAATATACAGGGTTCAAAGGAAAGTCCTTATTCAGGGCAATAACTGCTGAAGGAAGGGTCCGAGTGGTACACAAGTTAGCTCTATGTATAGGAAAGGGACGATGGCCGATCGAATAAAAGCGATTGGAGTGCCCTTAGTGACAAAGGTGAGAAGTTAAGAAAACTAACTCGCGAACAACGCGAGACAGAAACAAAATTCCAATGGCAAAGTTGTAGCGCGTATCGTCTAATTAGTAAGAAACGACATATGGTGCGCACGAAATATGTACATGGACGGGTCAAAATGCTGTTAATTCGAAATCGGTAAAGCGGGTGAAACAGACACAAAAATAATGACAGGAGACAGAAGCTGTGCAGGCTTATTTATAATATTGAAAAATGTTTACAGGAGATATGTCTACTTACAGACACAACGCACATCTGTCCTAAGTTAATGCACAGCCGGTTCGAAGTGACCATCATAGGCTACAATGCACATTCCAAGGCGTGTAAGAATAGCTTCTAATACACTATCTAGCATGGCAGGTGTCGTTGTGTTACAGGCGCACACAATGCGATGACATTCGCCATAAAGCACGATCATTTCACAGTACTCAATGTTCGAGTAACCCGCCATCAGTGTTTGCGACGTGCACGTTGACTGACGTTCAAATCCCCAACCTCGGTATTTTATCTCACCGACCGGCTTCTACGTCACTATCAATATTTACATACGCATTTAAATCGTTCTCCATCGTGGGGCGGTATTTTGCATTGCCTAACCATCAAGCGGCCGCGTGCACTTTATCAGCCTTTTGACCAGTCCATGTACATAATATTCCTGCGCACCATATGCCGTTTACTACTAATCAAACGATGCGCTACAACTTGGTAATCGAAATTTTGTTTCTATCTCGCGTTGTTCACGAGTTAGGTTTCCTAACTTCTTACCTTTGCCGCTAGGGGCGCTCCAATTACTTTCATTTGATTGGCCATCCTCCCTTTCCTATACATAGACTTAACTTGTGTACCACTCGGACTCTTCCTTCCGCAGTTATTGCCCTGAATAAGGACTTTCCTTTGAACCCTGTATTCTTTCAGTGAAATAACGTCTAGGCGACGAGCTGAACACCTGATGAAGATTAATTACTATTTTGTGATATGTGTGATACCTTATTTATTGCTGTGTTACCGTATAAAAATACAACACGACGAATCTTGTCAGGTGGATCGTGTTCAAAAAGTTGCTACACGTCGAGCTGTAAGTTGACAATTAAGAATAAAAGAGAGCTTTAAAGTTTTCAATATAGTTTGTTTCGCAGTCGAACGAATCTTGTCCGTCAATGTATTAATAGCTTTAGTATTTAAGTGCTCTCTGGAATTCAAGTGACTGTCTTATATCAACTTTAAAAACACTAAAAACATTATACAATGAAGTGCCAAAAGTAATGGGATACGTACCTAGTATCGTGTAGGACCTTCTCTAGTCAGGCGAAATGCGGCAACTCGACGTGGCATCGATTCCACAAGTGCCCGGAAGACTTCTGGAGAGTTGTTGAGCCATGCCGTCCGAACAGCCGCCCACAGTTCCCTGGTATTTGCAAGGGCAGAATCTTGGGTACGAATGGACCTTTGCACCACGTGATCTATTGGGTTCATGTCGGGCGAACGTGGTGGCCACACCCTCCATCGGAACTGTCCAGAATGTTTCTCTAACCAATTTTGGACAACTTGAGCCCAATGACATGATGCATTGTCCACCTGGAAAATCCCGTAGTTGTTGGGATACATGAAGGGCTGCAAGTCACTCAGCAGAGCAATAAAACGATTGCCGGTTAATGACGTGGTTACGAGGACCAGAGGACCCAAAGCGTGCCACGTAAAGACACCAGACACATGTATGGAACCATCACCAGCATGCACAATGGCTTGTTGACAGCTTGGGTCAATGGCCTCATGGGATCTGCGCCACACCCGAACCCTGCCATCAACTCGTAACAACTGGTAGCATGACTCATCGGACCACGCCACATGTTGCCAGTCTTCCAGGGTCCAATTACCGTGTTCACACAATGCCTTGTTCACAGGTTGGGTCAATGGCCTCATGGGGTCTGCGCCACACCCGAACCCTACCATCAGCTCGTAACAACTGGTAGCGTGACTCATCGGACCACGCCACATGTCGCCAGTCTTCCAGGGTCCAATTACCGTGTTCACACAATGCCTTGTTGACAGTTCAATGGCCTCATGGGGTCTGCGCCACACCCGAATCCTACCATCTGCTCGTAACAACTGGTAGCGTGACTCATCGGACCACGCCACATGTTGCCAGTCTTCCAGGGTCCAATTACCGTGTTCACACAATGCCTTGTTGACAGTTCAATGGCCTCATGGGGTCTGCGCCACACCCGAATCCTACCATCTGCTCGTAACAACTGGTAGCGTGACTCATCGGACCACGCCACATGTTGCCAGTCTTCCAGGGTCCAATTACCGTGTTCACACAATGCCTTGTTGACAGTTCAATGGCCTCATGGGGTCTGCGCCACACCTGAATCCTACCATCTGCTCGTAACAACTGGTAGCGTGACTCATCGGGCCACGCCACATGTTGCCAGTCTTCAAGGGTCCAATTACCGTGTTCACACAATGCCTTGTTGACAGTTCAATGGCCTCATGGGGTCTGCGCCACACCCGAATCCTACCATCTGCTCGTAACAACTGGTAGCGTGACTCATCGGACCACGCCACATGTTGCCAGTCTTCCAGGGTCCAATTACCATGTTCACGCAATGCCTTGTTGACAGTTCAATGGCCTCATGGGGTCTGCGCCACACCCGAACCCTACCATCAGCTCGTAACAACTGGTAGCGTGACTCATCGGACCCCGCCACATGTTGCCAGTCTTTCATGGTCCAATTACCGTGTTCACACAATGCCTTGTTGACAGTTCAATGGCCTCAAGGGGTCTGCGCCACACCCGAATCCTACCATCTGCTCGTAACAACTGGTAGCGTGACTCATCGGACCACGCCACATGTTGCCAGTCTTCAAGGGTCCAATTACCGTGTTCACACAATGCCTTGTTGACAGTTCAATGGCGTCATGGGGTCTGCGCCACACCCGAATCCTACCATCTGCTCGTAACAACTGATAGCGTGACTCATCGGACCACGCCACATGTTGCTAGTCTTCCAGGGTCCAATTACCGTGTTCACACAATGCCTTGTTGACAGTTCAATGGCCTCATGGGGTCTGCGCCACACCCGAATCCTACCATCTGCTCGTAACAACTGGTAGCGTGACTCATCGGACCACGCCACATGTTGCCAATCTTCAAGGGTCCAATTACCGTGTTCACACAATGCCTTGTTGACAGTTCAATGGCCTCATGGGGTCTGCGCCACACCCGAATCCTACCATCTGCTCGTAACAACTGGTAGCGTGACTCATCGGACCACGCCACATGTTGCCAGTCTTCCAGGGTCCAATTACCGTGTTCACACAATGCTTTGTTGACAGTTCAATGGCCTCATGGGGTCTGCGCCACACCCGAATCCTACCATCTGCTCGTAACAACTGGTAGCGTGACTCATCGGGCCACGCCATATGTTGCCAGTTTTCCAGGGTCGAATTCATGAGCCCAGGTGAGGCGCTGTGTCCGATGTCGTGGCGTTAACTACGACATCGGACACAGCGGACACACTCTGGTAGGTCTTCTAATTTTTGTACATCGGACACACTCTGGTGGGTCTTCTAATTTTTGTACATCGGACACACTCTGGTGGGTCTTCTAATTTTTGTACATCGGACACACTCTGGTGGGTCTTCTAATTTTTGTACATCGGACACACTCTGGTGGGTCTTCTAATTTTTGTACATCGGACACACTCTGGTGGATTTTCTGCTCCCATACACCACGGGCGCTGAATTACGCTGAACTGACCTGATGGATATGTCCCTGGCACCTCCAGCATTGATTGTTAGCATGGACAATCCTGGTCAGACGCCGCTGATCACAGTTTTTCAGCACCCGTGGTCGGCCACTGCGCTGTCCACGGTGGGTGGTAATGCCTTCCGTGAGGCATTCTCGGTACACACGTGATACCGTGGGTCGAGGAATGTTGAATGTTCGCACAACTTCGGAAACTGAATGTCCCATCTGTCTGGCTCTCACTACCATGCCTCGTTCAAACTCCGGTAATTCACGCCAGCTTGCCATAATCCTACTGGCGGTTGTTCAGTCTGACTCACGAGATTACATCTTGCAACTGATAAAAATAGTGGCGAGCGTTGAAGACTTTACACGACTGCATCGCCAGTTAAAAATCTGCATGCTGCTATCCCATGACTTTTCGCCCTTCAGTGTGCAATCGAAATAGTCAGCGACATAGAAGCTAAGAAAAACAAACGCTAAGGCATACCAAGGCCGGGGGAGAAAGGAAAACAGTGAGGATAAAAGAAATTAATGGAAAGAGATCCAGGAAACGGAGGCGGAAACGAGAATAAGCAGAGATAGGGTGAGGCAGATGAAGAGTTAGACAGGGAATTGCAGACAATGAGAAAGAAATAAAAGAGCAGAAGGGATGAGAGAAACAGAGTGCAAAAAGTGAGGTAGATATAAAACAGACAGTAATACAAAGAAAAGAAATGGGATCTTAAGTTGAAAAACAAACACTGTACTCTTTATTCTCTACGAGTATATACACTGAAGAGCAATTATATTAGAGACAGCTGGCGTTATGCAAATGTGGCGCTGTGGGCGGCCCTGTAAACGGAAACGACATGACGTATGCAGCGATCCGACAATACAAGGAGTGTGGCGACGGGAATCAATATAAGAGTCGGACGCAGTATGGGTAAGACGAAGGATCTAAGCGCATTTGATCGTGGGCAAATTGTCGGGGCCCGACGAATGGGTCACTCCATCTCGGAAGTCGTGCAGGCACTAGGATTTTCACGAGCCACTGTGTCACGGATGCACCGTAAGTACATCGAATCCGGTAAAACCATCCCTGCAAGGGCCAACTGCCGTGGACAACAGCGTGTGGATGAGCGGGGTCATCGTCGGCTAGCTCGCATTGTAACAGCGGATAGACGAGCAACAGTGCCAGAAATCATTCGGCAATTTAACGCTGGTGCACAAAAACATGTAAGCAGCCACACCATTTAGAACCATCTCCTCGCTATCGGGTACGGAAGCCATCGTCCCACGAGGGTACCGCTGCTGACCGCACATCACAGGGTGCAAAGATTAGCATGGGCGCGGGAACATCACCACTGGACCCTAGACATGTGGGAAAATGTTGCCTGGACTGATGAGTCGAGATTCACGTTGGTACATGCGGATGGCAGGATACGAGTACGGCGCAAACCACATGAAGCGATGGGTCCTTCTTGCCAGTAGGGTACTCTTCCAGCTGGTGGGGATGGCATTCTCGTCTGGGGACTGTTTACGTGGACTGAAATGGGACCCCTGGTACGTGTGACATCGTCCCTCACAGGTAAACGTTACCGGGATATCCTGGACGACCATTTGCCCTCGTTTGTGCGTCTTCAACATCCCACTGGGGACCTCATCATGCAACAAGACAATGCAGCTCCCGAATTGTATCTGAATGGTTGGATGAACACTCCACCGACGTGACCTCGCTTCCTTGGCCAGCTATGTCACCTGACCTCAATCCCATCGAGCACATCTGGGATACCATCGAGAGAGATGCTCGAGGCTCTGACCCCCCACCCCTCCATCAAATATTCGTGAACTGTGGGAGCTTGTTCAGGGGTCGTGGATCCGTATGGCTTCCCAACGCTTCCGGTTGTCTTGTCGAGTCCGTGCCGAAACGAATCGCCGCCGTCATCAGGGCGAAAGGTGGTGCTACACGTTACTAGACAGGTATCTCTAATTCAATTGCTCTTCAGTGTATAATATGAGCTCTTTACAATGATAAATTTTCTGTCATCATCAAGTATGTTATTATTGCTGATGTCATAGTGATTCTGTCGAAGAATCTGTGATCTTTGAGGGATGTGGCAAGTTCCAAGTAGTACTACTTTCTGAAACTCAGTTCCAATATCTCTGACGTATACCGCCTTTTTAACTTGCCAGATTAGTTGTCTTTCATGTAAATTGTTATTCCATGTTATGCTTCTGGTACGCCATTCTCGAACCTTTGAGAGTTTTGTTCCTCTTGTTGATGTCTAGCACTCAAAGTGTCACCACTAGATTCAATATAAAATAGGATGGGGAACCACCTTCGAGATATCTATAAACACAGCAAGGCTAACTTGACTATGGAGTGAAAGGTATAGGGCGTGTACTTGCACTGCATAATATAGTTTAACTACACTCGCGACAAGCGTAACTTGTAAGCCTAACTGAAGCATTACTCCTTTCTTCCTGAAGGGGAAATAGCTGCTGTAAGAATGAGCGGGAAGCTTCATTTTGTTCTGCCTACCGTTACGATGGCACACCCTCCGAGTTTGTAAGACGGTCCCCGACACATTGTATCTCATTAATGAGGAGAAACACAGAAAACACATGAGACATATCTTTGGCGTGTAAAAGGTTTTTCATCTTCCACTCCATAATCAGGGTAGGTCTCTTCCCGGAGTATAGTTAAGGTTATCGTATGCGTGAGCTCAGATGTATTTGTGAAGTTCAAAGCTAGTTATTATTAACAAATTTCTTAGGTGTCTGGTAATAAGGAAAACATCTTGAATAAAAAAAGGTTTGAATGGTTCTACTGTTTCAAGGTAAATCATTCAGTTCTATATTTCTGTCCTTTTGAACCCTGAGTTCATATGAGGAAGCATTGTACCTCTTCAAGACGTTTCTTCAGTTTACTACGATTTGCTTCTGATGCACCAAACACTACAAGAACAACAGTTCCTCTCCTCTCCCAGATGTGTTCAATTTCAATTTACAAACCTTTGTTATCTTTTTTAGTTGTTTTCCTTTAAGAGCCATGACCTGGGATGCCCACATGGATTACGGTACTTTTTTTCCAACCGCAGTAATATCAGGTTTATTATGATACAAATTTATGTCCATTTCGAATTTTAAAATGTATACATCAGGAGTTTCACCTGCTTTTTCAGGTTAATGTCCTGCCAATTTCTTGCAGATTGCAAATCTTTTTTTTTTTTTTTCAGTTGTTTTAATGCAGCATCGCAACAGCTTTGTTGAGGCGTTTCTTGTATTCTGTTTGAGATATCTTGCCGCATAAGTTAATTATATGGTCTGTTTCATCTTTTTCCATGCATAGCCTTGCATTTACTGTCATTCGTGACCTTTTCAATGTTCGTTCTCGTGACATTAGTTTGTAGTGCTTACTCTTGTGCGGCAACAATCACGCCTTCTATTCCTTTGCTCTGTGTTCCATTTTGTAGCCATTTCCTGTTGTTTTCCTTGTCTCCTTTACAATCTAAGTGTTTCATGTATTGATCATATAGTTGTTTGCTGTGCCATGCATTAATTCGATTTTTTAAGGTTCCTTTTCGATACTTACTTTTCGTTTCTTCTGCTACCTACTTCATATGTCAGTCAACAATTTTTGCCTTTGCTATTCTTGGTGTAATTATTTTAAGTCCGTTTTTTTTTTCAATGCTATGCATTTTTCCCGACAGTAGTAAAGTAAAACATAAGCAAAAAAATTTCGATGTAACGGAAATGGGTAACGGCGCGTCATGGTCAAAATCATTCTTGTAATCTGTTCGTGCCACATGCTGTCCCATAAAATGACGCATCTATAGTCAGTTTCATTGTTACACAACAATATATTTCACTAAATTATTGCTGAACATTATTTCATCAAATTTTACATAAACGTAACAATATCTTATAGCATTTTGCGTAAATTACGAGAACCTGATGTTAAATGTGATAAAAGCCATTACAAAAATGCATTTTGATGCTGCAGTCGGTGAGCACCCTATCACTGTTAAAAAAATCTACTTAAAAATGAGAACCTGAACCAACTAGTTTTTTTTTAAGTATTATCGTATCGGAAACGAGTACATGACATGCTCAAATACACTGGCGTGCAAAAATTAAGGACGAGACGGTTTTTCGAATGTAACGTCGTTCAGAAGTGCTCCACGTCGACTCAAATCATACCATAAGATCCCCAAGATGTAAGAATATGGGACAAGTGAGCAAAACCGTCCAAACAAGGAATCCAAAGGATACAAAGGCACTTTATTGAAAAGGTAGCTTCGAGCACAACTGGACAGAAGACAGAAACGTCCATGTGACAGGCGGCTGCCAAGAAAAATCCAGTCTTTATCAGGAGATATGATGACCCCTGACTGCGTTGCAGGATTTACAACGTCTGTCCATGCTGAGGAAGAGGTTGTCAAGGAGCTGTTGAGGCATCGCGGCCCATTCCTCTTGTAGCGCCAATCGCAGCTGCGGAATCGTTGCTGGCGGCTGGTGACGTGCTGCCAAGCGTCTCCCGAGAAGGTCCCACACGTGTTCGATTGGATTTAGGTCCGGGGACCTTGCGGGCCAATTCATGCGTTGAATATCTTTACTCTCCAACCGTACTAGTCTATCTCCTGAGCGGACTTTCGGTCCGTTCTGCCTGCTCGTTCCGCTGTTATGCTAATTTCTCCTCTTCGTCCTTAATTTTTGCACACCAGTGTATAAGCAACCATACGTACTTACAAATAACTGCGCAATAAATATAAATATAATCTCGTATTACTTCATTTTAGATATTACAGATTTCAAGAGAAATTGTTTAATAAATGTGTAAAGTGACATACATAAATAATTAGTACAACAAAGTAACTGATCACAAGTAATTTAATTATGCATAAAGTATCTTTGTGTACGTTTTTACATTAACTATATTTGTGTCAATCTCATAAATAATATATTGCCGTTTCATCACTATATTTGTCATAAAATTGTGCGGTCCATTTGCCCGGCACATGTCAACGAGTATATCTCTTATCCCAGATGTGCCATCGAATAATAAACTTCCAGTTGATTCTATGAATAAATGAGTATGCATGGAGTACACGTATTCCAAATTTGAAATCATGGGACGCGAGTGACCTAGTGGTTAACGTTCGTGACTGACACGGAGAAGACCTAAGGTTCGATCCCAGGCAGGTATGAATGCTCGAACCACTAAATGTCCGCCGTGCGTCGGATGGGCACGTTAAGCCGTCGGACTTCGGGTACTGTTCCCCCAGTAATAAATACGGGCATCTTCCTCCCCTTTCTACCTCGCTTACGTGTCACTCTCCTATCGGGCACTCTAACCCAAATCTCCTAGCTTCCTATTTCTAAGGGTTGTTTAAGACCTGGGGTCAGACACTCCCTTCCTAAAATCTTCTACATATGATCTGATCTGGAATCGAGCTGTGGATGGCCTACTGCTTAGAGATTCAGAGTACTGATGGAGAAATCCAAGGTTCAAACCTAGCTGGTAGTGTGAATTTCTAACCATTGCTGAATATTCGTCGTGCATCGGACGAGCACGTTAAGTGACGGCCACCGGGTAGGAATCCCCCTGTTAACGTTCCTAATTTCTCTCTGCCTTCTATGTGCAAAATCGTACGGTGGCGCCACCTAGTGTGCTCTCCCTGACTTACAAACTATCCTGTCAGAATCGCTAGATTCGCTGTAACTTTCTTCAGTTTTCTGCCCGAAGGGGCACAGAAACTGAATGAAATTAGAACACATATATTTGAAATATATGGATTTTTTTTAGTATATATATTTGAAATATATGTACTCAAAAATGAGTACATACATTTCAAATCAGAAATACCAGATATACTCACAACTGATTCCCTGTATGCACTCAAAATTGAGTACGTGTCTTTTCCAAAAATGGGACACAAGTACTCGGAGCTATTGTAAGCCCAGAATGTACTCAAAAAGGAGTACATTTTGCTTATTTATAAGTACCAATTGATTTTCTGAAATATCTTGAAAACGGTGGGTCGTATAGCGAAATTTTGCTTCCTCTCGACCCCCAAGGGAAAGTTACCTGCTATTGACGTGAGCTATAAAATGATGTATAACACGATGGGGTGCAACCTTTAGATATCCTGGACCCAAAGTTACCATTTCTCCTCACTAACACACTTGCGATTCAGCTTTTCTTTCTATCTTGAGGTCAGATTGTAGCTTGCGCATGAGCAGATGGACTTTCGTAGCTACGTCACATTTCATCGGTGTCAGCGTCGTTTCTTACGTTCGTCTGAATCGGGATAATAATCATTATAAATATTGTTTTTGAAAAACCAGGGCTGTAGTCAGAGAGAATTTTCGGGGAGGGTCTCTGAATTTGAACATTAATTTTCACCTTACGTTATAGATATTTTCTCAGTCACATTTTACTAGCACATGAAGTTCTTCTATTTAATTCTCCTATTTCTTACATGTTGTACTATTTATACACTGAGTGGCCACTTTATTATGACCACCCCCTCAGTACTTCGTTGGGCCACCTTTTGCCTTTAATACTGCGTCGATTCTTCGTGACATGGACTCCACGAGATGTTGATAGGTGGTTTTGTGGAATCTGAGACCATGCTCGATGAATAGCACTTTCGAGGAGTGTGAGATTGCAGGGTTGTGGATCTAGCTGTCTGATGGCTCGTTCAACTTCATCCCACAAATTCTCAATGGGATTGAGATCTGGAGATTGTGGGAGCCACCTAAGCAAAGTAAACTCACCGGCATGTTCCTGAAATTAATCCTGTACAACACGAGCACTATGGCAGGACGCATTATCTTGTTGAAAGTAGCCATTGCCATTGGGGTAAACCATCCACATGACAGGATGCACTTGGTCCGCAACGATGTTTAGATATGATGTGCCAGTTAGACGTTGATCAACGCGAATTAAAGGGCCCAAAGCATGCCAGGAAAACATTCCCCAAACCATAACGTTGCCTCCACCAGCTTGAAGGGTTGTAGTAATGCATTTGGGGTACATGCTTTCGTGCTGTTTCCGCCAAATTCTCACTCGGCCATCGGCATGATGCAACTGAAAACGTGATTCATCGGACCACATAATTTGTTTCCAATTATCGACTGTCCGATCCTTGTGCTCTTGTACGAACTGGAGACGTTTTCTCTTGTTAACTGCAGACAGCAAAGGTGTTCGAACAGGCCTTCGGCTGCCATATCCCATCCGATGCAGTGTACGGCGAACAGTGCGTGCAGAGATCATTTGAGGGGATCCTTGATTAAGATAGTCTGTAATTTGCTGCACTGTTTCCCTTCCGTTGTCTGTTACTAGTCTGGACACTCCGTTCCGCCCGAGAAGTCATTAGTCGATGACAACCACACGTTGCACGTAGAGACCCAGTTTTTTGGCTGACAGTCCAGTCTTTAAACACTTTAACAACAGCTGCTCTGGAACATTTCACGAATGCGGAGGTTTCGGTGATACTCGCTCAATGGCTCCGAGCTCGCACAATCTTCCCTCATTGAAAGTCCGTCAAATCGCATATTTTACCCATATCATCATCCGAAAATCACTTTTACTACTGTCGCAAGCACTAAGCTTTCCCTTTTTATAGTAGCCTCGCCCTCTGGCGGCAACAGCGTGCAGCCACAGCTCATTTGCTTAAAACTGTCAGGTGGTCATAATAAAGTGGCCACTCAGTGTACAAGTATATGTATTTATCTACATTTTCTCTATTTAAGTACGGCACTTTAGGTGGGGGGAGGGGGGTTAAACCCCCAAAACCTCTCTCTGGGTACGGCTCTGAGAAAAGCTAAACAGTCTAAATACTTATTATTGCCGCCGCCATAGTTTAATAAATATTTACTTTTATTACTCACATATCTCCTTACGAAAACATTCATTAATATAACATTCATTAATTAACCTACGTAAGTATCGCTCAATATCAGGAATCAGTAAAACTTATTATTTGTTGTTATGATTTAATTCCACTTAGTATATACCGGACTGTGCTGTGGCTGGTTGTGGTCGTGAGTGACGCGAATAAATGCAATGTGTTGTACGTAAATAAATGTATACTCTCGAATCATTCCTGTTATTTCACACCCACAAAGATTTTGGCATGCAAAAGATACATAGCATATCTACAAAGAGTACTAGGGTATTCTCTCGACTTTTTTTGGCTGTTTGTTTGATCTCTAAGAACCACCTCTATCAGCTTTGTTGCGCGAAACATAGGCGCTACCAATGTTACTTGGAGAAATACGCCATGATTGGTTGTCATACGTTACAGTTATTATACTTTAAATATTTGCAGGTTTGCGTGCCTAATTACGTGCCTCTGCCACTGTTCGAAGTGAACTTCTTCTATGTATATATATTAACTTCAATGACATCTCTCTGATCACCTCATCTTTCCCCTTTTTTACAAGGAACGGAAGCATGATCATCTAACAAAAGACTACTTTACCATTAAAGTTTGTGAAAACACATTTTTTTCCGTGACAGCGATCGAATCCGCATCCCTACTCACTCCGGGGTAAGCTGCTCTCCCAACAAAGCTACACAGACGAAAAGTCAGTTAAACCCGCCCATTGGGTAACTCCTTTTTTTTTTTTTTTTTTTTTTTTAGATGAAGACAGCTGCATATCATTACTGTAAACTACACATGCACTTACTGTCCACTTTTCAGGTACATCTATTTAACAGCTAGTAGTCCTCCGTTTTGTCCCTAGAACAGTGTTAATTTTAAGGGTATGGACTCAATGAGGTTTCCACAGGAATGCCGGCCCATGTCGATTCTATTGTTTCATGATGGTTGTTACATATTGGCAGGTGGTGGTCGATCCCTGTTCCGAGTATTCATTTCATCTGATTCACAGGTGCTGTCTAAAGTTGAGATCTGGTGATTGGGTAAACTACCGTCGTAAGATCAAGTCATTGTGAAAACAGAAGTTTGTCCGAGACGGAGCTCGAAATCGCCCCCTTCACTCCGGAGTAAGTTGCTCTTCCAACTAAAGTACACGGACGGAATGTACCGCTGAAGATTTGTCATATTGACACGTGATTCACCTCTGTAGCACGTCATATCATTCGTCATAATCCTGGAGCCTTGGACCTGTTGGTGATACGGGGTATACTGCTCGGCAAAACATCCATTAGCAAATGGAAACGCAACGGCCATCAAAGGACACGTGAAAAACAGCGATGTTCAGTTACTCTGTTGCATTTTAACGTTGATGCACTAGTATCAAGAGAACTAGCGTGTGCGTGTCTGTGTGAAAACATTTTCCAACCATTGCCTAGCTACCACCATCTTACAATTATTGACTACTGACGTGATTGATCATAGATATACTGAACAGCAATTGAATTAGAGACAGCTGGCGTTATGCAAATGTAGCTCTGTGGGCGGCCCTGTAAACGGAAATGACATGACGTATGCAGCGATCCGACAATACAAGGAGTGATGCGACGGGAATCAGTAAGAGTCCGACGCAGTATGGGTAAGACGAAGGATCTAAGCGCATTTAATCGTGGACAAATTGTCGTGGCCCGGCGAATGGGTCACTCCATCTCTCGGAAGTCGTGCAGGCACTGGGATTTTCACGAGCCACTGTGTCACGGGTGCACCGTGCGTACATCGAATCCGATAAAACCATCCCTGCAAGGGCAAACTGCCGTGGACAACAGCGTGTGGATGAGATGGGGTATCGTCGGCTAGCTCGCATTATAACAGCGGATAGACGGGCCACAG
This sequence comes from Macrothele yani, assembly GCA_039090855.1. NCBI lineage: Eukaryota > Metazoa > Arthropoda > Arachnida > Araneae > Macrothelidae > Macrothele > Macrothele yani. The sequence continues at coordinate 23,093,513 of CM077001.1, read as the reverse complement.
TGCAAGAAATCCCTCGGCAATTTAACGCTGGTGCACAAAAACGTGTAAGCAGCCACACCATCCAGAACCATCTCCTCGCTATGGGGTACAGAAGCCATCGTCCGACGAGGGTACTGCTGCTGACCGCACATCACAGGGTGCAAAGATTAGCATGGGCGCGGGAACATCGCCACTGGACCCCTAGACACGTGGGAAAATGTAGCCTGGACTGATGAGTCGAGATTCACGTTGGTACATGCGGATGGCAGGATACGAGTACGGCGCAAACCACATGAAGCGATGGATCCTTCTTGCCAGCAGGGTACTCTTCAAGCTGGTGGGGGTGGCATTTCGGTCTGGGGACTGTTTACGTGGGCTGAAATGGGACCCCTGGTACGTGTGACATCGTCCCTCACAGGTCAACGTTACCGGGATATCCTGGACGACCATTTGCTCCCGTTTGTGCGTCTTCAACATCCCACTGAGCACCTCATCTTGCAACAAGGCAATGCACCGTGCCATCGCTCCCGAATGGTTGGATAAACACTCCGCCGACGTGACCTCGCTTCCTTGGCCAGCTAGGTCACCTGACCTCAATCCCATCGAGCACATCTGGGATGCCGTCGAGAAAGATATTCGAAGCTCTGACCCCTTCATCAAATCTACGTGAACTGTAGGAGCTTGTTCAGGGGTCGTGGATCCGTACGGCTTCCCAACGCTTCCGGTGTCTTGTCGAGTCCATGCCGAAACGAATCGCCGCCGTCATCAGGGCGAAAGGTGGTGCTACACGTTACTAGACAGGTATCTCTAATTCAATTGCTTTTCAGTGTATATTCAGTGTGGTTTTCGCCATACCTTTTTCTTTGTATCTCGTTAAACATCAGAAATAAGATTCAGCAGATTACATTGTTCAGTTTTTGTGATCTTTAGCTCATTTCTATCACATTTGAATTTATGTCCATCTCTACTATTGTTTGTACTTGAACAAAATTTACTTGTTGGCGGTGGAAATCTTTGTTTTTAATATTTGTGCCAAAATCACTGCAGTAGATAAAATTTGTTTTTACTAACCTTGTGTAGGACTAAAGAGATATCACGGGAACATTTTTTTTTTTTACAAAGACGCACACATTTCTGAATATTATTTCTTGGTGTAGAAATGCGGTACTAAACCATGTAAAAAAAAAAAAAATCAGTTGGCGATTGTTAAATGGTAATGTAATACGGTATTTCTATGGTGAAAAATAATACGCATGTACGCCAGCCAGGTATTTAAGATACATATTTCTCCAGAGTCTAGGGTACACATTCGTTAACATGCATAGCCACATCCTCATCCTAGGTAATGATCTAATAAAGTTAGAAAATATTAGCATGTGTGAAAACACAATTTTAGAGACGCGACATTGAAACCGCATCTCCTCGCTCCAGTGTGAGTTGCTCTAACCGACTAAACTATACCGACGGAATGTATGGCTGCAGATTTGTCGTCTTGATACAGGCTTCACCTCTGTAGTACGTCACATATGTGTTACCCATTTGCAGGCCAAATAATAAGTCTGGAAATTTACTAAATCTTTTGAAAGGAATGATGATAAATACTGAAAGTCAAACTATGATTGAAAAAAGAAAAGTTGGATAGAAATACATGAATATATTTCTCTTACCACAGCCAGGTATGAGTCATCCAGCGCTCTTTGTTTTTTAAATGCTCCCCCGCCACCGAAAATGAAATGATGGTTCTTTCCTCCTCGGTTCTTTTTTCCCTTGTTAGATAGGTCTGACTGCTAAAATAAAACAAAGGCACATAATTACGCATTTCAAAGACATTAAGTATATGAGTCAGCTCAAAAAACGCTGTCATTATAACACACGGCCAGAATTCTTAAAGAACGCTGTCTCATATGTTTTGTGCTATTGTTTTATTAACAGAATTTTTGAAGAACAACCACACAGAACATACGAATCAATTAAATGAATACACATGTCAAAAAAGTACTGCCATTGGAAAATACGAAAATATATATTTAAAAAAACACCACATTAAAAAAATACTGAACAGGAAACGTAAGAATGGGTTGTTTAGAACTAAGTGATTTCTTAGCGGCGCACTAAAAAATACGTGCTGTGAATCTGCAGCGCAACCAGGATTTTAACAAAGAAGGGGGGGGGGGATCAAAAGATAAGGTCTTGGAGTTCAATACAGGGAAACCTGTCTGACAAGGTCATTTCGGGTTCCATGAAAAAACGATAGGTGACCGCCAAATAGAGCGGTTCAATTTGCCAAAATATCTCCCCTCCCCACTTGACAATTAAATAAATGAGACTGAATGCAGCCTGCTGTTAAGAGCTTTTTCTTCCTTTTTTCCCCTGCCACTTCGTTATTTAGAAATGTGTTACACTAAACATCTCACTAAGAACCAGAAGTAAGATTGAGGAATTGGGTATGGAGTTCGGAACATACGTGCGTTGTCGCAAATCGAGCGCTTCTAACATACGTCCCCCCAGAGGAAATGGAAGGTAAAGAGATGCCGAACGCAATAGCAGCACTGCTGCGATTGTGCTTTGAAAAGCCACTTCCTCTCTCTCTCGCTCTTTTCTCTTCCTTAAAGTTAGCGATGCGTCTTTTGCAATCTGGAACAGACCACCAAGCTTGCTCAAACAGTAAGGATATTATATGAGAAGGCTTAGTTCTTTGGAATGAGGGGGTATACCGCATTTAGGGCAATTAAAGATTTAGCAGTATTCCATAATTAACAGAAAACTATACGGTCTGCACGCAAAATTTTAAGAACTTTACAGACCCCAAGAACCACGCATCATTTACAATCTCATAAAGGATGATGACAGACAGAGAGAAAAGGAGACAGCTGTTTCATATTTTTAAACTCACAGTCTTTTCTTTACCTTTCTAGAACTTCCTAAACAAGCATATTGGTGACCGCGAAATGCAGGTATGTTCCTTTATGCCTTTTTAAAAAAATGGCTGACCGTAGCCTCGTCCTTTAGGTGGTCGCAAAATAAAGGTCTCTTATTCATTGTTTTAATTGGCTAATCCGTGCCAGACAAAACTGCCAGCTTACGCAGGTCACCGCGGTACATAAATATTGATTTGTCGCCCTCGTTTTACAAAGATACTGATTGGCAAAATTATTATTTACTGGATACTTGTAATTCTTAGGGAATTACAATTGGAGCTTCATGCGGCGTGCAGACTGAGGTGTGAAATTTCAGGGATGATTCTTCAGCGAGAGAAACTCTCACAACAGACGCTATGTTAGCATTTTATCGTCCATCTGCCAGTACGTTTTTCGAATTTTTTACGCTTTCCAACCGTAGGTTGAAGAAGCGTATATGCTCCAGCTTTGTCTGTCTGTCTGTCTGTCCGTACGATAACTCGCGTAAAAATGATTCGATTTCGATGAAATTTTAGTATGTGGTAGAGGATCACCTGGGGACGAACTCTATTGAAAATGGGCGAAATGGAGTCAAAGGTCAGGACATAGGAGTGGGATTCATTCCATTGCTCTTATGCGTCATAACTTACGTTAAAATGATCCGATTTCGATGAAATTTTAGTATGTGGTAGGGGACCACCTGGGAACAAACCCTATTGAAAATGGGCGAAATGGGGTCAAAGGTCAGGACATAGGAGCGGGATCCATTCCATTGTTCTTATGCGTCATAACTTGCGTAAAAATGGTTCGATTTCGATGAAATTTTAATATGTGGTAGGGGGCCACATGGGAACGAACTCTATTGAAAATGGACGAAATGGGGTCAAAGGTCAGGACATAGGAGTGGGATTCATTCCATTGCTCTTATGCGTCATAACTTACGTTAAAATGATCCGATTTCGATGAAATTTTAGTATGTGGTAGGGGACCACCTGGGAACAAACCCTATTGAAAATGGGCGAAATGGGGTCAAAGGTCAGGACATAGGAGCGGGATCCATTCCATTGTTCTTATGCGTCATAACTTGCGTAAAAATGGTTCGATTTCGATGAAATTTTAGTATGTGGTAGGGGGCCACATGGGAACGAACTTTATTGAAAATGGAAGAAATGGGGTCAAAGGTTACATAGGAACGGGATCCATTCCATTTCCCTTATGCGTCATAACTTGCGTAAAAATGCTTCGTTCGCGACAAAACTTTAGTATGTTATTTCGGAGGTATACTGAACCGGTTCTGTTGAATATCATCGAAATGTGGTCAAAGGGGAGGAACACAGGAGCGGTGTTTATTTTAAAGCCATTATCTTCATAACTTAACTAAAAATGCTTCGATTGCAACAAAATTTTATCAACTTGTTCCGAAGGTACACTAAACCGGTTCTTTTGAATATAATCGAAATGGGGTCAAAGGTCAGGGCACAGGAGTGAGATTAATTCCACAGCCATTATCCTCATAACTTGACTAAAAATGCTTCGATTTCAACACAATTTTATCATGTTGTTCCGGAGGTACACTGAACCGGTTCTTTTAAATATAATCGAAATGGAGTCAAAGGTCAGGACACAGGATCGAGATTTATTCCACAGCCATTATCCTCATAACTTGAGTAATGGTTTCTGGTATGTTGGAAAGCGGAGCATGATCAATGCATTGCATGAGTTTACTAACTTGTTGATAAATACCTCAGTTCTCGAATCCTGGATGGTTTAAAGGACCAAAACGTAATTATCGCATAATGTTTACGCTTTGGTTTTCTGTCCGTTCGCTGGTGCGTCCGTTTATACCATGATTTTGATGAATATCTCCGGAACGTTTTGAGATGAACTGAAAACGTAGGGATAGCATTTAGGGATCAAACGCAACTCTCTCCCTTTGCAAGTACTTTGTACTTTCGATTGTACGTCTGTGTGCTTATCCGTGCCCCTTTGTTAATATCTGGGAAACCATTTGAGGTGGAGACTGAAATGTTCATAAAGAAGTACAGTAATAAAATCAGGGTTTTTTTTACAGAACAAAATTTAGTTTTCGCTTTTTCTCATTCTGTCCAACACTGCAAAACACACTATTATAATGAATAAACTCTTTTTCCAGCTAAGCTAGCTAATTATAGTGAATCAAGCTTTTAACTAAGCTAGTAATGTTTTATAATGCTTCTACTACTGAATTATATGCTTGTACTAAGCTTCTAATAGTGAATTCAAATGGTTGTTGTTACTAGTTAATTAAGATCATGAATAAAGTCTCCTGCTAGTAGTGTAGTAATAATATTGAACAAACTTATAACTGGTAGTAATGTTGTAGCAGTAATTAGGATGAATAAAGTCTTAACGCTGGTTGTTAATGATAATCAACTAATAACATAAACCTAACAGCCAGACAGAGATCTGACAAAAACTATGAATTGAGAAAGACGTACTTACGACAAAGCTCTTTTATTATATAACTCTGGAATCATCCAACGCACACACACAACTCGTTTCACAATAATGAAGAATCAAACTAATCACATAGAACGAAGCTCTCAATACAACAACAAACTCTCTCCTTCACATAAACCAACGCTCTCCGTACAACAACAAACGCTCTCCGTACAACAACAAACGCTCTCCGTACAACAACAAACGCTCTCCGTACAACAACAAGCGATCTCCTTAGGTATCGTTGAACGCGCCTATTTATACTGGCTATCACCACGTCATGACTTACACTCATTGCCAGATCTCATTCAGCGGGTGAAATAATATCTCGTTCAGTAAGAAGATAATTTACATAGAAAAATAAAATAACCAGAGATAGTAAAATCAAAAGGAAAGTGAATATAGAGTATACGTTACACTATGACGAAGTATATTTCTCCGTCATTTTTATGGCAAGGGCGGGATTCAAACCCACAGCTCTCGGCTCCGGAGATCCGAGTGCTATCCACTATACTACACTGGTATGTGCTCTCACTGCTATCTGCCTTTATCTGATGTGTGTCTTGCGGGGCAGACACGTTACAACACATCTTCCACCTTACAGTCATTTTGATTATTTTACGTGGGAGGGGGGGGATCCGGACCCGCTGGACTCCACATGGCAGTGCATCACTGGCGTAAATTCACGGAAAATACCTGAAAATAACGTGCAGCAAAGTTACCGGCAGGCCTCTGACTTTTAACGAAATTTCCGTTTTGGATAGACCCCGCCGAAACTTCATTATGTTGACAGATTTTCCGTAAATTTTCAGAGTTTCCGAAAACTTCGATTTCAACTTTTTTATCCCTTTACAGAAGAAACTTACTTTTCCACTTGTTTTAAGCCTAAATGCATTAGAGGGCGTTGCTGGACATTTTCGTGACGCATGAAGCCAAGGAATCCTTTTCTTTGATCGCGGTGGTAATCGACCTCGCGATGGTTTGGACGCCAGTCAGTAACACTACCACAGAACAAGCACATACAACTAAATCACGTTTAAGGTTTAAAAGAAAAGACCTGAATTGGCTCAATTATGAAATGTTTTTTGGTATTAATGTGGATGAATTAGTTATCTCATTTTCTGTTGGAGCTTATTATTTTTCTGATTAGGTTTGTAATGATTAATTTTTTTCTGCAGCAGGACTTATCACAAATCACATTTTTTTTCCATCATGATTTTTCGAAGCAACAGAATGTTTTGGAACTGAGATTTTTTTTTTTATACTGGCAATGACTTTCACAGTTATGCTTATGAAAAGGTGCAACGTACTACTTCATAGTATTATTTAACAAAACCCCTACATATAAAATTTACTCTTGACAGCTACAATAGCTAAATTAAACTTTAAATATGGGTTATTTCTTTTAAGAAATCTTTATTTTAAATGGCAAATTTTCAGAGAAAACTCTTCTTCTTCATCAGGCAATATTTTGTTGTAACTCTTTTTCCGTCAACTATCGCGGTTACGGTTAACCTTGACGGCTATGGTTATTTTTCACCAAATCCCGTATTAGAAGTTTAATTAAGTATTTAAGAAACTAGGAAGCCAGTTTCCAACATGAGCGTTATTCAAAGCTATAATAAGTTTTGTGTTACGGAGCCTACAGACTGATACATAGACATCATATTATCAACCGTACAACACTTCAAGAAGTGGCGCATTTTAAAGATTTCCTGCAAGAAAAAACCCATATTAGAAGTTTAATCAAGTATTTAATTTAAGAAATTAGGAAGCCAGTTTTCAACATAAGCTTTTTTCAAAGCTATAATAGCTTTTGTGTTACGGAGTCCACAAACTGATGTATGGACATCATGTTACCATTTGCACTAAACAGTGGCGCACTTAAATAAAGATTTTCTGGAAGAAGAAACCCATATTAGAAGTTTAATTAAGTATTTAATTTAAGAAACTAGGAAGCCAGTTTTCAACATGAGCTTTATTCAAAGCTATAACAGCTTTTCTGTTGCAGAGTCCACAGACTGATACACAGACATCTATAACGAAGTGAATTTCTCCGTCATTTTTATCCGCGCCAGGATTCGAACGCGGGTCCACTCATTCCGGAATAAGTTGCTCTACCAATTAAGCTACGCGGACATTTTATTCTGATTCCTATCTGCCTTTATGTCGTGTGCGTCCTTCTGGCAGGTACGTTACATCTCCTGGTACGTTACATCATCTCCCTCGTGTGCGTCCTTCTGGCAGGTACGTCACATCTCCTGGTACGTTACATCATCTCCCCCTTATTTTACTTTTTTTTTTTTTTTGAAGTGCTGGAGAAGGGATTCTCTTATTTTTCCTATCTCGCGGTGTGGAAATAACATCACACCATTGCGAGATTGTGAACGGTCGGGTCATCCGGATAGTTCGGGCGCCATTATAACGAAGTGAATTTCTCCGTCATTTTTATCCGCGCCGGGGTTCGAACCCGGATCCCCTCATTCCGGAATAAGTCACTCTACCAGTTGAGCTACGCGGACATTTTATTCTGATTCCTATCTGCCTTTATGTCGTGTGCGTCCTTCTGGCAGGTACGTCACATCTCCTGGTACGTTACATCATCTCCCTCGTGTGCGTCCTTCTGGCAGGTACGTCACATCTCCTGGTACGTTACACATCATGCTATCAACTGTACGACACTTCAGGCAGCGGTGAACCGACGTTGGTAGTCCAACGCGTGCGGAACCCCTCGCCCCCCTTCCGTCTTAAAGTAACAATAATGACCCTATAAGGTTAAAAGTGTGGGTGTGTTTTATGAAGTATTTTTACGAAATGGGAAAAAACATCCAAAGAAAACTCAATTTCGTCCAGCGAAAAAAGGTTAATTTAATCTTTACACTTCTTTATGAACATGACAACATTTTTATGAACAGCCAAAACTCATTTGGCACTTCACGAATGCAAAACTACAACTCACTTTTCAACAGTATTATTAACGTAATCCAATTAATGTGAGAAAACTTGAGCTCAATTGGTAGAGTGACTTATTCCGGAATGAGGGGGCACGGGTTCGAGCCGTGGCGTGGACAAAAATGACGGAGAAATTTACTTCGTTATAATGGCGCCCGAACTTTCCGGATGACCCGGCCGTTCAAAATCTCGCAATGGTGTGATGTTATTTCCACACCGCGAGAAAGGAAAAATCAGAGAATCCCTTCTCCAGCGCTTCGAAAAATAAAAATATGTGATGTTGCATTCCACACACCAGATTGACTGGGAGTTCTCAAGTGCACGTTCTACAGCGGATGGCTGCCTGCAACGATTCATGGTCACGGGTGACCCGTGGGCCATGCCCCGGTCCTCTTTCGGGGAGGGGTGGGGAGTTGTGACGTACCTGCCAGCAGGACGCACAAGGCAGATAGCAGTCAGAACGAACGTCTGCGTAGCTCAATTGGTAGAGTGACTTATTCCGGAATGAGGGGACCCTGGTTCGAACCCCGGCGTGGATAAAAATGACGGAGAAATTTACTTCGTTATAGCCTATACAGAAATTTTCAAGTCTTCATCTCAAACTGCTCGCGAAATGTTCATTGAAAACGTAGGACGTACGGACGAACGGGAAGACACACGGGGTGAGCCAACAGTCCCTAGGCACCTGACGTACCGTGATAAGAAATAATAATAAGAAATCTATAAAGTGTAGTTACTGCGGGTGTACATGCAATATTGTGAATGGGAAATGTTCGTGTGTTTGAGGCGGCGTTACGTGCATTCTACCGTCTGACCTTGAACTACGCAGCCAGTATTTTTGGTGTCTGGCCGTGATTGAATCAGTCTGTAGCGAGGCGTCACAGTGACCGGTTGAACATGGTTGTCGCTTGAGGGTCGAGTGGTTCTTATTGAACATATGTTCCGTAGTGAAGGTGAATATACGGACGAAGTGAAACGTAAGTACAGAGAACGATTTCCCGATACTGAAGCACCCCATCGCAGTGCAGTGAGGCGGTTAATTGAAAAGTTTCGTAAAACCGGATCAGTGAGAGATGCTCCGAGAAGCGGTACGCCGCGAGTGTTAACAGAAGAAAAGGTGAAGCAGATTTTCGTTTGCATCACTAAAAGTCCAAAGAAATCGGTTCAAAAATTGGCACAACAAGCAGGTGTGTCATACAGCCTCACCTGTAGGGCACTGAAGACGCGACTGCAGCTCTACCCGTACGAAATAAGAACAGTGCACGAACTAAAACACACAGACTACGATAAGCGTGTGGAATATTGCAGATAGTTCAAGGACTTCATTAATGACAACGGAGAGGATACTCTGGACGTCACATTTTTCTCCAATGAGTTGCTGTTCCACTCATCGGAATATGTGAACCACAGTAATCAGCAACATTTCTCCGTTGGACGTGTCACGTGTCTTTGAGAACATGTTCACACGCGTGGATGCATGTCTACACACAGGAAGAGAATCATTTCCAGTATTTATTATAGCAGGTACGCTTGTAATTGTTGTGAGTGTGTTGTCTTGCCAGGAGTACAGTGACTTTTGGCTCACTCAGTACAAAGTGCAGACATGGTATGAAAGTTTTGTCCGGTCCTTAAAAAGCATCCAGAATATTTAAAATTTGACTCAAACTGTTCCCGAGCGTAGAGATATTTAACAAAATAACAAAAACAGGCGGATGTACGGACAAACTGGTATAGACGGACAACAAACGCGGGGGCCTGGTGTGAGATTTTTGTGCTGTCCCTATATCGGACATTTCAGATCTCCACTTCAAATGGTCTGAAACGCATTCCGCGTCAAGCTCCCTCTGTAATCCCCTACAAAGGAGGTCGGACGGATGATAAAGTGTCCAATTCATAATAATTTTCCACAGCCGTATTTGTCTTTTGTTGAATCTGCAGTCAGTATTTATCTAATACGAGGACGATGAGTTGATGTGTATATATAGGGTGATTCAAAAGATTATTGACAAACTTTAGGATCCTATAGAAGAGTCGGAATATAGCAACCTTCGAATAGGAACCCCTCTTTTTCGAAGTAATCCCAAGTCGGTACAAGCCTTTGAATGTACGGAACTACATTGTGGGAGTAACCGTGCTGTGCAAAGAGGCACTGTGTTGCGTGTGCTTGTTAATCGTGCGCGCAGAGACCTATGGGTTATTTGCGTTGCTCAGTTGAAGGTAACTGGTGTCTTGGTGCTTTCGCAACCTCTTGCTATCCGGTAAATGAAACGATACACTTGTACAGAACGCTAGGACATGCATTTCATCTATGGCGCAGCCGCTGGAAAAGCACGCGAAGCTGTACACATGTACGGAGAACAATATCCGAAGTGGCGCCATCCAGTTCGTACGACGTTCCAAAACATTCAACGGCACCGCGGGGAAAACAGGTTCCCTGGGTACAGTGAATCATGTAGGTCGTCCACGACAGATTCGAACAGTCTTTGTTGAAGAGGATGTACTTTCGTTTGTGGAAGAACAGCCATCTACAAGCACACGTGCCATCACTCATCACGTGGAAATTTCGCAAAGCACTGTGTGGCGAGTCCTGCATAACCAGCTGCATCCGTATCATCCACAGAAAGTGCACGGATTGTCTGTGGTGGTTTTCCCACGACGGGTGCAATTTTGCTAATAAACTTTGCAGCTTTTTCAAAACAATACCTATTTTGTTACCAGAGTTTTTGTTCACGGATAAGGAATCGTTTACCAGAGTTGGCTCTTCAATTACCGTAACAGCCATATTTGGGCGAAGCACAATCCTAATGCTACATTCGTACACCACCAAGGGAGGTTTGCAGTGAACGTAAGGGCAAGTATTGTCGGTGATCATTTGATCGGGCCTTACATTCTGCCACCACGTTTGAATGTACGGAACTACTTCTAACAGCTCCAGCGAAACTGTTCTCGAGCTGTTAGAAGACGTGCCACTTACCTTGCGCCAGCAAAGGCGGATGCAACATGATGGAGCGCCAGCACACATTACTCGCGATGTGTTGGAATTTCTGAATTTCACATAACCCGGGTGTTGGATCGGAAGATGGGGATCAGTGCATGGCTAGCCCGCTCCCCTGACTTGATCCCTCTTGACTATTTCCTTTGGGGACATATCAAAAGCCTCGTTTACAACACACCGATGGACAACCCAGAAACACTTTTAGCCAGAATACTTACAAGATGTGACGTGGTCCGGGAGATGCCTGGGGTATTTGAGAGAGTGCGCCAGAATTTCCTTCGACGATGCAATGCCTGCATTGTATGTGGTGGTCACCAATTCGAACACCTTTTAAAATACATTTAGTAAGTTCATGTAATCTTTGTTTACTTATTAAATTTTGTGCAAATAACGATTATTTCATTGGTTTGTAGTCAGCCATGTATTTCCTTACATTCAAACGCTTGTACTGACTCAGGATTACTTCGGAGCCCACGGGGTCCTATTCAAAAGCTGCTATATTGTGACCCCTCTATTAGCTCCTTAAGTTTGCCAATAATCTTTTAAATTACCCTTTATATAAAAATATTGAAAGACAATATATCTTTGAATACCCTTTTGTCAAAATTCTGGATGCGCCCCTGAATATCTTCCGACCCCACCTTTCTCAAAATTCTGGATGCGCCCCATAATATCTTTGGACCCCCTTTGTCAAAATTCTGGATACGGCCCTGAATATATTCGTGCCCCTTTTGTCAAAATTTTGGACGTGCTCCTGAACATCTTCGGACCCCCTTTGTCAAAATTCTGGATGCGCCCCTGAATATCTTTGGACCCGCCTGTCAAAATTGTGGACTCTCCCCTTTGTCAAAATTCTGGGTGCGTCCCTGAATATCTTCGGACTCTCCCCTTTGTCAAAATTCTGGATGCGCCCCTGAATATTTTCGGACTTCCCGTTTTTCAAAATTCTGGATGTGTTCCTGAATATTTTCAGAACTCCCCCCACCCCTTTGTCAAAATTCTGGATGCACTTTTGTATACATTGCATTATGTTTCTTACGGTAACATACTACAATGTATACAACAGAAGGTGCACCAACTAGGGGGGAGGGGTATCCGTTGTCACAATAACCATAATATCATGCGATATGTTATGCATAATATCCGGTCTCGCCACAGAACTTCAAAGTCAAGTCCGCCAACAGACGATTGAAATTAAATTTAATAGTTAATCAACCTTCAAGCATTCCCGCGAACAGCTCTTATTACCAGAAAGTTTCCGCCAATGGATACGGAAAAGTGAGAACACAATTTTCCCGTTAATGTACGAACGGGATCACGTAAAGGTTCCTTGAAAATTCAGAATTTTGCGTTAATTCCTCTTAAAAATGGCAATTTCGGGGTATTAACTGGAAAAAGATTAATAGGAGTATTTCTGTCAATTCACGAATGAAAAAAATCGGTGAAATTCAGAATTGTTTCCGTCATTTTGCGGAAAATGTTGAATCAAGAATATGTTTCTTTAATTCACGAAAGGAATCAGGGAAAATATTTCTTGAATCTCAGAAAATATTTTACAGTGCACCTGATCAACGTGTGCTATGCACATTATTATCCAGGGCCTAATTGTGCACGTTAATCGTGTCATCAGAGTGTGAACTGCACTATTGCACAGAGAGACGCCACAAGAAATGCATAAACGAAATGGTTAGAAACGCAATTTTGAAGGGAAAAGACAGATTTTTTGTAAGAAGGAGTCTGAAATTCATCAGATGTAAGAACAAAACGTACGTTTTAAATATGAGGGTCGTACCTTCAATAATTAAACTTATTTTTGGTACATTCATCCTATTTGATAACCTACTATTTTAAGTATTTTCTTCGCAAAGTGTTACATCATTTTGTGGGAGAAAACCTTGCACGATACGATAAAACTAAAACCGTATTTGCGATCAGCACTGCAAGTATGTGCAACATCTGCCAAAATTACTGAAACAGCTTTTAATGTGCAACATTTTATTGACCTGTGTAAATAATTACGCATGCCTATGTCTGTTTTTACGTACTAAGAGAGAGAGAGAGAGAGAGAGAGATTTAGGTACCTTTGAGGATCGAAGTGGTCCTTTGCTGACACCAAGTCTTCCTTTTCCTGAGAAAAGCAAAATAATGAATAAGGATGAGAAATGGCACTTAAAACAACAAATAAACAAACAAATTCTATTTACAAGTGAATAATGGATAAAATATATGAAGTGATAAAAGCGTAGAGCACTAATTATTTTACATTGTAGAAACAAATAAAGAAGTAGTACTGAAAATCCTCCAAATACGTGACGACAGTAAATAAATGAATACATCGTTCTTTCCACGTTCCAGAAACACACAGCAACCGAAAAATTGTTTTTCAGCCCCCGCTGTGGAAATGAAATATAAGAACTCTCGATATCTAGCCGAGTGCGTTACATTTACACCACGGTGGCCAACAATCCACGGTGCTATGTGTATTTTTAAGTCAGCTTCTGACATCATAAATCCGTAAGATGGGCTCAGCTACTGATACGTCTTCATCTGGTGGGCATTAACGGCACTGGCTATATATATATTATAGCAGTTAAATCCAAAGGGCGAGATCCAAGGTGAAAATCCTCCAAATACGTGGCGACAGTAAATAAATAAATACATCGCTCTTTCCACGTTCCAGAAACACACAGCAGTAGTACTGATCTGTATGTTAATCAAGCTCATTTTGAATTCACGTAAAAAGTGTTTCATGCTTAAGTTACTACTGTAATTATCTAACCTATACGAGAAAGATCTGAACTAGAAGAAAATATGTACCCCCACACACAAATAAACAGAGGAATGCAGCATTGCCTAGGTAAAAAAAATTTTTTGGTTTACTCAAATGCATTTCAATCCAAAATCTCGTGAACTAATACAGATTTTTTTGGTAAATTAATTTTTTTTTATGTTTTTTTAAGTAATTCAGTTTTGTCGTCTCCACCAGCATACTTCTTAAACAACTTGAAAATGACAATATTTGTCAGTGCAATCGCTGTGAAGAAATTTAAACAAATCAAAATATTTAGGAAATGGTTCTCTCTGGATTACAGTGGACCCCAGCCCTGTTTTTCTTTTCTTTCTTTTCTCTTTTTTTTTTTTTTTGAAGGAGGGAGGGGGTGGGGGGCAAACATCCATTCCATGACATTTATTTTCTGTTCGGTTGCTCCTTATAATCAGATATATTTATCAGCCTTTTAAATTTCACTTTTCCAGACAAGACTATTTTTCTGTGAGATAAAGGCTATATCTACCCGGCCTCAGTATTATTATTTATTACTCTAAAAGAGTTCTGCTGATCAACTATGTGGATGCATTGTGTATGTGTGTGTGTGTGTGTGTGTGTGTGTGTGTGTGTGTGTGTCAGAAAGAGAGAGAGAGAGAGAGAGAGAGTGATTTTACACTGACTGACTCGGATATTTTGAAAGGAGCGAATTGTGAATGTATTTTCTGAAGGAAAATTATCGAAACGAGCTTCTGCATGATGTGCAAAAAACAGCATTCAGGTCAAGTTATTCGACGTACAGAGTGGAAAAAATTGTCTTCAAGTTTATTCGACGTACAGAGTGTTAAAAATGATTTTGGCAGATATTTATTTAAGAGCAGATTGCTAGACATCTGTGGAGTTGTTCTGCTCTTTGTAAAATTAGTACCGTACGTAATTCCTTTTACGCAGGAGTTTGCAGCTGCGTAAAGCTGAAAGTAAGTGAAAACCAGCAGCCGATAAGAAAGAGTGGGCCCGTCAGTAAAGTTCAACGAATAAAATGTGCGCTTTATTAATATTCTGCAAATATTCCTGTAAGGGTGCAACGTTCCCGAGTCCGATGTAACCCACGTTTGCGGTTCCTTGTTTCGGAGCTTGAAAGGTGCAAGGGCATCTTTCTAGGAATTGTGGATTCTGAGGTTGGTGCAATTGCGAAATTCACAAATTTATGGGTGATGACGATCAGCGTCTCCTCACTCCGTAATGAGTTGTTCTAACCGACTAGACTACACCGACGGAATGTATCACTGCAGATCTGTCGTCTCGACACCTGCTTCACATCTGTAGTAAGTCACATAATCTCCCTCTTAATTTTTTTGTTTTGAAGGAATTTTCATTAATTCCAGACAATGTACGGAAAAAACATCACAAATTTTTCGAAGAACCAAATGGCCAGTAGATCTACTTTCCACAATCCGGCGCCAAAGTGAAATTAACAGGTTTGTCGGTCGCGGATGGCCTAGTGGTCAACATTCGTGACTACCATGGAGAAACCGCAGGTTCGATCCCAGGCAGGTATGAACACGCTCGAACCACTAAATATCCGCCGTGCGTCGCATGAACAAGCTAAGCCGTCGAACCGCGGGTACTGGTCCCCCGGTAATAAATAAGGGCGTCCTCCTACCCTTTCTACCTCGCTTCCGCGTCACTTTCCTATCGGGTACTCTAGCCCAAATTTCCTAGCTTCCTATTTCTAAGGGTTGTTTAAGACCTGGAATCACACACTCCATTCACAAAATCCTCTACATATGATCTGATCCGATCGTCAGGATTGAAGCCAGCTCCGGAGAGAGATCGTCAGGATTGAAGCTCCTAGCTCCGGAGACAGTTGTTCTAACCGACCAAACTGCACCGACGGAATGTATCGCTGCTCTAAGCGATGGCTTTTGATCATTCGTTCGAGATGGATCCGGTGAGGCATGGATGCTGTGTTTGTCTTGCAGAGCTGGCTCTCTTCCTTCCCTGGAACTTGTGGCCTTTAATTAGGGACGAGGAACTGCTAATGGCCCACTGAGTTGCTTACGGTGGACGTTAAACCTCCAACAACAACAAAAATACACTGAAGAGTAATTGAAATAGAGACAGCTGGCGTTATGCAAATGTAGCGCTGTGGGCGGCACTGTAAACGGAAACGACATGACGTATGCAGCGATCCAACAATATAACGAGTAATGCGACGGTAATCAGTAAGAGTCGGGCGCAGCTAATGTGTCACGGGTGCATGCAAGGGCCAACTGCCGTGGACAACAGCGTGTGGATGAGCGGGGTCATCGTCGGCTAACTCGCATTGTAACAGCGGATAGACTGGTCACAGTGCAAGAAATCACTCGGCAATTTGACGCTGGTGCACAAAAACATGTAAGCAGCTACACCATCCAGAACCATCTCCTCGCTATGGGGTACAGAAGCCATCGTCCCACGAGAGTACCGCTGCTGACCGCACATCACAGGCTGCAAAGATTAGCGCGGGCGCGGGAACATCGTCACTGGACCCTACACATGTGGAAAAATGTTGTCTAGACTGATGAGTCGAGATTCACGTTGGTACATGCGGATGGCAGGATACAAATACGGCGCAAACCACATGAAGCGATGGATCCTTCTTGTCAGCAGGGTATTCTTCAAGCTGGTGGGGGTGGCATTCTCGTCTGGGGACTGTTTACGTGGACTGAAATGGGACCCCTGGTACGTGTGACATCGTCCCTCACAGGTCAACGTTACCGGGATATCCTGGACGACTATTTGCTTCCGTTTGTGCGCCTTCAACATCCCACTGGGGACTTCATCCTGCAACAAGACAATGTACCGTGCCATCGCTCCCGAATTGTATCCGAACGGTTGGATGAACAATCCACCGACGTGACCTCGCTTCTTTGGCCAGCTAGGTCACCTGACGTCAATCCCATCGAGCACATCTGGGATGCCATCGAAAGAGATGTTCGAGGCTCTGACACCCCTCCATGAAATCTTCGTGAACTGTGGAAGCTTGTATGGCTTCCCAACGCTTCCGGTGTCTTGTAGAGTCCATGCCGAGACGAATCGCCTCCGTCATCAGGGCGAAAGGTGGTGCTACACGATACTAGACAGGTATCTCTAATTTGATTGCTCTTCAGTGTATAATGTATCGCTGCAGATCAGATTTGTCGTCTTGACACGTGCTTTACCTCTGCAGTAAGTCATACAATGTGTGTGTTTCAGAATTTTGATATCATTAATTTATTTAGTGCAAGGTGCATGAACAGCATTCTTCAAAATTCGTGAGACGTTTCATTTACGTCAATCTTACGAAAGACTCAGCTATTTAGTAAAATCAAACAGAAGTCATCGCTCTTTCCACGTTGATAAGTGAGTCACGGAAAAATTCTCATCTGCCGCCACCAGGAATCGAACCCAGAGTCTTCCAGTTACGCGCCGGACATGCTACCACTGCACCACAGCGGCCTCGAATTCTCCAGACTCACAAGTGATTAACTGCCAAACCACATGACAGGTTGCTTCATGGAGCCCCGCACAATCCTGGGGATTCACCAAAGCCGGAAAGCAGCAACTGAAAAAATAACTAGGAGGCGATTGAATAATTAATTCATACACTGGACGTGGACCAGGAACACCAAACAGAAGTCATCACTCTTTCCACGTTGATAAGTGCAGTGGTAGCATGTCCAGCGCGTAACTGGAAGACCCTGGGTTCGATTACCAGTGGCGGCCGATGAGAATTTTTCCGCGACCCACTTATCAACGTGGAAAGAGCGATGACTTCTGTTTGGTGTTCCTGATCCACGTCGAGTGTATTAAATAATTATTTAGTAAAATGTTTCTCAATTCAGTGTGCTGCTCCGGTGGCACAGTGGTCTAAGCGATGGCTTCTGATCATCAATCCGAGATGGGTCCGGGTTCGAATCCCAGTGAGGCATGGTTGTTGTGTTTGTCTTACGGCACTGGCTCTCTCCCTTCCTTGGAACCAGTGACCCTAAATTAGGGACGGGCGACTGCTCATAGCCCATTGAGTTGCTCACGGTGGTCGTTAAACCTCCAATTAAAAAAAAATCGGTGTAACTTTTAAGAAATTTGGTAGTATCTGTTTCATTCACTAAAACACATGCAAAAGTTTACTGTAGATTTTTGAAGTGTTTCGGAATTTCACTATATAGCTTTTCAGTATTCTTGTAATTGATATGAAGCTCATCTGAACCTTCCCTGATGACCACTTTCCAAAAATGTTCGTGTTTATTGTGGAACGTACCACAAAATCAGCCTGGCACAATGTTTCCGACTTCTTCAAATATGTATTGAACAATTGTTGGTATTTCTTGCATAACATTTACAAAAATGTTGCGGCAGCTAAGCCACCCCTTTCCGATGCTATGTTTTTCTCGACACTAATACGTAAAGTAAATCCCAAGTTAAAAATTTCGATGTAACGAAAATGGGTAACGGAAGGAGTCAAAAAAATTGTTTACATCTGATCGTGCCGCATGCTGTCCCATGAAGTGACGCAACAATAGTTAATTTTATTGTTACTCAACAATATATTTTACTAAACTACAGCGAAACATTATTTCAACACGTTTTACATAAACGTAACAATATCTCTTTGCAATCGGCATAAAGTACGAGAACCTCATGCTCAGTGTGATGAAAGCCATTACAAAAATGCATACTTGATGTTACGAAACGGTGAAATTTGGCTTCCTCTCGAACTCCTCCCCGAAATGGGGGGGGGGTTACCTGCTATTCACGAGAACTTCAAAATGATGTGTAACACGATGGGATGTAACCTGTAGATATCCTAGACCAAAAGTTACAAATGCTCCGTAACAACACACTTGCGATTCAGCTTTTCTTTTTATCTTGAGGTCAGATTTTAGCCAGCGCATGCGTAGATGGACTTTCGTAGTGGCATCACATTTCATCGGTGTCAGGGTGCTTCTTTACGTTCCTGTAAATCTGAATAAGGCGCAGTGGTCTAAGCGCTGGCTTATGACCATTTCGGTCCAGGTTCGAATCCCGGTTATGCATGGACGTTGTGTTTGTCTTACACGGCACTGGATCCCTCCATTCCCTGGAACCAGTCACCCTAAATTAGGGACTGGAGACTGCTTACAACCCATTGAATTGCTCACGGTGGTTGTTAAACCTCCCATCACACAAAATATGAATAAATATTGTTTTTTAAAAACTAAACAGTTGAAATATTTGCTATTGCCACTGCCATAGTTTAGCAAGTAGTTACTTTTGTGATTCACATTCACATATCTTCTTTCATTGGTTTAATGACAATAACATTCATTAATTCACGTACCTAAGTACCACTCAATATCAGGAGTTAGTAAACCTAATTGTTTGTTGTTATGATTTAAATTCCACTTAGTATGCACCAGACTGCGGCCAGAGATGGAAACCGGTCACGGGGCAAGGGGTCGACAATTTCTTGCGGGTCCAACGAGTCGGGTCAAGGTGTTCCTGACCCGATTTTGACCCGGTTTTATTCCAGTTTTATTTTTGAAAAGAGAAAAATATATTCCAAAAAAAAAAAAAAATGCGCGTTGTGGAATTCTGTAGTTTTACCTCACAGATGCCTGTTGCTCTCCGCCGCTGCCTCCTCTGATGTTGTCATCCGTTGGGTGACTATGACACGGGGTCTCCTCCGAAGGAGGAATTTCCTCCTACATGAATGTTTCGAAGAGCCTTGTCTCTCCGTCGTTCTAGGAGACTCCGCCGTCGGTTTGTATGGTGTTGCGTCGGGGGTGTGAGTGTCCTTGCTTGTGGAACCGTGGTGTGTGTATCGGGGCGTGTGTGAAACACCGGTGGAACCGATCCCATGTTCATACATGGGAGCGGGGAAACAAGCGTGTTGGTGTTGCTGGGCAACAAAAGTTCGTAATGGGAGAGAGGTCGTCGTGCTTCTGCACAATATGACGTCCCTTTCTTTCTGTTTCCAGTGAATGGTATTTCAAGACAAGGTTACTCTGTACTGTAATTTCGGGCTAGCTAGGACAGCTGTATCTTGCAATATAAAATTCGGGCTCAGGCGTGCTCGGGATGTTATATTTCGGACTCGGACGGGCTTGGACACTTAAAATTGGGCCATAACTCAGCGCTGGTTTACACCTCACAGCGTTGTGTTGCAATATAAAATTCGGGCTCGGGATGTTATATTTCAAGCTCGGACAGTTAAAATTGAGGCCGAACTCAGCGCTGGTTCCCATCTCACAGCGTAGGTTACTCTGTACTGCAATTTTTGGCTCGTCCGGGCCCGAGCTCTGTCTTGCAATATAAAATTCGGACTCGGGATGTTATATTTTGAGATCGGCCACTTAAAATTTGTTGGATGTTAGCGTCCTTTGCTCGTTTCTTTTATTTTCACCGAACACCTGCTGCAAGTTTGTTTACATTTGCGAGTTTCAGTTGCGTGGATGCAGCCAGCAAGCGGTGCGTTGAAAAGAATTATGGGATCACGACCCTGGACAATTGAGAGGAGAGATGGCGTCGCTTCGATGTGTGTGTGTGTGTGTGTGTGTGAACACGCTGTATTTGTTGTTCTTACAAAAATGATCTAAAAGAGTACATGCATTATAACAATAAAAGGACTATCGCTGGAATAAACTGATTTGTGTGAACTCCTAAAGGGATATACATGCACAATATATATAAATATCATTGTAAGGCTGTTTAAAACAGGCTAAATAGAAAGCAAAGTTCATTGTTAATAATAACTCATTCGTTTTATGTTTATATTATCCGTCAACTTACAATAGCGTTTTAGTTGTGTGTTTAGTCAAGAATAAATAACGATAAATTTTCAGTTGAGGAGTCTGTCGATTATGAACATAGTTACGGTTGCAAATCATTTCTTTGCTTTTTAACTTACACCATCAAAATTGAGCCCGAACTCAGCACTGGTTCACACCTCACAGTGTAGGTTACTCTGTATCAGAGGCGTATTGGCCCACCGGTACACTGGGACATTTCCCAGGAGGCCACTCGAGAAATTATCCACTTTCTCGTATTCTTTTGGTAGGGATAATTTGGAAGGAACGATTGATTATTTTAGTACTTATTTGTACTAAAATAATCATACTCGTTTGTTTCATTTGAATTTTACATCCGTCTGAAAAGTTATTTCCCTAAAAAAGAAAGTTTCCTTCTCTCTACTATATGTCGAGCGTTTCCTCTGGGAGAACGCAGCAAAATTATCTGTACCTATGAGACAAAAGTGCCGCCAGACCAAGTGCAATGTCATGAATTAATTAAGCAAATTCACAGTTAAACGTAGGTCGTTGGATTTGCAGCCCAGGGTCATTGGTAGGTCCTGCCCTCCTTTTGTAATTTTGAATGATACATAAGCACCCATTACCATGGTTCATTTTCCTCACACTCTTATCGACATAAAGCACACAGCGATTCTCCAACAGTGATATTCCGAAATCCTCACCCCACCTACATTTATCTTTAAAAAAAAACCAACAACAAAAGAAAAAAGATTTACCGGTACTGGTTCATGGGTCAAAATAATAGGTAGGATTAAAAAAGAAGTTTACTCAAGGGGGATGTACCAGTACTATTGCCCAGTAGGTGTCACTAACCAAACAAATACAAAAATTAATTGCGTAGAAAAATTGTTATGTGACACATGTGCATTTCCATTTCAACTTTCAAAATTACCTTCACGGTGAGCAAGTTGGAAATGGTGTATTCAAGAAACTCGTGCATTTGTCAAAACACAGTTTTCAAAGAAAAATAATTGTTTAGTAAAATGCCATATTGTAGCGTGGTTTGATGCTACATGCAATCACGAGCGGATTCGTTAAATTCTTTTATCTTTAAACTGCTGTTAAAATTTGTTCACGGCTTAATTCGTCTTACAATGAATATTTCAGCAGCTCTCTTCGATCCAGGATCTACCAGAATTTTTCCTCGTGAGGGAATTTATGAGGTGTATCCCTGCAGATACATGTGTTTTTATATTGAACCCCCAAAACTGAAATTCCCAGCCTAGTTTGGTTAGTTGTGCGGCTAACGTAAGTCTTAAAGAAAATATTATACACAGTCGAGTCACATTAGTGTGACCACCTCCTACTTTTGACATCAGCAGCGCGTAGCCAATGAAAGAAGACACGTGTCGTGAGCTGGCTTGGAGGGTATATAAGGTGTGCTGAAGGCTTTTAAAAACTTAAGGGCCGCGGCTGGCCTAGTGGGCAACGTTCGTGACTGCCACGGAAAGGACCTCAGGTTCGATCCCAGGCAGGTACAAACGCTCGATCCACTAAATATCCGCCGTGCGTCGGATGGGCACGTTAAGCCGTCGGGCCCCGGATACTGGCCCCCCGGTAATAAATAAGGGCGTTTTCCTCTGCCTTTCTACTTCGCTTCCGTGTCACTTTCCTATCGGGCACTCTAGCTCAAATCTCCTAGCTTCCTATTTCTGAGGGTTGTTTAAGACCTGAGGTCAGACACTCCCTTCCTAAAATCCTCTACATATGATCATAATTTTGAAAACATAGAGCGGGTGGCCTAGTGGTCAGCGTTCGTGACTGCCATGGAGATAACCTCAGGTTCGATCCTGGGCAGATACAAACGTTCGAACCACTAAATAACCGCCGTGCTTCGGATGGGCACGTTAAATCGTCGGACCCCGGATAATAAATAAGGGAGTCTTCCTCCCCATTTCTACCTCGCTTCCGTGTCACTTTCTTATCGGGCACTATAGCCCAAATCTCCTGGCTTCCTATTTCTAAGGGTTGTTTAAGACCTGGGGTCAGACACTCCCTTCCTCTACATATGATCTGATCTGATATGATATTTGAAAGCATATCACTCGTTGCTGTCATCGATAAAAGGAGCGATTTATCAGATTTGCAAAAAAGGGATGATTATTTATCGGCTTTCGAGCCAAGGGTGGAAGAATTTCTGAAATAGCGCAGTTTGTGAACTGTTCGCGTGCTGCTGCGGTTAAAGTGTATCGTGATTTCAGAAATGGCACCATTGGGAATAAGCGACGTGGAAACTCTGCGGAACACCACGTGCCATTGATGTGAGAGGTGAACGTCGGCTTCGAAGGTGCGAGAGGGCCGACCAACACACTAATGTGGAGCATCTTACTGGCCGAATGAACCACGGGACTATCGGAAACGACAGTTCAGCGAAACCTGCTGCGTATGGGGCTCTGATGCAGACGGATGGTCACTGCACCTATGCTAACGAAGGTGCATCGGCAGAAGAGGCTTACATCTGCACGACAGTATCGAAATTGGACCTCCGCTGTTTGGCAAAGGATTGCCTTCTCCGATGAGTCACGTTTTCTGCTTTATCGAACGGGTGGACGTTGGCGTATAAGATCAGAAACATCGGAGAACAAACACTCTTTAACCATTGCTGGAAGGACACAAGCTGGTGGGGGGCAGCGTTATGGTCTCGGGAATGTTTTCATGGTATTATCTGGGCCCACTCTATGGATCATCCACCACGCACTCTCCATCAGCTGTCAGATGCACTGCAGTCAGCATGGCTCCACTTACCTGCGAACACCTTCCATACCTTATTGAGTCACTCCCAGGCTGTCTGACTGCTGTCCGCGCTGCACACGGCGGTTACCCTGGATATTAACTGGTGTTCACAATAATGTGACTTGACCGTGTATTTGCATATCTTTCACATTTGGACTGCTGCAAACATGATAACTGTAGACTGTGCCCCGTAAGATTCTTTAGATACAACCGATATACATACATACGTACATGTCACTAAGATGAACACTGAGATTCAGAGATTAGCGCATCAAGGCAATATCGTCTTCCAAATTAAAATTATTGAAGACGTTGCATTTTAACAACTGCTGATGTGATGTATCAAACGACGCCATTCTCAGTGACCTTGGCACACAACTTGAAATTCAGTGACATTCATCACACAAGATCATTTGTATTTCATACGCATAATCATTTGTTTCTTGCATGCATCCCTGAATCTGGTCCTCCCGATTTCCATGGCCATGGTGCACTTTTCTTTCTCGCTACTTGACTGAATATAAACTCTCTTAGTTAGCACTTCGCCACTCATTTTTTTTAACGTAGTCACACCACATCAGAACGTTCTATATACTAACAAAATGTTTTCGTAACATTACATATCTGTAACCATGGGCGCCCATATGGAGGTGGGGGGCAAGAGAGGGCATTTTCTCTCCCTGGAAATCTGAACATGTCCTTCCTGTCCTTCGAAGGTACTCTAGAGATTTTCGCGATAACACCAATTGTGATTGCCAATATTTCTGTAGAACTTCTGGAAGTGCGCTTGCGCAAAAAAATTAGGAAAAACGTTGATAATTTTACAGTGAAAAGTAATAATGAAATTTCCAACTGCACGTTAGAGAACTGCGTACATAGGCGCAGTATGAAAGGCGAAAAAATGAAAAATATATCATTCTCTGCAGCAATTACTCACAACTGGACAAAGATTTTTCGAAAATTTTCCCAGAAATTTGTCTTGAGGGTATTTTTTCATTTTTGATTACCAGTTGAGTAGTCTCTGAAGTTTCGTGGGCCATACGATCCAAGTGTTTAAAATAACCAAAAGAACAAGACATTTCTTTATTGCCCTATCCATCCTGTCTTATATCATTTTTCCATCTTTTTTTTAGTTAGTTTTTGGGTCTTCTGGTTTCCAAGTACATTTATGCATTGAGAGTGTGTTAGAAACAGTTAACTAACAAGAAGGCACAGTGGAAATTTGTATATGGTGCTTGGGTATGTGATTTGTAGTTACAATTTCTGTTTGCCCCTTTCGAAAATTAAGCTGTGGGTGCCCATATCTGTAACACATCTTCGTTAGAAATGTGATCACGACGAGTCCTGCCACTAACCCTCAGCACGAAACGCACTTTTCAAACGCACAAACCATTCCTATGTCTCTTCTGGGGCACCTAGGTTTTGCTACCGTGCACCAGAGTAGAAACAATTGTACTTTCATTCACACCTATTCGCGATCTTTTTGGCGACCCATAAGTCCTGTAAAATTTTATAAAATCTGCTATTACTTTCATATTAAAATTCGCTGCCCCGGTGGTGCAGTGGTCTAAGCGCTAACCTCAGACAGTTCGTCTTAGTGGGCCCAGATTCGAGTGCCGGCTAAGGTACGGGTGGGTGTGCTTGTCTTGTAGCACTGGCAGTCTCATCCCTGGATCCAGTGGCCCCAAGTTAAGGGGGAACAGACAACTGTCTGTAGTCCTTAGAGTTGTTTACAATGATCATTAATCTCACCCCCCCCCCCAAAAAAAAAAAAAAAAAAAAACGAATTCACACTTTGCTTGGTCTTTTCTGTCAAATGTGCTTCCTAAATACACAAATTCATTCGACGATCTTTTTTTTTTTGTTGTTGTAGGTTTAACGACTCCCGTGACCAACTCAATGGGCTATAAGCAGTAGCCCGTCCCTAATTTAGGGTCACTGGTTCCAGGGAAGGGAGAGAACCCGTGCCGTAAGACAAACACAACATCCATGCCTCACCGAGATTTGAACCCAGACCCCTTACGGACGAATGATCATAAGCCATCGCTTAGACCACTGCGCCACCGGGGCGACAAACTTCGACGATCTTGCGTTCCGTACCAACAGTGCGTTGCTCAAAAGCCGTGATTGATTTATCTGTTATTTATAATACGTTTTTCATTTATACGTTTTTCACTTTTACACGGAACTCTGCGTTAGTCCCGATATTTTACTGTTGTTTCTATTGCCTTTTTCAAAGCGGTTATAAGTAATTTATTTACACGCTTTTTGCGATTATACATTCAATTTGGAGTTTCAGATGATCGAAAATACACTGTTCTTTGATTCTTTTATACGCAACTGGGTATGTTACAACTTTGAGGAAATCGAGACAGCGTTGCTGTGTTCCTGCTTGAAGAAACCAAAGTTTGAACTTGGTCCAAGCAGAAAAGCGTATGTCGTTTACTTTCGGTTTGGATGAAAATTTGATACTGGATTTCACGCCTCACACACATATACACTCCTAAAAAACTGATAAATTCCTGGGACGTAATTTTTTGGTGTAGTAGAATGGAATCCTAGATGTATCATCAATATCCAACGTTCTGGCAAATATATTGAACCATTGGCGCACCCTCAGGAGGCGGGATTTGGGGGTTTAAGCCTCCCCCCTCAGGAGATTAAGAGCGACGTACGTCACAAATTAAACATTCAAAAATATTATTTTACATGTTCAAAACACTACATAGTGTCTACTAGTTACATCCCAAAGCCCAAAAGAAATTAAGAGCGACGTACGTCACAAATTAAACATTCAAAAATTTTATTTTACATGTTCAAAAACTACTAGTTATATCCCAAAGCCCAAAAGAGATTAAACGAGACATACGTCACAAATTAAACATTCAAAAATATTATTTTACATGTTCAAACAATTACATAGTGTCTACTAGTTACCTTTTTCGGCCCTATATGTACGCTTTTCCCTTCATTGTCGAGCTAAGAATTTTTTGGACACCTTACGTACGTACGAGTGTACGTATGTATGTAATGTATACAATATGTGCGTTTACTATACGTACACACACTGTATACCTATACTATATATAGATATGCACTATATATAATGTGTGCGTATACTACATATACATATATATAATACATATATATACACACACACTATACTTCGATTCACCCGAAGATGACACTGAAGTTTAAGGTACAAGAGCCTAGGCACTCACTGAGCCTTCGGGGACGGCCGAGAGTTATGTTCATCCGCGTCACTCCCCGCTGGGTGCTGCTGTTAGCAGCTGTCAATCACTTTCCCCATCAACTCATTGGTGTCCTTGCCTCCCAAACACTGCATATCTACGCATGCCTGCGTTGGTCTGATTTTAATATTTAATTTCTGAAAACAGAGCATTTTCAGATTTGTCTAAAATAACTATATGTATTTACAAGCAAAGAGCTAGGACAATATAAAGTATGATTTTGGGGAATAAATGCGTTGGGTTTCTCGAAAAATGTTGGTAACTATTTTTAGTCGCGGCGATAGCTTTCACGTACCTTCCCCTTCAATGTCATCTTAGGGTCACAGCTGCAGAGTATGATCCAGGAACTTGCTGACAGGAGTAAAGAACTGGGATTAAAAATTAACTTTCAGAAGACAAAAGTGATGTTCAATGCTTTTACAAGAAATGAAGATTTATCGATTGATGGAGAAAAGCTGGAGATAACAGATGCGTACGTTTATCTTGGACAGCAGATATCAAGTGAGGGTCACATTGATGAAGAAATTAATCGACGTACAAGACTTGCCTGGAGAGCTTTTGGAAGAAACAGCATAATTTTCAAGAGCAATATGCCATTATGTCTTAAAAGAAAAGTATTTGATCAATGCATCCTTCCAGTGCTTACGTATGGTGCAGAGACGTGGACCTTAACTAAAAGAGACATACAAAGGCTGCAGACAACTCAAAGCAGCATGGAGAGCTGCATGCTTGGTGTAACCAGAAGAGATAAGAAGAGGAACTCGTGGATCAGAAAAATGACAAGAGTGGAAGACATCATGATCAGAGTTAAATCCCTGAAATGGCAATGGGCTGGACACACTGCCAGAAGGACAGACCATCGATGGACAGCCAAAATTTTAGATTGGATTCCAAGGGACAGGAAAAGACCCAGAAGAAGACCACATGGGAGATGGGTGGATGAAATTCGAAAGTATGCGGGAGTGACATGGAGGAGACTGGCACAAGACAGACCGTTGTGGTGGAAACTTGGGGAGACCTTCGTCCAGCAGTGGATTGAAAATGGTTGACAATGATGATGATGATACACACTATGCATATAGGTATACCTATATACATATATACACACACTACGTATACTATATATGTATATATATCCCCCCCCTCTAACAGGAATTCCTGGGTGCGCCACTGTATTGAACAGTCATGAAGACTTTAAACAAACTTGTCTGTCTCCTGAACGCATAGTGGATTATAATCGTTCCCAACGAAATGGAAACACGGAAAAAATGTTTTCTAATAAATTGAACTTCATTGAAAGTCAAAATAACGGTTACTGAATTATTCGAGTGTTCGCAAAATGTCTTTAATACATTATAACGTTTGAGCAACTTTCGAAAATGACATGAAATTAAATATATATGTTGCGTTGCCTTGAAATAGGCGTCGTGGAACAAAATGAGATGTACGTCTAAAGAATCGAGATATACTTTAGCAACTTTCAATTTTGCACAGAGTAAAGTAAATAATTGCATATAGAGTGAAGTGTAATAGTTTTAGTTTTGTCTCGTATGATTTGCACTGCATCACAAACAGAGGCTAGAAAAGAAACAAGTTTCAAGGCAGTGACTCACCAAGGGTAAACGTTTCATTTACAGCGGGGTAGGCGGACAGTTTCGGCTTTTTCACTACCATCCACACACACTTCCCTGTTTGCACTTGGAACTGTTAATGGGCGAAATCCACTGTAACTTCAGATTGCATAACAAAAAAAAAAAAAGGTGCACCCAGAAAAGTATACAACGCTGAATTATTAAAAATTTCAAGACAAAATCTAGAAATCTTAAACTCTTTACTCATGTTCTTGTGAGAACAATGGAAAACACGGTGACTTTTTTATGAAAACTCTGCAGGTAATTTATTAATTTGAAGAATGCACTACGTATTAATTTTATCACAAGAATATTGCTACAGTTTCATGTTTTATTGGACTTCATAGTGATTCTCCGTCATAACTTCGTTGGGGGTCTATTCAGAAGTGGTAGTCTTGGTAGCAGATGTCTTAGCCTAGAGCCCACAAGGCCTTAATCCGTCCCTGCGAATAACTGCGTATGAAAGGGCAAACTGTTCCTACTCTGACGCAGGATAGCGAAATTGGATGTTGTAGAAGAGACACATGACTCGTTTGTGTGCAGGGGACATGCGTTGCTTTCGGGTTTGTGGGAGCTCATAAGTGGGTGGGTAATTAGGTGGCTAAGCATAATGGGGGCGGGGTGCACAAATTTTGAAGTGTCAGAAATTTTGGCAAAAAATTCCGCTCATGTGCATTTTACCCAACGCTAATAATGTTATCCCTACTAACAGGGGCGGATCCATAACTTTTCTCTACGGGGGAAGGGGGGAGGAATTCGGGTATAAAAGGAGGGAAGAAGCCATTATGAAAGGGCCTTTTTAGATATAACGTTTATATACATATCATCATCATTGTCAACCATTATCAATCCACTGCTGGATGAAGGTATCCCCAAGTTTTTTCCACAACGGTCTGTCTAGTATTAGGAGAATTCAAATTCGTGCAGAAATAGTCCAAAGCCTTCAATGCACGATCTTAATAACAAGAGTCACTCACAATACAAATTTAAATTCGTTGGCTGAATTTAAAGATGCTTTTTTTTTTTTTTTTTTATTGTACAAGAACTTTTGGGTTTCCTTAGAACCCATCTTCTGTATCTGATGATGGGTTCTAGGGAAACCCGAAAGTTCTTATACAATAAAATCTTTAAATTCAGCCAACGAATTTAAATTTGTATTGTGAGTGACTCTTGTTATTAAGATCGTTCATTGAAGGCAACTACCTCGATTACTTTGGGTCTGTCTTGTGCCAAGTATTTTAAATCCTCCACATATATATAATGTTAGTAGCAGGAAATGCCGAAAACTACCCCGTATTAGCCACGCTGCCTCCGTCCCAGCCCTCCCCATCCAAGCGAGGATTGACTTCGGAATGGGTAGAACAACGGGAAGCGCCCGTGAGACACGAGGGAGCAGGAAAAATAAGAAAAAAGAAAGAAGTCCTGAAGAGACCATCTGGAAGGAAGCGGTGGGGGCATTTTTACGAATTTTCTTTATGACCCAATCAAACTACGTACGTAGATCAAATTGTTAATCACAGTTTCTCCCCACTTACTCTGATTTCAGTAACAAGCTCTGCCTTACCCTGTTTCGAGACGTTACAGATGCTAGACAATATGATAATAACAGAGAACTAACAAAGAATATCCCAATGTTACCCCCGCTGTCCCTGTTTTCCCTTTACCTTTTGCGTTCTTTCTCTCTCTCTCTCTCTCGCTCTTCATTCTATTCCCTTCTCTTTCTTTTTTTACTAAACCTAAATCAATGTAATAAGTATTTTAAATCCTCCGTAATAAGTTTAATTCTAAATTTTTTTTAGGAAAACTGAAAATAAAATATGCAAAGTTAATCATTTACGATCTTCGCTACTTTAAACGTAAAAATTTGGTTAGAGTTTAGAGGAGGTGATCGCCCTAATCTCACACCGCTGGATCCGCCACTGCCTACTAAAAAGAAAGTTTTCAAGTGAATATTGTACGTAGTATTTATTCAAAGTATGTAGTAAGGGAACCATGGATACGAATCTCTAAGTTACTATTTCTTCGCAATTTTAGCTTGCTTATAGGTCGGTTTTTTGTTGTTGTTGTTTTTTGCTTTCATACGGCTGTTCATAAATTTTTGTTTGCAACCAGACGAGGAATATTTATATATATCTCCCCCTCTCTCAACTTTTTAAACTATAATAACAAAAATGATGTGATTTTACTACTCTCTTAGAAATTCGTTCAGAGGACTCCCTCCATCTCACAGAAGTACAAACACTAAATTCAATAAAAACTTCGTTTCGTATTACAAAATTTCTGCCAATTCGAGAAATTCACGTACATTATCCAAGTTTCCTAAAATCTTGGATAGTTGCACCCGCCATAACAGCTTAAATATTTTGGAGGGGCTAAAGGGGTGGGGGCTCAAAGAAAAGGTGAGGACCCACCTTTAGTGTCGCGCCTGAGACTCATTCTGATCACGAGGGGAACGAAAACACATTGCAGATGGATAATGTGAAGTAAAATATTGTTAGTAAGGTGGAGACATCTATTTTGAGGTGTTTTGGCCGTCTTGAAAGAATGAGTGATTGATTAGGTGCTAAGAGAATTTATTCAGCCCAAGTGGCAGGGAAGAAAGGTAGAGAAAGGCCGGCGAAATCATGGGAGGACCGGATTCAAGAATGCTTGCACGAGGAAAAGATAATGAGTACGAAATACAAATGATCTTATGTGAGACGTGTGATGGATGTCAGTGAAGCTGGAGTTTTGAGCCAAGGTCGGTGTAAACGAGAACGCTTGATACATCAAGGTTCGGTAAAATCCAACGCCATCAATCACTTTGTTTCGGCAAGGGATCTTGTGCTTTGAAACAAAGTTTAATAATCTGTATGTACCGATGTATTAGAAACAAGCGACTTTTATACTCACGCTCGTTGTCATAATTTCACAAAATTATGGGAGTATAGTGAGCACTTACGTACCAGCTCTTGAGTAACAGATGCGGGTATGTATCACGTGAGTCAAATTAAAACATTAAAAGTGCGACAAAAAATTCAAAATACAGTGTCATTATTCTGTAACTTGGCAATATCGTTACCAATGACTAAAAGATTTTCTTACAGGTGGCAGCATGGCGCAGACAAGCTTAGTGACGTCACAGTAGAAGTGTAAAGATGACCGCCCTACTTGAAACACGTACCAAATAAGAGCTACGTTCTGTCATCCGTTTTTTGAGTAGTGAAGGCGTGAAACCTATTGAAATGAATCGCTGAATGACGTTTCGGTGTGGGAATAAGTATAGGGATCTGTCACTCCAGCAAGTGTACGAATGGACTAGGAAGTTCCGAAACGGCGTGAGTTCTGGGACAGATTCTCCTCGACCTGGTCAGAAACACAGAGTAGTCACACCAGAATCCATAACAGCAGTTGAAGACATTGTGATGGAAAATCCCCGAGTGACGATAGATGAAATAGCCTCACTTTTGAGCATTAGTCATGGCTCACCGCACCACATCTTCCATGATGTCTTCCAGTTCAACAAAGTGTCTGCAAGGTGAGTGCCACGCCAGCTGACACCAGAATTGAAACAACAACGTCTTGATGTCTGTCAAGAATCTTTATGGCGCGTTGAAGCAGAAGGTGATGGCTTCCTACAGAGAACTGTTTGTTACTGGAGATGAAGCCTAGGTTCACTATCATCAGCCGGTAACCAAGACAGCGAGGAAGGAATGGCGCCATCCCCCTCACCAACACCGAATAAGTTCTGCACGCAGTCAACTGCAGGAAAAGTTATGCTGGTTCTCTTTTGGGATAAACGACTTATCAGGAATCATTTGCGACCTGCCATCAAGTCCAAACGACGTGCAATTCTGAGTACTGGTATCTTGTTGCAACATGGCAACGCTCGGTTCCATACTGCCCGTGCAACGGTTGGGACCTACACTTCAAGGGTTTTCCACATCCGCCGTATTCACCCGACCTTGCTCCAAATGATTACCACCTCTTTGGACCACTCAAAGATGCGATGGGAGGAAAAATAGTTATATTTTAGCAAGTATTAAGTATCCCATGCTATAACTTAAAGTTAGTTTTATTGATGTGCAAATTTTCATCCTTGGGAATGCATTAACTGCGAAGAAAATATGTAAAGAAGTTTTACCATTGGAAACATTATATTTTGAGATCGGCCACTTAAAATTTGTTGGATGTTAGCGTCCTTTGCTCGTTTCTTTTATTTTCCTAGAACACCTGCTGCAAGTTTGTTTACATTTGCGAGTTTCAGTTGCGTGGATGCAGCCAGCAAGCGGTGCGTTGAAAAGAATTATGGGATCACGACCCTGGACAATTGAGAGGAGAGATGGCGTCGCTTCGATGTGTGTGTGTGTGTGTGTGTGTGAACACGCTGTATTTGTTGTTCTTACAAAAATGATCTAAAAGAGTACATGCATTATAACAATAAAAGGACTATCGCTGGAATAAACTGATTTGTGTGAACTCCTAAAGGGATATACATGTACAATATATATAAATATCATTGTAAAGCTGTTTAAAACAGGCTAAATAGAAAGCAAAGTTCATTGTTAATAATAACTCATTCGTTTTATGTTTAGTATTATCCGTCAACTTACAATAGCGTTTTAGTTGTGTGTTTAGTCAAGAGTAAATAACGATAAATTTTCATTTGAGGAGTCTGTCGTTTATGAACATAGTTACCGTTGCAAATCATTTCTTAGCTTTTTAACTTACACCATCAAAATTGAGCCCGAACTCAGCACTGGTTCACACCTCACAGTGTAGGTTACTCTGTATCAGAGGCGTATTGGCCCACCGGTACACTGGGACATTTCCCAGGAGGCCACTCGAGAAATTATCCACTTTCTCGTATTCTTTTGGTAGGGATAATTTGGAAGGAACGATTGATTATTTTAGTACTTATTTGTACTAAAATAATCATACTCGTTTGTTTCATTTGAATTTTACATCCGTCTGAAAAGTTATTTCCCTAAAAAAGAAAGTTTCCTTCTCTCTACTATATGTCGAGCGTTTCCTCTGGGAGAACGCAGCAAAATTATCTGTACCTATGAGACAAAAGTGCCGCCAGACCAAGTGCAATGTCATGAATTAATTAAGCAAATTCACAGTTAGACGTAGGTCGTTGGATTTGCAGCCCAGGGTCATTGGTAGGTCCTGCCCTCCTTTTGTAATTTTGAATGATACATAAGCACCCATTACCATGGTTCATTTTCCTCACACTCTTATCGACATAAAGCACACAGCGATTCTCCAACAGTGATATTCCGAAATCCTCACCCCACCTACATTTATCTTTAAAAAAAAACCAACAACAAAAGAAAAAAAAGATTTACCGGTACTGGTTCATGGGTCAAAATAATAGGTAGGATTAAAAAAGAAGTTTACTCAAGGGGGATGTACCAGTACTATTGCCCAGTAGGTGTCACTAACCAAACAAATACAAAAATTAATTGCGTAGAAAAATTGTTATGTGACACATGTGCATTTCCATTTCAACTTTCAAAATTACCTTCATGGTGAGCAAGTTGGAAATGGTGTATTCAAGAAACTCGTGCATTTGTCAAAACACAGTTTTCAAAGAAAAATAATTGTTTAGTAAAATGCCATATCGTAGCGTGGTTTGATGCTACATGCAATCACGAGCGGATTCGTTAAATTCTTTTATCTTTAAACTGCTGTTAAAATTTGTTCACGGCTTAATTCGTCTTACAATGAATATTTCAGCAGTTCTCTTCGAACCAGGATCTACCAGAATTTTTCCTCGTGAGGGAATTTATGAGGTGTATCCCTGCAGATACATGTGTTTTTATATTGAACCCCCAAAACTGAAATTCCCAGCCTAGTTTGGTTAGTTGTGCGGCTAACGTAAGTCTTAAAGAAAGAAAATATTGAAGTGTATAACTTCCTTTTTCAGTTACAATTTTCAGTAAATTTGTTCACACGTTGGGCATTTCTCTTTTAGCTCTCCAGGTATGAACATTCCGGAAGGGCAACCCCCTCCCTGCCCTTCTGGTACCTATAAAGCCCTGGTTAGAAGAATATTATACACAGTCGAGTCACATTAGTGTGACCACCTCCTACTTTTGACGTCAGCAGCGCGTAGCCAATGAAAGAAGGCACGTGTCGAGAGCTGGCTTGGAGGGTATATAAGGTGTGCTGAAGGCTTTTTAAAAACTTAAGGGCCGCGGCTGGCCTAGTGGGCAACGTTCGTGACTGCCACGGAAAGGACCTCAGGTTCGATCCCAGGCAGGTACAAACGCTCGATCCACTAAATATCCGCCGTGCGTCGGATGGGCACGTTAAGCCGTTGGGCCCCGGATACTGGCCCCCCGGTAATAAATAAGGGCGTTTTCCTCTGCCTTTCTACTTCGCTTCCGTGTCACTTTCCTATCGGGCACTCTAGCCCAAATCTCCTAGCTTCCTATTTCTGAGGGTTGTTTAAGACCTGAGGTCAGACACTCCCTTCCTAAAATCCTCTACATATGATCATAATTTTGAAAACATAGAGCGGGTGGCCTAGTGGTCAGCGTTCATGACTGCCATGGAGATAACCTCAGGTTCGATCCTGGGCAGATACAAACGTTCGAACCACTAAATAACCGCCGTGCTTCGGATGGGCACGTTAAATCGTCGGACCCCGGATAATAAATAAGGGAGTCTTCCTCCCCTTTCTACCTCGCTTCCGTGTCACTTTCTTATCGGGCACTATAGCCCAAATCTCCTGGCTTCCTATTTCTAAGGGTTGTTTAAGACCTGGGGTCAGACACTCCCTTCCTCTACATATGATCTGATCTGATCTGATATTTGAAAACATATCACTCGTTGCTGTCATCGATAAAAGGAGCGATTTATCAGATTTGCAAAAAAGGGATGATTATTTATCGGCTTTCGAGCCAAGGGTGGAAGAATTTCTGAAATAGCGCAGTTTGTGAACTGTTCGCGTGCTGCTGCGGTTAAAGTGTATCGTGATTTCAGAAATGGCACCATTGGGAATAAGCGACGTGGAAACTCTGCGGAACACCACGTGCCATTGATGTGAGAGGTGAACGTCGGCTTCGAAGGTGCGAGAGGGCCGACCAACACACTAATGTGGAGCATCTTACTGGCCGAATGAACCACGGGGCTATCGGAAACGACAGTTCAGCGAACCCTGCTGCGTATGGGGCTCTGATGCAGACGGATGGTCACTGCACCTATGCTAACGAAGGTGCATCGGCAGAAGAGGCTTACATCTGCACGACAGTATCGAAATTGGACCTCCGCTGTTTGGCAAAGGATTGCCTTCTCCGATGAGTCACGTTTTCTGCTTTATCGAACGGGTGGACGTTGGCGTATAAGATCAGAAACATCGGAGAACAAACATTCTTTAACCATTGCTGGAAGGATACAAGCTGGTGAGGGGCAGCGTTATGGTCTCGGGAATGTTTTCATGGTATTATCTGGGTCCACTCTATGGATCATCCACCACGCACTCTCCATCAGCTGTCAGATGCACTGCAGTCAGCATGGCTCCACTTACCTGTGAACACCTTCCATACCTTATTGAGTCACTCCCAGGCTGTCTGACTGCTGTCCGCGCTGCACACGGCGGTTACCCTGGATATTAGCTGGTGGTCACAATAATGTGACTTGACCGTGTATTTGCATATCTTTCACATTTGGACTGCTGCAAACATGATAACTGTAGACTGTGCCCCGTAAGATTCTTTAGATACAACCGATATACATACATACGTACATGTCACTAAGATGAACACTGAGATTCAGAGATTAGCGCATCAAGGCAATATCGTCTTCCAAATTAAAATTATTGAAGACGTTGCATTTTAACAACTGCTGATGTGATGTATCAAACGACGCCATTCTCAGTGACCTTGGCACACAACTTGAAATTCAGTGACATTCATCACACAAGATCATTTGTATTTCATACGCATAATCATTTGTTTCTTGCAGGCATCCCTGAATCTGGTCCTCCCGATTTCCATGGCCATGGTGCACTTTTCTTTCTCGCTACTTGACTGAATATAAACTCTCTTAGTTAGCACTTCGCCACTCATTTTTTTTAACGTAGTCACACCACATCAGAACGTTCTATATACTAACAAAATGTTTTCGTAACATTACATATCTGTAACCATGGGCGCCCATATGGAGGTGGGGGGCAAGAGAGGGCATTTTCTCTCCCCTGGAAATCTGAACATGTCCTTCCTGTCCTTCGAAGGTACTCTAGAGATTTTCGCGATAACACCAATTGTGATTGCCAATATTTCTGTAGAACTTCTGGAAGTGCGCTTACGCAAAAAAATTAGGAAAAACGTTGATAATTTTACAGTGAAAAGTAATAATGAAATTTCCAACTGCACGTTAGAGAACTGCGTACAGAGGCGCAGTATGAAAGGCGAAAAAATGAAAAATATATCATTCTCTGCAGCAATTACTCACAACTGGGCAAAGATTTTTCGAAAATTTTCCCAGAAATTTGTCTTGAGGGTATTTTTTCATTTTTGATTACCAGTTGAGTAGTCTCTGAAGTTTCGTGGGGCATACGATCCAAGTGGTTAAAATAACCAAAAGAACAAGACATTTCTTTATTGCCCTATCCATCCTGTCTAATATAATTTTTCCATCTTTTTTTTTAGTTAGTTTTTGGGTCTTCTGGTTTCCAAGTACATTTATGCGTTGAGAGTGTGTTAGAAACAGTTAACTAACAAGAAGGCACAGTGGAAATTTGTATATGGTGCTTGGGTATGTGATTTGTAGTTACAATTTCTGTTTGCCCCTTTCGAAAATTAAGCTGTGGGTGCCCATATCTGTAACACATCTTCGTTAGAAATGTGATCACGACGAGTCCTGCCACTAACCCTCAGCACGAAACGCACTTTTCAAACGCACAAACCATTCCTATGTCTCTTCTGGGGCACCTAGGTTTTGCTACCGTGCACCAGAGTAGAAACAATTGTACTTTCATTCACACCTATTCGCGATCTTTTTGGCGACCCATAAGTCCTGTAAAATTTTATAAAATCTGTTATTACTTTCATATTAAAATTCGCTGCCCCGGTGGTGCAGTGGTCTAAGCGCTAACCTCAGACAGTTCGTCTTAGTGGGCCCAGATTCGAGTGCCGGCTAAGGTACGGGTGGGTGTGCTTGTCTTGTAGCACTGGCAGTCTCATCCCTGGAACCAGTGGCCCCAAGTTAAGGGGGAACAGACAACTGTCTGTAGTCCTTAGAGTTGTTTACAATGATCATTAATCTCACCCCCCCCCCCCAAAAAAAAAAAAAAAAAAACGAATTCACACTTGCTTGGTCTTTTCTGTCAAATGTGCTTCCTAAATACACAAATTCATTCGACGATCTTTTTTTTTTTTTTGTTGTTGTTGTAGGTTTAACGACTCCCGTGACCAACTCAATGGGCTATAAGCAGTAGCCCGTCCCTAATTTAGGGTCACTGGTTCCAGGGAAGGGAGAGAACCCGTGCCGTAAGACAAACACAACATCCATGCCTCACCGAGATTTGAACCCAGACCCCTTACGGACGAATGATCATAAGCCATCGCTTAGACCACTGCGCCACCGGGGCGACAAACTTCGACGATCTTGCGTTCCGTACCAACAGTGCGTTGCTCAAAAGCCGTGATTGATTTATCTGTTATTTATAATACGTTTTTCATTTATACGTTTTTCACTTTTACACGGAACTCTGCGTTAGTCCCGATATTTTACTGTTGTTTCTATTGCCTTTTTCAAAGCGGTTATAAGTAATTTATTTACACGCTTTTTGCGATTATACATTCAATTTGGAGTTTCAGATTATCGAAAATACACTGTTCTTTGATTCTTTTATACGCAACTGGGTATGTTACAACTTTGAGGAAATCGAGACAGCGTTGCTGTGTTCCTGCTTGAAGAAACCAAAGTTTGAACTTGGTCCAAGCAGAAAAGCGTATGTCGTTTACTTTCGGTTTGGATGAAAATTTGATACTGAATTTCACGCCTCACACACATATACACTCCTTAAAAACTGATAAATTCCTGGGACGTAATTTTTGGGTGTAGTAGAATGGAATCCTAGATGTATCATCAATATCCAACGTTCTGGCAAATATATTGAACCATTGGCGCACCCTCAGGAGGCGGGCTTTGGGGGTTTAAGCCTCCCCCCTCAGGAGATTAAGAGCGACGTACGTCACAAATTAAACATTCAAAAATATTATTTTACATGTTCAAAACACTACATAGTGTCTACTAGTTAAATCCCAAAGTAGATTAAAAGCGACGAATGTCACAAATTAAACATTCAAAAATATTATTTAACATGTTCAAAAAACTACATAGTATCTACTAGTTACATCCCAAAGCCCAAAATAGATTAAAAGCGACGTATGTCACAAATTAAACATTCAAAAATATTATTTTACATGTTCAAAAAACTACATAGTATCTACTAGTTACATCCCAAAGCCCAAAAGAAATTAAGAGCGACGTACGTCACAAATTAAACATTCAAAAATATTATTTTACATGTTCAAAAACTACTAGTTATATCCCAAAGTCCAAAAGAGATTAAGCGAGACATACGTCACAAATTAAACATTCAAAAATATTATTTTACATGTTCAAACAATTACATAGTGTCTACTAGTTACCTTTTCGGCCCTATATGTACGCTTTTTCCTTCATTGTCGAGCTAAGAATTTTTTGGACACCTTACGTACGTACGAGCGTATGTATGTATGTAATTTATACAATATGTGCGTTTACTATACGTACACACACTGTATACCTATACTATATATAGATATGCACTATATATAATGTGTGCGTATACTACATATACATATATATAATACATATATATACACACACTATACTTCGATTCACCCTAAGATGACACTGAAGTTTAAGGTACAAGAGCCTAGGCACTCACTGAGCCTTCGGGGACGGCCGAGAGTTATGTTCATCCGCGTCACTCCCCGCTGGGTGCTGCTGTTAGCAGCTGTCAATCACTTTCCCCATCAACTCATTGGTATCCTTGCCTCCCAAACACTGCATATCTACGCATGCGTGCGTTGGTCTGATTTTAATATTTAATTTCTGAAAACAGAGCAATTTCAGATTTGTCTAAAATAACTATATGTATTTACAAGCAAAGAGCTAGGACAATATAAAGTATGATTTTGGGGAATAAATGCGTTGGGTTTCTCGAAAAAATGTTGGTAACTATTTTTAGTCGCGGCGATAGCTTTCACGTACCTTCCCCTTCAATGTCATCTTAGGGTCACAGCTGCAGAGTATGATCCAGGAACTTGCTGACAAGAGTAAAGAAGTGGGATTAAAATTAACTTTCAGAAGACAAAAGTGATGTTCAATGCTTTTACAAGAAATGAAGATTTATCGATTGATGGAGAAAAGCTGGAGATAACAGATGCGTACGTTTATCTTGGACAGCAGATATCAAGTGAGGGTCACATTGATGAAGAAATTAATCGACGTACAAAACTTGCCTGGAGAGCTTTTGGAAGAAACAGCATAATTTTCAAGAGCAATATGCCATTATGTCTTAAAAGAAAAGTATTTGATCAATGCATCCTTCCAGTGCTTACGTATGGTGCAGAGACGTGGACCTTCACTAAAAGAGACATACAAAGGCTGCAGACAACTCAAAGCAGCATGGAGAGCTGCATGCTTGGTGTAACCAGAAGAGATAAGAACAGGAACTCGTGGATCCGAAAAATGACAAGAGTGGAAGACATCATGATCAGAGTTAAATATCTGAAATGGCAATGGGCTGGACACACTGCCAGAAGGACAGACCATCGATGGACAGCCGAAATTTTAGATTGGATTCCAAGGGACAGGAAAAGACCCAGAAGAAGACCACATGGGAGATGGGTGGATGAAATTCGAAAGTATGCGGGAGTGACATGGAGGAGACTGGCACAAGACAGACCGTTGTGGAGGAAACTTGGGGAGACCTTCGTCCAGCAGTGGATTGAAAATGGTTGACAATGATGATGATGATACACACTATGCATATAGGTATACCTATATACATATATACACACACTACGTATACTATATATGTATATATAGTCCCCCCCCTAACAGGAATTCCTGGGTGCGCCACTGTATTGAACAGTCATGAAGACTTTAAACAAACTTGTCTGTCTCCTGAACGCATAGTGGATTATAATCGTTCCCAACGAAATGGAAACACGGAAAAAATGTTTTCTAATAAATTGAACTTCATTGAAAGTCAAAATAACGGTTACTGAATTATTCGAGTGTTCGCAAAATGTCTTTAATACATTATAACGTTTGAGCAACTTTCGAAAATGACATGAAATTAAATATATATGTTGCGTTGCCTTGAAATAGGCGTCGTGGAACAAAATGAGATGTACGTCTAAAGAATCGAGATATACTTTAGCAACTTTCAATTTTGCACAGAGTAAAGTAAATAATTGCATAAAGAGTGAAGTGTAATAGTTTTAGTTTTGTCTCGTATGATTTGCACTGCATCACAAACAGAGGCTAGAAAAGAAACAAGTTTCAAGGCAGTGACTCACCAAGGGTAAACGTTTCATTTACAGCGGGGTAGGCGGACAGTTTCAGCTTT
The DNA here is from genome assembly GCA_039090855.1 of Macrothele yani. Taxonomy (NCBI): domain Eukaryota; kingdom Metazoa; phylum Arthropoda; class Arachnida; order Araneae; family Macrothelidae; genus Macrothele; species Macrothele yani. The sequence continues at coordinate 23,052,402 of CM077001.1, read as the reverse complement.
TTCACTACCATCCACCCACACTTCCCTGTTTGCACTTGGAACTGTTAATGGGCGAAATCCACTGTAACTTCAGATTGCATAACAAAAAAAAAAAGGTGCACCCAGAAAAGTATACAACGCTGAATTATTAAAAATTTCAAGACAAAAATCTAGAAATCTTAAACTCTTTACTCATGTTCTTGTGAGAACAATGGAAAACACGGTGACTTTTTTATGAAAACTCTGAAGGTAATTTATTAATTTGAAGAATGCACTACGTATTAATTTTATCACAAGAATATTGCTACAGTTTCATGTTTTATTGGACTTCATAGTGATTCTCCGTCATAACTTCGTTGGGGGTCTATTCAGAAGTGGTAGTCTTGGTAGCAGATGTCTTAGCCTAGAGCCCACAAGGCCTTAATCCGTCCCTGCGAATAACTGCGTATGAAAGGGCAAACTGTTCCTACTCTGACGCAGGATAGCGAAATTGGATGTTGTAGAAGAGACACATGACTCGTTTGTGTGCAGGGGACATGCGTTGCTTTCGGGTTTGTGGGAGCTCATAAGTGGGTGGGTAATTAGGTGGCTAAGCATAATGGGGGGCGGGGTGCACAAATTTTGAAGTGTCAGAAATTTTGGCAAAAAATTCCGCTCATGTGCATTTTACCCAACGCTAATAATGTTATCCCTATTAACAGGGGCGGATCCATAACTTTTCTCTACGGGGGGGGAGGAATTCGGGTATAAAAGGAGGGAAGAAGCCATTATGAAAGGGCCTTTTTAGATATAACGTTAGTATATACATATCATCATCATTGTCAACCATTATCAATCCACTGCTGGATGAAGGTATCCCCAAGTTTTTTCCACAACGGTCTGTCTAGTATTAGGAGAATTCAAATTCGTGCAGAAATAGTCCAAAGCCTTCAATGCACGATCTTAATAACAAGAGTCACTCACAATACAAATTTAAATTCGTTGGCTGAATTTAAAGATGCTTTTTTTTTTTTTTTTTTTTTTTATTGTACAAGAACTTTCGGGTTTCCTTAGAACCCATCTTCTGTATCTGATGATGGGTTCTAGGGAAACCCGAAAGTTCTTATACAATGAAATCTTTAAATTCAGCCAACGAATTTAAATTTGTATTGTGAGTGACTCTTGTTATTAAGATCGTTCATTGAAGGCAACTACCTCGATTACTTTGGGTCTGTCTTGTGCCAAGTATTTTAAATCCTCCACATATATATAATGTTAGTAGCAAGAAATGCCGAAAACTACCCCGTATTAGCCACGCTGCCTCCGTCCCAGCCCTCCCCATCCAAGCGAGGATTGACTTCGGAATGGGTAGAACAACGGGAAGCGCCCGTGAGGCACGAGGGAGCAGGAAAAATAAGAAAAAAGAAAGAAGTCCTGAAGAGACCATCTGGAAGGAAGCAGTGGGGGCATTTTTACGAATTTTCTTTATGACCCAATCAAACTACGTACGTAGATTAGATTGTTAATCACAGTTTCTCCCCACTTACTCTGATTTCAGTAACAAGCTCTGCCTTACCCTGTTTCGAGACGTTACTGATGCTAGACAATATGATAATAACAGAGAACTAACAAAGAATATCCCAATGTTACCCCCCGCTGTCCCTGTTTTCCCTTTACCTTTTGCGTTCTTTCTCTCTCTCTCTCTCTCTCTCTTCATTCTATTCACTTCTCTTTCTTTTTTTACTAAACCTAAATCAATGTAATAAGTATTTTAAATCCTCCGTACTAAGTTTAATTCTAAATTTTTTTTAGGAAAACTGAAAACAAAATATGCAAAGTTAATCATTTACGATCTTCGCTACTTTAAACGTAAAAATTTGGTTAGAGTTTAGAGGAGGCGATCGCCCTAATCTCACACCGCTGGATCCGCCACCGCCTACTAAAAGAAAGTTTTCAAGTGAATATTGTACGTAGTATTTATTCAAAGTATGTAGTAAGGGAACCATGGATACGAATCTCTAAGTTACTATTTCTTCGCAATTTTAGCTTGCTTATAGGTCGGTTTTTTGTTGTTGTTGTTTTTTGCTTTCATACGGCTGTTCATAAATTTTTGTTTGCAACCAGACGAGGAATATTTATATATATCTCACCCTCTCTCAACTTTTTAAACTATAATAACAAAAATGGTGTGATTTTACTACTCTCTTAGAAATTCGTTCAGAGGACTCCCTCCATCTCACAGAAGTACAAACACTAAATTCAATAAAAACTTCGTTTCGTATTACAAAATTTCTGCCAATTCGAGAAATTCACGTACATTATCCAAGTTTCCTAAAATCTTGGATAGTTGCACCCGCCATAACAGCTTAAATATTTTGGAGGGGCTAAAGGGGTGGGGGCTCAAAGAAAAGGTGAGGACCCACCTTTAGTGTCGCGCCTGAGACTCATTCTGATCACGAGGGGAACGAAAACACATTGCAGATGGATAATGTGAAGTAAAATATTGTTAGTAAGGTGGAGACATCTATTTTGAGGTGTTTTGGCCGTCTTGAAAGAATGAGTGATTGATTAGGTGCTAAGAGAATTTATTCAGCCCAAGTGGCAGGAAAGAAAGGTAGAGAAAGGCCGGCGAAATCATGGGAGGACCGGATTCAAGAATGCTTGCACGAGGAAAAGATAATGAGTACGAAATACAAATGATCTTATGTGAGACGTGTGATGGATGTCAGTGAAGCTGGAGTTTTGAGCCAAGGTCGGTGTAAACGAGAACGCTTGATACATCAAGGTTAGGTAAAATCCAACGCCATCAATCACTTTGTTTCGGGAAGGGATCTTGTGCTTTGAAACAAAGTTTAATAATCTGTATGTACCGATGTATTAGAAACAAGCGACTTTTATACTCACGCTCGTTGTCATAATTTCACAAAATTATGGGAGTATAGTGAGCACTTACGTACCAGCTCTTGAGTAACAGATGCGGGTATGTATCACGTGAGTCAAATTAAAACATTAAAAGTGCGACAAAAAATTCAAAATACAGTGTCATTATTCTGTAACTTGGCAATATCGTTACCAATGACTAAAAGATTTTCTTACAGGTGGCAGCATGGCGCAGACAAGCTTAGTGACGTCACAGTAGAAGTGTAAAGATGGCCGCCCTACTTGAAACACGTACCAAATAAGAGCTACGTTCTGTCATCCGTTTTTTGAGTAGTGAAGGCGTGAAACCTATTGAAATGAATCGCTGAATGACGTTTCGGTATGGGAATAAGTATAGGGATCTGTCACTCCAGCAAGTGTACGAATGGACTAGGAAGTTCCGAAACGGCGTGAGTTCTGGGACAGATTCTACTCGACCTGGTCAGAAACACAGAGTAGTCACACCAGAATCCATAACAGCAGTTGAAGACATTGTGATGGAAAATCGCCGAGTGACGATAGATGAAATAGCCTCACTTTTGAGCATTAGTCATGGCTCACCGCACCACATCTTCCATGATGTCTTCCAGTTCAACAAAGTGTCTGCAAGGTGAGTGCCACGCCAGCTGACACCAGAATTGAAACAACAACGTCTTGATGTCTGTCAAGAATCTTTATGGCGCGTTGAAGCAGAAGGTGATGGCTTCCTACAGAGAACTGTTTGTTACTGGAGATGAAGCCTAGGTTCACTATCATCAGCCGGTAACCAAGACAGCGAGGAAGGAATGGCGCCATCCCCCCTCACCAACACCGAATAAGTTCTGCACGCAGTCAACTGCAGGAAAAGTTATGCTGGTTCTCTTTTGGGATAAACGACTTATCAGGAATCATTTGCGACCTGCCATCAAGTCCAAACGACGTGCAATTCTGAGTACTGGTATCTTGTTGCAACATGGCAACGCTCGGTTCCCTACTGCCCGTGCAACGGTTGGGACCTACACTTCGAGGGTTTTCCACATCCGCCGTATTCACCCGACCTTGCTCCAAATGATTACCACCTCTTTGGACCACTCAAAGATGCGATGGGAGGGAAAATGTTCAGGTCCGACGAAGAGGTGAAGCAGATGGTGCACGAGTGGCTGGGCACGCGACAGAAATAATTTTTTCCTATAGGTATCTATGCATTCTGGTTCTGCAACTACGCAAAAACAAAACAGAATCGTCTGCCACGGCTGATAACTGTTGCCACAGATACTTCCTTAGTTCAGTTAGTCGTCTTCGTCGTTATTTTTCCTCTTCGCACTGTTGAAAATTACCACAAATGATTAAAATATGCAAAAAAAGATTTAAATATGCTAAAAAAGATTAAAATATGCCTTTAAATGAACTTTTGGGCCTGAGTAAAAGTATAACGTTATTAACTTGACCTTTTATATAATGCTTACGATTATGAGCACATAGGGTTAAAATCTGCTGAAAAGCCTATATCATGGCCTGGGGCTTAAAAATTAACGTTTTTTGGTTGAGTAATAGTGGAACATTATTAACTTGACTCTTTAAGAAGACTTTATGAATAACAGCACGGAGGACTAAAATTTGTTAACAATGCCCAGATCCAGGCCTAGAGCCTTAAAATTAATGCTTTGTGTTGAGTAAAAATGGAACATTATTTTCTTCATTTGCTATATAAACGTCACGAATATGAGCTCGCAGGATTAAAATTTACTGAAAAGGCCCAGACCTAGGCCTTATACTTAATGTTATATTTCAAAAGACCTACGGAGAGGTAGGTGTTTCGTAGAAATCGCAAGAGCATTTTTTATACAATTCTATAACGTTTAGGTAGCCAATTTTTCACAAACCCGCACAACACCGTCCAACTACAAAATTCTAAGTTTTCGATAAGCTGACCATTCGTTGAAATTATCTTTCGATTTAGTGGTTTAAACGCAGTAAATTTTTGCGTCATTTTTTTCCACGCCGGACATCGAACCCGGGTCCCATCAATCCGGAATAAGTCGCTCTCCCAACTGAGCTAAGCGGACGTATGCTCTCGCTGCTACCTGCCTTTATCTCATGTGCGTCCTGCGGTGCAGGCACGTCGCAGCAGGCTTGTGATCATTCGTCCGAGATGGGTCTGGGTTCGAAGCCCGGCGAGGCATAGATGTTGCGTTTGTTTCACGGCACTGGTTTTCTCTCTTCCCCGGAACCAGTGGGCCCTAATTAGGAAAGGGCGATTGCCTTTAGCCCATTGAGTTGCTCACGATGGTCGTTGAATCCCGAATAAAAGAAACAAAAAACTTTTAGGTGAAATTAACTTTTCGGTCAAGTGACACTTCAGGGAAATGTACATTTGTACCTTTCGATCAAGTGAATGATACCCTTCGTAAACTTCTGTTGTAAAGAAGATTTTTAAACAGCAAACTGTGATACTGACATACTGATTAAATTTGTTTGTTTTTCAGGGGGCTTGATAATTTTCCCCCTAAAAGGGCCGCTCAGAATCAGCTTCCAGGACCATTTATGGATCATCACTCCGCCACTGGTCTTGAGTCATTTCATTCTAAAAAAATCCCTACGGTAACTCCGGATTTAGTGAAATATGGATTAAAAATGAACTTTCAGAAGAAAAAAGTGATGTTCAATGCTTTTACAAGAAATGAAGATTTATCGATTGATGGAGAAAAGCTGGAGATAACAGACACGTACGTTTATCTTGGACAGCAGATATCAAGTGAGGGTCATATTGATGAAGAAATTAATCTGCGTACAAAACTTGCCTGGAGAGCTTTTGGAAGAAACAGCTTAATTTTCAAGAGCAATATGCCATTATGTCTTAAAAGAAAAGTGTTTGATCAATGCATCCTTCCAGTGCTTACGTATGGTGCAGAGACGTGGGCCTTAACTAAAAGAGACATACAAAGGCTGCAGACAACTCAAAGCAGCATGGAGAGCTAAATGCTTGGTGTAACCAGGAGAGATAAGAAGAGGAACTCGTGGATCCGAAAAAGGACAAGAGTGGAAGACATCATGATCAGAGTTAAATCCCTGAAATGGCAATGGGCTGGACATACTGCCAGAAGGACAGACCATCGATGGACAGCCGAAATTTTAGATTGGATTCCAAGGGACAGGAAAAGACCCAGAAGAAGACCACACGGGAGATGGGTGGATGAAATTCGAAAGTATGCTGGAGTGACATGGGGGAGACTGGCACAAGACAGACCGTTGTGGAGGAAACTTGGGGAGACCTTCGTCCAGCAGTGGATTGATAATGGTTGACCATGATGATGATATATATACATTAATTTACCGAAGTAACAAAAGCTTTTCCTGCCTCCCCTGGAGTTTACCACTAACTACGGCCCTGAATATGAGGTAGAGGTATTTTAGGTTTAGAGTTTATTGAACGCGTATCGTACTTTTCGGTTCACAACTGAAGAAATGTTCAGTGTTCTATTTTCTTCTTCGCCACACAAAAAAGCAAACAGGTAAGCGGCAGTAAATTAAGAAAAAATTATTGCATTAATTTAACGAACCTCGACGTTTAGCTTGGTTGTTCACAGTTCAATAAAACTTATTAACGGAATTGGAGTTGCTCTTAAAATGAAGATAGGAAACGGATATCAACAAACGCTTTTCCGCACCTTAAATGAGATTTAGTTTATTTGCCCTTAAAGACGACAAATTACGAAATGGTTTCACGGCAAACAACGCACTACACTGTAAATCAGCCAACACTGCTGGAGATGGCATGAGTTAATCACCGTGAAGCAAACACTTCCCGAGTAACACAGCCACAATTTTCGCTTGGCAGATTTCGTCTTCCACTCACTTCCTGTAATGGCGATGATCTACGATTTCCAATTTGAGGGTAAGCAAACAAATGGGTGTTAATTTTTACGTTATTTCATTTGAAACGATTCATTGGAGCGATCAGCACACCACCAAATAAAATTATTAGGATAGCAAAATCTAAAACGCATCCACCTCCTTCTTGTCTCCCGGTGCTAACCAGGTTGAAAAGCAGTGAATCCTCCATCCTGTCCTACAGAGTTAATATAATGTTCCTTCTGTTGTTCACCTTTGGAAATTTTCTTGAAGTTTATAAGGCCAAGGTCGATGTGCTAAAAAAGATTCACAGAAATATGTCGATGCTGAATATCTAAAAAAACAAGTTGTTTATTTATTGAATGCCCTACAAGGAACTCTCCTTTTGGAATGCAAACACTTGCTCTTCATCTGGCACGTAGAGAAGCAACCTCCTTAGTAACTCAGTTTTTGGGTCGCCAAATGCTTCTTCTTTGTCTTTAAAGTTTTCAATTTTTTAACCTAAAGGCCAAAATTAATTAATTAAAGTCAGACTGGGCCATTCAACATTAGTTAGAATCATTATCATCATCATTGTCAACCATTATCAATCCACTGCTGAAGATCTCTCCAAGTTCCTTCCACTACGGTCTGTCTTTAGCCAGTCTTCTTCATGTCACTCCCGCATGCTTTCGAATTTCATCCAAATATCTCCCGTGCGGTCTTCTTCCGGATCTTTTCCTGTCTTTCGCAATCCAGTCTAAAGTTTCGTTTGTCCATCGGTGGTCAGCTCTCCGGCCAATATGTCCAGCCCATTGTCATTTCAGTGATTTTACTCTTATCAGGATGTGTTCCACTTTTATCATTTTCCTTATCCACGAGTTCCTCTTTTTATCTTTCCTGGTTACACCAAGCATGTATCTCCCCATGCTTCTTTGAGTTGTCTGCAGTCTTTGTAGGGTTTTTTTTTTTTTTTTTTTGGTTAAGGCGTCTTTGCTCTGTACATAAGCACTGGAAAGATGCATTGATTAAACTTTTTTCTTTTACGACATAATGGCATATTGGTCTTAAAAATTGTACTGTTATTTACAAAAGCTCTTCATCCAAGTTTTATACCCCGATTAATTTCTTCATCAATGTGACCCACGCTTGATATATGCTGTCCAAGATAAATGTAGGTATCGGTTACTTCCTTTTCCCCATCAATCGATAAATCTTCATTGTTGTACATCAGTTTTGTTTTCTGAAAGTTCATTTTTAATCCCACTTAGCTTTACTCTTGTGAGCAAGTTCATACTCTGCAGTTCTGAAGGGGAAGTTACAAAAATGACTATGGCATAGGCAAAACGCAGGTGAGTTAAATAATCCCCATTAATCTCATCCCTTTGTTTTCCTAGTAAAATGACTGAAAGACATTTTGCAATGTGGCATTAAAAAGCTTGTTAGAATACATTTCAGTAAGTTTTTAGCAATTCCTACACCTATCAAGAAACAATTTCGCAAAAAGGATTTTTGCTCATTTTTGAATATTGAATCCTTCCCTCAAATTGAACCCTTTTTTCATGAAAATCTTCTTCTGCCACATATATAATTCTACGTAAAAGATTTTAAATAATTATATTGTGGATATTAAGTTTTAAATGTTGTATTTTAAGTGATTATTTGCGTGCGTGTACTAGTTAATGTTCATACTGAACTTTGTAGAACATACATCAAAGATCGAAAACATTATGACCAGCGAGTCTTTACCAAAATCGAAGCAACTTCAGGTACACGACGTCATGAAACAGCATAAATAACACCTGATACTGAGCTCTGTTAAGGTGGTTCCACCTAAAATCTCTGCCTTATGTTTCCAATGGTAAAACTTCTTTACATATTTTCTTCGCAATTAATGTATTCCCAAGGATGAAAAATTGCACATCGATAAAACTGACTTTAAGTTATAGCATGGGATACTTAACACTTGCTAAAATATAACCATAATTACATTAAAAATCAATCATTTTTCTTTGAGTAATGTTCAGACCTGTTAATAGATGGCGCGACCTGTACATTGATGACGTCAGTAGACAAAAAATGTTGGATTGCTTAATTATAGTTATATTTTAGCAAGTATTAAGTATCCCATGCTATTTATTTAAAGTTAGTTTTATTGATGTGCAAATTTTCATCCTTGGGAATGCATTAACTGCGAAGAAAATATGTAAAGAAGTTTTACCATTGGAAACATAAGGCAGAGATTTTAGGTGGAACTGCCTTAATCAGTGTTATTCTTGTTCTTCAGATGGGAAAGGCAGCGAACTTTAAGCAAGTGCAACAAATGCCAAATCGCAATGGCCAGAGGACTAGGTCCGAGCATTTCCGAGACGGCAAGGCTTGTAGGGTGCTCATGGTCATCCGTGGATAGCGCTTTCAAAAAGTGGACCGGGGAAGAAAAACCCACGAACCGTCGGCAAGGTGTGCCATCGATGCTAGAGGTGAGAGAAGGCTATCCTGTATGGTACGAACCAACAGAATGGATACTGTGGCACAACTCGCTGGTCATTTGAATGCTGGTAACAGGAGTAATGTGTCACAACACACAATACATCGAACCCTGCTGAAAATGGGGTTGTGTAATAACAAGCCGCTCCGAGTTGCTATGATTACCTCAGTTCACCGTCGGAAGTGCCTACAATAGGCACGCGAGCATCAAAACTGGACCTTGAATGATTGAAAGAAGGTCATGTGATTCGATGAATCTCGTTTCCTGTTGCACCATGTGGACGGCCGGGTACGTGTGCATCGTTTACCTGGGGAAGTGTCTGCACCAGGATGAGAAGTGGGACGAAAACAAGCCGGTGGAGGAAGTGTAATGATGAGAGCAATGTTCTGCTGGAGAAAACCAAGGTTCACTCATGTGCGAGAAACTATGACATCTACCACCAACCTTAACATCATTGCAGACGAAGTACATCCCTTCATTGCAACGGTATTCCCCCTCTAGTATTGCCTTCTTCCAGCAGGAAAATGCGCCGTGCCATAGTGCCCCGGATTGTTTGAGAATAGGGATCGCGGAACATGAGGAAGACTTTCAGGTATTTTCCTGGACTTCAAATTCCCAAGACATCAATTTAATCCAGCATCTGTGGTTTGTGTTCGAACAGCAAATCGCCGCCACGGTGGCTCAGTAGCCTAAGCGATGGCTTATGACCATTCGTCCCAGACGGGTCCGGGTTCAAATCCCGGTGAGGCATGGATATTATGTTTGTCTTGCAGCACTTTCTCTCTCTCTCTCTCTCTCTCTCTCTCTCTCTCTCTCTCTCTCTCTCTTCCCTGGAACCAGTGACCCTAAATTCCGGACGGACGACTGCTTATAGCCCACTGGGTTGCTCACGGTGGTCGTTTAATCTCAAAAAATAAAATAAAATAAAAAATAAAAAAAAAGATAAAAATGAAAGAAAGAAAAAGAAAACAATATCAAATCGTATCTGCAGTGACACAACCACGTAACTTACAAGAGTTAAAGGGTCTGCTGGTAACGTTTTGACACCAGATAGTACAAGATACCTTTAGAAATCTTGTAGCGCTGATGCCTCGTCGGGTAAGAGCTGTTTTGGTGGCATGTGGGGGGACCAACATCATATAAATCAGGTGGTCGTAATTTTTAGGCTCATATTAGGCAGGTGGTCGTAATTTTTAGACATTTTGGTTAATTAGAGACGGGCGACGGCTTATAGCCCACTGAGTTGCTCACAGTGGTCGTTAAACCTCCAACAAAAAAAAAAAAAAAAAGAAAGAAAAGAAAAGAAAACAACATCAAATCGTATTCGGCACCACCACGTAACTTACAAGAGTTAAAAGATCTGCTGGTAACGTTTTGGCAGCAGATAGTACAAGATACCTTTAGAAATCTTGTAGCAGCGATGCCTCGCTGGGTAAGAGCTGTTTTGGTGGCATGTGGGGGGACCAACATCATATAAGTCAGGTGGTCGTTATTTTTAGACTCTTCGGTGTATATTCATACTTCTTGATTAATTAAGTAACTCCCAACGACAAGAGAAAATAATCAGCATAGGGCACTTAACAATTCCAACATTTGTATTCTTCCACTGACGTCATCAATACAGTCCACCGCCAGAATATAATCTCCCTGGCTTCAATACAGACATCAATCTTATAACGATGTAACTTGTTCTTCGATCACACATAGCACAACAAATTTTATATCAACATTTAACAACCGTAATCTCTCGACATTTATACAACTCCACTATCGCCTCTCTACATATTCAGTGTAGCCATTTTATGTTCCTGGCACTTCACAATTTAAAGTGGCAGTTCCTTCAGTTCTTTTAATGATCAACATCGCACGCAATAAATAAACCGGTACTTCCTTTATTGAACAACCCAGAATTAACAAAACTGGTAGTTTCTTTAATGAGTAGCACCACACCAAGTCAGCCAGCAGTTCCTGTAATGAAGAACACAGCACTAAGTAAACTGGCAGCTCCTTTACCGAGCAACGCAGCACCAAGTAAACTGGCAGTTTCTTTAATGTGCAACACTCCTCTAAGAAAACTAACAGTTTCTTTAAGGAACAGCACCGTAATAAGTAAACTGGAAGTTCCTTTGATGAGCAACACCACAATAAGTAAACTGGCAGTAACGAACAATACCATACTAAGTAAACTAGCAGTTTTTCTAATGAAAAACACTACGCTAACTAAACTGGCAGTTTTATGATCGCAGTAGTTTGCAACACTGTTTGCGACTTGTGAATCACGAGAAATAACAAACTTGTAAAAATAACTGAGCTTATTGAGTCTGTGCATAAGTTTCCAGCTTTTTATGGTGGAATAGATGTCGTACTTACACAAGCTGATCGCATTTAATCGTCATCGAAGTGCGCGTTCCACGTGATCTAAAACAGAATAGCCAGTTCTGATTGACATCTTTGACTAGAAGAGCATGCAAATCTGCGCTCTGCCTCTCCTTCGGCCGTCCGCCACGCTGATTGTTCTCCACGTTGCAACCACCACTTCTGAACTTCAGAAACCACCCAGGACACCTGCTTGCAATTAATAACATTCTTGCTGTATGCCGAACAAATCCACCCTTGTGCTTCTGCAGAGATTTTTCGAGGTTAAACATGAATAACAAACAGAGACGAATATGCACCTTGTCGGTCGCCATGTCCTAGCTCAACTAACCATACGTGCGGTCTATCCGCCAATACGTGTCTGTCGACACAGTGTTGCCGTATTACCCATTAAAGCACAAAACTCGGACAAAAATTCAACCGTTTCGCTTTCACAGCTCTCTACGTGGAATGCCGGAAATTATACATAAACCTAATACCTATGACGATTTCAAAACATGTGTAGTGAATAATATGTCTAATAATAAGAGTAAAAAAAAAAAAGGCTGGCTCACCAGGATCTCCTTCATCGTCTTCTTGTTCTCTGAAGTACGGATTGTCGAAAGCAAAATCCCCTGGAATTTTGTTGGCAGAGGTGAGATTGTCTTTGCTCTGCTTCTTTACACCTACAGCCAGAAAGAGAATTATATTAAATTTAAGGCAATGTAATATATAATGATTATATATATATATACTTAGGCAATGCATATAATATATGTAAAAATAATAACACTTAACAATAAAGACATTTTTTCCAGGAAGAAAAAATAAACTGCATATGCACGCGTTTAATCACTTTGTGAAAACCACAAGTTTGTCCGTGTTCCCTCACTCCGGAGTAAGTCGCTCTCCCAACTGAACTACGCGGACAGAATGTCTCGCTGCAGATTTGTCGTCTTTGAAGCGAAGTAGGAATTTCTCATTAATTCCTCTTAATTTTTTTTTTTTTTGTCTTTGAAGCGAAATAGGAATTTCTCATTAATTCCAAACAATGTGTGGAACAAACATCATACATTTTTCGAAGAACCCAACGGCCAGTGGATCCATTTTCCACAATCGGGCGCCAATGTGAAAACACAATTTTATCCGTGTTCCCTCACTCCGGAGTAAGTCGCTCTCCCAACTGAGCTATGCGGACAGAATGTCTCGCTGCAGATTTGTCGTCTTTGAGGCGAAGTAGGAATTTCTCATTAATTCCTCTTAATTTTTTTTTTTTTTTTGTCTTTGAAGCGAAATAGGAATTTCTCATTAATTCCAAACAATGTGTGGAACAAACATCACACATTTTTCGAAGAACCCAACGGCCAGTGGATCCATTTTCCACAATCGGGCGCCAATGTGAAAACACAATTTTATCCGTGTTCCCTCACTCCGGAGTAAGTCGCTCTCCCAACTGAAATACGCGGACAGAATGTCTCGCTGCAGATTTGTCGTCTTTGAAGCGAAGTAGGAATTTCTCATTAATTCCAAACAATGTGTGGAACAAACATCACACATTTTTCGAAGAACCCAACGACCGGGGATCCATTTTCCACAATCGGGCGCCAATGTGAAAACACAAGTCTGTCCGTGTCTACTCACTCCGGAGTAAGTCGCTCTCCCAACTGAGCTACGCGGACAATGTCTCGCTGCAGATTTGTCGTCTTGACACAAAACAAAAAATAATGAGAGAAAGAGATTTAATTTACGTCACATCATCTCTCTCTTATTATTTTTTGTTTTCTTTAAAACGAAGTAGAAATTTTTCATTAATTCCAAACAATATGTGGAACAAGCATCACACATTCTTCGAAGAACCCAACGGCCAGTGGATCCATTTTCCAAAATTGGGCGCCAATGTGAAAACACAAATTTGTCCGCGACAGACATCGACTCCTTGTCCCCTCACTCCGGAGTTAATTGGTTTCCCAACTGAGCTACGCGGACAGAATATCTAGCTACAGATTTGTCGTCTTGGCACATGTTTTCACCTCTGTAGTACGTCACAACTGGTGTACGCTGTTTAACGACCACCAAGAAAAACCCTAAAGGTCGCACCTAAAGGAGTAACGCTACCAAAAAATTGGGGGGAGAGGGCAAGAATAATTGTAAACTGACGTTTTCCTTCGGTGGGGGATACGAAAAAGTGTAAACTGATGCCTTCCTTGCGGGGAAAGGGCATTCTTAGAAACAGTTTCTCTGTAAATATCACAAAATTTGGGTCTTCTAAGTGTATAACAAGCATTTTTTATTATGAGTTACTTTCTTCAATCATAGTGAACGATGAACAGAGCAGCGTATTTTTGACATGATGCAATGTTTTCTGAAAAAAGAGGCCTCACTTTTTTAAAAAAAGAAATCTTTTAAATATAACAAATCGCCGCCCCGGTGGCGCAGTGGTCTAAGCAATGGCTTCTGACCATTCGTCCGAGATGTGTCCCGGTCCGAATCCTGGTGAGGCATGGATGTGGCGTTTGCCTTACGACACCGGCTCTCTGCCTTCCTTGGAACCAGCGCCCCTAAATTAGGGCCGGGCGACTGTTTATAGCCCATCGAGTTGTCCACGGTGGTTGCTAAACACTCAATCGAAAAAAAAAATATATTACAGATATTTTTGCTGATACATGTACAATGTTATATAATGAATTTTCTGCATTCATAGGATTTTGCCGTGGTTTTACTTCTTTACAAATACAAGTCACAGCCAAATCTAAAAGGCGAGCATAACAATATACACTGAAGTGTCAGAAAAACTGGTACAGACGAGCTTATGCAAAATACATAGCAACGTCACCTATGCGCGTACTCGGTTGCGTCCGCCAGTGCGTATATAAAGCGATACACATCCTTGCCAGCTGTCAGAGCTGTTTTCGGCATGATAATGACAAGTAATAACGATTTAAACGATTTTCAACGCGGTGTTATAGTTGGCGCTCCTGAAATGGGCCATAGTATTTCGGAGGTAGAATCGAAGTTCGGATTATCACGGAAGACTATTGCAAGGGTGTACCGTGACTACAAGAATTCCGGCAAAACCTCCAGCCTACGATACCAGTGTGGCCGTAAAAAGACATTGGGTGAACGTGACCAACGTCGACAGTCAAGGATCGTTTCACGCGATAGGCGTGCAACACTCTCGCAAGTATCATCGGAATTCAATGCTGGAGCCTCAACAAGCATCAGCGTCCGAATTGTGCAACGTACCCTGCACGATATGGGCTTTGGAAGCCGACGCCCAACTCGAGTCCTCTTGATGGGTGCACGACACAGAGCTATGCGCCTCGCTTGGGCACAGCAACACCGCCACTGGACACTTCATGACTGGAAACAAGTAGCCTGGTCTTACGAGTCGCGTTTCCAACTGTATCGGGAAGATGGAAGAATTTGTGTGTATCGCAACCCCCATGAAGTCATAGATCCCGCCTGTCAACAGGGAACTGTACCGGCTGGTGGGGGGTCCATAATGGTATGGGGTGTGTTTAGCTGGACTTCACTGGGACCCCTGGTACGTCTACAAACGTCTGTGACCGGCCAACGCTATGTGCGCATCCTTTCTGACGAGGTACACCCGTTCATGTCCTGGATTAATGCTGATGGGTTGGGCTTGTTCCAACAGGACAATGCACCACCACACAAGTGTCGGGACGACTCATTATGGTTAGAGGAGCATTCATCTGAGTTTGAGGTGTTGCCATCTGAACGTGATAGAACACATTTGGGATGCCATGCAACGCGCTATCAAACACAGGAATCCGATACCTCGGAATACGCCCGAATTGGAAACGCTCTTCAGGAAGTATGGTGTGCATTGCCTACAGTAATTTCCAGAAGCTAGTGGAGTCCATGCCCCGTCGTATTTCTGCAGTCCTGCGCTTCCGTGGGGGACCTACCAATTATTAGACTGGTGTACCAGTTTTTCTGGCACTTCAATGTATGTATAAAGTTCTTGGTTCTTACTCTATGAACTTAGTAGCGACTTCATTAATCTTCCCATTCATATTTGCTTGGTAGGCTTGCCCTTGCATTTAAATTTTCTGAAGTGGGGAGCACGTGCCCCCCTCCTCCCGACGCTATGCCTAAGGTCACGCCCAGGTGGCGCAGTGGTCTAAGCAGTGGCTTCTGACGATTCATCCGGGTTCGAATCCCGTGAAGTGTGGATGTTGTGTTTGTCTTACTGTTGTCTCGCTTCCCTGGAGCTTAAATTAGGGCCGAACGACTGCTTATAGCCCAACAAGTTGCCCATATTGGTCTTTAATCTCCCAAATCGAAAAGAAAAAAGGAAACTGCAAGGGCTGTGAGCAATCGCCAGCCCGTTCCTAATTTGAGGTCACAGGTTCCAGGGATGAAGGAGGTGAAGGAGACACAGCATAGTAAGACAATCGCACCGGCCATGACTCGTCAGGGACTCGAGCCCGGGCCCAGTTTGGACAACTCGTTAGAAACTTGAGCCTCTGGACATTCGGCAGCGAGGGCGGTACAGTTTATTCGTTGTAAGACTCTGCTAGTTAAGCAATACAAATTCAACCAAAAGATGTAACAAGTTATGCTACAGAATCGGCTCAATGCGAGTGCTTTGATAATGCAAACTCATTGCATATTTCGTTCCAACTAGTTAGCGGTTAGATTTTGTTGCAACTAGTGTGCGGTTAGCTTTCGTTCCAACTAATGCTCTGTAGACTTGTGTGCACACGAAGAGAAGTGTCAGTAGATGATTACGGAATATTCCTTTGTGTCAGAGGAGACTTTAGATCTTTTGGGGCCCTAGGCGCTAAAAGGTTCAGGGGCCCCTCCCCCTTCTTATTTCTTATGCCTTCAGAAATTTTCATCTGTCAGATTAAAAAAAAAAGGGGGGGGGGGTATCAAGAAAAAGGTTTTTACACTTTTTTAAAATTCCATCGCTTCCTATTATTAGAACGTTCTGTAAGAAACAGTGCTAGTGTAATAATTTTGCCTATCCGTACACATCGAACTTTTAGATTTCAGAAATATATCTCAAAAATTATTTTTGCGGCTAATAGGAAATGTATGGATGTTAGGTTTGGCACTTTAAATACCCGTATCCAATTTATACCTGCACTGAAGTTATAAGAAACAGAAACATGCAAATTAAATACAAAAGATTCGGTTTGAAAATGGAAAAGTAGAGACTGCAGGTTTTTGAGTAAGAGTATCATTGAAACTTTTTATTTCTTTTTCAAAAGCTAGTTTTAAGTCGATTTAAGGAATAGAAAAGGTGAGAATACTTGATAATTATCACTATTAAACCAAGGGAGCAGAAAGTAATGAGAAAATGTTGTTGCAATACCATATAAATTACTTTTAACACTATTAGATAAAATAGTGTGATATTCCCAAATTTCTTTATTTTTCCAGCCTAAATATTAATAACTCTTTTCGTTTAAGATGGTTTACTGGGATTAGGGCAGAGAAAGAACTTGATTGTTCTATGAAGAGTTAACCTGTGAAGAATATTTCCCTCTTCATTGATTATCCTACCACGAAGGAAAAAACTGTTAACAGCGGACACGCCTGATCATCAGGAAAGTTTTTTACAAGTACTCCTCATCGCAATTCGGGAAGAAGGTGGGAAGGTTCCAACACAGATGTGTTCCGTTGGCTGGAAGTACCATGAAAGCAATTTATAGCACAGCAGGCCAGTTACGAATTCGCCTTAAACAATGAAAAGTGTGGGAAGCGTGAATACCTTCTTTACCAACCACTAAAAGGAACTAAAAATTATTTTAACCATCCCTTTCAAAATAAGTACATTGATAAGAACTCGAAAATTCAGAATAGCTGCAACAGCAAGAAAAAATATGTTATTATTAATATGAGAAAGTAAAATATCAATTGACAATACAAAGTAGTCGCTTTAAGGAATGATTTGATTCGGTCCGTGAAAACCAAAACTGAAAACCCAATTATATGTTTTCGGGGCCCCTCAAATAGCGAGGCCCTAGGCGCGCGCCTAGTGCGCCTAGCCGGAAATCCGCCCCTGCTTTGTGTTAGATATTATTACGAATGCATTGTGACTTATTTTTGTTTAGTGAACGAGACTGATTTATCAGGGCCACGGCACAGCAGCATTCGTCAATTCAAGTTCTCTTGAATGGTCTGTGACGTACTATAGAAGCGACACACATGTCAAGACGCCAAGTAGCAGTGATAAGACCTAGCCGGCGTAGCTTAATTTGGAAAGCATTCGGCTCCGGAGCAGAAAGATGTGGTTTCGATTTACACCACCGGAAGGAAGGAAGGAAGAAAGAAAGAAAGAGAGAGAGAGAGAGATGTATTTACACAGGTCAACGTGTGCAGTACTCATTAATTAAAAATTACCTTGGTTTACTTGGAGGGCTGGAGGTAGCGCATCGTTTAAGTTAAAGATCATTTTCCACACCAGGATAAACTCAGGAAGGACAATAAAGAATAAACACATCTCATGAATGAAATACGGGATTACACGATATAATACAAATTTTGAAGATGAAATTTTCACGTTTTCGGATATTATCTGGCTTACCATCCTTGTCACAATCACACCAAAAAAAAAAAAAATGGATTGTCGTCTTCAAAATTTGTATTATATGGTGTAACCCCGTATTTCATTCATGAATTATCTGCTCCTCCGGGCAATCACGGGATTGGACTCTTAACCTCCAGATTCGCTAAACATGAATGCCGGTTGCTTCGACTAGCGAATCCTGTGATGGTTTTATTCAAATAAATCGGAACCTTGAGACTTGGTCGTTCTAGGTGGCGTAGTGGTTAGCATACCCGGGCGCTATCTGGGAAACGCGGATTCGATTCCCGCTTCAGGACGACGAAATTTTCAAGTTTTCGGATATTATCTGACTTAATATCCTTGCCACAATTACCCCTAAAAATGGATTGTCATCTTCAAAATTTGTAATAAACACGTCTGTTCGTCCGTTCGTCCACGTTTAAGTATATATCACCGCGTCCGTAAGTAGGATTGGGAAAATTCTACTTGCGTCGGATAGCGCTTATTATGTGAGTGATCATTCGTGGACTTCCGAAATTCTGTTATGTAAAGTTTTCACGCTGGTGCAGTAAATTTATTTTTACGTTTAGCTCGATATCTGTACTTCTAAAAGATGGATTGATACAAAAATCATTTTCGTAGGCAACCCCCATTCCCTGTACGATGCACACACAGTTTTGCCGTAAATACATTCTTCGCACAAAAAAAAAAAAAAACTAAGCCGAAACACCCCAAGAAAGTCGTTTGATTCTGATGAAACTCCGGATGCAAGTATGTCAGGGCCGAATATGCAAATGATTAAAAAATAAGTACCACGGACGAAATAGTGGCTCGCCACTGCGCATAGGAACCATGTATGGAGTAGAGTATCTCAAGAGTAAAGCTTGCTCACAGGGGCAATTGTGACAGCGGATTGAGCTCGCAATAATCTCCACGGACTGTAAGGATACCAAGAATTCCGATCTGTGCACAATGTGAGCAGCTGATCAAGTTTGGGAGAGGACGTATAATTGGGCTGAGAGAGGCCGGTTGGTCAAGTGCTGTATCGCCAGGAATTTGGATCGGAGCAACGCGGCAATGGAACGATGTTGGCGCTAATGGGTCCAGCAAAACACCATCCATCGGCGCGTAGGCAATGGACGGCCGAGGGCAACGACAGAACACGAAGATAGAACGATTTTGAGAGCCGCATGAACAGAACAGAACTCGTCGCTCTCAACCATCCGTGGTTATGTTGCGTCGTCTACGGTTACGGAAGTAAATACTAAAACTCACCTTAATTACTGTATTAATTTAGATGAGTTTATTATTGTAAATCATAAACTCATTTAAATTACTGTATTCTGACCTGGGTAAAACTGCCACTGTCATGGAGGTACTCAGAATGGCAGCGGGTGATCTTCAGTGACGAGTCCCGCTTTTGTCTTGGAGGAGACGCTCCCCGAATCCGTGTGTGGAGGCATCGTGGTCAGCGCCAAGATGAACGGTTTGTTGTTGAGCGTCACACGTCCAGAAGACCTGGTGTCATGGTGTGGGGTGCAATTGCCTACGATGAAAGATCACCTGGTGTTCATTACAGGCACTTTGACAGTCCAACGTTACGTTAATGAGGTCCTGCAACCAGTGGCCCTACCTTTTCAGACCACTCACTCCGGTGCGTTTTTCCAACAAGACAACGCTCGTCCGCATACTCTCGAGAGCTTGCCTTCAAGGCACTGACACTTTGCCATGGCCAGCCGCATCGCCAGACCTATCGCCGATTGAAAATGCGTGGGATGTTATTGGACGCGCTATCCACACTCCGCTTCTACCACACAATTTGCAGGAATTGCGTGAGGAGATTCAAGCTGCATGGAATGGCTGATCGCAGGACACCATTAGGAACTTGAACAACTCCATGCCGAGACGTCTGGCATGCTGTGTGAGCAAACATGGCGTCCCGACGCCATACTGAGAGACACTAATTAATGGCGTGTAGCTCAATAAATATTGCCCGTATCAGTCTCATTGTTTAATCGTATATTGTTCTTGGTCACCTTTAACTTCCTCCCGAATAGCATTGCAATCCGACACGTTCTTCTGGGTGCAACTATTTTTTTGACGATGAGTGTAAGTTTGAAAACTTCAGAAATGCGTCTAGAATCAAAATGCAAATACGTTTGAGATAAACAACGAAAACAAAGCTCAGATAAAATATATATATATATATATATATATATATATATGGGATGTAAAGTCAGGTGATGCGTAACTTCACAGCCTCTCCTTGACAAATGTCAACCCCGCCTTCTCGTGGTGCATCCTGTTCCCACTAAAGGGGCTCTGACGACCGCCAATAGCGGTATAACTATACCATCGGGATTAGAGGAAATTCTATCCCACACTCACCAACCCGCTTGGCCAGCGTGGTGAGTTATGGCCAAACCCCTCCAAAATGACTCCACAACTTAAATCTTGGCCCTCAGTCTCCGGCAGCTGGAATGTACCTGGCCAAGGCAGCGGCCAGTGCGACATGAAGGCAGAGGGTGCTAAGAATCCCCGGAGGACCGGACTAGGCTGCCATCTGATGCTGACCTTGGCAACGTACAATGGACGCTCCCTATCTTCTGATTCAAGGCTTCTTGAATTGGAAGAGGAACTACAAAGGATCAAGTGGGACATCGTGGGGCTAAGTGAGGTAAGGAGAAAAGGAGAAGATCTCATCGAACTGAAAAGTGGACATCTCTTCTACTATCGTGGGACAGATACTGGCAGAACTAGTGGTGTTGGATTTATAATAAACAAGAAACTGAAGGATAAAGTTGTAGAAGTTGAAAGTTCCTCTGACAGAGCTGCACGGCTTGTTATCCAACTCTCGAAAAGATACCAGGCTCAGATTATTCAAACTTATGCACCCACCACGGGTCATCCTGAAGAAGAAATTGAAGAATTTTATGAGGAAATTTGTCATCTGAATAATAAAGGTAAGCAGCACTTGAAAATAATTATGGGAGATTTCAATGCAAAAATAGGGCAACGGCAACAGAATGAAACTTCAGTAGGTAAATTCGGTCACGGCAACAGAAACCAACGTGGAAATACTCTCGTTGAGTTTGCAGAGGCAGAAGGGTTTTTCATCTTGAACTCCTTCTTCAAGAAAAAGCCACACAGGAAATGGACATGGAGACATCCAAATAGGACGACAAGTGAAATTGATTTTATTATGTGTAACAAAAAATTCGTCATAGAAGACTGCAGTGTGCTAAACAAGTTCAACACAGGTAGTGACCATAGATTGGTGAGATGTAAGATGCACCTCAACACTAAACTTGAACGTGGCAAGCTCATAAGACAAACAAAATCTATTGACATAACCAACCTTAAAAAACACCATAATACCTTCAAGTTGGAACTGAAGAACAGGTTCTCTGCTTTAGAAGGCCTAACATCAGAAGAAGTGGACATCTCTGAAGTTAACAGAAAAATAACCAAAGCTCTTATGGAAACAGCAACAAAATTAGCTGGGTCTAAGAACAAGTTGCATGTAAATAAATTATCAGGAAAAACGAAAATGTTGATGCAAAAAAGAAGAGAGATGAGGACAACTAAAGAAGATGTGACTTCCAAAGTGGAATATATAGAGCTATGCAAGACAGTACGAAAAAGTATCACTGAAGACGTAAGAAAAATTCAACTGTGAACTAGTGAGGAAAGCAATTGAAAACAACCAAAGCCTAAAGATAGCAAAGGGACATCTCAGTAAGGGAAGAAAACAGATTATGGCAGTGAGAAAAGAAGATGGTTCTGTAACAAGAAATAGAGGCGAAATTTTGACAAGAGTGAAAGATTTCTACTCCAAATTATATGAAAGGGATGATACATGCACTCCAGACATCATGAAAGATACCAGTACCAGAGTTCCTCCAGTCCTTCCAGCAGAAGTTGCACATGCAATCAAGAACATGAAGCGGGGAAAAGCTCCAGGAGAAGATGGAATTACTGTAGACATCATACAAGAAGCAAGTGGAGAAATCGAAACAGTACTCGCCAAATTTTCACTCGATGCCTTAATGAAGGAAAGATTCCTGAGGATTGGAACACCGCTACAATGATCCTGCTACATAAGAAAGGTGACATTGAGGATCTCGGAAACTACAGACCTATCAGCCTCCTATCAGTAGTTTATAAAATCTTCACTAAAGTTCTTTCACACCGCTTGAAGGTAACACTGGACATGGCTCAACCGAGAGAACAAGCTGGATTCAGGAGTGGCTACAGCACAATAGATCATATCCATGTGCTGAGAGAACTAATTGAAAGAGCGAGGGAATATGAACTTCCATTGTGCATGGCTTTTATCGATTATGAAAAAGCCTTTGATTCGGTGAAACCATCAGCAGTTACAATGGCTCTGAAAACCTGCGGTATTGAAAATGCATACATTAATATTATTAATAACATCTATGAAAATGCAAGTGCAAAGATTAGGCTGTTTGAAAATACAACACACATAAAAATTGGAAAGGGAGTGAGACAAGGTGACACCATATCTCCGAAGCTCTTTAATGCCACATTGGAGGGTGTTTTTCAGTCACTGAGCTGGGAAAACAAGGGGATAAAGATTAATGGAGATTATCTAACCCACCTTCGTTTTGCTGATGACATAGTCATTTTTGCAACTAGCCCATCAGAGCTGCAGAGTATGATCCAGGAACTTGCTGACAAGAGTAAAGAAGTGGGATTAAAAATGAACTTTCAGAAGACAAAAGTGATGTTCAATGCTTTTACAAGAAATGAAGATTTATCGATTGATGGAGTAAAGCTGGAGATAACAGACATGTACGTTTATCTTGGACAGCAGATATCAAGTGAGGGTCACATTGATGAAGAAATTAATCGGCGTACAAAACTTGCCTGGAGAGCTTTTGGAAGAAACAGCATAATTTTCAAGAGCAATATGCCATTATGTCTTAAAAGAAAAGTGTTTGATCAATGCATCCTTCCAGTGCTTACGTATGGTGCAGAGACATGGACCTTAACTAAAAGAGACATACAAAGGCTGCAGACAACTCAAAGAAGCATGGAGAGGTGCATACTTGGTGTAACCAGGAGAGATAAGAAGAGGAACTCGTGGATCCGAAAAATGACAAGAGTGGAAGACATCATGATCAGAGTTAAATCCCTGAAATGGCAATGGGCTGGACATACTGCCAGAAGGACAGATCATCGATGGACAGCCGAAATTTTAGATTGGATTCCAAGGGACAGGAAAAGACCCAGAAGAAGACCACATGGGAGATGGGTGGATGAAATTCGAAAGTATGCAGGGGTGACATGGAAGAGACTGGCACAAGACAGACCGTTGTGGAGGAAACTTGGGGAGACCTTCGTCCAGCAGTGGATTGATAATGGTTGACAATGATGATGATGATATATATATGCAGAGCAAGCGAGAGAGAAGGTCAAAAGAGCAAATGTTTACGCACGACTGATTGCTTTTAACGAGCAGATCTAGTTTGTCTACTGGCCTTGAATGTAACATAACTGTTACGCAAGTCTAAAGAGTCCGCCAACGCAGATGAAACATAATGTATTCCGACTTCCAAAGAACAAGTTAACAATAAAAGAAAAAAAGAAAAACTGCCCATTCTATCTGCATAAGAACTTCTAAATTCAAAAAAAAAAAAAAAAAAAAAAGTGGTCAGTGATGAGTCCGCTTCATACTTCCGGTTTCTCACGCCCTTCAACAAAACCGAAGGAAGTGAATGAATCAGAGATCTATCACACATACATATTACGTAAGTCAGAGAGCACGTGACATGGTAATCGCTTTTCCGATGTTCTTTTATATTATGACATGCACAGGTCAGGAAAAAAAAACAAAAAAAAACAGTAAAAATAAATTACCGCGTTCTTCTAACTTGGGCATCAGAGCATTACGTGCAATAGGTTCGCTAGCTTTCCGAGCCGTAGACGTCTTCTACTTCCAAAAATTTCACATGGCACTATAAACTAGACTTAGGCGCCGACTACGTATTTTCGTGACACGCACCGAATCCGGATTTAAATAATTTTTAAAAAAAATATTAAATCGGAAGAATCAACACGGAGCTCAAGAATTTGCTCATTATAAAAAAATTAAATATCTTTTTCCGGTAATCGTGCATCGCTGCAAAGTAATTTTTTTAACGAACAAGATTGCCAAGCAACAGAACAGTCGAAAAGTGCAGATGTCTCTAGTACCTTGACTTGCTAATTACTAAACATTCTCGAAGCTATACTCTGTTCATAATAATCAATTAATGAACGAAACTAAAGTAATACTCGTATGCAAAAATGCAGACGTTAATTTTTAAGCCCGCCGATGTTTTTGTTTACTTAGGTGAAGCAGAATGACTCAAACCATGAGTCATTCACATAGCACCAGTTTAAAAATGTGGAAATTACGATATAACCACACTTGCTTATTTTGTTGTGAAGTAAGTCTAGTAACTGGCGCTATGTGAGCTCCGCGTGTTCATGCGGCAACGCAGGTGTAAGCCGGTCGATTCACTCTCAGGCCAGAATACAATTTTCGATAGGGATGGGCACATCGGTGAGAAACACCGATGTTGAAAATCGGTGGTTACTCATTTCCGAAATATCGATGTACCGATAGTA
Organism: Macrothele yani; assembly: GCA_039090855.1. NCBI lineage: Eukaryota > Metazoa > Arthropoda > Arachnida > Araneae > Macrothelidae > Macrothele > Macrothele yani. The sequence continues at coordinate 23,027,692 of CM077001.1, read as the reverse complement.
ACGGTGGAAATTTTCGATGTATTTCAATGAAAACCTCAATGTTTTTGCTAAAAAGCCGAATGATTCGCACTTTTCCATCTGCAGCAGTAAACTGGCGGTGGATAAAATCTCCATTCAATATAACGGTGATAAATAGACAAAGTCATCGCTCTTTCCACGTTTTTCTTTAACTAACACACAGAAACCGAAAACTTGTATTGGAACCCCAGATCTCTAGATAACTAGCCGAGTGCATTCGCCTTACGATACGGTGCCAACAATCCACGGCGCTAAGTGTGTTTATCAGAGCTGAGTTCGGGCTCAATTTTAAGAGCCCAAGCTCGTCCGAGCCCGAAATATATCAGCCCGAGCCCTAATTTTATATTGCCAGAGAGATCCCGGGCCCGAACAAGCCCGAAAAATGTGACTAATCAGTTTAGGCATTAATTAAAGAGAAATCTCCTCTTTCGTACACTTTCCCTTGCAATTAACCGACATTTTTTCTCAACTGGGGAAGGGATATCTATCTGTTTCTATAGTACAGTCGTGCATTTTCTTTGACCAATTCGTTTCGTCCTGAAATGCTTCGGGCTTCCGGGTTTCCAGAAAGATCAGGCGGCTCTGCAATTTACGCACACTGCTGAAATAGAATTATCAGAGCCGTCTAAGCGCTGGTTTGTGACCATTCGTCCAATTGGATTTGCGCTGGTTTGTGACCATTCGTCCAAGATGGGTCCGGGTTCGAAACCCGTGAGGCATGGATGTTGTGTTAGTCTTACGGCACTGGCTCTCTCCCTTCCCTGGAACCAGTGGCCCTAAATTACGGACGGGCGTCTGCTTATAGCCCGTTGAGCTGCTCAAGGTGGTCGTTAAACCCCCAATCAAAAAAAAAAAAAAAAAAAAGAATTATCAGGGAGCAGCCATGTGGAGGCAGAGGGCGAAATTTCGTCGCGATGCTAGCTATTTAGTGTCTACCAGCGTAATTCTTGAAGAAACTTTTCCTACGCAGCGAAAATCCACGAATGCGTGTCCAATAGCATTAGCTGTCTAAACAAAGAAAAAATAGCTCTTCCGAATAAATAGACCCAAGAATAAATATCCAAACCCAGAATAAACGGACCCAGTAGCCAAGGAATTCGCATTACTAACTCGAAAGTGTAAGAACATGCTAAATCATTCGAAATCGCATTTAAAAATAAAAAAATAAAATTCTCTCTCCCTCAGAGTCCGAGCCCGAGCCAGAGCCGGAACCGCAGTAAATATTATGTAGCCCGAGCCCGGTTCGGGCCCGGGATCGACTTCGGGCTTTCGGGCTCGGGCTCAGCCTGTCTCAGCACTGTGTTTATCTGTCAGCATCTGACTTCACAAATCCGTAGGGATGGGCTCAGCAACTGAGACGTCTCCATCGGGTGGGGCTGAACGGCACAAGCAATTTAATTATAGCTTATAAATCCGAAAGGCCAAAGAAATGGTGAAAATCTTCCAAATACGTGGAGACAATGTAAAAATAGACAAAGTCATCGCTCTTTCAACGTTTTTCTACAATTTTTCGGTTGCTGTGTGTTAATTAGAGAAAAACGTGGAAAGAGCGATGACTTTGTCTATTTTTACATTGTCTCCACGTATTTGGAAGATTTTCACCATAACTGTGATTATGAACCCAACATCCAGTAACTAATAATATTTGTTAAAACGCTCTGTATCGGGGTGAACCTCGATGTTTTTCTAATAAAATGAAGAATTCCCATTTTTCCATCTGCAGCAATGAATGGGTAATCGATTTGTAAAATCTCTGTTCAATATAACAGTAATTACTGACCAACTGAACATCGAGTAAAAAACTTTGATGCATCCGTGTGAACCTCGATGATCTGCTAATAAACCGCAGAATTCGCACTTTTAGAATTGCAGCAATCGGTGGGTAAAATCTCTGTTCAGTATAACAGTGATTAGTCACCAATTCAACATCGAGTAACTACTAATATCTGTTAAAACACTCGATGCATCGGTGGAAACCGCGATTTTCTTCGATGAACCTGTGAATCGGTGTGAACCTCGATGTTTCTTCGATTCATCGGTGCGAATCTATTTTTATTGATACAGTGGAGCGTCGAAAATCCGAACTAATTGGGACCACTAGTAGTTCGGATTTTCGATGTGTTCGGATTATCGAACATGTAAAAAAATACAAATACGATAACATTTCTACCTTATCTTATCCAAATACATGTGCCAAAAATAAGTAACTCTATACAAAAAAAATATACGTAAGACAAATATTCTTTTGTTATGCAATACGAAATAAGTTTGCCATTTTTACTACTGTTGTGAAATTTTTAAACATAAAGTACAAACCAAACCTTAGCAGTCATTACAAGCTGATTCCGATTGCAAAGGGGTGTACTTTATGCTGAGTGCAGGGGAAATAACTTTTCCCCCGGCTCACAGTGAACAATGGGGATGAGGGGTGAAACAAGGGGTGGTACTGCCGTGGTTATGGGTCGTAAAATCTTAGCCCCACATGGGACAAGTGACTGGGGAAGTTTTCGCCTTTTGTCTCTGAGTCACCTCCACCTTCGACAAGTAGCCTCCAAAATGCTTGCACCCTCAAAATAGCCTCCAAATGCTTGCACCCTCTGAGTATAAGAAGTCACCTCCACCTTCGACAAGTAGCCTCCAAAATGCTTGCACCCTCAAATAGCCTCCAAATGCTTGCACCCTCTGAGTATAAGAAGTCACCTCCACCTTCGACAAGTAGCCTCCAAAATGCTTGCACCCTCAAAATCAGGAATTCCATTACCATCTAGTGCCAAGTTAAAATGAACGGACTATACTTAAACTTTCCACCACCACAAAAAAAAAAAAAAAAAAGTGGAGGAGAACTTGTTCGGAATTTTGACGTTCGGAATTTCGACTCTCTACTGTACTATTTATTTTTTTATCGTAGACAAATTTGTTTTCTGTAGCTATCTTTCCTTTAGAGAACCATGAGTTCCTACGGATAATTTTTCTTGTAATAGAATTATTTCCCCATTCACAGCTTCCAACATTTTCTTTCATCGGAATTTTCATGCTTTCAGTTTCTTCCTACTTTATGATTTTTTTATTTTTTTTTATTTTTTGGTTATGCAAGCTCAACGCTCTGTTAGCTTTTCTTCAGTTGTTCTAGTTGATCTTCTTAGCTGAATCACATTTATTTATTCTTCTATTTATAAGCCACTTTCTGTTTCCGTTGATGATTTCTCTTCTTTTCTTGTGTGTGCCATATCTTTTTACGTTTATCAAAGACTGACATGTTTTTTCTGTTCCTTTTCTTTCATCGAATTTACAGGTCTGCTGTAATAACAACTGTTTTTTAACACACTTTTTTAACATTTAACTTTTTTAGCAACTTGTTTGTTGTGAACTTTTCATAGTCCACCTGAAGATAACATGGCCCACGTTGCGAACCACAGGGCTAAATAATCAAGTGAACGAAAACAAACCCACTAGTAGTTCGGAATACCTTAATGACTGGCCACGGAACCGGACTCTCTCTCTCTTCCCTGGAACCAGAATTAGGGGCAGACGACTGCTTATAACCTTTACAGTTGCTCATGTTGGTCGTTAAACTCTGATACAAAATTAAAAAAAAAATCTTCGATAAAAATATGAAATTGCCATGAAATCTCAGCTCTCTAGATCCAGTTATTTCGAAAACGTACGGTTTGAAGACGTCTAAGAACCCCCCACTACACCAGTTTCATTCTATTCATTTGATTTAATTGGAATGAGAGGAAAGACATGCAAAAAAGAGATATAAGTGACATGTAGCTTTCGATTTCCGCAGGAAGAAGCTATGATTTCTCAACATGGTCTGAGAAACCTGCTGAGTTGGCTTTTTATGGTGGCAGCAGATGTTGTTGCTCGAGGAAAACTTGCAAAATTTCGCTGCTATTTTCCAACACCGGAAATTTCACCCGAGGTAATGAAATTTGTTGCCAATTGTGTCTGATGTCTCGTCTTTTGACCTTGATCGACAAACGCCAGGTGGTGTTCATTTCAGTTCGTACAATCTGGGCTACTTACGCAATTTACATAACGAAGGAAGGGTGACGAATCTTGAAAAGTACGCTAAGCAACACGTCCATTCCGACAATTTCAATCTCTCTTACATTTTTTTGAGGGAAAAAGAAGAGCACTATACGATGAATCACGAATGACGTCATCTTGGTTTAGAAAGTGGCGGCGAAGATGTGGTTTAACCTGCAGGTAGAGCACACGGAACGAGATGATGATCATATGTATAGAGGATTTTAGGAAGGGAGTGTCTGACCCCAGGTCTTAAACAACCCTTAGAAATAGGAAGCTAGGAGATTTGGGCTAGAGTGCCCGATAGGAAAGTGACACGGAAGCGAGGTAGAAAGGGGGAGGAAGATGGCCTTATTTATTACCGGGGGGGGGCGACGGCTTAACGTGTCCATCCGACGCATGGCGGATATTTAATGGTTCGAGCGTTCGTTCTTGCATGTGATCGAACCTAACGTTCCTCCGTGGCAGGCACGAACGTCGACCACTACGCCATCCGCGGCCCACTTCCTTCCCCTGCTTTCAGCTCCGGGTGAAACCACACTGTTGTGTAAAAATTAAGGACGAAGAGGAGAAATTAGCATAACAGCGGAACGAGCAGGCAGAACGGACCGAAAGACCACTCAAGAGATAGACTAGGGTCCGGTACGGTAGGCCATGTGCATATATGCAGCATGAGGGGGGGGGGTCGGAAGGGTATAAAGCACACGGGCGGTGTACGCTCAGCAATTCGGTGAAAGCTATCGCACGGTGTACATCGGTTTGAACGACGTCGAGTTGCTGCCACCGTGTGATATGGCCAACAGGCAATCCAGACTTTACCCGGGGTCGCGTCATTGGGAAGTTGGAAGAAGGTCGAAGTGTGACTAGTGTGGCCGAGGAGTTTGCGATCGCTCACAGCATCGTTTCACGAGCTTGGAGAGCATTTCAAACGACAGGAACAGCTGTCCGAGAGTTTAGCAGTGGTCGTCTACGAGCAACCACGGCGGCAGACGACCGGTATATTGTCCTACAGGCGAGAAGAGGCAGGCGGCAGACAGCGGGAGAAATCGCAAGGCACATACAACAGACAACTGGACGTCCGTTATCGCGTTTTATCGTGGCCAGGAGGCTTCACAAAGAAGGTCTATTTCCACGACGACCAGTACGGTGTGTGCCACTAACGCCTCCTCATCGGAGACGGCGGTTCCTGTGGTGCCAGGAACACAATAATTGGACACATCAGCAATGGGGTCGAGTTCTCTTTACGGATGAGAGCCGATTTAGTCTGACGAGCGACTCTGGACTTATACACATCTGGAGAGAGCAGGGAACATGCAATCACACCTCTAACATCATCGAAAGGAACCGGTTTGGAGGTGGCGGAGTTCTCGTTTGTGGTGGTATCATGCTTGGTATCCGTACTGACTTCCACATCGTCCAAGGAGGTTCAGTCACTGGTGTCCGCTATTGTACCGAGGTTCTCCTGCCTCACGCGCGTCTGTTTAGAGGTGCTGTGGGTCCTGAGTTCCCTCTTCATGGACGACAACGCTACACCTCGTCGTACAGTGGCTGTCGCAGAGCTGTTGGAGAGTGAAGATATTCAACGCATGGATTGGCCCGCAAGGTTCCCGGACCTAAATCCAATCGAACATGTGTGGGACCTTCTCGGGAGATGCTTGGCAGCACGTCACCAGCCGCCAGCAGCGATTCCGCAGCTGTGATTGGCGCTACAAGAGGAATGGGCCGCGATGCCTCAACAGCTCATTGACAACCTCGTCCTCAGCATGGACAGACGTTGTAAATCCTGCAACGCAGTCAAGGGTGATCATATCCCCTACTAAAGACTGGATTTTTCTTGGCAGCCGCCTGTCACATGGACGTTTCTGTCTTCTGTCCAGTTGTGCTCGAAGCTACCTTTTCAATAAAGTGCTTTGTATCCTTTGGATTCCTTGCTTGGACGGGTTTGCTCACTTGTCCCATTTTCTTACATCTTGGGGATCTTATGGTATGATATGAGTCGATGTGGAGCCCTTCTGCACGACGTTACATTCGAAAAACCGTCTCATCCTTAATTTTTGCACGCCAGTGTAGTTCAATGACTGTTCACATTAGGTGGCTTTTACGATGTCGAACCCGCTTTCAACGAAGGTGGGGGCTAAAAAAATAACTGCTGTAAGTTCTCCATTAACTTGACAGCAGAACCTACGATAAATTTGTTCTGAACTTTTATTTTAAATGGGCAAATGAGGAGCACACAAATGTTAAGCCAGAAAGCCCAAGAGTAAAACCGAAGGTCATTAAAAAAAAAATACTTTATTATTCTGCGAACTTGTGAGTCGACTGTGAATCCCAGGGAATTCAGTTGTCAGCCTGAAGCCTGTCTCATTTAGAAACGCAGGTGCAAGCCCCTTTTCCGATATCGACTCTTTTTTTCTGCTATATTCTCAAAGGATTAAACGGAGATTTTTCTCCATTGAACTAATACAATGTCCAAGGGATTTCTGGCCCGCTTTTTCAGATTTCCATGGCGTATTTCTCACATTCGTCTGGCAACCCTCATTGATGTTTCACTGTAGAAGTGGATAATTGTAATTTTCTTGTTGTTTTGTATGTTCGGAATTCCATGATAAGCGAAGTGTTTTGCGTCCTTCGCCGAATCGACGAAAAATCAGAAAACTCCATTTCTTGCTGGCTCAAAAGCGAAATGTTTTAACATCGACGCAGAAAAGTGAAATCTTAAAGAATTGTCCGCAAAAAGAAAAAAAGACGACCGGTAAGGAATATATTTATACAGAGGGCTCACAAATGATGCCTATACCGATGACAAAACCATATGTGTTTATTGATTTGGCTTTGGAACAGCATTCACTTATAATCAGATCATGTTACTCCTGAAATCGGTACAAATAAATCGTCAACGACAGCCAGGGAGATATTCAACTATTCTTCATGAGATCAAGTTTCATGTGTCGTGACGTAGTAATGGCATAAATCATTGCTTCTTAGAAATTCATTCATCATTCACGCAAAAAAGTCATTCATGAATGTTCATTCAATTTCCAGGTTGCCACAACGCTCACTGAGTAAATCATCGGAACCCGTCTTTACGAACTTCCAAGCGTAGACTGGGCAGCCGGGATACCGGAAGATCAGATCATATGTAGAGGATTTTAGGAAGGAAGTGTCTGACTCCAGGTCTTGAACAACCCTTAGAAATAGGAAGCTATAGGAGATTTGGACTAGAGTGCCCGATAGGAAAGTGACACGGAAGCGAAGTAGAAAGGGGGAGGAAGACGCCCTTATTTATTAATGGGGAGCCAGTACCCGGGGTCCGACGGCTTAACGTGCCCATCCGACGCACGGCGGGTATTTAGTGGTTTGAACGTAGAGCCTGGGATTTTACATAGCAGCTTTGAGTGAAGAATTAAAAATAAAAATAAACTTTGGTATTAATAACATGAAAACCCAGATCCATCTCTCTGGAACGCTTCACGTCACACCAACGCCTGCATTGTTGCGTCATCACTTATCGATCAATTCGTGTGTGCACTCGCGATGTCAAAATGATTGTCTGCTATATAATAGCACGAGATCGCTTTCAGATGTCAAGGTGATCGCGTGCTAATTTAAAAAACATTGGATTATTAACGGCTCGAGTTCTGTTTTTCGATCTAAAAAATTCGAATTGAATTCTTAATATCACAGCAAGTTGAGTTTGCACGCGATTACATTGAGAAGTCAAGGTGGTCGCGTGTTAATTTAAAAACACTGGATTATCAATGACTCGAGTACTATTTATCCGACCTATAAAACTCTAATTGAATTCTTAATATCACAGCAAGTTGAGTTTGCACGCGATCACATTGAGATGTCAAGGTGATCGCATGCTAACTTAAAAACACTGGATTATCAATGACTCGAGTACTCTTTATCCGATCTACAAAATTCGAATTGAATTCTTAATATCACGGCAAGTTGCGTTTGTATATCAATTTAATTTAGTACAAGTCGAATATTAATTTGTACGCTTTAATTATTTTTTACTTTTTTAATTTAACTAACTTTCGGAGTTTAGTGCTGATTATATTTAACTTTATGCGAAATATCGATCTATCTAAACGCTCTAATCCACCATAAAAACTGAAATCTTGCGATGTCGAAGTGAGCAAAATTGCATCTAAAAGCAGATGTCGCCCTAACAGCACATTGTCGATAATTTAGATAGTTCCGATTTGTAACGCCAGATGTCGCATTATTTTGTAGAAAAGGTTTCGGTATGAAGTTTCAAACTAACCTCCGAATAGGACAGTCCAAAACAAGCCGTGAACGGAATAGCATGTGTGCCGGAGAAAAAGTAATTTAACGCGAAAAATCAAAGCAAAAGTTTAAGGCCGCCCCAGTGGCGCAGTGGTCTAAGCGATGGCCTCTGATCATTCGTCCGTAAGGGGTCCGGGTTCGAATCCCGGTGAGGCATGGATGTTGTGTTTGTCTTACGGCACTGGCTCTCTCCCTTCCCTGGAACCAGTGACCCTAAATTAGGGACGGACGACTGCTTATAGCCCATTGAGTTGTTCACGGTGGTCGTTAAACCTCCAATCAAAAAAAAAAAAAAAAAAGTTTAAGGTAAGTTTACGCGAAAACAACTTACCAAGTTCAGAGCTGATTATGTTACACATTTTGCAAAATATCGATCTATCTAGACGCTCTAATTTACAATTAATTGTTAAACAACAAATATTTTACACGGATTGTTATTTATCGCGAGTCTTTTGAAAAACGGAAATTAATAGCAAATAATTTTTAGTTCTAACATGAGTCAGTTCTTACAATATAAGTTTTTATTATGTTTCCTTACAGAAATCGCGCGTCTATTTGATTTGCGCGCATTTAAGGTCACAGCTCTTTTTAGAAAATTGCACAAAAGAACACGAACTCTCATCATTCACCATTCACGATGAATGATCAGCTATTAGGAATGATTCGGGTAAATCATTTGAATACATGGTATTCACGTATAATTTCCATTCTTAGGTTCCATCGTATGCCTAGCTGAGTGTTCCTTCACATAACGGTTAACACTTTTTAATTCTCGACATTGCTCTTCTTAACGGGAATTCGTTTATTAACTAATGCGAGCGGAAGAAAGTTAAACGTGCTGAGACTTCACTATGTGTCGCAGTAATGGCGGATTGAATTATCATTCACAGGAGTGAGAGCGAACCACGCATCATTCACAGTGAAGAGTCCTTCGTTATGAACGAATCGTTTATGTCCATCACTAATCGTGAGTAGAAAAGGCGAGGCAAATCTGCTCTTTACAACATTTTTTTAGAATTCGTGTCAGTTGCTCAATGGGATTTCAATAGGGTGACTTTGCAGGTTACGGGTGGTGTTGAACTTTGTTTTCATGTTCGTAAACCCACGACATGACAGAGCCTGGCTGTGTGAAGAGAAGCATTATAATGTCAAAACGCTAACGCGGAAGACTCTGAACAGACATTGAACTCTGAGTGATATTTACTGGTATACAATCATCTTTGCTGTCTTAAGCACGAAAAACAAGACGTAACAAATTTCAACACAAAATAAACCAAGCCGAATCATCGCAAGCCGTGAAAACACCTTTACTTACGAAAATTAAAACTTGTTTAAAAGGCTAAAATGATTAAAACCATCATTCTACTCATCGTCAAGAACAGTTGCCTTTGAAACAAGTAAGTTTTTACTATTATTGTCCAACCTTGTCAACTCACGGTGAACTCTCACATGGAGCGCGCTGTCAAGATATTCTACAGGACCACTAGAAAACTGGCAGTGGAGCGAACTCACCTCAATTTCTTACAAAATTGTCGCTCCCTTGGTGTCACTCCAAAATTCTTGCGCCTCAGAACCACGCCAACGTCCCATCGAGACTCCAGGATTTTGTCCTGTGCGGAGTCCAGACGCCTTTCTGCAGAAATTCGTGCGAAATACAGTTTGGTTGACCTATTTAATAGGAGGTCTTACACCTCACATGGTTTCCTGCTGAAATATGCTCCGCCCGTGATCTTCGATAAACTAATCATTGTAAATTTCGCCAGGGTGGAACGTGAAGTACAGGATTACCAGCACAGACAACTGCAGAAATTACAACTTCTGGTCCCTGAATCCCCTCATAATAGACCCTAAACAGGCTCTAAACCCACTCTTGGGAGCTCACCCGATGCCGTTGTGAATCTTGTTCACGCCAGTTATCTGAGGAGGAGTTAAATGCACTTAACCAGAGGTTTCAAGTTTTCCTTCCCGGTGCTTAACCCTGAATCATTTCGGTTTATTACCCAGGTTGAACAAATCAAAACCTTACCAAAACCAGCTCAAGACCCTTTGCGGCTCAAAATATCTCGAACCATTGCGCATGAAAGTACACAACCACCCACTGAACACCAAAAACTGTTACAGTACGACAGATCCTTGCTGCTGTCATTAGCAAACGATTCTTTACTGGCCATTACTTCGGCAGATAAATTACACCAAATAGTTATCCTTGATAAACCCGTTTACCATTCAAAAATGATAGAATCTATTAATCAAATCCCGCATATTGTTATCACGCGTAACCCAATACCCGCTACCGTCACAGCCCTCAGTAAACTTAGAAACAGCAATTCTCTTCCACTGTCTATTGCTGATCCACCATTTAGACCACGCACTCCAGAATTATTCGGAAAAATTAAACTAGATAAACCAAATCAACCAGTCCGACCTTTAGTGTCTGGCTATGCAAACCCAACACGTAATTTGAGTATGGAATAAAAGGAATGTAGAAGACACTCCAAGTGCCAGCACACGAGCAATTGCCGTCGGCTCGGTCTGTCCCAATCCACCGTATGGAGGGTTCTGCACGAAGACCAATTGCATCCATATCATGTGCAGCGCGTTCAGACACTAAGCTCTCAGGATTACCATCAGAGCATTGCATTTGTGCAATGGTACCTGCAGAAGAATACGGCAGAACCCCAATTCCCTGCTTCTGTGCTGTTCACAGACGAAGCGTGCTTTACACGGGAAGGTTGCTTCAATGCACATAAAGTGCATGTATGTTACAGCTCATGGTCGCAACTTTGAACACCTTCTGTAACCTCAATGAATTTCGCAAATGTCTTGGAAGTAATAACAAGCCTTTTGTTCTCTTACGTGCTGCTCTTTCATTTCTCGTCCTCTCTGTACACCAGCACATGAAGATGGCGTTTCCGACCCTGCATTGCTATGTGATTCCGATTTGTCTTTGTGCAACCTAACCCTCCCAGAAGTTTGTACACACTTAGCTGAATCACCCTTTATATATACAGTATATATATATATATATATATATATATATATATATATATATATATATATATATATATATATATATATATATATATATATATATATATATAATCGGGATTCAGAAGCAATGATACGGAATAAAATAAATTTTGGAATTAGCAAGCATATACATATGTTTTTGCGCCCACTAGCTGCGGAGTTATGTATCGGAAATAGAACAAAAGGCAAGATCATTGTTTTCACAGTATAGGCTTCCCGATGCAAAACTAATTTTTCAAATCGGGATAATAGGTACAAAGATATGGTATCCACGAACGGACGGACGGACACCATGACGACAGAAGCACGTCCTCTTTCCAAAAGACATGAAAAAGCAATAGGCCACTATGTATGTATACAAGTAAAAGTAAAATATCTAACTGATCGTGCAAATCAAATTCATTTCGCCCAGAATAGATTCAGTCAGATACTTTTTTCAGACAAACGCATTTCCGCACTTATCAGAAGCATTCGATTCATCTCAAACAGAATGGAATGAAATTCACACTGCATACTGATAAGACAAATAAATCCCTTTAATCTGATGAGTTAAAAATATTTCAGTGGGGCCAATAATATTTACACGCCTAATCTTGCACAGCACGATGAACAGTGGCATAGCGTAGGCCCCGCAGTGAGGAAATGGGGGCAGACGGACACGCGCATCGATATCCCTGCAAATATTCTCCTCAGCATTCGCTGTAATATTAAAGAAATACTTCCTTTCATAATTGTATGATACATAAAGTTAAATTATTTTCCGGAGAAAAATCATCTTTCCTTAAAACGGTCTCCATAACTACTTTTCTTTTTATATTTGCGTTGCACAGGGCAGGGGCTGAAGAGAATTTACTTGTTTCTTCTTAAACCCCAAAGAGAGGAAAATGTTATCACCTCACCTGATCTTAATTAGTGATTTGAGTGACCCCCATTAGGCCTAACGAATTGAGCCGCAGCCCCTGTGCCCATTCTTTCTGAATTGTGTACGAGTAATTATCTTCTATCGGCTTTAGAAACCAAGAGGTCAGATAATCTGTTAAGTAACCCAAATAACCCTTAAACAATTAATCTTTCTCATATTACCAATGCTCCTTTGGTCACTTTATTGGCATGACCTTTCGCTTCCACTCAGTTTTTTTTATTCTTATATAAATTATATAATATAATATTATATACAATATAAGGTCACATTGATGAGGAAACTAATCGGCGTATAAAACTTGGCTGGAGAGCTTTTCGAAAAAACAGTACAATTTTTAAGAGCAATCTGCCATTCTGTCTTAAAAGAAAAGTGTTTAATCAATGCATCCTTCCAGTTCTTACATATGGAGCAGAAGCATGGACTTTAACTAAAGAAAGACATACAACTAGGACAAGCCGCCAATGGTAACCAATAACTCGGGTAGAGTTGGCAAATTTGAGCGAAGCTATTGCAAATCTAAGCTCATTAAGGCGTCTATTATAACAAATTCTAAAAAACGAACGCGTAAAATTTATAACTTCCAAAACAAAAGTACGAAACATTCTAAAAAATAAATGCCTAAAATTTATCATTCACAATGCATACTGACTTTCCTTCACGCCTTCACGTTGGTTGTGATCAGGTTGCATGTAAAGAAAGCCGAAAGACACACTCAGATCGGGAACCACGTTTTTTATTTTGTATCGCGAAAGACAAACACACGCACATACACAAACATCCTTTTATTATTATAGATTAAGCAAGTGTTGAGCTAACAGACCGAGTCTTTCCATTTCTTCGTTTTTCAATTCAAACGTTTTTTTTTTAATTAATGTTAGTGAGCAGACTTTCGTTAAACGGTTCAAATAAAAGGTCATCTAGTTTAATTGAAATTCATCAATGACACGGAAGTTCGGGAATCGGAAGACGTCAAAACCTGACCATGGACGATGTCCAATCGCATGCAAAAAATCACGGTGATCGTATGTGTCATCTCGTACCTATGCCCGAACAACTAATTGTCTCGAGTCTCGTAAAGACAGCTCCGCTCGGCCTTCAGCCTCGATCGCTCAAAGACTGCAGGCAACTGAAAGAACAGGGAGAGATGCATGCTTGGTGTAATCAGGAAAGATAAGAAGAGGAACTCGTGAATAAGGAAAATGACAAGAGTGAAAATCATCATGATCAGAGTAAAATCCTTGAAATGGCAGTGGGCTGGACATGTTGCCAGAAGAACGGACAACTGAAATTTTAGGCTGGATACCAAGGGACAGAAGAACAGCACATGGGATATGGATGGATGAAATTCGAAAACATGCCGGAGTAATATGGAGGAGAGTGGCTCAAGACAGACAGTTGTGGTGGAAACTTAGGGAGACCTTCATCCAGCAGTGACTTGATAATAATGGTTGACAATGATGACGATGATTTTTAATATACTAACACGCATTTCCTATGCATAATCTGAAGTACTCACGATCTATTCAAACTCATCGAAAAGGTGCAAAACTAATTTTTGTTGGAGAAGGGGCTTTAAATAATTTTTTGCCGTAAGCCCTGTAGTTTGGCGCTTTACGTCTTTGCTGATGTATTTATTTCATTAGCCTAACAAGTCAAGTTCACACGTCGCATTGAGAATTTTTCATGCTAAAATAGATTTCTGGTAGGACAAAGAATTGAAACGTAAAGGGAATTCATATTGCAGAAGTGCGAAAAAAAAAAAAAAAAAAAAAAAAAAAAAAGAAACACAAAAATAAACAAACAAACAAAACAACCAGAAAATCCTGTGCATTCAAACAAATATTTTGAAACCATTCAACTTCCAGAATATTTTTCACCAGTTCAGTCTTGAATAAATTTTCTCGCAGTGTTATGTGTTCTAAGAAACGAATGGCATTTTGTGAGCTTATTTCAGTCTGACCAGAAAAGGAAAATAATAAAAGTAACAGTCATAACAAAGATATAAAGAAAAGAAAAGAAAAAAAGAGCTTCGTTTGAAATTCTTGACTGTAAAGTATTCGTTACAAGTAGGCCGTTTATTTTCTCTTTGTCGTTTATCTCATTCTGCAGGGTCTTACAAAGACTGTATATAGCCAAAGTCTTTTCTTCTTTTTATTGTAATACAGATGTTTTCACTTTCTTGGCCGCATTGTTTTTTCCAGAACAAGGATTAGCAGTTCACTGTAACGTGACGGACACGGACAGTACTTAAAAGAATCTGGACTCCACCCCCACCCCCCAGACTAACATTGACCGAATTAATTTCGTCACGGTGACTGCGGCCCTTTCAACTTTCACTCTTGCTACTAGTAGAAAGACAGGAAGGAACCCCAGGTGGATGGATGGATGGATGGAAGAAGAAGGTTCAAAAAAGAACACAGAGCTGCCTACAGGCGAAGAACAGACAAAGCAAGCTGCGCAATGGCGAAAACTTCTTCTTCCAAATTACTTTCGACAATTTAGTTTTTCGAAGAACTGTCACACGAAATAACACTCTTCTGCGTGACAGTACTTGGAACTCATTTGCATGAAAGGAAAGTTGTCTCGTCGCGAGAACTTGCAAAAAAGACAAACATGTGATAAATTAAGCAAGCGGCATAATCTGCATATTTAAACTCAGATAACATGACTCATTATGAAAGTCTGTCTAATGAAGAAAGACAATAAAAAAATCCTTTATCTGTACATTTATTAGCATTAATACGTAGAACATTAATAATGTAGAAGTATCTACAATAACGAGGGAAAATGTCTGTCGAGACTGGAACCAGTTTGGAAAAGATTTTTCCGGTTACACTTGATATACACATAATAGGGGCGGATTTTCAGGGAGGAGTGCGAAGTCCTGGCGCGGGGCCCCGCGATACTGGAGGGCCCCGGAAATAACAATTTTCGTTTTATTTTCGTTTGCTTCTCAAATGAAAAAGATTCATAAAGCGAGGTAAAGTTTCGCTGTTCTGGGTTTAAGGAGCATGTTTCGGAACGAACTCGGAGAATTTCATCTACAAGCATTAATTACTAGCTTAAATGCAAGCTAACTAAAAATCATTTTGATAGTTACATTACTTAATACCAGTGATGAAAGTGGGCAGGAACGGCGTTCCCTTATGAAATCAGTAAGGGGAACGACGTTCCCCAATATAAAATAGTTATGAATGAAAGTACGTTGAAATTTGAAAAAAAAATATGTGAAATTAGGTCTGGCTATTCATTCGCATCTATGAATTTTTTCGTAATTTATGTATCTAATATATGAAACTGAATGTTTGTCCGCTATGCAAACCTACAGTTATCAATTTAGAACCACCAAATTTGGTATACTATCCCATAGTACTCTAACTAAGACAGTAGACGGTTTTTGAAAGGGGTGGGAGACCGGGGTGAAGGGGTTTAAGGAGCATGTTTCGGCACGAACATACAAAATTTTCGTAAAAAGTTCCATTTTTTACTTTTTTATTTTGAATTCAAAGTTAATATTTTTTGTTGTTGTAAGTGTAAGAGCTGATTTTTTTTTTTTTTTTTTTTTTTTTTTTTGTGACAAGTGCTTTCCAGTGAAGAACTGCAACACAATTCAGCATCGGAACTGAAGGTAAGTAAACAACAAAATTGAAACGGAAAAACTAAAAATACTGTGCACCTAAAGACTCTATGGAGAATAAAATTCTAATACAATGAAGAAATGAAATACAGTATTAGGTACGGTTCATGCCGTAAAAAATTAACCGTTTTAATTTGATTTGTACAAAATTTAGATAGTGAATTATCACCAAATTCTCCCGAAAAACGCCCGGGCAATGCAGCTAGTGTTTTATATGTTTTAAAATTTCATGTCTCTAATTTTGAAGTTGCAGAGCTTTTGGCCGGAGACCACATAATTTGTCCTTTAGATTCTTAGCTACCGACACGTAGCTGGAGGAAATGCTCGCATTCGACTTTTTTGCTTTCGTATTATGCCGTATGTTATCTCGCAGGACGGAATCGTGAGCTAGTGTTGTAGACTTTAGAACACCTAACTCAAAGATGAGAGTGATTCATAAACAGGTGCATAGCTGCTGACCAATGCAGCCCTCACTTTCGGGGAAGACTGCATTCTGTAATTGTTTAAAGTGGTGTCTAACAGCTGCAATTACTTTAGATACTTAAACTTAGGCAGGAACACGCACTCAGGGCAGTAGCGTAACTTGCCTCCCCTAAACCCTAACGAAATTTTTTCGTTTAAAGTAGCAAAGATCGTAAATGATTAAATTTGCACATTTTGTTTTCAGTTTTTCTAAAAAGAATTAACAATTAAACTTAGTATGGAGGAATTAAAATTCTTATTACATTGATTTTAGTTCACTAAAAAAAAAAGAGAAGGGAATAGAATAAAAAAAGAGAGAGAGAGAGAGAGAGAGAGAGAGAGAGAGCGCAAAAGATAAAGGGAAAACAGCGACAGCGGCGGTAAAAAACATGGGGATATTCTTTGTTAGTTCTTTGCTACTGTCATATTGTCTAGCATCTGTAATGTCTCGAAACAGGGTAAGGCAGAGTTTGTTACTGAAATCAGAGTAAGTGGGAGAAACTCTGATTAACAATCTGATCTACGTACATATCTTAATTGGGTCATAAAGAAAATTCGTAAAAATGTCCGCACCGCTTCCTCCCAGAAGGTCTCTTCAGGACTTTTCTTTTTTCTTATTTTTCCTGCTCTCTCACGCCTCACGGGCGCTTCCCGTTGTTCCACCCACTCCGAAATCAATCCCCGCTTGGGTGGGGTGGGCTGGCACGGAGGCAGCGTGGCTAATACACGGTAATTTTCTGCATCTCTTGCTACTAACATTATATATATATATATAAAACATTTCGTAAGGGCTTCTGCCCCCTCCAGCCCCCTCCCGCCCCCTCCCGCCCCCTTTTTTTGTACTCGAAAAATCGCCCACCCCTAGAGTAAACTTCTGGATCTGCCCCTGACTATAGAAGTAAAATGACATCGGAAAAGCTGATTTTCAGATTCCATCCATGTTCGGGCTTTCTCGGGGAACTGTGAGTGCCAGGGCTGTAGTTACCGGAAAGGGGCAGAGAGGCCGTTTGCCCTCCCAAATTGGTCATATTAGAGGGGTAAATTCATTCTCTGATGGGCTAAAAAAATACAAATACACAACGTAGGAATAAATTTACTGAAAATTATAACTCAGAAAGAAAGTTATACACTTCAATATTTTACTTTCTAAAGACTTTAGTTAGCTCCATACAGTGTCCCGCGCGGCTAACTAGGGCACCGAAAAGCCTACATTGTGAGGTGTGAAAACCCCATATGCATGAAAGGAATTGTCCGAAAGAGTGGATGGAAGTATGTAAAATAATATGCGGATATGCCTAACTTCCATAACTTTTCCGAACACGCCGTAGGGATAAACAACTAATTAGTCATTCGTGCGTTGTGGCAGAAAGCTCTTGTGTGTGCCTTGAACGGAATTTTTCCAAGCCCTAGTCCGAAAGCATCTTTCTACGGCTATATTCACTATCTAAGCTGGTTTGTTTTTCATTCTGCGTTTCTGTGTTGTTGGCGTTCACATAATTTTTACATTTCATTTGATATTTTAATCATTGACTCCTGCGTATTTACCTAGTTTTAACATTTTTAGGAGAATTAAGGAAGTGAGATTTTTGAACGATTATAATGCTTTGCTATAATGGAAATATAGAAAAGTAAAAACTGTTTGAGTGGAAGTGGGAAACTTTTGAACTTGAAAGGGCGTAATTTCAAGTTTCGCCCTCCCATATAAGAAAAGCTTGTTCCGGCCCTGGTGAGTGGAGTGGAATCTCATGATATGTAACAGCAGATCCCACACTGCATGTAGCATAGATGTCAATACTGTGCTTTAAGTGACCATCCTTATAAATGTTTCGACTCGCTTTCCTTAACAAAGGCTTTCCCACTGGTAACTTCCTCAATATCTTCCCCATTAGTGAATAAAAAAACCAGTAAATATTAAATTTAGTCTTGATAGACATACCAGATTTTTTTTTTTTTTTTTTGTTATGGCAGCAACAGCCTACACACGCGCACTGTATTGAGGATAGTCAAATTATGTTAGGGGAACCCAAAATGCTCATTTCTACAAATTTTGAAGATGACAATCCGATTTCTGGCGTAAAGGTGACAACGATGGTAAGTCAGATAATATCCGAAAACTTGAAAATTTTCATCGTCCTGGAGCGGGACTCGAACCCGCGTCTCCCAGAAAACGTCCGGGTATGCTAACCACTACACCACCCAGAACGACCAAGTTTCAAGTTTCCGATCAATTTGAATATAACCATCACAGGATTCGTTAGTCGAAGCAACCGGCATTCATGTTTAGCGAATCTGGAGGTTAAGAATCTTATCCCGTGTTTGCCCGGAGAAGCAGATAAATCATGAAAGAAATACGGGATTACGCCATATAATACAAATTTTGAAGATGACAATCCGATTTCTGGCGTAAATGTGACAACGATGGTAAGTCAGATAATATCCGAAAACTTGAAAATTTTCATCATCCTGGTATGCAGGACGATGAAAATTTTCATCGTCCTGCATACCCGGGCGTTTTCTGGGAGACGCGGATTCGAGTCCCGCTCCAGGACGATGAAAATTTTCAAGTTTTCGGATATTATCTGACTTACCATCGTTGTCACATTTACGCCAGAAATCGGATTGTCATCTTCAAAATTTGTATTATATGGCGTAATCCCGTATTTCTTTCATGATGCTCATTTCTGTTGGAATCACGAAGCAAGTTTCTTTGACATTACAATATCCTTTCTCATACATTAATATGACAAATTAGTATGAGAAAATAACAATGGGGGAGGGGGGGGGGTATGCTGTAACAAAAAAAAAGTTCTCTTTCAAGGATGGTAGAAAAAGTGGCTCGGGTAAATTTAAATCCGCCACTGATAAATATTGGGTTAATGCATAAGCTCATGCCGTTTTTTTCACCGCACTACAGGAATGTATTACATCAGAAGGGAAAACGGAATCAATCAACTATGTACATATTATCCCATTGTTTACGATGGTGTCCTAACGTCTGGATAGCTCTGCAATGCCATTCTTGAAAAAAAACGTGCAGCTTTTGCAGCAAATAAATCATCAAGGGAATTCTAGAGATCAATATCATTGTTGAACGTTCTGAAACTGAGTGCATTCGACAGACATAGGCACAGGTGATAGGCTAAAAGGGCGACATCTGAGGAATAGACCGGATGTGGAAGAATCTCCCATTTCGTGTCCTGAATGGCCGTGTCTGTACTGTGGGGGCGTGCGTTATCATGTTGGAGAAGGACACCATTGAGCCGATGTGGCCGTTTCTTCTGAATTGCTCCCTCCACATTGCGGAGTTGCTCACAATAGATTGCAGCGTTGATGGTCCCGTTCGTCGGCAGCGTATCCCAGTGAATAATGCCTTCCATGTCCCACCAGACACAAAACATGACCTTCGCAGGATGAAAGTCAAGTTTTGGACGTGGTGTGGGCGTCTTGTTTAGTTTTAACCATTCCCTCCGATGCCTGAAAGTCACGTACAGGCACCACTTTTCATCTCCAGTAACAATACGTGACAGAAAGCGTTTGTGTTGCTGAGAATATTCGCGATAACGGGCGAGCAAAGAACCACACATGGCAACACACTAATTCTTGTTGTCCTCGGTGAGAGTGTGAGTCACCCAAGACCCCGATTTCTGGACCTTTCCCATACGTCCCAGGTGTAGCACCACGTTGGTCTGATCACAGTTCATCTTCCATCTCAGTGGCCAATTCGCGTGTGGTCTGACGCTGATCCAAGTGGATGAGATGGTTCAAGCCATCCTCATTAAAGTGAGATGGACGACCTGATCGTGGAGAGTAGTTGAGGTCAAAATTCCCACCTCGGAACTGCTCAAACCATTTGCGGTTGTCCTCGGAGCAATAGCATTCTCCCCATACACGGCACAAATTTGTCGAGTACCCTCGGTGGCTGTGGATCCCTTGTTAAACTCGTAGAGAAGCAGATGTCGGAAATGTTCATTCCTCTCTACTTGACACTCCATACTTCCGGACCTGAAAACCAAAAAAACCATTAGCCACAATCACACAACGCAATATGATTTATAGATATATTACTGGCTACATTTTGATATACAACTGGCCATCTGCACAGTCACTACTGACCTGGGAAACACTCGTGAAATAAAATGGCATGGACTTATGCATCAACCCGATAGCTAGAAAGAGTAAAAAAACAAGAAAGTTGAAAGGTTACCCCCAGAAAAGGGACTGGAGCAGAGATGAAAAAACGAAGCACCAAGACCTCACCTGAGAATGAAAAACTCCGCGCATTATAACATCATCATCGGCACCCAGGGCCGTACCTACCGGAAGGGCAAGGAGGCGGTTGCCCTCCCTGAATGGTCATACCAGGAGCGTAAAAATTACAAATGAACAACGTGCGAACTATGAATAAATTTACTGAAAAAATAACTGAAAAATAAATTTATACGTTTCAGTATTTCCTTTTTTAGACTTGAGTTAGCCGCATACAGCATTCCGCTCAACTAACCAGCATACTACAGAGTAACTTACACTGTGAGGTACATACCCCACATATGCATGAAAGGAAATATCCGAAACAGCAGTAGAGGCTACAACGAAGTGAATTTCTCCGTCATTTTTATCCGCGCCGGGGTTCGAACCCGGGTCCACTCATTCCGGAATAAGTTGCTCTACCAATTAAGCTACGCGGACATTGATTCTAATTGCTATCTGCCTTTATGTCGTGTGCGTCCTTCTGGCAGGTACGTCACATCTCCTGGTACGTTACAAGGCATGTAACACAACTATCTGTGCCCACGGCTTCGCTCGCGTGGAAGATATCACTGAAAAACAGGGCTATGATAACACGTGCAATCCGATCCATCCATAAGAACTATAGTTGAACTTCATAGCAGCCGATGGAAGAAATTGGCCGAAAGATTAAATGGTCGGCAGTTAATTTTTCACGTGAAATAAAATTATAATTAATTTTTACATAAATTTAAGTACATAATTTTTATTTTATTTTTCGAAAATAATTCATAATGCCTTTGCATATACAACATTCTTTGTCTCGCTTCCAGTCGATATCAAAATAAACTGATTGTCTAAACTGCCGGTTCTCAATAAACCGACGAATGGGAAACATTCTTGACGCAAATCCAATCCCACATGTTTGTAAGTTTGGCCCTGGGATTTATTGATCGTTATAGCGAAGGATAGTTTAATAGGAAACTATAATCTTTTGAAAGGCAAGTCTGTCGGAATCATAGGGATCCTGGGTATATGTGCCATTTGTCCAGCTGCTGGCCCAGTTAGTATAATAGCTTCAATAATATTTTCACGCGGGGCTTCGACCTGTAATCTTGTACCACTGCACAGGTTTAGTTTTAGGTTCCATAATAATATGCCAATGTAATGCCAACTTTCAATTTGAGATAATACGGAAGTCCTTAGGGATTTAAAGAATTTAAAAATTTATGTGGATAATGCACTGTATCTTCCAAGTTAACGACATTATCGATCGATGTGTAAATTCTGTATTCGCCGGGCAGTTTTTGCAAAATAGCATCGTTTATTTCATGAACAGATGCATTGCTTGGAGATACGATAGCTCGTTCATACATCCAGTTGTGACATCTTCGGAGCAAATTTTTTACAAAATAATAAAAAATAACCGAAATAGCCGATGTCCACCGGAAAGAAGTGAGCTTCCCAACAGTGAAAGAATTATCCAAACCGGTTCAGTAGTTTTCGAGATTAGTAAAAAAAAATTCCGTATATTATCGTGAACTATTTCCTTCGCATGGGTGTGATCAGGTTGTATGTAAACAAAGCGGAATGATACACGGGAAATCGGGAACTACTTGAAAGGGATCTGATTCTCGGTAGTACAGCCAAAAATAATGAAAAAAAAAAAAAAAAAAAAAGAAATATAAAAAGAAATAGCCTATGTCCACCGGAAAGAAAGAAACTTCCCAACGGTGAAAGAATTATCCAAATCGGTTCAGTAGTTTTCGGGATTACCTCAAACACACAAACGAAGTTTCTCTCTTTATATATTAGTATAGATATAGATATGCAGGTATGCCTAACCGTGACCTTTCCGAACACGTCTTATGAATGAAGAGCTCATTTTTATGCTCTATCACATAAAGCCCCCTCAGCATTTAAACTTGAACTGAATTTTTCCAAACCCTACCCCGAAAAGAATCGTTCTATTGTTACGTTCAGTATCTAATAAATACTCATTCGTTCTGTACTGGTTTGTTTTCCATTCTGCATTTCTACGGAATGCTGTGTTGTCAGCATTCATATAACTTTTAAGTTTTACTTGATATTTACAGCGTTGGGTATTTATTTATCTAGTTTTCACATATTATATCAAAAACCAGAAGTGAGGTTTGTGAACGATCATCATACTTTCCTATAACGGAGGCGTGACAAAGTAAAGACTGCATACTTTTCGAATGGAAGTGGGGAACTTTTGAATTGGAAGAGGCATAATTTCAATTCTCGCCCTCCCAAATAAGAACAGCTTGCCCCGGCCTTGTAGGGACTATAGCTTAGTTTTCAGGAGGGGTCAAACAGAAATTGTGTGTATTCACAAACAGCACACGAACACCATATGCAAATTTTCACTGGGCTTAGCGATCTAAAAGTTTTTACCACACTCACAACAGATAACCTTTATTGAAAACCAGAAAAGCCAAAAATTACATAAAGTAGATGGCTAAATGAAATTAGACAGCTTATTGGGGTCAATAAGGACATTTCATTGTTGTTACCTTGCACCTTTTGGCCACTTGTGAGCGACGCGCAATGAAATCCCAGTTCACTAAATTCATCATCATCATCATTGTCAACCATTATCAATCCACTGCTGGACGAAGGTCTCCCCAAGTTTCCTCCACAACGGTCTGTCTTGTGCCAGTCTCCTCCATGTCACTCCCGCATATTTACGAATTTCATCCACCCATCTCCCATGTGGTCTTTTTCTGGGTCTTTTCCTGTCCCTTGGAATCCAATCTAAAATTTCGGCTGTCCATCTATGGTCTGTCCTTCTGGCAGTATGTCCAGCCCATTGCCATTTCAGGGATTTAACTCTGATCATGATGTCTTCCACTCTCGTCATTTTTCGGATCCACGAGTTCCTCTTCTTATCTCTCCTGGTTATACCAAGCATGCACCTCTCCATGCTTCTTTGAGTTGTCTGCAGCCTTTGTATGTCTCTTTTAGTTAAGGTCCACGTCTCTGCACCATACGTAAGCACTGGAAGGATGCATTGATCAAACACTTTTCTTTTAAGACATAATGGCATATTGCTCTTGAAAATTATGCTGTTTCTTCCAAAAGCTCTCCAGGCAAGTTTTGTACGCCGATTAATTTCTTCATCAATGTGACCCTCACTTGATATCTGCTGTCCAAGATAAACATACGTATCTGTTATCTCCAGTTTTTCTCCATCAATCGATAAATCTTCATTTCTTGTAAAAGCATTGAACATCACTTTTGTCTTCTGAAAGTTCATTTTTAATCCCACTTCTTTACTCTTGTCAGCAAGTTCCTGGATCATACTCTGCAGCTCTGATGGGGTAGTTGCAAAAATGACTACGTCATCAGCAAAACGAAGGTGGGTTAGATAATCTCCATTAATCTTTATCCCTTTGTTTTCCCAGTTCAGTGATTGAAAGACATTTTCCAATGTGGCATTAAAGAGCTTCGGAGATATGGTGTCACCTTGTCTCACTCCTTTCCAATTTTTATGTGTGTTGTATTTTCAAACAGCCGAATCTTTGCACTTGCATTTTCATAGATGTTATTAATAATATTAATGTATGCATCTTCAATACCGCAGGATTTCAGAGCCGTGGTAACTGCTGATGGTTTCACCGAATCAAAGGCTTTTTCATAATCGATAAAAGCCATGCACAATGGAAGTTCATATTCCCTCGCTCTTTCAATTAGTTCTCTCAGTACGTGGATATGATCTATTGTGCTGTAGCCACTCCTGAATCCAGCTTGTTCTCTCGGTTGAGCCATGTCCAGTGTTACCTTCAAGCGGTGTGAAAGAACTTTAGTGAAGATTTTATAAACCACTGATAGGAGGCTGATAGGTCTGTAGTTCCTGAGATCCTCAATGTCACCTTTTTTATGTAGCAGGATCATTGTAGCATTGTTCCAATCCTCAGGAATCTTCCCTTCATTAAGGCATCGAGTGAAAATTTGGGCGAGTACTGTTTCAATTTCTCCACTTGCTTCTTGTATGATGTCTATAGTAATTCCATCTTCTCCTGGAGCTTTCCCCCGCTTCATGTTCTTGATTGCATGAGCAACTTCTGCTGGGAGGACTGGAAGAACTCTGGTACCTTTCATGATGTCTGGAGTACATGTATCATCCCTTTCATATAGTTTGGAGTAGAAATCTTTCACTCTTGTCAAAATTTCGCCTCTATTTCTTGTTATAGAACCATCTTCTTTTCTCAGAGCCATAATCTGTTTTCTTCCCTTACTGAGATGTCCCTTTGCTATCTTTAGGCTTTGGTTGTTTTCAATTGCTTTCCTCACTAGCTCACAGTTGAATTTCCTTACGTCTTCAGTGATACTTTTTCGTGCTGTCTTGCATAGCTCTATATATTCCACTTTGGAAGTCACATCTTCTTTAGTTGTCCTCATCTCTCTTCTTTTTGCATCAACATTTTGGTTTTTCCTGATAATTTGTTTACATGCAACTTGTTCTTAGACCCAGCTAATTTTGTTGCTGTTTCCATAAGAGCTTTGGTTACTTTTCTGTTAACTTCAGAAATATCCACTTCTTCCGATGTTAGGCCTTCTAAAGCAGAGAACCTGTTCTTCAGTTCCAACTTGAAAGTATTATGGTGTTTTTTAAGGTTGGTTATGTCAATACATTTTGTTTGTCTTATGAGCTTGCCACGTTCCAGTTTAGTGTTGAGGTGCATCTTACATCTCACCAATCTATGGTCACTACCTGTGTTGAACTTGTTTAGCACACTGCAGTCTTCGATGACGAATTTTTTGTTACACATAATAAAATCAATTTCACTTGTCGTCCCAATTGGATGTTTCCATGTCCATTTCCTGTGTGGCTTTTTCTTGAAAAAGGAATTCAAGATGAAAAATCCTTCTGCCTCTGCAAATTCAACGAGAGTATTTCCACGCTGGTTTCTGTTGCCGTGACCGAATTTACCTACTGAAGTTTCATTCTGTTGCCGGTGCCCTATTTTTGCATTGAAATCTCCCATAATTATCTTCAAGTGCTGCTTACCTTTATTATTTAGATGACGAATTTCCTCATAAAATTCTTCAATTTCTTCTTCAGGATGACTTGTGGTGGGTGCATAAGTTTGAATAATCTGAGCCTGGTATCTTCTCGATAGTTGGATAACGAGTCGTGCAGCTCTGGCAGAGGAACTTTCAACTTCTACCACTTTATCCTTCAGTTTCTTGTTTATTATAAATCGAACACCACTAGTTCTGCCAGTATCTGTCCCACGATAATAGAAGAGATGTCCACTTTTCAGTTCAATGAGATCTTCTCCTTTTCTCCTTACCTCACTCAGCCCGACGATGTCCCACTTGATCCTTTGTAGTTCCTCTTCCAATTCAAGAAGCCTTGAATCAGAAGATAGGGAGCGTCCGTTGTAGGTAGCCAAGGTCAGCATCAAATGGCAGCCTAGTCCGGTCCTCCGGGGATTCTTAGCACCCTCTGCCTTCATGTCGCACTGGCCGCTGCCTTGGCCAGGTACATTCCAGCTGCCGGAGACTGAGGGCCAAGATTTAAGTTGTAGAGTCATTTTGGAGGTGTTTGGCCATAACTCACCACGCTGGCCAAGCGGGTTGGTGAGTGTGTCACTAAATTAGTCATCAAGAAATGTGAAAACACAAATTTGTCGAATCCTCGTCTCCTCGCTCCGAAGCAATTTGTTCTAACCGACTAAACTACACCAATGGAATGTATCGCTGAAGCTAAGCATACATTATAACGAAGTAAATTTCTCCGTCATTTTTATCCGCGCCAGGATTCGAACCCGGGTCCCCTCATTCCGGAATAAGTTGCTCTACCAATTGAGCTACGCGGACGTTTATTCTGATTGCTATCTGCCTCTATGTCGTGTGCGTCCTTCTGGCAGTACGTCACATCTCCTGGTACGTTACAACATAGCATAATGAAATAATCATTACCTTTGAAAGATCTTTTCTTTTTTTTTAATTGCTTTTTTTTCTCCTCCAAACTTTCTTTCGTAGAATGTCTTTGTTGTTGTTGTTGTTGTGTATTTCCAGAAAATTATATGACTGCCTCACAGCACAGTTGTAGAATTTTTTGGAACAAAGGTGCAAAAAGAGAAAAATAGAAATATCGTACACTGATGTTCTATATGACGGTATAAATCAAAATTTTCATTCGCTGTGACTTCAATTTAAAAAATAATAACAATAAGGATAGAGAATAGTTTTTTTTCTCTCTCTCTCTCTATCAATAAACTGTTCTACTGGCCTCACGCGTTTCTGACTTCTATTTCACGAAACTATACAGTTGTTTGAAACACTTTGCAGACAAACAAAGAAATAAATACACTGCATGAAAGTAATCTTTCGTTTAAAAAAACGAAAAATTAATATGTATTAAAAAAAAAGACCATTAAAATTGTTCTTAACAATGGATCCTTTTCTGTTTCATATAAAATGCTGCGTACACGTTGAGGTATTTGTCTAGAAATAGGAACTGGGAAGAAAAGAGAAGCCCCAAAAGAGAATGTTAAACAATTGCCTCCTTTGCAATTTGATTTTTGTTTTAGAGGAAGGGGGAGGGTGAATAAGTAACAAACGGGGATGGAGGGTGAAAGTTGATAAAATGCAACGATTAATTCTTTGAGAAATTCGTGCTGCGGCAGAAATTGTGCCAGTAGTATTTAACACAAGTGATTCATATCTGTTTCGTGGAGAAATGCAGCGCGGATATGAAATCTTTTGTTCTGTATCTGATGGATGGAAGTCGGTGCATTTTCTTTTATTTTGTTGAATAGGTAAATAATTTCACTGCAGAAGCGATACCATCTCAAAGTCACGTGCTACTCTTCTGTCTGAGACTCACTCCCCAGTACATATATTTTTCTTTCGCGTTGACAAACAGTCTGATGATTTCCCAAGATAGCATTAGCGCGGCCTTTTTCGTTGTTCCTGAAGCCACGCACAGTTCAATTTTTCATACAATGTTTGGTTCATAATTACAATGCGGGCTGAAACTAAATCGCAATTCTCAAACGCACCGACAGACGCAACGCAGAAATAAACTCTCACGGAGTCAGAAAATTGAATAAACTCAAAGAACATGGAGCAAATAACAATATTCTGTGCTTCCATAACTACTTGAAAAAAAAATGGAAGACTTTGGTTTTACAAAAAACATGTCTGCTGGATCTACTCTTTAACTGGAAGGCTTACACGGGTTCAGCAGGTGTTCTGGTTAATTAGGTCATGGCTTTTCCGTGACTCGAACTGCACTGTTAGCAGACGCTGATTGGAGCCAGCAATAAATTCATTATGCGTTTTCATTTATTCTGAGCTGCTGCAAAGCAACAGGAAGTGCGATTCGTTTATGGTTTTTACTTTTAAGTTTGCACGAAAAATTATTGGAACGAGAAAAGTTTATTTTCAAGCGACAGCTGCCCCCCCCCCCCCCCCCCCGTCTACGAGGTTATAGTAGAAGTCTGCACGGGCCCGGGAAGGCCCGTTAGGCTTTCGGGCCGGGTCGGGCCTTTGCTCATTTCTAAGTTGGGGAAACGGGCCGGACCCGGGCTTTCAATATTTAATGTAAAACAGACACGGGCCAAGTAGGAATTTTTTTTGTTGTTGTTTTTTATGAGCAAACCTATCGCTGTACGGTGCCTTTCTCGTTTGGAAATCTGACAACATACAGCAGCGGGATAAGATTGAATAATTTCCGCTGTTGGAAAAAAAAAAAGTTTTACGACATCCTCTCCTCCTACATAACAATTGGAGGGGTCAGCTCCCTTAGTTTTTCAATGTGAATGTGGTCCCTTTTCTCTCTCTCTCTCTCTAACTTTCACCTTCCTCTCATGCTTCAGGACAGGCTATTAACAGCAGCATTTATAAACCGAGCCACCCGCTCGCAGACGATCTTTCTTATTATTCTGGTCGGAGGCACCTTGTTCTCTAGATGTGTGAAAAGCTTTTAAGTTGTCTTAAATGGCACGGGAGAAATGGGCTGGGACAAACTTACTTCTGTGTATAAATCTGTTCCGTATTTTTTCCATTTGTACTCTTAGGGAGTCAGCAGATGGCAAAAGAACCCTTAGGTATCCCAGCCCAGTCTTTTTCAAAACTTCTGTGACACTGGTTAGCTGGGTAATCTGTCGTTTTCCCTAGCATATGCTCAGTTCAGTGTTGCTGATAAATACTTTTCCATACTTATTATAGAGTTTAAGAAAGCGAAAGATTTTCCCGAAAAAGTCGCTTCCGGACAATATGTGCTTGTAGACAATGTAAAGTAGAACGATCGGACTCATAATTCTGGATATTTCGTACTTTTCAAATTAACTTCCCTCCCCCTCCTTATCCCCAAGGATATTCCGAGTCCGGCGGTAGGCAATGATAATTTGAAAACCCAGAAAATTTGAAAGGCGTGGAAATTGAGGTTAACATGAAATATTTTTGAGTGCACAAGCCTCCCCCTCCTCAGACGTCACGTGACTTATACAGAGTCACAGAAATACTCCGCATTAACGTTTATTGCAATAGAATACGTGTAGCAATTAAGAAAACGAAAACTCTTAAGGAGTCGAATAGCCGCGTGCAACAGGTGAGAAATTCGTGTTTTAGTAATTGTTGAAATTTTACGGGCCGGGCTTTCCAAATTAAGGCCCGTGCAGACCTCTAGGTTATAGGTCAAATGCTGCAAGTAGCATAGATCTGGGTTTAATGCAGGGATGGGCCGCAGATGGCCTAGTGGCCAGCGTTCGTGACTGCCAAGGAGAGGTCTCAGGATCAATCCCAAGCAAGTACAGACGGTCGAACCGCTAAATATCTGCCGTGGTTCGGATGGGCACGTTCAGCCGTCGGACTCCGGGTACTCTCTCCTCTCAGTTATAAAATAAGGGCGTCTTCTTCCCCCTTTTTACCTCGCTTCGATGTGACTTACCTGTCGGGCACTCTAGTCCAAATTTCCTAGCTTCCCTCTCTAAGGGTTGCTTAAGACCTGGGGTCAGATACTTCTTCCTAAAATCCTCTACATAAATCTCTAGTTTACAGCGCCTCAACCTGAGCATCGTTTGTTCATCTTACAATGTCTATCCGTCCGTAAAGTGTTGCCACAGTTTTGTAGGTGTGACGGTGCAGCTTTCAGATCTTATAAAGACACGATTAGCCCCTCAGGTGGCGCAGTGGTCTAAGTGCTGACTTATGACCATTCGTCCGAGAAAGGTCCGGGTTCGAATCCCTGAGGCATGGATGTTGTGTTTGTCTTACGACACTGGCTCTCTCCCTTCCCAGGAACTAGTGGCCTTAAATTCGGAACGGGCGACTGCATATAGCCCATCGAGTTGCTCACGGTGGTCGTTGAGCCTTCTATAAAGAACAAAATAAGTTAGTAAAATCATGCAATGCATTGATTATGGTACGCTTTCCAATATACCAGAAATCATTACTCAAGCTATTACTCAAGTTATGAGGATAATGGTTGTGGGATAAATATCGCTCCTGTGCCCTGACCTTTGACCCCATTTCGACGATATTCAACAGAATTGGTTCAGTATACCTCTGTAACAACATACTAAAGTTTTGTCGCAATAGAAGCATTTTTAGTCAAGTTACGAGGATAATGGCTGTGGAATAAATCTCGCTCCTAGGAGTGCCCTGGCATTTGACCTCATTTCTATGATTTTCAGCAGAACCGGTTCAGTGTACTTTCGAAACAACTTGATAAAGTTTTGTCGCAATCGAAGTATTTTTACGTAAGTTATGACGCATAAGGGCGATGGAAAGGATCCCGCTCCTATGTCCTGACCTTTGATCCTATTTCGCCCATTTTCAATAGGGCTCGTCCCCAGGTTGTCCCTTACCACATACTAAGATTTAATCGAAACCAAACCATTTTTACGCGAGTTATCGTGCGTACAGACAGACAGATGGACAAAGCTGCAGCATATACGCTTCTTCAACCTACGGTTGGAAAGCGTAAAAAAGACACGACTGCTGTACAATACACCTGGTCCTTTGTATATTACACAACAAAAGAAGTCCATAGGTGTTAGGTGGCCTCTGCAATGCAGCTATCGCGCTTAAAGTTGCGCATACCAGAAATTCGCGTGCATGCTCGTTGGAATAAGCAGACTGTAAAACTCAGAGACCAACGTTATACCGTGTGGTGAAAACTGTACTCTTGTATCATCTTTCGTTTTGATTTTCTTTGCTATTTTTCTATGGTGGATATTATTTTGTTCGAACTTTCCTGATTTTCCAATTAAACATGTTGAAAACGTAGTTATTCTTTTTAGGACACCCTGTATATTTTTGTGAGAGCTAATATGCACCTGCAACTGGGTCAGAAGTTGTCTGTTGCCAACAAGGAAAGGGAAGGAGAATCTAGGCACTGTTATTCAGTGCCGTGAAGCCACGAAATCAGATCGCCCAGATTCAAGGGGCAGAAATAAACTACTTGAACTCAAGGATTGGGGTAGTTAGATCATACTGTAATAGCTGATAATGGTTAAGAAAACTAACTCAAGGTATTCGCCTAGATGCTTCTGCGCTGTTAGAAGAATATCCATTAAGTATGAATCAAAAAAGGATGCTTTTGCGCTGTTATAAACACACCGGACAAAACATTATGAAATGCTGATTGAAACATGTACATATGTACCGGGTGCGCCATATAAAAGAGGCCCCGTGGCCAGACGTTGTTAGGCGGGTTAAAGTTGCTTGGCGGATTTCCAGTTAAAACCGCTTTGTTCCACTTCTAACCGATTTCTGCGTATACAGCTGCAAAGAAATTATCCGGAGTGGTTAGTCACAGCAGAGCAGTGTACGTACGCGGTCATAAGTGTTAGTGAGGAGAGAACAAAGGCAACGGAAATGGTTTTAAGTACGGAACAGCGGATTTTTATTGTGGAACAGTATTTCAGAAATAACTCACACAAAGTTTTAAATGAGTTATTTACAGAAAAATTTCCACATTGTGCAGCACCGGCGAAATCTGTGGTACAGAAGTTAAAGCGGAAATTTCGTGAAATCGGCACGGTGTGCAACAGGAAAAGAAACAAACCCAAGACAATTCGTACTGAAGACAATATCAACGATGTGTGCACAATGATGTTACAAAGCCCTCGGAAGTCAGTTCGCCGATTATCGTCTGCAACGGGAATATCTACCACGTCATGCAGACGCATACTTAAGGTGGATTTACATTTTCGGCAGTACAAAGTTATGGCGCTCCAAGAACTTAAAACTCCCGATTATGCCAAACGAATGCAATATTGTAAGTGGTTTCAGGAGACCATTGTCAGCGGTGAAATGGACCCAACACTTTATTACATGACAGATGAAGCATGGTTTCATTTGTCCGGGTATGTCAATGCGCAAAACAGCAGGATTTGGACAGACACCAATCCCAGATGGACAATGGAGACTCCTCTGTACGACCAAAAGATAGGCGTTTGGTGTGCTGTGTCTGCGAAGAGGATAGTCCGCCCATTCTTTTTCACTGACACCATCAACTCGGAGCGCTATGTTCAGCAACTGTTCAACCCATTTGTTTCCGCATTTATAGAAGAAAAGTGAACATATGCTTCCTTTCAGCAGGGTGGTGCAACGACGCATACTGCGCTAGAACAGTCTACGTGCTGTGCATGAAGTGTTTGGGGGAGGACAGAACTGTATCGAAGGGACTATGGCCACCCTGATCACTCGATCTCTCCCCTTTTGACTTTTATCTGTGGCGAGCACTGAAAGGGAAAGTGTACGCAACTAATC
Organism: Macrothele yani; assembly: GCA_039090855.1. Taxonomy (NCBI): domain Eukaryota; kingdom Metazoa; phylum Arthropoda; class Arachnida; order Araneae; family Macrothelidae; genus Macrothele; species Macrothele yani. The sequence continues at coordinate 22,995,314 of CM077001.1, read as the reverse complement.
CGCACACCCTTGATGAATTAAAAGTAAACATTACGGATGCCATAGCCCAGATTACTGCCGATGAGTTGTGGCGCGTTACGAACAGCATGTTCCGTCATGTGCAGCTGTGTCTTGATGTCGGAGGACAACATTTTCAGCAATTGTTGTAAACGCAGGTAAATTACTCCTGTTTTCTGTCATTTCAACTATTCTTTATCATGTATAGTAACATTGCTTGACTGTTGTCGTTCATTATACTCGTGCCTCTTTTATTTGGCACACCCTGTATAAAGTTGATAAACGTAACGAGTTGTACAAATATAGAGAGTGAAACTGCTGGATTATAATTGAAGATGTCTGAGGTGTGTTTAAAGCATCTGCTTCATTCTGTATTTCCTTTTACAGTACAACTATGGGTCGTAAAGGTGACGTTACTGAGTGGCAAAAGGGGCCATTGTTTATGGCCGAGAACATGGTCATTTCTTGCCAGAAGCGGCAAAGTTTGTTGGACTGTCTGAACCAGCAGTCAGTAGTGTCCATTCCAGTGCAAGAAGTATGGAGGCTATCACTGTAGGTGGAGTAACTGTGGTAGAAGCTTTTTGATGACAAATCGGGATCGCAGGCGTTTGAGACGATTAGCAGCTCCTTTCCACACTCGTCAAGAACTGGTTCAACAGTAAAATGCTGGACCCAGTAAATCATTACGCAACGGAGAGAACTGCATAGCTTGGGCATTTTCAATCGTGTTGCCATGATACATCCGAAGTTAAGAACTATCCAGAAGAAAAATCGCATCACTTGGACAAAACAGCATCGTCACTGAACTTCTGAACATTGGCGACGAATAATATGAACCGACGAACCCAGATTCCGCTTGTATACAATAATAGTCGCTACAAGGTCATTCTGAAAGCTGGAGAAGCATTTAAACCAGACTGTGTCCAAAGAGCTGTGAAAAAGGGGGTAGAAATGTCATGTTTTGGGGTTGTATTTCAAGTACTGGAGTTAGACCACTTGTTGAGGTGTCCAATTGCATGAAATCTGCGGATTATGTGCTACTTTTAAATAATACATTATTGCCATTTGTCCAGTTTTTGGAACAAGAAGAAGACATAGCGGATCCTGTGTTTCAAGATAACTTTCGTGTCCATCGAGCCAGAATTGTGCTGGATTGGTTTGAAGAAAATGAGAGAAACGTTCCACATCTCAATTGGCCTGGAAATTCACCCTATCTAAATGTGATTGAAAAAATCTGGGGTATGCTAAAAAAAAAAAAACCCTGCAAATTTGGCAGAATCGAGGGATCTTTTGAGAATGGAGTGGAATAAACTTGATGCGCCTGTGACACTAAGTCATACTGATAGCATGTCAAACAAAATTAAAGCTGTAATTAAGCAGGTGCTAATATATCTCCATATTAAGGAATAAAGTTTACATTCCGTAATTTTTTGTCAGGTATGTTTAAGAATATCCATTAAGTAGGATCTCCAAATTAACAGCAAATATTAGTTGTTGTAAAAACTTTTACGAAAACCTGTGAATTTATTACTATAATTTTACAAAAAAAAATACACTAATTATTTACATATTGGCCACGTAAAAGAAAACCTGGCTCCCAGTCGCCCCACCCTGGATCCGCTACTGACCGGGGGTGTCTGTAATGGTAGTAAACAGGAAACACATTACAGCAAAAAAATTGAGCGAAAAATGACAAATTATCAAAATTCTACAAAAACCTGATTCCCGGGCACTGGGTTCGAAAACTAGACATAATCCGATTACATGGGGCACTTTTATTTTTTTAATTTATTGGAGTTTTAACAACCACCGTGAGCAACACAACGGTCTATAAGCAGTCGCCCGTCCCTAAATTAGGGTCACTGGCTCCAGGGAAGGGAGACAGCCAGTGCCGTAAGGCAAACACGACATCCATACCTCACCGGGATTCGAACACCGACCCCTTTCGGACGAATGATCAGAGGCCATCGCTTAGACCACTGCGTCACCGGGCCGGCCATTGGGGCACTTGGCACCACCTAATAAGCTGCAGGACACCCTTTAGCCCGCAAAACAGCGGCCACTCGGCGGGGCATCGATTCGATGAGATGGTGATAGGTATCCTGGGGTATCTGGTACCATAATGTCAACAGCAGGTCCATCAATTCCCGTACATTTCGGGGTGGTAGTGATTTAGCGCGAACCCGCTTTTCCAAGTCGAATCACAAATGTTCGATTGGATTCATGTCAGGTGAATTTGAAAGCCAGCGCATTACAGGAAATCACCAGTGTTTTCCTCGAACCACACCTCGACGATTCTGGCAGAGTGTCATGGCGTATTATCCTGTTGGTAATGGCCATCACCAGCATGGAATACAGTTGCCATGAATGGGTGAACTTGGTCCGCAACGATGTTCAGATACCTGACAGCTATCAGGGATTGTGCTATTCGAAGAATGGGGCCTAAAGTGTGCCAAGAAAGCATCGCCGACAGCATAACACCGCCGCGTCCGGGTTGTTTCCGCCCAACACTGCATCCAGGTGCCATAGCCTCCGTTGGTAATCGGCGTATCCGCGCTCGGCCGTTTACGTGATGTACCAGGAATCTTGATTCGTCATTGGGCACAAACAGGACGGTGGCAGCGGTGTTATGCTGTGGGTATAACACCGCCGCCTCAATTTCTTCGAACAATCCACAGTCAAATCTCGATTATCCTGGGCCCATTTCATGCGTTGTTGGCGACGACGTGCAGTGAGCATATGGGGACCCGGTTGGGTTTTCGGCTACGCAGGCCCATGCGCAAAAGGCTGCGATGAACTGTGTGCTGTGACACATTGCCCTGATCACCACTGTCATAGCTGCTGGTGATTGTCGCACTGTGGCCCTGCGGTCGTGTGAACAATGCGCGACAGTCTCCGCTCCCCTCCAGCATCAATGAGCTACGGACGATACACGGCTAGATGAAGGTTCGTCGTTTGGCCATCTGTGGACCATTTTTGACGAGTACTCACTACAGCGGCACGTAAACAACCGACAAGCCGCGCCGTTTCTGAGATTGTAGTTCCGAGGCAACGTGCCATCACAGTTTGTCTTATATCAAACTCCAATAAATCGGCAGCTTTTCCCATTCGGACTCCGAACACTCTACTAACCGAAAGCCAGTCCTCGGGTTGTATATCAATATATACTCCTCTGTGAACTTCATCTGCTCCACCGTTCGCTCTCCAGGCGCGCAAATTTCTCTAGGCTGGGGGTGGTCATAATTTAACGACTTATCGGTGTAAAATGAGTTCTTTGTTAAATTTAGTGTTTGCATTTCTGGGAAATAGAGGGAATGTCTAAGAGAGTAATCGAAAAATACAATTTTTTTAATAACAGTTTAAAAATGTGAGAGATAGAGAAATACATATTCCTTATCAAGTTACAAACTAAAATCCATAAACATAAACAACCTTATGACAGCAAAAACAAAACAAAAAACTACGTAGGTAAGCTAAAATTGCGAAGAACGAAGAAATAGTAACCTATTAACAGATATGAAGATTCGTATCCATGGTTCCCATACTATGAATAAATACTACATACAGTATGCACCTGAATTTTTTTTTTTTTTTGCTAGTGATAACATTATTAGCTAGAATAAATCAGGAACGTTTATTCACAATTAATATTTTATTTTAAGATTTACTATAGTTTCTCTGAGGCGTTTGGCTTGACTTCATCACGACAAATGACATTGTTCAAATAAAATATTTAATTGTGACTAAACGTTGCTGATTTATTCTATCTCGACATCACAAGTGTTGTAGTCATAAAATATTTCAACATTATCAGAAAAAAAAATCTACACCAACGGAATTTTTTTGCCAAAATTTCTGCCAAGCACTTCAAAATTTGTGCCCCCTCCCCCGAATCATGCTTACCCTCCCCCTAACAGCGCACCCAGTTCTGAGCAGCTGGATTCGTCACTGGCATAAACATGAATATGTTTTTAATATAGAGTGATTTGAATGACCCACTTAATTTCTTAGAGTTTGTTACACAGTTCTTTCGCGACCGTATGTTTTCCTATGAGCCCGACCCCATGCAAAGTTCATTTCCACAACCACTACAACGCCCTCAGCACTGGAATTCAGCTAGCGGAACGATGAGAACAAAATGCAAATCATTTTCTTCCGATCCCACGTGTTCTAGCATTCTTTGAGAATCAAAAGTGATTTCAGGCGAAGCGAGTAATTGGTGCTCTTACACAATCCATGAAGCAAACAAACGTCAGGACAAGAGAAATCCATTCAAAGAGGCTTTTCGCCGTGGAAAATGGCGTCTTGTTTATCAGATGGCTGATTTGATCTCTCTACGCCCTTAAGGAGCGTATTCATTCACTCATTCATTGAGTCCTTTTTCTTTTTTAGCTTTCCGATCCAAGAAAGAAACACACGAAAGAACCCGGGTCATTACGTATAATGACCACCAATATTTTCGACATCACCGTAGATAACTAGGCGAGATACACAAGAACTTGTTTCAGGATGATGCCCCGTTACAGTTAAAATGTTAAATATTGTTGAGAGATAATGAGTTGCAGACAATTAAAAAAAAATTCAACATACACGAATAAGGGGGGGGTTACTGTATACACTATTTCATTATTTCATATAACGTTTTGTTTATCAGATTGCTGATCTGTATATCTGTATATACTGTATATATATATCATCATCATTGTCAACCAATATCAATCCTAAGCTGGATGAAGGTCTCCCCAAGTTCCAAGTTCCTTCCACAACGGTCTGTCTTGAGCCCGTCTCCTATATATATATATATATATATATTTCACTACATTCTTCCAAAACAAACACATACCAATTCCGTACACAATACAAATTTAGAGCAAATCTCTTTCAAAATCTGAATTTCTGAATAAAGATTAATAAAATACCATGCTACCAAACGTCAGACCAACTTTCAAAGCAAAGAGGCACATTGTCAAATAATTTTATGCAAAGTTAAGACACTTCATAATCAGAAAACCATAAGAATTACAAGCCATGAAATTGAAACGAATTAAAACGGAATACATGGAAAACAGTCGAAAGCCACTCATCACGAAAAGACTACCCCAACCATTCACCATAAGCCTAACCAAAAATCGGGTTTCGTGTATATATGGTATTGGTATTGGTAACTGTGGGTACCATAGTGGTACCCAGTTTATTGCTATAACGAAATATATGGGCTGGACATATCACCAGAAGAACGGACCACCGATGGACAACTGAAATTTTAGAATGGATTACAAGAGACAGGAAAAGACCCTGAAGAAGACCATGTGGAAGATCGGTGGATGAAATTCGAAAGCATGCGGGAGTGACACGGAGGAGACTGGCTCAAGACAGACCATTATGGTAGAAACTTGGGAAGACGTTCATCGAGCAGTGGACTGATAATGGTTGACAATGATGATGATATAGTCTGTCTTTATATATAGTCTTTCAACAAATAAAATTGATTGGAGATAGACTGAGCTGTCCGACTTAGGGGTCAGCTACCGGATATGTCTTTCCCTGATGAATGGTACCAGGTAGTGTGTTTATTTCCTAAAATTGTTGTTGTTGCTGTACTTATTGATTGAATTTTTTATAAGTGTATTTTACTTGTTCCTAACTCATGCAGCTGTGCACGATGTTGGGACATGTTTGCCGATATTTAGATGTCTTTTATTATTTGTATATATATATGATATTTGTTCTGTAAATTCTGGGCCATTTTGTTTTTAGGAGATCTACTTCACTCCACTATTAATCTGGCTGCCATTTTCTTTTTCAAATAATTACCCAAGTTGCATATTTGGAGGATCCACTCTTATTACAATATTAATGTGGGTGTCACAGTCGTGCTGTTGTCTGTTTGGTGTTCAAGCAGTTCTGTTTGTAAGCTCTGAGTAAACTGAATACAGCAAAACAATTTCGAATCGAAGAATTTCTAGCATGCAATAATAATTGAGCAACGGCAGCTGTAATATCTCCCCCAGTTGACTCACCGTACAGTCATGGATAGCCAAAGATGGCTGACCCTGCGTCACTTGCAGGAACTTCCTCGTTCGCTTCATATTATATGCACTGTTGGCTCTGACGAAGAGGCAATAGCGACATCACATTTATTGAGGAAAACAAACACTCGGCAAGCTACATCGAGACACTGTATAAAGTGCCTTTTGTTGAGATCGAAAGGCAAATGTGGGCGTTTTTGTGTACGTGTAATGAATGCATATGGGTAGGGGGAAATGGCCCGTCTTTTATTATTTGATGAAATAATAAATTGTTGCTTTGTGTATGTGTGTGGAGAGGATGTTAAATCACATTAATGCTCCTGTGTTTATTGCAATGATTTTAAGTTAACTGTCTTTTTCAGGTTTTAGGTTGAGATTTTAGATTTCGTTCCCCGGATGCGTTACTGAGGGGAGGGGGTGTCTTAGTGCTACCTGCAGCACGTCTCTGATCACGACCTAGAGTAACGATTAATATTCTAAATGCTACACGTATTTCTACAGGGAAACAGAAAACCTGGAAAGCTGGTGAAAAATAAAAGGCAAGCAGAAAAGTGAGAAAACTGGAGGAGCAAAATGGAAGCAGAAAAGCTGAAAAACTCCATAAGAGTAAACGGTACGCCGGGAAACTGGGGGGGGTGAGGAAAGGCTATCGAAGAAAAGTAGAACCATAACAGAGCACACGTGTCGCCATGAAGTTGGAGAAAATCAAATTGAGGGCGTTAATATCCAGAAAGTAATCAAAAGATGTTGGAGAAAGATGGAAGTGTAAAGGAGAGATGCGAACAGCATAGTGCAAGCAGGATGAAATAACTGGAGAAAAGGACTAGAGAAGGACCCCGATGGGACTAATAAGTTAGCTATTCACAAGGCTAGCAATGCTATAAGTTGGATATTCACAAGACTAGCAATGATACTTTCCAATGAGAACAGATGTTTGGAGGAACAACTAAATTTTTCTAAAATTAAAATGCCGAGCTGGATGCGTGGTGTCCTCTGAAAGAACAAGATTAAAAATAAGAAGATAACGGCAAAAGTTAAGGTGACAGGTTTCAAGAGGCAAGACTGCTCTAGTATCGCGATGTTTTGAGGAGGGACAAGGGATATATGAGACGTAAAGTTACGGACGTGCAGCTTCGTTAAAAGCTAAAAAGGAGAGTTTAAAGCAAAAATTGAAGTGGGAGAGATTTCAAATAAAGCCTTAGAAGCCACTGGTATGGTCATGTTTTGAGAAAGGACTTTTAACTCCAGTAAGTTTAGCAATATCTGGAAGTTTTCGTCATATTTCGCGAACCATTCACCGAGCAGAAAAGGCCTTAATGACCACCAGCCTAATATGATGTTGATATTCCACGTGCCGCCAAAATAGCTCTTACCAGGCGAGAGATTGACGCTACAAGATTTCCAAAGGTCTCTTGTGGTATCTGGTACCAACACGTTACAAGAAGATCTTTTAACTCCTGTAAGTTACGTGGTTGAGCCGCCGTAGATCTGATTTGCTGTTTCAAGACAAACCCGCGAATCCTCGATTGGATTGATATCTGGAGAATCTGGAAGCCAGGGCAATACCTGGAAGTTTTCGTCATGTTCCGCGAACCATTCTAGAACAATCCCGGCAGTACGGCATGTCATCCTTCTAAAAGAATGCACTTCTAGAGGAATATACAGTTGCCATGAAACGATGTATTATGTCTTCAATGATGTTTAAGTAGGTGGCAGATGTCATATTTTTTTGAACTTGAACGACTGAAATCAGGGTTTTCCAGCAGAACACTGTCCAAAGCATTACACTTCCTCCATCGGCTTGTTTTCGTCCAACGCCGCATCCTGCTGTCAACATTTCCCCATATAAACGACGCACACGTATCCCGCCGTCCATATAGGTGCAACAGGAAATGCAATTCACCTGACCAGACGACCTTCTCCCAAATATTGAAGGATCAATTTTAATGCTCGCATGCTCATTGTAGGCGCTTTCGACGGTGAGCCGAGGTTGCTTTCGACGGTGAACCGAGGTTGCTTTCGACGGTGAACCGAGGTTGCTTTCGACGATGAACCGAGGTTGTTTCTGACGGTGAACCGAGGTTGCTTTCGACGGTGAACCGAGGTTGCTTTCGACGGTGAACCGAGGTTGCTTTCGACGGTGAACCGAGGTTGCTTTCGACGGTGAACCGAGGTTGCTTTCGACGGTGAACCGAGGTCGCTTTTGACGGTGAACCGAGGTTGCTTTCGACGGTGAACCGAGGTTGCTTTCGACGGTGAACCGAGGTTGCTTTCGACGGTGAACCGAGGTCGCTTTCGACGGTGAACCGAGGTTGCTTTCGACGATGAACCGAGGTTGCTTTCGACGGTGAACCGAGGTTGCTTCCGACGGTGAACCGAGGTTGTTTCTGACGGTGAACCGAGGTTGCTTCCAACGGTGAACCGAGGCTGCTTTCAACGGTGAACCGAAGTTGCTTTCGACGGTGAACCGAGGTTGCTTTCGACGGTGAACCGAGGTTGCTTTCGACGGTGAACCGAGGTTGCTTTTGACGGTGAACCGAGGTTGCTTTCGACGGTGAACCGAGGTCGCTTTCGACGATGAACCGAGGTTGCTTTCGACGGTGAACCGATGTTGCTTTCGACGGTGAACCGAGGTTGCTTCCGACGGTGAACCGAGGTTGTTTCTGACGGTGAACCGAGGTTGCTTCCAACGGTGAACCGAGGCTGCTTTCAACGGTGAACCGAAGTTGCTTTCGACGGTGAACCGAGGTTGCTTTCGACTGTGAACCGAGGTTGCTTTCGACGGTGAACCGAGGTTGCTTTCGACGGTGAACCGAGGTTGCTTTCGACGGTGAGCCGAGGTGGATTCCGACGGTGAACCGAGGTTGCTTTCGACGGTGAACCGAGGTTGCTTCCGACGGTGAACCGAGGTTGATTCCGACGGTGAACCGAGGTTGATTCCGACGGTAAACCGAGGCTGATTTCTACGGTGAACCGAGGGTGCTTACGATGGTGAACCGAAGTTGCTTTCGACGGTGAACTGAGGTTGCTTTCAACGGTCAACCGATGTTGCTTTCTACGATCAATCGAGGTTGCTTTCGACGGTCAACCGAAGTTGCTTTCAACGATCAACCGAAGTTGCTTTCTACGATCAACCGAAGTTGCTTTCTACGATCAACCGAAGTTGCTTTCTACGATCAACCGAAGTTGCTTTCGACGGTCAGCCGAGGTTTATCGACGTGAACCGAAGCACTCGGAGCAGTCCGCGACTACGCAGCCCCATTTTCGCCAGGGGTCCATGTACTGAGTGTTGTGACACATTATTCCCGTCACCAGCATTCAAATTACTCGCGAGTTGCGCCAAAGTATCCCTTTTGTTGCCTCGTACTAAACGGGATAGCCTTCGCTTACTTCTAGCATCGATGAGCCGTAGTCAGCACCCACCTTGTCGGCGATCCATGATTTTTCCTTCCTCGGACCACTTTTTGATGGTATTAACTACAGCTGACCGTGAGCGGCCCAAAGCCTTGCCGTCTCGGAAATGCTCTGACCCAGTCGTCTGACCATTGTTCTTCAGATGGAATGGCCCTGCCTTTCCCAAGCAAGAGTAACTCTGAATAACAGAGCTCAGTATCAGGTGTTATTTCCACCGTTTCACGATACCTGCAGTTGTTTCAAGCCCGAATCGGGCTCGGGCTGCAGAAAATTTACAACGGGTCGGGCTCGGGTTCTTAGAGAGAAGGAGAACGAGATAATTTTTTTTATATTATATAAATGTGATTTTACATGATTTATCAAATGAGAGATTTTATAATTGGTAAAGGGAATTCTTCTGTAACTGGTTCTGGTTGAGGAGCGGGCATTCGAGATGGCTATTTATTCTGGGCTTGGGTAGAATATGCCATAGGCCGCGTATTAGTGCGTTTCTGCAGAGAAGAAAAAGCTTTTCCAAGAACTATAGATATTGGATGGTTGATAGCTTGCCGACAATAATTTACCCCCTATCTCCACGCAGTAGCTCTCTGCTAATTCTATTTAGCAATGTACATACTGCAGTGCATTATGGCGCGATAATATTAGCATTATTTGAGCAACATAACAATTGCAGCACCGCCTGATCATTTTGGATGCCCGGTCGCCCGAGACACTTGAGGTGAAAACGAACGGTCGAAGAAAATCGTACAGTTACACTATAAAAATAGATAGAGGTCCCTTCCCCACTCTCACTTGAGGAATCCATTGCTTAATTGCAGGAGGAGGAGAGAGTGGAAGTGTGGAAAAGGATATGATTTTTATTAATGGTTGAACAGGTTAGCCAGTTTTCGGGCTCGTTCGCGGGCCCGTGTTCTATCTTGCAATATAAAACTCGGGCTCGGGTGGGCCCGGGCTGATATACCACGGGCTCGGACGGGATCGGGCTCCGAAAATTGAGCCCGAACTCAGCTCTGGTAGGCAGTCAGGTGCAAGCGCTTGCGCAGGTGGTAACCCCAACTGTCTGGAGGCCGTACGAGTGAACTTCTCTGGACTTTGTAGAGAACTCTGTCAAACACGTTCCGTATCCCCTTCACTTGTGTTTGGCAGGCCAACGACCTTTTTATGACGCACACTGCCAGTGTCCATAAACTTCTTATGTCACTCGCGTACTGAGGGTATAGTAGATAATGGATTACGTCGGTATTTGGTACGGAAATTCCTTTGGACTTGTGTATCTGACTTCGTCTCTATGAACCATGCCACACACTGGGCCTTTTTCCTGTAGAGTAGCCATCACAAGTTCAGGGTCTCAGGGTCGTACCTAAAATTTTGTACACAAAAACCTTTTGCCTACCAATAAAACTTTATGGGTTGCTGTTACATGTACAAAAAAAAAAAAAAAAAAAAAAAAAAAAAAACTTCGCTATCTTATTATTTCGTTTAGATTTTATTAAGGGTCAAAGTTGTAAAGATAATTTTGGTAATCACACTAAAAAATATAAAATATGAAGCACTTAGCTATTGTGAATCACGCAAATTTATTATTTTTGTGAAACAGATGATTGTTGCTTTGGGAAAAGCAAAAATGAATGAGAAGTGGCAACTTTACCCATAAGGACTCGAGACAAAAACGCACTACTACACGCTTCATTAATAAAAAAAATTAAAAAAATCACCTTGCTCCTATGTTCTTTCTATCAATCATTCCGAGTAAAGGATGGTCAGAGATACATCCGAAGAGCTCGTAACCGTACACGGTACAACTTACAATACAACTCAATCTGGTGGCTACAACAATTCAAGCGATAAATGTGCATTCCCAAATTTAGAAGATGTGAATCCGTTTTGTGGTGTAAATATGACATAGATGTTAAGTCAGATAATATCTGAAAACTTGAAAATTTCGTCGTCCTGGAGCCGGAATCGAGCCCGCGTCTCCTGGATAGCGCCTGAGTGTGCTAACCACTACTACCTAGTCAGCATACTCGGGCGCTATCCTGGAGACGCAGGTTCGGTTCCCGCTCCATAACGACGAAATTTTCAAGTTTTCAGATATTATCTTACTTAACATCCATGTCATATTTACACCCATAAAGGGATTCACATCTTCCAAATTTGTATTGTACAATGGTGTAATCCCGTATTTCATTCATTGGGCATGCGCAGTTTTCCTGTTCTGTTCCTGCTGATGACCAATTGGTGTTGTCATTCCCATTACTGTACGATCTACAGTTTTAAATTGTTGAATATGATTACGGCAGTTTTCTGCAGCGAGAAGCAATAATTTCCGTAAATAAAAAAACAACAAAAAAAACCCTACATTTTTTGGTTACATTGCACCTTTATAATGTTCCTGATCCATGAGTGCCTTTTCCTATATTTCTTAGTTACACCACATTCATCTCTCCATGTTTCTTCGAGTTGTCCGCTGTACGTCTTTTTTAGCTAAGATGCATGTCTGTGATCGATACGTAAGAACTAGAAGGATGCATTGATTGAACATTTTTCTTTTAAGACCCAATGGCAAATTGCTCTTGAAAATTGTAGTTCCTTTGAACTGAACTCCAGCAAAGTTTAATGCGTCTATTAATTTCTTCTTTGACATAGGTCTTCAGCACCAGACAATCATGGTCAGATACACTTACAAATATTCGAATGGTAGACGTTACTTTTAGGGAATTACTGCAAAATTAATGTCTCAGTGTTTCCGTGACTGAGTATGGATTGCGAAATTTTGTGGAAGAATGCCAGAAGGTGGCAAAGAGAATAACACACGGAACGTGTCTTTAATTAAATCAAATTACAATGTAAATACAATGTTTTTTTCTTTTCATTCGTTTGCGTTTTTGAAGCGTTCCGCCTGCATATGAATGTACAATAGGGATGCCAAAACAGGATTTACAGGAAAAAAACTTTAAGGTAATGTGGCTTCTGCAGACGTTAAGAATTTATTGCGAAAGTTAAATATTTACTGAAACATTTCTTCAAGTAGAAATGCGACCTTCTCAAAAACAATTCGGCCAATAAAACTGGATTCATTAGATACACTGGTGTCGAAAAGTTAAGAGTTAAAAAAAAGACATTTTAGAATGAACGAAAGGAGAAGAAAGGTAATAAAGTACAGAGGACGTGGGAATATGCAAATGTTGAAATAATTATGCAATACGATGTGACGAACTATAATTGGGATAGGAGACAAAACAGCACATTTATGGAGTTGAGGAATAGTTGCAAAAATGCGAAAAGTCTCCTCATCGTGCACTGCTAGTAGTAGAATATGTTGGTTTTTTTAATCAAAACAGTATATCAGAAAGACGGCAAATGGATATGTTCACACATATAAGACGGCAAATGGATATGTTCGTATAATCGGAATCCTGCCAGATGCAGGGTAATGTTGCCAGAGCCACTGGCGTAAATCAATCCATTGCATCCGGACTTTGAAGAAGGTAGTAGGACACCGGAGATGTTAATCAACAACCTGTGGCAGCTCGTCGACCAATTACAACGGCTCAGGATGAAAGGTATGTAGCACTATTAGCAGACGTAATAGGTCGATTTATGTTAAGAGCTATCTGTGGCTGATGGACCAGCTGTTTCGAGGCAAACAGTTTGCAGACGGCTCAACAAACAAGGACTACAAGCGAGAGGATCTGCAGTTTGCATCCATCACTCCGTCAGCAAGAAAATGCCAGGGTACTGTGGTGCTCAGGGTTGGACTGGATACGTCGGATCGGCCCATATGTATATATCACAGCCTCTCCTTGACAAATGTCAACCCCGTCTTCTCGTGGTGCATCCTGTTCCCACTAAAGGGGCTCTAACAACCGCCAAACTATACCATCGGGATTAGAGGAAATGCTATCATACAGTCACCAACCCGCTTGGCCAGCGTGGTGAGTTATAGCCAAACCTCTCCAAAATGACTACACAACTTAAATCTGGGCCCTCAGTCTCTGGCAGCTGGAATATACCTGGCCAAGGCAGTGGCCAGTGCGACATGAAGGCAGAGGGTGCTAAGAATCACCGGAGAACCGGACTAGGCTGCCATTTGGTGCTGACCTTGGCTACTTACAATGGACGCTCCCTATCTTCTGATTCAAGGCTCCTTGAATTGGAAGAGGAACTACAAAGGATCAAGTGGGACATCGTCGGGCTAAGTGAGGTAAGGAGAAAAGGAGATCTGATTGAACTAAAAAGTGGACATCTCTTCTACTATCGTGGGACAGATACTGGCAGAACTAGTGGTGTTGGATTTATAATAAACAAGAAACTGAAGGATAAAGTTGTAGAAGTTGAAAGTTCCTCCGACAGAGCTGCACGACTCGTTATCCAACTCTCCAGAAGATAATAGGCTCAGATTATTCAAACTTATGCACCCACCATAAGTCATACTGAAGAAGAAATTGAAGATTTTTATGAGGAAATTCGTCATCGAAATAATAAAGGCAAGCAGCACTTGAAGATAATTATGGGAGATTTCAATGCAAAAATAGGGCAACGGCAACAGAATGAAACTTCAGTAGGTAAATTCGGTCACTGCAACAGAAACCAGCGTGGAAATACTCTCGTAGAGTTTGCAGAGGCAGAAGGGTTTTTCACCATGGACTCCTTTTTCAAGAAAAAGCCGCAAAAGAAATGGACATGGAGGCATCCCAATGGATGGACAAGTGAAATTGATTTTATTATGTGTAACAAGAAATTTGTCACGGAAGACTGCAGTGTTCTAAACAAGTTCAACACAGGTAGTGACCATAAAATGGTAAGATGCACCTCAATGCTAAACTCGAGCGTGGCAAGCTCATAAAACAAACAAAGTGTATTGACGTGACCAACCTTAAAACGCATCGTAATACCTTCAAATTAGAACTGAGGAATATATTCTGTATTCTAGAAGGTCTAACATCAGAAGAAGTGGACATCTCTGAAGTTAACAGAAAAGTAACCAAAGCTCTTATGGCAGCAACAAAATTAGCTGGGTGTAAGAACAAGTTGCATGTGAACAAATTATCAGGAAAAACCAAAATGTTGATGCAAAAAAGAAGAGAGATGAGGACAACTAAAGAAGATGTGGCTTTCAAAGTGGAATATATAGAGCTATGCAAGACAGTGCGAAAAAGTATCACTGAAGACGTAAGGAAATTTAACTGTGAACTAGTGAGGAAAGCAATTGAAAACAACCAAAGCCTAAAGATAGCAAAGGGACTTCTCAGTAAGAGAAGAAAACAGATTATGGCACTGTGAAAAGAAGATGGTTCTGTAACAAGAAATAGAGGCGAAAGTTTGACAAGAGTGAAAGATTTCTACTCCAAATTATATGAAAGGGATGATACATGTACTCCAGACATCATGAAAGGTACCAGTACCAGAGTTCTTCCAGTCTTCCCAGCAAACGTTGCACATGCAATCAAGAACATGAAGCGGGGGAAAGCTCCAGGAGAAGATGGAATTACTGTAGACATCATACAAGAAGCAAGTGGAGAAATTGAAACAGTACTCGCCCAAGTTTTCACTCGATGCCTTAATGAAGGGAAGATTCCTGAATATTGGAACAATGCTACAATGATCGTGCTACATAAAAAAGGTGACATTGAGGATCTCAGGAACTACAGACCTATCAGCCTCCTATCAGTGGTATATAAAATCTTCACTAAAGTTCTTTCACACCGCTTGAAGGTAACACTGGACATGGCTCAACCGAGAGAACAAGCTGGATTCAGGACTGGCTACAGCACTATAGGTCATATCCACGTACTGACAGAACTAATTGAAAGAGCGAGGGAATATGAACTTCCATTGTGCATGGCTTTTATCGATTATGAAAAGGCCTTTGATTCAGTGAAACCATCAGCAGTTACAATGGCTTTGAAATCGATGCATACATTAATATTGATAATAACATCTATGAAAATGCAAGTGCAAAGATTCGACTGTTTGAGAATACAGCACACATAAAAGTTGGAAAGGGAGTGAGAGAAGGTGACACCATATCCCCCAAACTCTTTAATGCCACATGCCACAATGGAAAAGGCCTTTCAATCACTGAACTGGGAAAACAAAGGGATAAAGATTAATGGAGATCATCTAACTGATCTTTGTTTTGCTGATGACGTAGTCATTTTTGCAGCTACCCCATCAGAGCTGCAGAGTATGATCCAGGAACTTGCTGACAAGAGTAAAGAAGTGGGATTAAAAATGAACTTTCAGAAGACAAAAGTGAAGTACAATGCTTTTACAAGAAATGAAGATTTATTGATTGATGGAGAAAAGCTGGAGATAACAGATGCGTACGTTTATCTTGGACAGCAGATGTCAAGTGAGGGTCACATTGATGTAGAAATTAATCGGCGTATAAAACGTGCCTGGAGAGCTTTTGGAAGAAACAGCATAATTTTCAAGAGCAATATGCCATTATATCTTGAATGAAAAGGGTTTGTTCAATGCATCCTTCCAGTGCTTACGTATGGTGCAAAGACGTGAACGCCGCCCCGGTGGCGCGGTGGTCTAAGGCGTTGGCCTCTGATCATTCGTCCGTAAGGGGTCCGGGTTCGAATCCCGGTCAGGCGTGGATGTTGTGTTTGTCTTACGGCACTGGCTCTCTCCCTTCCCTGGAACCAGTGACCCTAAATTAGGGACGGGCGACTGCTTATAGCCCATTGAGTTGCTCACGGTGGTCGTTAAACCTCCAGTCAAAAAAAAAAAGACGTGAACCTTAACTAAAAGAGACATACAAAGGCTGCAGACAACTCAAAGTAGCATGGAGAGGTGCATGCTTGGTGTATCCAGGAGAGATAAGAAGAGAAACTCGTGGATCAGAAAAATGACAAGAGTGGAAGACATCATGATAAGAGTAAAATCCCTGAAATGGCAATGGGCTGGACATACTGCCAGAAGAACAGATTATCGATGGACAGTCGGAATTTTAAATTGGATTCCAAGGGACAGGAAAAGATCCAGAAGAAGACCACATGGGAGATGGGTGGATGAAATTCGAAAGTATGAGGGAGTAACATGGAGGGGACTGGCACAAGACAGACCGTTGTGGAAGAGGCTTCGAGAGAACTTCGTGCAGCAGTGGATTCATAATGGTTGACAATGATGATGTTTTATTATTAATTACGTTAATATAGACACTGCCGCTCCTGACTGTGCATATTATTTGTACTGCTGATTTATAAAATAGGAGAAATGTGAGGTAGACGGTTAGTCATGACGGTATTCCACTACGGACATTACGGAGAGTATGAGAATGAAAGAGTCAGAGGTGAAACTCCACATTGAGCATCAGCAACCCAGCGATGGAATGTGGGAGTGGAAGAGTATCTCACATTCAGAGTAACATAGATCCTTGGTTGGCATAATATAATTTCAGCAGATTTCAGCCTGAAAAACTTTCACCAACGTTCTGAAATTACACACTCACACACGCGCGCGCGCGCTCGCTCAAGTTATGAGGAAACGTATTGCTTACCAAATTCGAATACTGCAATTCTTAAAAAAAGACTCGCTCCAGAAGCGGCTCACCGTGCAATTGCACGTGCGCGCTCTACTAGCTAATCCAACCGTGGTGGTGCAGACAACATCGAAACTAGGACGGAAATCAATAGGCCAATGGCCTCTTCTCCGATGCATCCAGGTTCAGTCTCCAAAGTGACAACCGTCATGTTCTTAATTGATTTTGGTTAGTAAAATAACCAAAAATAAAATACGTGGTATTATATAATAGAATAATAGCTATATACTATATTCACTACTGTTTCACACGTTATATACGTTCTGTGCGTTGTGTGCACATTTGCAGCAAAATCATCCTGGCATTTATATATCATATGAATAGGAATAATATTATAAGTTTTAATTATTATATTATCAAGGACTCACCTTGTATCGGCATTCCAGCTTAGTAAGCTTCCTCTTGCATCTTGAAAAATATGTTTATCTAGCGTGTCATTAGCCACGTAGAATCATCGTATTAAAAATAGGCCTAATTGAAATTTGCGACCAGGGTTTAAATTCAAATAAAACACGACTATGGATATCATACAAAGAGAGTGTGAAAGAATTATATACAATGTAATTAAGAAACATGTGTGTCTAGCGTGTCATTAGCCACGTAGAATCACCATATTGCCAATAGGCCCAATTGGAGAGAACTTGGAACCTGTATAGGCCCAATTGGAGAGAACTTGGAGCCACGTAGAATCACCATATTGCCAATAGGCCCAATCTGGAGAGAACTTAGAACCTGATATTTACCCACAAACATCCAAGAAATGCATGATTACAGAGATGGTGGTGTATATATCTGTGGTGGCATTATGTCCAAAGGACGCACACAGCTTCATTTTTACTCTGGTGGAACTTCAAGAGGTCAAAGATACAGGGACTAAATCCTTGATCTCTACGTAAGGCGTTTTCATGGGGTGCTCCTTGATCTCTACATAAGGCTTTTTCAATGCTGATTCTATAAACCAGCATTATGTCCAAAGGACGCACACAGCTTCATTTCTACTCTTGTGGAACTTCAACAGGTGGAAGATACAGAGACTAAATCATTGGTCTCTTATGTGAGGCTTTTTCAGGGTGCTGTTAGCCCAGATTTCTTCTTCATGGACGATAACGAGAGACGTAATCGAGCTAGTATTGTAGATTATTATCAGGAAAGTAAAGATGTCTACCGTGTGTGGAAAGTAAATATATCTACCAGCGCATTCCCCAGACCTCAATCCAATAAAGCATGCATTTGGGAGAATTTCAGGTCGTCAACCTCCTGCCATAAATCTCGAGGAACTCCGATCTGCTGTTGTGCAGGAGAGAGATTTGCTGCCACAGCCTTCTTGTTTTCCTTGTCAGCAGCATGAGACATTGTCGTGACACTTGTATTACTGTAAGAGGTCACCATACGCTTTACTAGACCGTTGTACAGAATTAGAAACTCCTCCGGAAAATGCCTGCTATTTTC
Organism: Macrothele yani; assembly: GCA_039090855.1. Taxonomy (NCBI): domain Eukaryota; kingdom Metazoa; phylum Arthropoda; class Arachnida; order Araneae; family Macrothelidae; genus Macrothele; species Macrothele yani. Next base: position 22,976,873 of record CM077001.1, on the reverse strand, counting down.
ACCATTTTAGACTATTGGTACACGGTTTCCTGGTTCTTCATTCGTTTTGTGTGGTTTCTAGCGCGTATTTAATTCCTCACTAAGATATCTATATATAGTAACCAGACTATTTAATTGTGCCTTCTCGTTTTTGTGATTTAACACTTTTTATTGATTATGATAAACTTTTAGACGCCAGTGTACTTTCGAGAGGAAACAATTATGACCTCAATTAAATGTAGAATGCAAAACACGGAAAAAAGTGTAAGAGGCAGAAGTTGAAAAGGACAAATGAATGACTTTAAAAATCGGACACGAACACAACTATGCAGGTAGGAACTCATTACACTCAGAAGCCTACGGTTGCCACTCTTTAATTTCCAGCGGGTACATGAAGAAATTATGCTTTATTTCAGCGCTCTTCGTGAAGGACTCGTTAATATCTACATTCGTAGTTTCACCCCGTTTTGAGCTCGAGGGTATAAAAAATCCTCGCGGGCTACGTTTTATTTCTAGATCTGCCAACTACAGAGCGTTAGCCCTTTTTTTCCCCTTCTGAGTTCAGCCTGAGAGGACGTTCAGGAAAAAACCATTTATATCTTCGGATGAGACGGATTGCTTTTCAAAAATCAAACATTTGTTCCAAAGAGAGGAACAAAATCAGGGTACAATATTTTAAGGTTGCTGTCTTTACCGATTGTTTGCTAAAAGAACGCTGTCATTTAACAGGAAAATACCGCTTGTATCTTCGAATGAGACGGGCTGCTTTTCAAAAATCAAGCATTTGTTCCGAACAGAGGAACAAAATCAGGGTACAATGTTTCAGCATAGTTGTTTTTTCAGATTGTTACTAAAACAACAGTCATTTAATAGGAAAATACTGCTTATATCTTCGGATGAAACGGGCTGCTTTTTAAAAATCAAATGTTTATTTCAAAGATAGGAACAAAATCAGGGTATCATGTTTTAAGGTTGCTGTTTTTGCAGATTCTTTGCTAAAACAACACAGTCATTTAACAGGAAAATACCGCTTGTATCTTCGGATGAGACTGACCGCTTTTCAAAAATCCAGCATTTACTCCAAAGAGAGGAACAAAATCATGGTGCAAAGTTTTAAAGTTTTTTATTATTATTATTATTATTATTATTTTGTAGTTTGTTTGCTGAAACAACACAGTCATTTAACATTAACAGAGTACAGACAGAGTTCGTACGAATGAGCAACTTATGTAAAAATTCAAATAACTTTTTATTTTCTTTCACTTGTCGAACTTCACTATTACATCAATAACATGTAGCAGCATTTACATATAATATAATCTTAAAATCCTCGTTGCCAAGGCAGCTCCTGGGGTGCGTGGGACCCCAGGCAAATATTTTTGCCGGGCCCTTGTCTATATAAACAATTTAGTTAAAAATGGATTACAAAATTCATGTGCTCACGTGAGTTTTACTGATCTATCGATGAAGATTTTGAATAATGGGTAGAGAATTAAATTCCTCTAATTGGGTAGGCCAAGGTTACGTTTTTTGCTTAAGTAATGCGAATTTGATACGAATAATTTTGTTTTACATCCACATCTGTAATTAAACCTTCACTTGCTAAAAAACATAAAGTTGCAGGAATTTCACCTTAGTTATTCAAACAATGAGAATAAGTTCTGTTTTCATTTTCACACCTTTGTGGTCAGTAATTAAGTCTTCACTGACTTTAGAATTTGGTTCGTGCTCAACAGGCGGCTGTCCACTTTCAATGTTTCCAGTTTTTAAAAATTTAAGCAGACCTCCTCTTTGCAGATCAATGTTATTTTAGCATTCTTTCTTTTCTGAGAACAGCTTTCGTATTTTGTATCTCTATCACGATCTAGTCTTGTGGTCATTCTCAATTACCTACAAAATCAAAAAATATAATCTAATGCAAAGTGAGTATATTTTTTTTAAAATAAAAAATCACATTTTCCTTACTGCCCTGTACAGCCGCACAAAGACAGTTTAAGAGCAATAACTGACATTTTTTTAGTCGTAATTTCCTAAATTTTTTGCTAGTTGATGAAGAAATGAAACCGTTACACAAATTACCATGGTTAGAAAATCACACAATTTGCTTATAGCTGTGCGGCTGTAATCCACAACTCTGTTGTCCCTGAAAGAACTGCCAAACCTTCACTCATATTTACGCACTACATAAGTACAAGACCATAGCCCAAGTATCTGACTACAACTCAAGTACCATATGCGTACGGGACTACAGCCCAAGTACCATACACGTAAGGAAGTGCAGCCCAAGTACGATATGTGTACAGAACTGCAGCTCAAGTACTATATGCATAAGGGACTATACTCCAAGTATCATATGCCTAAGGGACTACAAACCAAGTAATAAATTATAACGAAGTAAATTTCTCCGTCATTTCTGTCCACGCCAGGATTCGAACCCGGATCCCCTCATTCCGGAACAAGTCACTCTACCAATTGAGCTACGCGGACGTTTTATTCTGATTCCTATCTGCCTCTATGTCGTGTGCGTCCTTCTGGCAGGTACGTCACATCTCTTGGTACGTTACATCATCTCCCCCTTATTTTTTTTTTTTTTTTTTTTTTTTGTTAATTTTTCGAAGCGCTGGAGAAGGGATTCTCTGATTTTTCCTATCTCGCGGTGTGGAAATAACATCACACCATTGCGAGATTTTGAACGGTCGGGTCATCCGGATAGTTCGGGCGCCATTATAACGAAGTAAATTTCTCCGTCATTTTTATCCGCGCCAGGATTCGAACCCGGGTCCCCTCATTCCGGAATAAGTTGCTCTACCGATTGAGCTACGCGGACGTTTTATTCTGATTCCTATCTGCCTTTATGTCGTGTGCGTCCTTCTGGCAGGTACGTCACATCTCTTGGTACGTTACAAAATATGTAAGCGACTGCAGCCTAAGTACCATATGCGCGTACGGGACTACAGCCCAAGTGCCATATGCGCGTACGGGACTACATACCAAGTACCAAACACGTAAGACCAAGTACCATCTACAATCCAAGTACCATCTACGTACGGGACCACAGCCCAAGCTAAAGCGATTACAAGAGAATTGGCTTCACTTCTATTAGAAACTGATCGTCAAACAAGGTCTGATTCATCATGCGGTTGAATGGTAGGCTACAAATAAATCCCATATAATCCGTAGTATTTCTTGCTTCTAGAAAGAACTTACATTCAAATATTGTTCGGTCGCTTTGATGCATTGCTCGACATACACTGAAGAGCAATTGAATTAGAGATACCTGTCTAGTAACGTGTAGCACCACCTTTCGCCCTGATGACGGCTGTTGTGGGGGTGGGAGGATACTAAATTAAAATGAAGTTGGCATATGCAAATTTAAATTTAAAATTCCACCCTTTCCCTCAGAGTATGGATATTAAAGTAGACAAGCAAAACTTACGGGTATTTCTATATGAAGACCCAATTTATTCCCACAACTGATGACAATAATAGGAAATTAGTTGTTGCAGTACATGACAGTTATTCCACTTTTATGGCCGAAAAAACAAACAACAACAACAAAAAAAAAACAATTTGTGTTATTCAAGGACTTTTGCTGTCTGTGACGTGCAAAATAAATGGGCAGAGCCCCAAATCCGATCCACCCACTAGTCTAAGCTAATGTGGATACATGCTATTGACTAACATATATTAATCACACAACACATGACAAACTCAAGAAATCAATTTTGTAAAAGACCAGTCGGTCTGCATTTATTTGTAAACAATTTAATCAGTGATTTTAAATTCCCTTTCTTTTTGTAATTTGAATTTCTGCTTTGCTTGCCACAAACACACAGGAAGGTTACATAAATTTTACATTTTTGTTTATATTTCTACACAGCAATTTTTTTTTTTTTTTCGATTCCTTAAGGACAACTTTGAGAAAAAATGTTGTATACTTTCTAGCGTTATTCAATATATATATATATTTTCAGGCAATTTTACTCTTACATGGGAGGTGTTGGCCAAGATTCTAAAATCTAGTTTTTTTTTTTTTTTGTTTTTTTTTTTTACGTCACCACATTTTCTAAACTGACAGAAATATTACCTTGGGGAGTAACTCCCAGAACAGAGTAGATTTTTTCTTTTGTATTTAGTTTAGTTGTTTGTTTGTTGTTTTCAAATAGGAAGGTGAAAAAAAAAAAAAGAAAGTCTCGTAGTGAGAAAAGAGTCAACTTCTGAAGGACCAACATGGCGGCTAGTAGGTTAGACGTTCGGTGTGACGAGGATGATTTAAAAATTTCTGCTTACCGCTTCCGGAATACAGCATACCTCTCCACGTTTTGTTTCACCTCTAGTCTCTGAAGAAATGGGTACCTCCAGGGTACAGGAGTGGCACTAGCAGAAGTCCAGGAATTTTAGTCCTTAGGACTGCCATGTGAATTTTTTTTTTTTTTCTGTTGATGTTCTAATTACATCTACCATGGGACTGGTAGTACAGCAGCAGTTCTCCTTCCGAGCAGCCCTTAGCACTCATCCCAGGATGATAACCCTTTGTTGTTGTTTTTTTTAATGATGAGTCGATGTGACGGGTTGATTAGCGAACTTGCCCGGTCGCTGAGGTAAGCAGGCTCTTCCAAGAGCCGACGCTCCGGTTACAAACCCGCACATGGAGACAGGGAGCAAATCCCTTTTTTGTTAATCCTATGCTGCTCTTAGTTTTCGGTTTCCTTTTTGCCGTCGTTCATCTTTCATTTACCGGGCAGGCTATAAAGGACTTCCCGAGAATTTGGGATATCTCGGGGACCACGAAATTTTCTTCATCTTCCGGAGAGGACTCGGTCTTAGCAGCCAAAAAAAGTAATCGAAGAAGAGTGTCAAAAAAAATTTCAACTCACACGTCTTCTCCAAAGGATGAGAGAGTACGCCAGCGCCCTCTGCACCGACGCTACTTTCCTCCAATAAGATTGCCCCCATCCAGCTGACTAACGCTTGCGTCTTATGACATAACATGGAAAGGGCGATTCCAGATGCGAAATTTATCACCACTTGCAAAAGAGTGAACGCATTCCAAAATGTGTAATCTGATACCACTCTGCCTTCAACGACTTTCTCTTCTCCTGGGAACGCAGGTGCACTGCTGGCCGGAAATGCTTGACCAACTTCTGGTCATCCCATAAATAAAGAGAGAGATGCTGCAAACCACCCCCTCTGCGTACCAGCAACACTTGGTAAACCCGAGTACGCGTAAAGCTTTTCCCTGTTACTGGGGCCGGAAGCAAGCTGAGCTTTTCTTTCACACCATCCCGTAAGAAAGAGGGGGGGGAAGCAAGGAACCTTTCTGGTTAACCATCTCTACGTGGTAACTTCACTTCAAGACAGAAGACGGGGGAGGAATAAAAGAAAAAAAAATCTCAAAGTTATCATGTACATTTATATGGCACCTTTATACATATATATCCATAATTCTACGCGGGACAGACTGTTCCATACAACAAATACTTATTTCCTAATTATATTTGTAATCGACACAGAATTTTCTTTATAATGGTGGTTACATAAATACAAGTAGATGGTCGATCAACACCATAATTACTATACACACACATATACCTATATATATATATATATTTCTCTTTTTTTCTCTTCTTCTCCCAGAAAAATAAAAGAGGAAAACAAATTTATGAAATGACGTTACAACGATTCACCTAAAATACAATATCCTCACTCCGACCTACTGACAGCATAAAAAAAAAAAGAACTACAGTTACCTAAAGTACACACACACACAGAGCACACTCACCAGAAAGATAGATTAATTTTGAAAGAGAAATTTCCGAGACAAGATTTCTGACTTTTTCTCAACCTTTTTTTTTTCTTAAGAGGACATATATATGGATATATATATCCACCACCTGCACAATGCCAAGAAAAGTGAGAGACCACCTAAAAAAATTATGATCACACATTTTCTCATTTTCTTTTATAGAAAATGCGTTGGACTGTTGTCAGTCCTGAATGAAAATTCACATAAATTGGCCAGATTTATGTGTTTCCAGGACTGAGCAACAGGACACGGCGGCGATTCTTCTCGACACGGACTCGACAAGACACCGGAAGCGTTGGGAAGTCATACGGATTCACGACCCCTGAACAAGCTCCCACAGTTCACGAATATTTCATGGAGGGGGATCAGATCCTCGAACATCTCTCTCGATGGCATCCCAGATGTGCTCGATGGGACTCATGCCAGGTGACCTAGCTGGCCAAGGAAGCGAGGTCACGTCGGTGGAGTGTTCATCCAACCATTCGGATACAATTCGGGAGCGATGGCACGGTGCATTGTCTTGTTGCAGGATGAGGTCCCCAGTGGGATGCTGAAGACGCACAAACGGGAGCAAATAGTCATCCAGGATATCCCGGTAACGTTGACCTGTGAGGGACGATGTCACCCGTACCAGGGATTCCATTTCAGTCCAGGTAAACAGTCCCCAGACGAGAATGCCACCCCCACCAGCTTGAAGAGTACCCTGCTGGCAAGAAGGATCCATCGCTTCATGTGGTTTGCGTCGTACTCATATCCTGCCATCCGCAGGTACCAACGTGAATCTCGACTCATCAGTCCAGGCAACATTTTTCCACGTGTCTAGGGTCCAGTGGTGATGTTCCCGCGCCCATGCTAATCTTTGCACCCTGTGATGTGCGGTCAGCAGCGGTACACTCGTGGGACGATGGCTTCTGTACCCCATAGCGAGGAGATGGTTCTGGATGGTGTGGCTGCTTACACGTTTTTGTGCACCAGCGTTAAATTGCCGAGTGATTTCTTGCACTGTGGCTCGTCTATCCGCTGTTACAATGCGAGCTAGCCGACGATGACCCCGCTCATCCATACGCTGTTGTCCACGGCAGTTGGCCCTTGCAGGGATGGTTTTACCGGATTCGATGTACTCACGGTGCACCCGTGACACAGTGGCTCGTGAAAATCCCAGTGCCTGCACGACTTCCAAGATGGAGTGACCCATTCGCCGGGCCCCGACAATTTGCCCACGATCAAATGCGCTTAGATCCTTCGTCTTACCCACACTGCGTCCGACTTTTACTGATTCCCGTCGCATCACTCCTTATATTGTCGGATCGCTGTATACGTCATGTCGTTTCCGTTTACAGGGCCGCCCAAAGCGCCACGTTTGCATAACGCCAGCTGTCTCTAATTCAATTGCTCTTCAGTGTATATTTTATTTACACTTCTTTCACTGCAGTGATACGATCAGTTTGTAGTCAGCCGGTGCAACTGAATAGCGCAGCAGTTACGCGTGTGTCCTTAGCGTTGAGTAAGGGCGCTGACTCTAATGCATTAGCTTTTTTTTTTTTTTCCGATTGGTGCTTTAAGAACCACCATGAGCAACTCAATCGGCGATAATCAGTCGCAAGTCCCTAATTTAGAGCAACTTGGTTCCAGGAAAGGGGAGAGCCAGCGCCGTAAGACAAGCACAACATTCGTGCGTCGCAGGGATTCGAACCCGAACCCTTTCGGACGATTGATCTGAAGCCATCGCTTAGACCCCTGCGCCACTGGGGCGGTGCATTCGCTTTCGCCTAGATCTTCTACACGAAAAGCTGTCTTTCTAACTGGCTGAATACTGAGTATGATTCCCTAAGTTCAGATGAAGTTCGAGAAGGGGTTGTTTTTAAAGTTTGAAACGGTGTATAATTTCATTTAAAAAGGCACTTGGTGGTAAAAAAGGCAAGAACGAATAAAAAGAAAGAAGGGAAAATGAAAATTATAGCAATTTAGCTGAAATAGCAAAAAGAGCATTCTTTGATCGCGTTTAAAAATTTTCATTTGGGTTCTTTTATTGCTAAATATGATCATCAGCAGAAAGCAGCAAGCAGTTTTATCAGCCCTTTGGCAGTGCGTGATTTACCTCAACTGCACACAAGCATGCATCCGCTTGCATAAGTTAAGTAAATCAGCTCAGCAGATATGCAGCAAAATGTTTGCTACTGAAATATAGCCACCAAAAAAAAAAAAAAAACGTGAGGTCAATTGCTGCAAGCATAATAGCTTCATGGCTGTTATTCGCATCACCGATACAGAACGGTAATTCATCAATTGCCCGCAGTTCCTGCGGATTTGCGCAGTAAACAACAACAAAGATGTTCGTATATTATTCAGAAGTTTCACTGGTAACGTTACCCCGATGATCCCATGTTTTGCTGTCTGTGCAAAGAATAAATATACACCCAACAGAGAAACATGTATGTACAATGAAATACAACACTCTTTCATGAAGCATGAATAATACAATATATGATGCATGCTAATGAAACAGATTTCCAAGCAAGGAGCATTTCCTGATGGACGAACGAGCGTGTTGTACCAATTTATAAGGAAAAGTAGGAGCTGTAGGGCAGCCAGAGTTAGAGGGGAACAAAATTAGTTTAGTATACCATGAAAATACGAGAAAAAAAAAAAAAAAAAGAATCATCGCAGGGAAATGAAGACGACCTACACTGAAGTAGCAGATGGTTAGGAACATCCATAAATAATTAGACATGTGACATCTTCACTTACGTACACAACTGTGATGTTAAGTACAAGCAAGGGATCATAGATTTCAATAACGGTAACTTTAATAACCATTTTGAATGCTGTGAGTTAAAATCATCTCCCTTTTTCATTAGTGCGTATTTGCAGATGGTCCCTTTTCCACCAGATATCTGCCAGCTGCGTTAATGAGGCAGGACATTCTCTTAACGTCATTACTATCCGATCCGAGGGAATCACTGAGTTGGATTTTTTGTTTACTTTCTTGCTCGGAGAGAAAGTAAAAAAAAATTTTGCGGTGGACGCCGATCTTTGTAGGAGGACTTCGAAAAATTCTCGTGAACGCTGATCTTTGTAGGAGAGCGTCGAAAAATTCTCACGTTTTAATTTTAATGAGGGGGTAAGTGGACGCACATCTTTGTAGGAGGGTATCGAGAAATTCTCACATTTTAATTTTAATGAGAGGGTAAGTGAACGACGATCTTTGTAAGAGGGCATCGAGAAATTCTCACATTTTAATTTTAATGGGGGAGTTTCAGAGATGTAACTAGGGAGGGGAAAGCGGAGCTGCTACCCCGGGCGCAGCTAAATAGAGAAGGTGGAGGGGGCGCAAAAATCTGATAAAAACTGTAATTAGAACTTTAGCACCAGTTTCTCGTATGTACACTGCTCGACATAGAAATTGCCCCACCCAGAAGGAGGTCTGCTACAAATATGCAAATCGTACGGCGCGTATTGCATATGGCGCCCACCAGAGATGGAAACGGGTCACGGGTTAGGGGGTCGCAGATCTGCCGTTGCATTGTTATCAAGCTGGGTCCTAGGGACCCACAGTTTTTTTAAAAGTGAGTACTTTGTAAGATACTCTGGGTCCTTTTAAAAAATCAAAGATAATGAATATTTGTACTTACATAAGTAAATGAAATGTAAATGTAATGTGCAATGTCCGACACCTTAATTTACGCTCTTTGAAAGCAATGTTAAAAAAAAGTACTGGCAGAATTAAATTCTATCACTTTCAACAATATTTTATCGTAATGGAGCTACACAAAGACAATGCATTTTAAGTCAGCCCAGAACACCTGAGCGGCTTTTATTTTTTTAAACACAGGAACTGTGTAACGACTACTGTTGACCTTTTTTTTCTTACTTGTAAGGAACAATCATTGAAGTAGACGTACAACTTTTATAGAGTATAATCGTCCACAGTGCTCTCATTAAATTAAGTTGGTTTGTTTTTCAGATTTTAAATTTCAGCTGTTCCAATATTGATTAAAAGAGCTGAAAAGCTTAATAAACTAATCAGGAAATTTGTAAATTTACATAATCTTGAGGGACCGTACATTGGTGTCTGTTTTCGTTCTTTCCCTATTCCTCACAAATTTGACTTTTGCCAAATCGCATGGTAAATAATTCCGAAATAAAGTGTGGGTCCCAAAGGGCGCGTAGAATTTGTAATTGTGGGTCCTTTATTTCGTTTTTGGGTAATTTACACGCTACAGCGCGTGCGCTGGGTCGACTATTCCTTGCGGGTCAAACGGGTCGGTTCAAGGTGTTCCCGACCCGATTTCGACCCCGTTTTATTTCAGTTTGATTTTTGAAAAGAAAAAAAAAGCATTTCAAAGAAAAACGCGTAGTGTCGAATTTTGTGCTCATACTAGTGCTAACGGTGTGAAAACTGATCTGTCATACATAAATATTGCGGTCTCTTTCTTAAAGCAACGAAGATTTCCACCGACCAACGATACGATTACACCGATGGAGAGAAATATCCATTGGTTGTTTCTACATCGTCGCCTGCCGGTATCAGCCCACACTCTATCGAATGACCCTCATCACTTCTCCAACCTGTGTCTTCTGTCACATGCCTACAGATGTACCCCATGTTTATCTCTTCTGTCCGGTGCTTCTACCACTCCATCATCTTGCATTCACTGTGGTGCGACATCTGTGCGCACTCAACCTTTCATTTGGAGCTTACAGTACCCTGTATAGCTCGTATCAACCCCCTACTCCGCTACCAACAGCAAGCGCTTATGTGTTCATCCTAGCCCGCCAAGTCACATATCTTTACCATCAACAGCTTCGATCTGTTCCAGTAACACCCACCATCTTCCAGGCGGGGGATATAATGTGTAACCTTTCGCCTTCTGTCGCGATTGCGCTTCGCATATGCGTCTGCCTCAACTGACTCTCAGAAAAGTCGCTTTTTCCGGGTTTGGTCACTATATCGAACCTGGTTTACTGATCCCACAGTTCATCTGCAACTCCTTCTTTGAGAACTGTTCTCTTACATTAATTACTCTACTGACTGTCTGACCTATAGCTTTCTATACCTGTACAGAACAACTGTCGGTTACTGTATTTCTCCAGGTACTATCACCCATGTCTTTGTGACGTACCATATTCTACACTCCCGCTCTCTGTGAAGGGTGTTTACCTGTCTATGTATTTTGTTACTGCCTTTGTATACACATTGTACATATTACTTTTATTAATTTTTGCACTACATCTTTTCTTTTAACCTTTTCATGTCAGTACAGCAATGTACATGGTATTATAACCATACATTTATCTCTGTCACAATCTTTTACTAGAAATGCTCACATTGATTCTTTTACTGTGTATCTCTATAGTGCATTGCTCATACCCCATTGTTACCGCTCACTTTTGTAGCTCAACTTATATCCGTGATGACACCTATCTTTTTGTTTTTATTGTCATTGTATATAGCACATCAGCATATGTACATTTTTCATCACCATTGTATATATGTCGTCAATTATGTTTCTGTTGGCACTGTAAATACAGGCCTTCTGTTTCCTCCATCCTGGTTTTCTCAATAAACATGTTGAAAGCTAGACTCACCGATACCATATCGTTAAACGATACTTCCTTTGCGTTTGTTTTCACTGAGATTGTCCAGAGCAAGATGCAGGCAAACGCCTGTCGCCTGCTCCTCTGGTGATTCATTCTCTCACATACCGCGTGTCACATTGTAAGACTGAGAGTTACTTTTCACATGGCACCATTCGCATTCAGAGGCTTTCGTTTGACTTGCTAACATCCCGTCGCACTGCATGTGGTGTCGGGATTAATACCTTATTTGTTAATATGGATGAAGTTAATATTAAGGAGATTGGAAAAGGCGTTGAGGCCAACAAATGCGTGCTGATTGAAAACAAAAAGGGGAAGAGTGAATGCTGGAAGCTGTTTCGTCTCATTAAGGAACCAGAATATGTTTTACAGCAATACCAATTCTTGCAAGCTTGTGATGAGTTGAAAGCTTCCAAAATATAGATGTTGATTTCATGAGTGTTACTCCCTTCTGAGGGGCAATGATGAAATCAACATCCACACTTTGGAAACTTTAAACTCATCAGAAGCTGGTGAAAATTGGTGGTGCTGCGAAATACATTCTGAAGCTTGATATGTTATCAAGAAAACAGCAAAAATTGAAATAAAACATACAACAAGTTACTTAATTCAAGAATGTTTACTGTAGCACCATCAAAATTAAGTAGAACAGCCTTAACATTACTGCGGTGGGACTTTTTGACTTTCGCAGATGTGTTTGAAAACATTGTAAGGTCCGATCAAAAAGTTCCGAGACTAGGCCGATATACAACAAAGTACTTACGTTACCTTAAGTCTGGCTACGATCTCTCTCAAAGTAGTCTCCTTGAGCAGCGATACACCGCTGCCAGAGCTTTTGCCACTGTTGGAACGCTTCCTGGAAGTCCTGTTCGCGAATGGTATCTAGCACCGTCTGCGATTCGCGCTGGATCTCGTCCACGGTTTCAAAACGGCGACCCTTGAACTTCAGCTTCACCTTCGGGAACAGAAAGAAGTAACAGGGGGCCAAATTCGGCTAGTAAGGTGGGTGAAAATGGGTAGTCATGCTAAAATAAAAGTTGGTATAACACATCAAAATATTCTATCACTCACGTCAAATGGTATGGTCGTGAGCTCCGTGATGCACAGCTATGTAATGATATATACAATGCAATAACTGCAAGGTGAAAGATTATTACTTACTTCGCACTCGTTCCATTGCTCACTGCCGTAGGTCAACAAAATGGCGACCAGAATTATACACAAAATTCTCGGCGCCATTTTGTTAACCTACGGCAGTGAGCAATGGAACGAGTGCTAAGTAAGTAACAATCTTTCACCTTGCAGTAGAGTTATTGCATTGTATATATCATTACATAGCTGTGCATCACGGAGCTCACGACCATAACATTTGACGTGAGTAATAGAATATTTTGATGTGTTATATCAACTTTTAATTTAACATCTCAGCCACGTATAAAGTATATTTTTTCATGTACGAAAGATATACGTGAAGTTCGTATGGGTAGTGATGCTGTTGCCGCTGCAAAACTGGCGTGTTGCTAACGCTCTGTGAGCTGCTGCATTGTCGTGATGGAGCAGAAAATCGCCCCTGCGCCACCTTTCAGGTCGTTTGCCGCGAATGTTCTCACTAAGACGCCGCAGAACATCGCAGTAAAAAAGGGTGGTGACAGTCTGGCCGGGGGGATTCACGGTTCGAAGAACACGATGAGCATACTTTTGGTTGCGCTCCGGACCTGTTAGATCTTCTTCGGTAGTGGAGATCCGGGCTCTCCCACTGCGACGACTGTTGTTTGACCTCCGGGTCGTAACCGTAGACCCAAGTCTCATCCCCAGTGATGATCTGCGACAGCAACGTAGGTTCATTCACCACCTGCTGACGAAAATCTTGACAGAGTTCGACACGGAGCGCCTTCTGCTCCGGGTTCAGAATCTTTGGCACAAACTTCGCAGCAATGCGGCGCATGTTCAAACCCTACGTCAGAATTTCTTGCACTGTTCCGTATGACACATTGACGATGGTAGCAATGTCTTGAATGGTTCGCCAACGATCCTCATGCACCAAATTCCTAGTTTTGTCCACGTTTTTGGGGTTTTTGCTTGTGGACGGTCGCCCTGTCTTCGAATGCCGTTCTGCCGCTCTTGAAGCGCGAGTGCCACTCGAAACACATCGCACGACTCATTGCTTCACTGCCATAAGCCTGCCTCAACATTTCATGCGTCTCCGTTCCCAATTTACCGAGTTTGACGCAGAATTTGATGTTCGCTCGTTGCTCTAGTTTGCAGTCCATACAGAAATCGCAGCTGTGTTCTGCACGTGGTCACCAAATATCGTGTAGCACAGCTCCCGATGTTCACAGAACGACGCCACTTGGCAAAATGACTCATGAAAGTCACTGCCCTCTACCACTGCTCGCGCATCTGCGTACTGCCATCTGTTGGCGCACTAGGTGGTACCTAGTCTCGGAACTTTTTGATCGCACTACGTATGTGTTGAAAAAAAGTTTCGAATTTATAGTTCAAAGTAGATTTGCCCTGGTCGGGTTTAATTATGTTACTTTCGGGTCCGGGTCCAAAATTTTTGACCCGTTTCCAACTCTGGTGCCCACTCGAGATATGCAATTGATGTTAAACCGGAGCCGATGGCGCCAGACGTTCGTGAGATAAAGGTGCGAGCAGTAACAGGGATGGTAATGTGTGGTCACAGGTGGAAGTGTCGCGGACGTTTCAGATTTGTTGTCTGTGCTGGGAAACTGTTCAGCGAAGGCCAAAAATTCCGGGTACACGACGTCGACAGGTTTATCGTTATTTGGATGCGTTTCATAGAGGAAGAATTGTAGGCCTGTGTGAAACTGGCTGGTCTACACGTCGTCTTGCTGCGCATGTGCTACGGAATGCACGAACTGTTGGTCGCTGTTGGCACCAGTGGCTACAGGAAGGTTCGTGCGTACATCGGAGCGGCAGTGGTGCAGTCCGACAGACGTCAGCACGCCTGGACCAGCGGATTGTTCGACACGCTCGTTCGTTACCAGAAAGCACTGCAGCCGATATTCGACATGCTGTGTCATCGGCCATGGACGTCGCCATAACGACCCGAACTGTAAACCGAAGGTTACATGTGGCAAACCTGCGCAGTATGGAACCGTTACTTCGGATACCATTGACGGCCAGTCATCGTCGCAGAACTCGTCTGGCTTGATGCCGAAATCATGCAAACTGGAGTCACAAATGGACCACTGCGGTCTTCAGTGATGAATCGCGTTTCTGTCTGGGTGCTGACGACCGAAGGATCCGTGTCTAGCGACACCTTGGTGAGCTGACGCATTCCGGTTTCGTTCGCGACCGCCACACCGCCCGTCAGGCAGGCATCATGGTATGAGGTGCTACTGTGCATGACATTAGGTCACCTCTTGTCGGCATCACGGGCACACTGACAGCTGCACGATACGTAAGCGAGGTTCTGCGTCCCATTTTGATACCATTCCTGAATGGCCTACATTTCCCCATTTTCCAGCAAAATGACGCCTATGTACACACCGCTCGGGTCTCCAGACAGTGTTCGCAACATGTTTAAACACTGCCATGACTAGCAAGATCGCCCGCTTCATCCCCAATTGAAAACCTGTGGGATCACATTAGACGTCGCATGCAATCGAATCAACCTGCGCACGATCTCGATGAATTATGGGAGCAAGTCAACCGTGCTTGGAGTTCCATTCCTCAGGACGATATCCGTCGACTGTATGACTCATTGTTCCATTCCTCAGGACGATATCCGTCGACTGTATGGCTCATTGTTCCATTCCTCAGGACGATATCCGTCGACTGTATGACTCATTGTTCCATTCCTCAGGACGATATCTGTCGACTGTATGACTTATTGTTCCATTCCTCAGGACGATATCCGTCGACTGTATGACTCATTGTTCCATTCCTCAGGACGATATCTGTCGACTGTATGACTTATTGTTCCATTCCTCAGGACGATATCCGTCGACTGTATGACTCATTGTTCCATTCCTCAGGACGATATCTGTCGACTGTATGACTTATTGTTCCATTCTTCAGGACGATATCCGTCGACTGTATGACTCATTGTTCCATTCCTCAGGACGATATCTGTCGACTGTATGACTCTTTGTTCCATTCCTCAGGACGATATCTGTCGACTGTATGACTCATTGTTCCATTCCTCAGGACGATATCTATCGACTGTATGACTTATTGTTCCATTCCTCAGGACGATATCCGTCGACTGTATGACTCATTGTTCCATTCCTCAGGACGATATCCATCGACTGTATGACTCTTTGTTCCATTCCTCAGGACGATATCCGTCGACTGTATGACTCATTGTTCCAATCCTCAGGACGACATCCGTCGACTGTATGACTCATTGTTCCATTCCTCAAGACGATATCCGTCGACTGTATGACTCTTTGTTCCATTCCTCAGGACGATATCCGTCGAATGTACGGCTCATTGCCACGCCGTATTGCTGTCTGTATTGCCGTTCGCGGCAGTGCAACCACTTACTGAAGCGTACCTATTGTGCTGCATTAGATAAACCCTTACGTATACCGATGAGTCATTCCATTATGACAATCCCTAGCCTAGAGAAATGAGCGCGCCTGGAGACCGAACGGTGGCACAGTTGAAG
Source organism: Macrothele yani (assembly GCA_039090855.1). Classification (NCBI taxonomy): domain Eukaryota; kingdom Metazoa; phylum Arthropoda; class Arachnida; order Araneae; family Macrothelidae; genus Macrothele; species Macrothele yani. Next base: position 22,960,851 of record CM077001.1, on the reverse strand, counting down.
TTCACAGAGCAGTATATATACAACCAGAGACCGAATTTTGGTTAGTAGAGTGTTGGGAGTCAGAATGGGAAAAGCTGCCTATTTATCGGAGTTTGATAAAGGACAAATTATTATGGAACGGCGCCTAGGAACTACGATCTCGGAAACGGCGCGGTTTGTGGATTGTTCACTTGCCGCTGTAGTGAGTACGTATCGAAAGTGGACCGACAGCCTTCGCTCCCCTCTGGCATCAATCAGCTGCGGACGACACACAGCTGGACGTTGGTTCGTCTTCCCGCCGTGATGCCAGAATGGAGAGAAGACGGTCGCGCATTCCGCAGCTCATTTATGCCAGAGGGGAGCGGAGACTGTCTCGCATTGTTCCCAGCGACCGCAGGGCCACAGTGCGACAAATCACCCGCAGCTACAACAGTGGTGATCAGGACAATGTGTTACAGGAAGCACCTCATTGCAGCCTTCTGCGCATGGGCCTGCGTAGCCAAAGACCCAGCCAGGTCCCCATGCTCACTGCACGTCATCGCCAACAACGCATGAAATGGGTCCAAGATCATCGAGATTGGACCGTGGATGATTGGTAGAAAGTGGCCTGGTCTGACGATTCAAGATTCCTGGTGCATCACGTAGACGGCAGAGCGTGGATACGCCGATTACCAACGGAGGTTATGACATCTGGATGCACTGTTGGGCGGAAACAGGCCGGCAGAGGCGGCGGTTTCATGCTACGAGCGATATTTTCTTGGGACACTTAATGCCCCATTATCCCAATACCACAATCTTTGATAGCTGTCAGGTAACTGAACATCGATTCGGACCAAGATCACCTATTCATGGCAACTGTGTACCCTGCGGCGGGTGATGGCTATTACCAACAGGATAATGCGCCATGCCACATTTGCCAGAATCGTCAAGGAGTGGTTCGAGGAACATGCTGGTGACTTTCTGTTAATTCCTTGGCCTCGAAATTCACCTGACATGAAGCCAATCGAACATTTGTGGTTCGACTTGGAAAAGTGGGCTCGCGCTAAATCACCACCACTCCAAAATGTACGGGAACTGGAGGACCTGCTGCTGACATTATAGTACGAGATATCCCAGGATACCTATCGCTATCTCATCTAATCGATGCCTCGTCGAGTGGCCGCTGTTTTGCGGGCTAAAGGGGGTCCTACAGGTAGGTGGTCATAATGTAATAGCTCACGGGTGTATTCCTATTTGCATGCTCAATTTCACCCTCTATTCTTCACTCCTTCTGGATGGGGCAGTTTCAATGTCGAGCCATGTATTCTTTTTTTTTTTCTGCCATACTTTGTTGTTTGCTCGTTTACAGGATTTGCTAATAATGTGTGTCGCCAGTTTCGATAGCTTGGCAGCTTAAAATTCACATTTGTTCCTCGAAATATTCAGGATATGTTAGCTGCTCACATTCAGAAATGAAAGTGCGGTTTCAGCTCTTCTTTAATCCGTCCAACTCAAGAAGAGCGAATTTAAAGGCCAGGCAGTCTTTTTCATGTTCCGCGAACCATTCTCGCACAATCCAGGAATTATGGCATGTATTATCCTTCTAAAAGAAGGCACTACTAGAGAGGAATGCCGTTGCCATGAAAGGATGTACCTGGTCTGCAATTATGTTTAGGTAATTGGTTGACGTCATAGTTTCCTGCGCATGAATGACTGGGCCCAGACAAAGACCTTTAAGATACATAGAGTGGAAAACCGTAAGTTAACCGTGCGACATTTGAAGTTCAGCGTTGTACGGCAAGAATCGGTCACATCTCGTTGTTCACTAAAAGCGTTCGCGTGTTTATATCAGTTACATCTCTCTCTCTCTCTCTCTCTCTCTCTCTATATATATATATATATATATATAGGGATGTAAGGTCAGGTGATGCGTAACATCACAGCCTCTCCTTGACAAATGTCAACCCCGCCTTCTCGTGGTGCATCCTGTTCCCACTAAAGGGGCTCTGACGACCGCCAATAGCGGTATAACTATACCATCGGGATTAGAGGAAATTCTATCCCACACTCACCAACCCGCTTGGCCAGCGTGGTGAGTTATGGCCAAACCCCCTCCAAAATGATTCCACAACTTAAATCTTGGCCCTCAGTCTCCGGCAGCTGGAATGTACCTGGCCAAGGCAGCGGCCAGTGCGACATGAAGGCAGAGGGTGCTAAGAATCCCCGGAGGACCGGACTAGGCTGCCATCTGATGCTGACCTTGGCTACGTACAATGGACGCTCCCTATCTTCTGATTCAAGGCTTCTTGAATTGGAAGAGGAACTACAAAGGATCGAGTGGGACATCGTGGGGCTAAGTGAGGTAAGGAGAAAAGGAGAAGATCTCATCGAACTGAAAAGTGGACATCTCTTCTACTATCGTGGGACAGATACTGGCAGAACTAGTGGTGTTGGATTTATAATAAACAAGAAACTGAAGGATAAAGTTGTAGAAGTTGAAAGTTCCTCTGACAGAGCTGCACGACTTGTTATCCAACTCTCGAAAAGATACCAGGCTCAGATTATTCAAACTTATGCACCCACCACAAGTCATCCTCAAGAAGAAATTGAAGAATTTTATGAGGAAATTTGTCATCTAAATAATAAAGGTAAGCAGCACTTGAAAATAATTATGGGAGATTTCAATGCAAAAATAGGGCAACGGCAACAGAATGAAACTTCAGTAGGTAAATTCGGTCACGGCAACAGAAACCAGCGTGGAAATACTCTCGTTGAGTTTGCAGAGGCAGAAGGGTTTTTCATCTTGAACTCCTTCTTCAAGAAAAAGCCACACAGGAAATGGACATGGAGACATCCAAATGGGACGACAAGTGAAATTGATTTTATTATGTGTAACAAAAAATTCGTCATAGAAGACTGCAGTGTGCTAAACAAGTTCAACACAGGTAGTGACCATAGATTGGTGAGATGTAAGATGCACCTCAACACTAAACTTGAACGTGGCAAGCTCATAAGACAAACAAAATCTATTGACATAACCAACCTTAAAAAACACCATAATACCTTCAAGTTGGAACTGAAGAACAGGTTCTCTGCTTTAGGAGGCCTAACATCGGAAGAAGTGGACATCTCTGAAGTTAACAGAAAAGTAACCAAAGCTCTTATGGAAACAGCAACAAAATTAGCTGGGTCTAAGAACAAGTTGCATGTAAATAAATTATCAGGAAAAACGAAAATGTTGATGCAAAAAAGAAGAGAGATGAGGACAACTAAAGAAGATGTGACTGCCAAAGTGGAATATATAGAGCTATGCAAGACAGTAAGAAAAAGTATCACTGAAGACGTAAGAAAATTCAACTGTGAACTAGTGAGGAAAGCAATTGAAAACAACCAAAGCCTAAAGATAGCAAAGGGACATCTCAGTAAGGGAAGAAAACAGATTATGGCACTGAGAAAAGAAGATGGTTCTGTAACAAGAAATAGAGGCGAAATTTTGACAAGAGTGAAAGATTTCTACTCCAAATTATATGAAAGGGATGATATATGCACTCCAGACATCATGAAAGATACCAGTACAAGAGTTCCTCCAGTCCTTCCAGCAGAAGTTGCACATGCAATCAAGAACATGAAGCGGGGAAAAGCTCCAGGAGAAGATGGAATTACTGTAGACATCATACAAGAAGCAAGTGGAGAAATCGAAACAGTACTCGCCCAAATTTTCACTCGATGCCTTAATGAAGGAAAGATTCCTGAGGATTGGAACACCGCTACAATGATCCTGCTACATAAGAAAGGTGACATTGAGGATCTCGGAAACTACAGACCTATCAGCCTCCTATCAGTAGTTTATAAAATCTTCACTAAAGTTCTTTCACACCGCTTGAAGGTAACACTGGACATGGCTCAACCGAGAGAACAAGCTGGATTCAGGAGTGGCTACAGCACAATAGATCATATCCACGTGCTGAGAGAACTAATTGAAAGAGCGAGGGAATATGAACTTCCATTGTGCATGGCTTTTATCGATTATGAAAAAGCCTTTGATTCGGTGAAACCATCAGCAGTTACAATGGCTCTGAAAACCTGCGGTATTGAAGATGCATACATTAATATTATTAATAACATCTATGAAAATGCAAGTGCAAAGATTAGGCTGTTTGAAAATACAACACACGTAAAAATTGGAAAGGGAGTGAGACAAGGTGACACCATATCTCCGAAGCTGTTTAATGCCACATTGAGGGTGTTTTTCAGTCGCTGAGCTGGGAAAACAAAGGGATAAAGATTAATGGAGATTATCTAACCCACCTTCGTTTTGCTGATGACGTAGTCGTTTTTGCAACTACCCCATCAGAGCTGCAGAGTATGATCCAGGAACTTGCTGACAAGAGTAAAGAAGTGGGATTCAAAATGAACTTTCAGAAGACAAAAGTGATGTTCAATGCTTTTACAAGAAATGAAGATTTATCGATTGATGGAGAAAAGCTGGAGATAACAGACACGTACGTTTATCTTGGACAGCAGATATCAAGTGAGGGTCACATTGATGAAGAAATTAATCGGCGTACAAAACTTGCCTGGAGAGCTTTTGGAAGAAACAGCATAATTTTCAAGAGCAATATGCCATTATGTCTTAAAAGAAAAGTGTTTGATCAATGCATCCTTCCAGTGCTTACGTATGGTGCAGAGACGTGGACCTTAACTAAAAGAGACATACAAAGGCTGCAGACAACTCAAAGAAGCATGGAGAGGTGCATACTTGGTGTAACCAGGAGAGATAAGAAGAGGAACTCGTGGATCCGAAAAATGACAAGAGTGGAAGACATCATGATCAGAGTTAAATCCCTGAAATGGCAATGGGCTGGACATACTGCCAGAAGGACAGATCATCGATGGACAGCCGAAATTTTAGATTGGATTCCAAGGGACAGGAAAAGACCCAGAAGAAGACCACATGGGAGATGGGTGGATGAAATTCGAAAGTATGCAGGGGTGACATGGAGGAGACTGGCACAAGACAGACCGTTGTGGAGGAAACTTGGGGAGACCTTCGTCCAGCAGTGGATTGATAATGGTTGACAATGATGATGATGATGATGATATATATATATATATATATAACCAGTAAGATTTATTATATTTTGGTTTTATAATAGTATGTATATATTGTAAAGTATTTCAGAAAATAATATAGCCGGATTTAATGAGGCAAACAAATTTTCAGTTAAACAAAACTTTTTAATGAGCTACAAATTTTTCAATTTAAACAATTGTGACGTATATTCTAAATTGACTTTCCTTTTTAGTTTCTTTCCCTATGTAAATCTTGAGTTTATTCTCAGTTATTCTTCACTCTTAACGTAATATCTTTTCTCTCAAACGAATACTGTTGGCAACATAATTGGGGGTTGAATGAACGTGACGTATGCCTGAATTGATAAGAACGAGAGATAAAAACGACGACTAATCTGTTCCTTGACGAGCGTTGGGTTGTAAACTGATTATTGAAAGGAGCGTTGTGAAAAGAGCGTTGTGTTAAGAGTTGTGTGGTGTGTGGAGAGTTTAGTGCAGTATGCTATGCAATGTTACGATGTGTTTGCTACACCCTGAATAAAGCATCTTTTCCGTAAGTTTGACTTCTGTTGTTTACATGTTTCGTCTGGCTGTTAAGGTTGAATTTTAGGAACTATTTCTTCGCATAGTGATGTTTTAAATTAACGTAGAAGTACGAAAAGACTTCTACGTCATACAATTCTCTTTTCCGAGACGTTTTCTCCCCGAGATTTGAAATTGCCTAAACTCTAAATTATTTGAAGAGAGCATTTTTTTTTCTATCCTATTTAATTTTATTTATTTTTTCTCCCTTTGAGTAGCTATTACGAACTCATAATACTGCGGGGAAAATCTCTAATTGGAAGTTTTGTTCTCGGCAACTTCTCTTAAGAATAAACAAATCGCCACATTAAAATGATTTTTCACATTACTTAGAATGTGAAATACGAGTTTCATGCAACTAGATTACGCAGTTTGCAAGCAACTGAAGCCGAAATATATTTTACACGTAGGACAAACGACGTTTCCGTTCAGTTATTTCATATCCCCCAAAATTACGAAAATGGTGTTTTCTTTAATCGTAAGTTAAAAGATGCAAGGTCCAATTTATCCCCCATTGAAAAAAATATTAATACGCAGTATTATTACAACGTAAAATTTCTTCTTTCTTGCAGGTAAAAGAACTGAATTAACTTTGTTAACATAGGAAACCTGCCGTTTTGCCGTAAAAGCTGTGCGATCAAAACGTCGCCGATTGCTGGCAGTCATTTACACAAGAACTTGCAGTCTATGTATCTTAAAGGTCTTTGGGCCCAGAGTTTCCCAGCAGAACACTACCCAAAGGATTACAATTCCTCCACCTGCTTGTTTTCGTCCGACGGTGCATCTTAGTTCCAACACTTCCCAAGGATAAACGACGCACACGTATCCGGCTGTCCACATGGTGCAACAGGAAACGAGATTCATCGGACCGGACGACCTTCTTACAAACATTCAAGGTCGATTTTTGATGCTCACGTGACCATTGTAGGCGCTATCGACGGTGAACATATGTTAGCATGGGCACTGGGAGCGGCCTGAGGTTATACACCCCCCCCCATTGTCACCAGGGTTTGATGTACTGTGTGTTGTGACACATTACTCCCGTCACCAGCATTCAAATGACCAGTGAGTTGCGCCACAGAATCCCTTCTGTTGGGTCGTTCGCTCACCTTTAGCATCGGTAGGCCGCGGTCGACCCACACACCCACACCTTGCCGGCGGTTCGTGGTTGTTTCTTCCTCTCACCACTTTTTGAAGATACTAACCACAGTTGACCTTTACAATCTGACCTTTGTCAATCTCGCTTATGCCCGCTGCCTTTCCCATCTGAAGAACACAAATAGCATCGATGGACAGAGTTCAGTATCAGGTGCTATTTCTAGTTTCATGACCGCCACACGCGCCGTCGTTTACCTGCAGTTTTTTCGATTTGCATACAGATTCGCTGGTCATAATATTTTAGCTCTTCGGTGTAGAGATTAAGTTTCCAGCCCCTCCCCGGTGGCGCAGTGTCAAAGCGCTGGCTTATGACCGTTCGTCCAGTGGGTCTGGGTTAGAATCCCGTGAGGCATGGATGTTGTGGCTGTCTTACGGCACTGGCTCTCTATCTTCCCTGGAACCAGTGGTCCTAAATCAAGAACGGGCGACTGCTTGCCCATTGAGTTGCTCACGATGGTCGTTAAACCCTCAACAAAAAAAAAAAAAAAGAAAAGAAAAAACTAATTCCAACAATATCGGGGTGCTGAATTATTTTTAATATAGATTTCGATAATCATCGCATGGGTGCAATTTCCGTATCAAATGGCCTTGGTTTGTAGGAATATTACATACCTTTCTGCATTTATTGCGTACTTCCAAATGATTTTGTAGATCCAAAATCTCAGTTTGAATACACATTAGATAATGTTCAAGAAGGGGCAATGGAAATAGCAAATGCATCTGAATACAACTCAGCAGTTTTGTTTCTTCTTGAATTTGAATGAATGCGTGAAAACTCACGAAAAAAAAATCGCATATAATTTCTAAAATAGGATTTCTCTCAGTATTTTTATTTTCCGTTTCCTACATCGAAATAAATTTTAATAAAGTTTATCGGGGTAAATCATTTTCTGAAAGACAAACTCTCCTTTGAACAAAAATATTACATTTTCGATGAGGCGACCGATTTGTTTTTTCCGAACGATTTTTTTTTCCATTGTGAAAGCAAGTTTAAATTCTTTAAAATCATCATGATATCTATAAGAAAAGGTAAATTCTGCAGGCTTTCGTCATTGATAAGAATTTGAAATCTCCTGACGTTTCTACTATTTCTTCCAAATATTTTAAGACACTATTTTTCAAGTTTCGAAAAATCTCTAAAGCGTCGCTTTCTGAGAGCGTGAACACTTCAAGTTAGGACTACCATCTTGCTGTCGTATTCAAGAAAGAGATGATGAAATGCACAACAACGGTAGTTAGCCCAAAATTTATTTGTATTATATGATCGAGTTCATAAGGAAAATCTATTTTCGTACATAAAAATTTCATAATAGATAAAGCAGTGGTATAAGCGAAAATGTCCCATTAATACAAACGCTATCTAGTCTTGCCCAAACAATTTGTTTTTCCGATAGAATTTTTTAATTAACTGAATATATTTACTTTGGCAGAAGTTGACTGTTCTTTAGCAATATAAAAATAGTCATTGACTTCGATGAAAATAGAAAACTGAGCGATATTGATATCGTTGCAACTTTCATCTGCAGATGATGAGATATTTGCGTGCAGTTAAACAAGAAAAATTTTGTTTGTCAACACTTACAGAGTATCTGTTTATTCTTCACATTACACTATCTCTTAAAATCGCAACTTCATCAAACATTTTCTCCACTTTTGGGTCAACACAGTTTTAGAAGGATATGAGATAGTATCTTCGACAATATAACACGATTTTACTTTGCAAGCGAGCAGCTCAGCAATTTCGTGAGATGTCTTCACGAAGCTCATTAGTTTCTTTCTTTACCTTTTTTTTTTTTTTTTAAATCTGCTACCTAGAAAACTTTTTTCACATATAGATATATGCAGAACCTAAAGTAGAATCAACAGAATGCTGTAAAGTTCTGTATGTATTTGCTTAAAATGCCTCTCCAACTTTAATTTTGCAATTACCGTAAAACCTGTTTGAGACGGAACCAGCATAAAACTTTTTTTTTATGGTCCCGAAATGTAAGATACAAAATTACGTACTATTTAACCTGTCTAAAACTGAACTTGTCTGATGTGGAAACAAAACTGGACTGCAAAAATACGACAGGGCATGGACTCCACTAGCTACTAGAAATATGCTGTAGGCAATGCACACCATACTTCCTGCAGAGCGTTCCACAATTCGCGTGTATTCCGAGGTCTCGGATTCCTGTGTTCGGTAGCGCGTTGCATGGCATCCCAAATGTGTTCTATCCCGTTCAGATCTGGGGACTTGGGTGGGAATGGCAACACCCCAAACTCAGATGAATGCTCCTCTAACCATAATGTGGCATCCCAACACTTGTATGGAGGTGCATTGTCCTGTATGGAACAGGCCCAACCCATCAGCATGAATGCAGGACATGAACGGGTGTGCCTCGTCAGAAATGATGCGCACATAGCGTTGGCCGGTCACAGACGTTTGTAGACGTACCAGGGGTCCCAGTGAAGTCCAGCTAAACACACCCCATACCATTACGGACCCCCCCCCACACACACACACCAGCCGGTACATTTCCCTGTTGACAGGCGGGATCCATGGCTTCATTGGGTTTGCGCCACACACGAATCCTTCCATCTGCCCGATACAGTTTTAAACGCGACTCGTCAGACCAGTCTACTTGTTTCCAGTCATCAAGTGTCCAGTGGCGGTGTTGCCGTGCCCAAGCGAGGCGCATAGCTCTGTGTCGTGCACCCATCAAAGGGACTCGAGTTGGGCGTCGGCTCCCAAAGCTCATATCGTGCAGGGTACGTTGTACAGTCCGGACGCTGATGCTTGTTGGGGCTCCAGCATTGAATTCCGATGATACGTTGCGAGAGTATTGCACGCCTATCGTATGAAACGGTTCTTGACAGCCGACGATGGTCACGTTCACCCTATGTCTTTTTACGGCCACACTGGTATCGTAGGCTGGAGGTTTTGCCGGAATTCTTGTAGTCACGGTACACCCTTGCAATAGTCTTCCGTGAAAATCCGAACTTCGTTTCTACCTCCGAAATACTACGGCCCATCTCACGAGCGCCAACTATGAGACCGCGTTGAAAATTGCTTAAATCGTTATTACTTGTCATTCTCATGCCGAAAACAACTCTGACAGCCGGTAAGGATGTCCATCGCTTTATACATGTGTATACGCACTGGCGGACGCAACCGAGTACGCGCATAGGTGACGTTGCTATGTATTTTGCATAAGCTCGTCTGTACCAGTTTTTCTGGCACTTCAGTGTATGTCTATCTCATTTAATGTGTGGAAACTTTAATATACAAGCGACCGCCATACATTTGCACAGTATCGGTGAAAGAAAAAGGAGGCGGTTTCTTCGTCTCATTTTTCTTTCGCCGATACTGAAAAAGAAACTTCCAAAACTAGACCAGTTCTTTTTGTTGCAGAGGCAATTAAGCTGAAGTGATATTTCTGATGAAAAGAATGATTTGTTCAGCACGTCAACTGTTCAAAGTTTAGATGCAAACAATTTACAGAAACGAAGTACTTCAGAAACAAGCGAAAGTGAGTGATTATGAAGTTTTATAGTTATTAACCTTAACTATTTAAATAAATTTTACCGAACTCGCTTTTTGAGATAAAATGTGCATTCATGTTCAGGCATCCGTCCGCGCACGTGTTAATTCTGATTGGCTGATTGATAACCTTGCATCATGTACTTCTGTTCCAAAAGTTTCTTAAAAAGTTAGAACTACCGGGCTCTAAGTCTTCCTCCTCTACTTTCCCAGAAATTCTCTCTGACTTTCTGACCGTAAGTCACGTAAAAAACATTCTCCCTCGGGTTCGAAATCGCGGGAAAAATTTCTACGCTTAGGGCTGCTGAGATAAATCTTGCGGGAGTGCACGTTGTGATAGTTACGCCACTGACTTAGTTTAACCAAAAATAAATAAATAATTAAATAAAACAGGAAAAGGATCTCGTGGATCAGGAAAATCACAAGAGTGGATGGCATCATGATCAAATTAAAGACCCTCAAGTGGCAATGGGCTGGACATATAGCTGGAAGAACTGATCAACGTTGGACAACTGAAATACTAGAGTGAATAACAAGGCACATAGGAAAAGACCCGATATGGGTGAATGAATATCGAAAGCATGCTGGAGTGATATGCAAGAGAATGGCTTAAGATAGAGTTTTGAAACAGACTTGAGAAGACCTTAATCCAGCATGACTTGGGTTTCTCCGTCATTTACACTCAGAATAAACATCATATATACGTACTTTTCATTCTCCGCAATACACTCTGCAACTAACTTTCGCTCTCATACAACGTGACGGCACAACCTGTCGACAGTGAATTCCAAAAGAGGCAAAATGTTACGTACGCAAATTCAAATTCAGGGGCGACGCCAACAGCTCAAAGGGCCGGGGAATGGGACATTAGGAGGGCTAAGTACCGTACGGGGGCTTACACAGATTTTCAAATGCTTGGCAGAAATTTTGTCCAATTCCGTTCATATAAATTTTACTCGTCGCTGATGATGCTATGCCCAGTACAAAAAGTTTTCAGTTGCATACTCTACGTAGTATGTATTCAACGTACAGCGAGTGGTTATTGAATTATAACCATCCCTATCAAAAGTGGATGCGACCCGTTGACCACGTGATTTCCGAGAGGGCACCATTAGTCGACTGACGTAGCATATATAAGCTGTGAGTGTAGCACTAGGTAATAAAATTCGGAGCGTGATAGGTAAACGGAAGGATTTATCGGTCTTCGGGAAAGGACAGATTGTGGGAGTTCGGAGAGTGGGGTGCCTCGATTTTTCAAACGGCTGAACTGGTGGGTTGTTCTTGAGCCGCCGTACTTAAAAAGTGTATCAGGACTGGCGTGAAAATGGTCAAACAACGAACCGGAAACAAAACTCTACAGGACAGCGAAATATTGACGTGAGAGATGAGCGCCGAGTCCAAAGACTCGTACATGTCATCAGACGCCACACTGTTCACAATTGACTACCCAATACAACCTAGGTCAACATGGAACAGTACCTGCCATGACTATGCGTCGCACGCTCGAACGTAAGGGCTATAACAGTAGATGACTCCGACGACATCCTTTCCTAACCAGTTCATCGGCGCAAAAAACTCGCCTGGTGCAAAGATCATGCAAGTTGGACGTGACTGTGGAAAAAAGCGTTCTGGTCTAAACAGTTGCGTTTCTGCTCTGCTCAGTGGATGGTCGTGTACGTTTATGGCGCAAACAACATGAGGCACTCGATCTGTCCTGCATGGTCCCCACATTGCAAGCCGGTGGAGGCGGTTCTATGGTGTGGGGCATGTTTACCTGGTAGGAACTTCGACCTTTGGTGCATGTGGAACAACGTATGATTGGTGCCCACTATCGTGAATTGCTTGCTGACTCTGTACAATCAGAAATGTTACACTTTTTCTCGAATGCCGACGGCGTCTTACAAGATGATAATACACCGAGTCATAGGTACCATGTTTTGCGGGAATGTTTTCACAGTTCAGACTTCTAACATATCAACTGGCCTCCGAACTCCCCCGATAGCAATCCCACAGAGCACTTGTGGGATACTATCGAACGGCATATCAGGCGTCTGGATACATCAGTCACCTCCACTGAAATCCTCATTTCACCGCATTGAAGCCGCATTACACAGCTTGGTTGGTCATACCTCCCAACTGCTTCTGGCATCTTATTGAATCGATGTCATGTCGGGTAGCTGCTGTATTGAGGGCGAAAGAAGGACCTGCGAAGTAATTATAATAGGTAAGTGGTCGTCACTCAGTGTAATCATGCATAGAACCTAAATGGCCTTTAACAAGCCAGTATTTCTTCGCAATTTAGGTTCGTGACTTTGGTAACTCAACGCGCGAAAAACAGCAGCTAGAATTTCCCCTTCAGATAAAAAAAGACGCTTAAGAGATCCCTCGGGAAAGCCATTCCTTCGTTGACCGTAGAACACCCACGAACAAAAGGACCTCTCCCCCGTCCTATATCACCCGTCGTTGGAGGACAAACCCTTCTCGGAAAAACCCCGCGAGTGACAATTCGACCCTCAGCAATTAACAACAACCAACTTCTTACGTCACGAGCATCTTCTTTCAAGCTGCAGAGAGTGAAAGGAAAAAAATACACAGTGATCATAAAAAGGGAGTCTTGCTTGGGACGGAGGAGAGAGAGAGGAACGATTTTTGCACGGGTATGTGAGCAGGAAGGAACGAGAACAAATTTTGGCTGGAAATACATAGAGAAAGCCTTCCAAAATACCCATCTCCCATTGGAAGTATATATTACGAGTATTTACTTTGACTAACCGATATTTTCCCTTTTCCCCCAATCTGAAGAATAAAGATTCGTGTGAGCGAAATCACCTCTCGTTGCATTCAATTTGTTTAACTATTTATTTATTTTCTTCCCTGCTCCAATGACACAGGAACCTGCAAACGGCGATTCTTTTGATAATATGGCGTCCACTTCAGAACTTAGAAATATCCTCGCCAATAACGTCATTTTTAATCTTTTTTAATATTTGCTGTAATAAGGCAGTTTATGGATTTTGATTTGCAACCTGACAAAGAATCTCATCTTTTTAAACTATAATTACGAAAATGGTGTCTTTCGGCTACTTTCTTAGACATTCGCTATACTCTCTGCATTTCACAGAATAGTACAACACTAAATTAAACAACAAATTCATTTTACATAACAAAATTTCTATGAATTCGAAATATTCACATATGTTTGTCCAAGCTCCCTAAAATCTTATATACGTAGTTGCACTTGCCATGTATTCTAACTGCTTAAATACATTCGACACCGTTTGATTAGCTTTTGCCCGAACATTTTGCACTCTCTATGTTCCGATAGTATTCTGCTAAGTATCAAATGAGGATCGGGCAGCTCGGATACTAAACAAGAAAGATGACACCGAATTCTCGGGTGCAATGAGCACATCTTTTGAATCCGTTCTGACGCAAATTAAATTTATCAAAGCTATTCAAAGTTAATGGAACCCGTATGGAAAACAATAGTATCTGACCGAAGAAAAAAGTTTTTCAATCGGGTTTTAATCCCGCAGATATTGCTGTAAACGGAATCCTGAACTTGCGCCTTCCGGTTACGGGCTTGTGCTTTAAGAAAAATGTGAATTTATACGAGAAATATTTCGCAGCGGAAACATTCTTTTTCTTAATTGGAGGTTTAACAACAACCGTGAGCAACTCAATGGGCTATAAGCAGTCGCCCATCTCTAATTTAGGGTCACTGGTTCCAGGGAAGGGAGCGAGCCTGTGCCGTAAACCAAACACAACATCCGTGACTTACCGTGATTCGAACCTGGACCTCTTTTGGACGAATGATCAGGAGCCATCGCTTAGACCACTGCACCACCGGGGCGGCCGGAAACGCTCTCCAACAAAGAAAGAATTTTTCAAATCGGACTATTCGAAGCAGAGATCTGGACAAATATAAGATATGCATCTACGCCCCCTGGCGGGAAAAGCATGCATTATTTTAGCAGGAAAGTATTCTCAAAAGGTTTTTTGATATGAGCGGTATCGGTCCATGAAAAAAATTAGTCGAATTTTCAGCAGCTCAGATTTTGCTGAAATACATCAGACGCAGGAATTAACACTTGTGCTCCCTGGTGACCAAACCATTCTTTACCAAATATTAAAAACTATATGAAAAACATTTTCCATCAGGAGTTGTATGCGATACAGGAAGAATTTTTGAAATCGGAGTTTTAGAAGCAGAAATATCGGGGAAAACGCAATTGCCTTTGCGCCCCTAGAGGAAAGTCTATGACTTACTTGAAAATTTTGAATTTGTATGAAAAACGTTTCGCATCGGAAACACTATCCAAAAAAGAAGGAATTTTTCAAATCGGACTCCTAGAGTAGAGATATTGACAAAAATAAGATATACATCTACGCCCCCTGGCGGAGAAACCATAAATTATTTTAAGAAGAAAATATTCCTAAAAGGTTTGTCGACGTGCGTAGTATCGGTCCACAAACGAATTTTTTCAATCGAGATTTTAGAAGTTCAGATTTTGCTGCAAATACATCAGAAGCGGAAATTAAGATTTACGCCCCTGGTGACCAAAACGTTTTTTCCAAAAATTACAAATTATATTCAAAGGAAAATTAGAAATATATATTTACTAAAATATATTATTAGAAATATATATTTACTAAAATTAGCAATTATATTTTACCAAAGATTAGGAATAACATCAAGAGCTGTATCCAGTGCAGAAAGATTTTTTGAAATCGGAGTTTTAGAAGCAGAGATATCGGGGGAAACGCCATCTACCTTTACGCTTCCTGGCGGAAAGTCTATGAATTACTTGCAAATTCTGAAATTATATGGAAAACATGTCATACCGGAAACTCTATCCAATGAAGAAAGAATTTTTCAAATCGGGCCATTAGAAGCAGAGATATTGAGAAAAATAAGATATACTTCTACACCCCCTATCGGAGAAACCATACAATGTTTTAAGACAAAAAGATTCCGAGAAGGTTTATCGAAGTGAGTGGCATCGGACCACAAATGAATTTTTTCAATCGAGATTTAAGAAGCTCAGATTTTATGGCAAATTCATCAGAAGCAAAAATTAACGCTTACGCCCCCTAGTGGCCAAAATATTCTTTACCAAAAATTAGAAATTATATGCAAAAGATTTTCCATCAGGAGCTGTATCCACTGAAGAAAAAATTTTCAAAACGGAGTTTTAGAAGCGGAAAATCTATGCGTAACTTGAAAAAGTAACTATACCTAAAATACTCTTCGACATAAATGGAATCGAAAGATAAAAGAATTTTTTCAATCGGATGTTTAGAAGCAAATATGTGGAATAACATGTATTTTGAGTTCGACATCATCTGCATTTACGCCCTCTAGCGGCTAAATTGTACACCGTAAAAAAAAACGAAATAAAGGAACATCATTCGCATATTTCAAGCTTTCCAACGGAAAAAGAATTTTTCAAATCGGACTAATAGTTGCAGAGATATGGCGTCCACAGACGGACGAACGGACAAACCGATAACATAAGCACGATCTTTTTTTACAGAAGACGTGCTGAAAACTTCGACTGAAGGAATCCTGCTGGCATTGCAATTCACAATTACCTATCTAGTGTTTCCTTTTACAAATTCTAACGTGAGCCGCTAGTAGATGCCAATAGCCCGGCAGATGTCAAAGGCACTTTCATGTACTGTAGGTCACTATGCTACCAGATCCCGGTTTTTGGAAGATGAAACAAATGTTCACGACTTCTATTCGGCCTTTGCCCCCTCAAGCCGCAACATAAATATCATTAACTTCACTGCTCACTTTCAGTAAATCAATCTGACTTCATGTCTTCATTTTAACAAATTCCAAATTCCGCTGAATAATGACAGAGAGCTGGCGGGCAAGTGGAGAGTGTTTATCTTTCTACGATATATATTATTATCACAACAGCATCACATGTGGAGCTGAGCATAGAAAAAAAGAAAGTCAAAGCGCGAGCGAAGGAAAAAGTGGCATTAATAATTAGTCTCGCGCTATACTTGACAACCGTGAAATATTATATTTGCATTTTTTTTGTAGTTACTTGATCACACATACATCGAAAAATTAGTCTGCATTTGTTCGATACGTGATCCCTGGTTTCCCTCTGCTGTATTTCCGATATAAATGATGCTACGGAATTTCGTTTTTATTAAGGGCTTTTTCGCCGTTTATCATTATTTTTTTAATTATTGAAGGCAATGGTGTATTTCTCGGAACAGTTTTGTTTATTTTATCTGCATCCTTTCAGGAAATGAATGAAGTTCTTGTCGTATGGTGAGTATCGTGTTACTTCCAAGACTTACGTTCCTTGAGTATTCATTAGTTCTTCGAAGTAGTTGTTAATCTTAACTGCTCAAGCTATGTCACGAAATGTTTTGATTCACTGTATATGTACGAGAGAGAGAGTGTGTCGTTTTTAAATGAGGATCGTTCAATCAGCACGAGAACATCTTTTTAATGAAACAAAAAAAAACGCATTTAAATTATCAAGAAAATTTGTGCTACACTACAAAATAAAAAAAAAAAAAAAAAAAATCACGGGGAAAATCCCGAAAGTAACATGCAGCAAACTACCGAAAGGTCTCCGACTTTTCACTAAATTTCGGTTTTGAAAAGTTTCCGCTTTCACTAACTCCGTCTCTTTTTTTTTTTTTTTTTTTTTTTAAAGAAATGTCAGTTTCACGTTTTTCCGTTTTTTCATTAAAAAAAATGGAGATAGTATTCTGGAACTCTTTGTAGATAATTTATGCATGCATCTTTCGCATGCCAAGCTCTTTTTCGGTGCGAAATAGAACGAGTGATTCAAGATCATACATTTATTTACTTACAACACATTGCATTTATTCGCGTCACTCACGACCACATCCAGCCACAGCACAGTCCGGTATATACTAAGTGGAATTAAATCGTAACACCAAACAATAAGGTTTGCTAATTCCTGACATTGAGCGGTACTTAGGTAGGTGTGGATCAATGAATGTTATTGTCGTAAAGTCAATGAAAGAGATATACGAGTCATAAAAGTAAACATTTACTGAACCATGTCGGCGGCAATACGAGGATCATAACAAAAGTTATTCACACGTTAATCTAAAACGGAAGCGAATGATGCAATTGGGAAAATGATTGCTTCGTGTCAAGGTCAGACTCTCAGTAACGCAGTGGTGTCTGAACGACGTACTATCATTTGCTGTGTGAACGTGGGAGTGTTTGAAAATGGAATCGTGCAGCTCCTCAGGTCGAGTCACAGCGTTAGACGAAAGCTCGTACGTGAAAGTTGAAACTCTACGGGGGGGGGGGGGGCACCAACACAGAGTCACATTGCCGTGCAAGAAGTTTGCGGGGATGGAACTCTTGATCGAAGCACGATTTCTTCCTGAGGACAAAGTTAAGACCGAAAATTCGTCAAAATCGTTCCAACTTATTGGAGCAGGAGTGATCTTGCTGCATGACAACACATCCGTATCATGGTGTAGCGTCGGTACGGGGATTTTGTCGAAACATGGCTGAGAAACTTTATCCCACCCACCATACAGCCCTGATCTCAGTCCACCCGACTTTGATCTTTTCCCAGAGTTAAAAAAATTGCCTACGTGGCATCCGCTACGAATCGCTGGACGAATTGTCATTGGACGTGACCCGAGTAATACGACAGCTGAACAAAGATGGCGTACTACGGGGCATCCAGGACCTACCTCACCGCTGGCAAGCTGTCGTTAGCAGCGGAGGGGAGTACATTGAACGGCAATAAGATACGTTTTCTCCGTTACTTCACATTTTTCTCAAAAATGCACAGTGTGCAGAACTTTTGTTAGGAACCCCGTATTACTTAGAACGTTCAATAGTTCAATAAGTTGTAAGCCTGATATATAAAGACAAAAAAAAAAAAAAAATTGAATAAACGAATCTTTATTTTTCACATAGTCTCCCCTGACTTAGATATACACTTGTACTGACCCTAGATTTCGCAAATCTCCGCTGCGAAAAACGTTTTATCTTTCTCCTCAAACCAACACTGCATTGCCTCCTTCAGTTCAGAATCATCCGCAAAACGCCTACCTCGCATATTTTCTTTTTTTTTGTTTCAGATTTTTAAGGAGGAAGAAATCACTAGGGGCGATGCCAGGTGAGTACGGTGTGTGGGGAACATTTGAAAGCCACATTCTGTCAAAGCTTGCATGGAAACACTGGCGGTGTGGACTGGAGCATTGTGTCGGAGAAGCAGAACACCCAGTTGCAATTTTCCTCGCCGTTTACTCTTGACGGTTTCACCCAATTGTCGCAATAACACAGCATAATAGGCAGCACTCATAGTCCTTTAATGAGGCAAGTAATCAGTTAGTAGGAGCCCTTCTGAGTCTCCAAAAATGGTGGTCATAATCTTCAAAGCAGATGGTTGTGTTTTGAATTTTTTTGTGGTAGTGATCCATGATATTTCCACCGCAAGCTTTCTTGTTTAGTGTCAGGGTTACAATGGTGAAAGAAAAAAGCGTTTGGAGGCTCGCTCTTGGAAGTCTATTAGATTGTGCAATAGTTGTATTGCTTTGCTGATACAAGTTACGAGAGTTTAACCTACCTGTTAATATGTAACAAGGGATCCCAAATTTTAAAAACGGTAAACTTTAATAACCATTTTGAATATTCCCTGCCTCATTAAAGCGTTATAGGAGTTCTTTTACAGCGTTATGGGAGTTGCCTGCCTCATTAAAGCAGCTGGCGAAAAGAGAACCGTCTCCAAATAAGCGCTAATGAAAAAGGGAGATCACATTAATTCACAATATTCAAAATGGTTATTAAAGTGTACCGTTTTTAAAATCTGTGATCCCTTGTTGCACATTAACAGGTAGGTTAAACTCTCGCAACATGTATCAGCAAAGCAATACAACTATTGCACAATCTAATAGACTTATCTAACAAGAGAGAGCCTCCAAACGATTTTTTCTTTCACCATTGTAACCCTGATACTAAACAAGAAAGCATGCAGTGGAAATATCATGGATCACTACCACAAAAAATAGTTTGGTTATAGTTTTTAAGATACTCTACGATGAGAGGGAATCGCGGAGTTCAGTTTTATGACTTTATTGTTCTGCGAGGGGGTAAGTGGACAGCGATATTTGTAGGGAAGCGTGAAGAAATTCTCACATCTTCAGCTTAATGGAGGCAGTTTCCACGTTGGATAGAAGAACAGTTGGTAGGTGAGGAGGTCAGTAGCAGAAAATGCACAGCAAAGTTCGGCGTTAACGAGGGATGTGAGAAAGGAGGGTTGGCATCGGGCTGACCAAGTGTCCGAGAGAGAACGCAATAAAAGTATCTCACGCGCTATTTGCGAAGAGGGACAAAAAATAGAGAGAGAGTTTGGATCTGGCGTTTGAAGAGAGGTTGGAGACACCACAGTGGGATGACGTGACTATCCTTAGTACACCAAGAAGAAAATCAAACTTATTATTAACTAAAAGTATGTATACAAAGTATGTGTATACAAGTTACGACATCAAACTTGTAAAGAGGACTACCCGTGTATTATTGCGGATCCAGGGAAACAGTTGTTGGACAATGAAGGGCCACCTGCTTAACCTATTGGTCTTCACAATTCTTGACACATGCGCAAAAGTGTAAACCTAAATCATTGTAATACATATATAAGTATTATAACACTTAAGTCAATCAATATTATAATGAACTACGTCTGAGGAAGTGCCTAAAGTAGGCCCGAAAGGTCTAACGTTCTGTTTCTAACTGTTGGAGACTGCTTTTAATTAATAAGTTTATGAAGTATGCCTTTAACCTGTAAATATTTTAATTAAAGTTTTTTAACCTATCGTGCATAAGACGGTAAATTTATTTCCTTAGTACTTCTAGCACGAAATTTTCTTTCTTGTTCTAACTTCACGGAATAAGCGTATTCTTAACTGCAAAAGAACTATGTACTCTTAATTTTAGCTGGTATTCTATTAATTTGTTGCCATCATCTGGGGAAAATACAGGTAACACCCCAGAGCTTCGAAATTCTGTACGAGCGAAGGTCTAACGAACCCTCGTGACAGGGGACTGAAACAAACTCACGAACAGCCCTGTACGAGACCAATAAAAAGCTGAATTAGTATAAGTAGGCTTGATTTTTCTGGCTTTTAAAGCCATTAAATGCTGTATGTGTTAGTTAAGCTATCCGGAGCAGAACTTAATGCTACGTGTCGTTTCAATACAAGACTATTTGCATTTAAATAATGTTAGTGTTTTGGTGATATATCTTATCTGAAACCAAACACAATAAGAAACATTATTTATTTATTTGCTGTCCGCGCTGCACACGGCGGTCTATTTTAACTTTCCTTTTGATTTTCTTCTTCTATGTAAATTTGAGTTCGTTCTCTTAGACATTTTCAAACCTTAACGTTATGTCTTTTCCCTCAAACGAGAATGATGTTGGCAACACACTGAGATCGGAACAAGTGACATGTGTGTGGCCGTATAAGAACGATAAATGAAAAGGCAATGCAGCGGCAGCATTACGAGGGATTGATGTTACTGATGATAGACGTGCTGTTATACTGCGATTGGATGTTGAGTACGCCAATGATCCGGATGTGAGTGTGGAGTACAAACCATGCAAGCAAAATAAACGTATTTGTAAGTACTACAATTGACCTCTTTCTTGTAATGCGTATGAGTACCTTCTAATATTACATTGACTTTAGCACACATAACGCGATTACTGACGTAAGGACTAAGTTACAGCGGAAAGACAATTACGTTATAGACAAGTATTTTACGAGTGAAATCACTAGCATTTTAATTTACGATTATTTACACAGTGTAACTAACTACTGCATATTATCGTAAATTAACAGTTAACACAGTGTATTGCACAGTCGAGTCACATTATTGTGACCACCTCCTACTTTTGACGTCAACAGCGCGTAGCCAATGAAAGAAGGCACATGTCCTGAGCAGGCTTGGAAGGTATATAAGGGGAGCTGTACGCATTCTGAAAACATATCACTCGTTGCTGTCATGGATAAAAGGAGCGATTTATCAGATTTGCAAAAAGGGATGATTATCGGCTTTCAGGCCAAGGGTGGCAGTATTTCTGAAACAACGCAGTTTCTGAACTGTTCGCGTGCTGCTGTGGTTAAAGTGTATTATGATTGGAGAAATGTCACCATTGTGAATAAGCGACGTGGAAACTGCGGAGCACCACGTGCCATTAATGTGAGAGGTGAACGTTGGCTTCGAAGGTGCGTGAGCGCCGATCGACACGCTACAGTAGATGAACTCACTGGGCGAATGAACCAAGAGGCTACCGGAAGTGTGCCTAACACGACGGTTCAGCGAACCCTGCTGCGTATGGGGCTCCGATGCAGATGGCACTAACGAAGGTGCTTCGGCAGAAAAGGCTTACATTTGAACGGCAGTATCGGAATTGGACCTCCGGTGATTGGCAAAGGATTGCCTTCTCCGATGAGTCACGTTTTCTGCTTCATCGAACGGATGGACGTTGGCGTATAGGGCTAGAAACGTCGGAGAACAAACACTCTTCAACCACTGCTGGAAGAACACAAGCTGGTGGGGGCAGCGTTATGGTCTGGGGAATATTTTAGTGGTATTCCCTGGGTCCATTCATACCTGTGGAAGGCACTATGGACCGATTTCGTTATGAATTCATCCTTGCAGAACACGTACTTATACATACTGATTGTCTTCCCTGGGGCGGATGGGATCTTCCAGCACGACTATGCGATGTGTCACATATCTAGAAATGGCCGAGAGTGGTTGGAAGAGCACGATGATAACTTGAAAGTACTTCCCTGGTCCCCTGATTCTCCAGACTTAAAGCTAATTGAGCATCACAACCTCGATCGTGTTGTTCGCTCTATGGCTCCTCCTCCACGCACCCCCAGCAGCTGTGAGATGCACTGCAGTCAGCATGGCTCCGCGTACCTGTGAACACCTTCCAGCACCTTATTGAGTCACTCCCAGCCCGTCCAGCTGCTGTCCGCGCTGCACACGGCGGTTAGTTGGTGGTCACAATAATGTGACTCGACCGTGTATTTACACAGTTTACAGTGTGACTAAAATATTTAACACAGGCGCGGACTGGGCCACCGGGATACCGAGAGGACTCCCAGTGGGCCGAAATATTCTGGGGCCGGTAGGCCTCATAAAAAATTAAATAAATATATATTTTCACTTCAATGTTCTTGTAGAAGAAAAGCGATTAATGCTAAAATGATAAACTTTGTCTACCATTTGATGGCCTCGGAAAAAAACAAATTTACCTAATAAATGTTCTGTTGAGCCAAATCCTGTTTTGACACACCCTCTTCATGTTTCACAAATTCATAATTTAAAGCCTGTCGTCCCTTCGGGTCTCAGTCCGCCTTTGCCAGTTGGAGTTGAATAATCAACACAATCTAATAAAAGATGCTGCCAATAGTCTGGGATAGAAGTTCAAAATCTCCATCCCGGTGGCGCAGTGGTCTAAGCGATGGCTTCTGATCATTCGTCCGAAATGGGACGAATTCCGGTGAAGCATGGATGTTGTGTTTGTCTTACGGCGCTGGCTCTCTCCCTTCCCTGGAACCAGTGACCTTAAATTAGGGACGGGCGACTGCTTATAGACCATTGAGTTGCTAAAAGTGTGTTGTTGTTTTTTTTCTTGTTTTTTTATTGAAGATTTAACAAACTCGAAATTCATTGTATACGTGAATGCATTGAGGTTCACCTCCAGTAAAATTTTTGAGATGCTGCTTTTTATATGCACATTGTGTTTCTTTTTTGTACGAGATCTGCATCTGATTCACTTTTTGGGCCTTCCAGTTATACGTATTCTTGAACTGCAGTTCAGGGAAATCTGTTTCAGCTACAGAAAAAATAACTTTTACCGGTTGAAAGTAATTAAATAAAAATTAATTTCCATTCTTTAATTTCTCTCACTTAATAAATTTGTACTGAAATTCTGGACATGTTCAATTTTCTCAAGGTATTTGTTTCGAATTATTTTAATAATGAAAAAGAAATTATTATGTAAATCTTGAAAAAAGAAACTAATTTTTGGCACATTTGGATTTCCGTTTTCACTAAAACCGAAGAAATTATGAAATACTCTGAATTCATTCGTAAAAATAAAATTCATAAGAATGGAATAAAATCTTCTGCAGTCTCTCTCAGGGAACATCTGTTGCTTCTTAGCAGCGGAAGTAATTTTTTTTTCTTACACTAAAGTTTAATGGAGAACTGTGGTGTGTCCAGGACAATGGGTGAAATGTTGTTAAATGTTATTTCAATACAAAAAACCTCAATGATTCCTAGACTTGTATTGAAAAGATGTTTAAACAATAAACCGGGGTGGTGACATAACTTTTTTCCTTTTTTCGAGGGGAGGGGGGTTACTATGATATTTTTTTCCATTAGTGGGTCGCTCAAAATCAACTTCCAGGGCCGATTATGAATCGCCAGTCCACCACTGATTGAATAAAATATATAATATTTATTAAAATAAGTGTGCAATACACTGTAAAAAAATTTCTTAGATTCACGAGTCACTTTCCGTATTTCTTTCATGAATTAACGACACATGTTTCTGATACAATCCTTTCCGTGAGATCAGGAAAAGAAACCTGAATTTCACGGATTTTCTTACATCGACGGTAAACTTTCGTTTTAAAGATGTGTTAACGAAAAATTTTGAATTTTCAGAAGCTTTTCAGATTTATTTCGTATATTAACGGAAAAACTCCCTTCACACTTTTTCCGTATCTATATGACGAAAAATTTCCTGTAATAGGAGCGATTCGTGGCAATATTTGAGGTTTGATTAACAGTTAAATTCTATGAAAGATAAATGCACAGTTGACGTGGACCAGGAACATCAAATAGAAGTCATCGCTCTTTCTACGTTTATAAGTGAGTCACGGAAAACATTTTCACCGGCCACCACCGGAAACCGAACCTAGGGTCTTCCAGTTACGCGCAGGATAAAAATGAACCCAGGTCTTCCAGTTACGCGCCGGTGGAGGCATATCCGGCGTGTAACTGGAAGACCCTGGGTTCGGTTACCGGTTGTGGTAATGATTTCTGAGCCCGTCCGAGCCCGGGCCCGAGCTCATCTCTATGGCACAGGACATTTCTTTTCCTCTCAACCATTTGCCACCCAGGTGGCGCAGTGGTCTAAGCGATGGCCTCTGATCATTCGTCCGAACGGGGTCCTGGTTCGAATCCCGGCGAGGCATGAATGTTGTGTTTGTCTTACGGTACTGGTTCTCTCCCTTCCCTGGAACCAGTGACCTTAAATTAGGGACGGGCGACTGCTTATAGCCCATCAAGTTGCTCATGGTGGTCGTTAAACCCCCAATACCTAAGCCTCCCCATTTTGTGCACCAGATATTACGTTACCGTAAGGCACCGGGTACTTAAACTTATTTTAAACATATGATTTTATTGCTTACTCATCACTTCAGTTTAATTAACTGTTAATAACAGCATTTATTCATAGTGAGCACTATGGTTACAGGACCAAGCTCCTTATGGATCTTACGCTTAAATAAAAAGCATTTAAATGTTTGGATTTATGAGCCAGCACTGCACTCAGTAACTGTACATGTACACATGTTTTCAACTTAAAAGGCACCATATAATAGACTCCGTAAGTTGAAACAGGATTTTGCTGTTGAACGAGTGGTTAGGCCTAACTTTCGAGTGCTGTATCTCGTACATGTGATTGTGCGATATCTATGTATCAGTCTGTGGATTCCTTTAGACAAAAGCTGTTATAGCTATCAAGAGTAAATTTTATATGTAGTAGTTTTATAAAATAATACTACGAGAATTATAGTACTTTTCACCTTTTCTTAAAGATAATTGAAAGACATTAACAATTTAAAAAAATCTCAAGCACCAAATCATTCTGTTGTTTTCAAAAATCATACATACATACATATCACTAAGCTGTTCTCTGAGATTCAGAGCTTAGCTCCACAAAGAGATACAAAATACGAGATAAATTTTTAACTGATTATTTACTTACTGCTGCCGTATCAAACTTCTCCATTTACAGCGATTTTGACACACAACTCGGGCTACACCGACATCCATCACCAGACGTAACACAAGACCTTCTATACTTTATACTCAATCTTTTTCTCATGCAGATACTCGTGAATCTGATGCTCCCATGACTTCCTTGGCCTTCATCTGCCTTTCCTTCCTGCCACTTGGGCTAAAAAAAATTCCTCATCATTCATGATGAAAAAAAAAAAAAAAAAAAAACTTAACTTGTGATAAGTCCTTTTACAGAAAGAATAAAACTGTTACAAACATATTAAAAAATAATAAGCTCTAATTAAAAAGAAAATGACTGAATCACTAGTCTTAATGACAAAAAAAAAAAATTCATCGTCGCGCCGTGAGAGTTTACATTGAACGTGAGCACCGCCCCTGTGTCTTAATAGCTTAGTGGTTAAGAGACCCGCTTTTCCGATTGAGTCAACGCTAATGACAGTCCTATTTGGCGCGAAAGGATTCTGTGGTATAAGGGCTGGAAAATTCAGCTTCTTCGGTTTGCGAAATTTCTGAATAAATACGAAAAAACCTGAAACAGACTTTTCTGAAATAAACGAAATTACTGACTACAGAAAATCTGTAAAAATACGAAACTTAACAAAGACGGGCACTTTTAACAGCGGAAATTTCGTTAAAATACGGACACCTACCGGTAACCTTACTGCCCGTTATTTTCAGGAATTTTCCGTGAATTCACACCACTTATTTTTTACAGTGCAAGTAGCATTACTCTAAAGACTGGATTTAGCGTTATCAAATTTTAATAATTTTAAAGAGAAAGAAAGCTTCACATCGGAAAAATATTTTTTTTTTTGCAGGAATACATTACAGCTGCACGTTTGGGATTAATCGTGGACATTGTTTTAACTTGTGTCCCTTTTTTTTTTTTTTTTTTTGTAGATGGAGATTTAGGTGAAAAAGATGATTCAGGCTTTACAAAGCTTGTCATCAAAGCCGCTAAAAATTCTGAATACTTACATCAGCTCAGTGCCTCATATCAATAGCAAAATAAGCCGGGCTCATGTGTCAGGTGATAATGTGTTAATGAAGAAAAGTGTATAGAATTAACAATTTCAAATAGAAATGCGAATAGCTTCACGTGCAAAGAACTGCCTCTAAATAAAGATTTAGGAACCATGCTGGCCTATGATTGACATTTAAAAGAGTTATTTTGAATGAATCACGCCCTGTACATGGCTAAGCGCTTCTTACAAACAGCTTTTGTTTGCTCTGATCTAACTGACACTTACTACAGAATATAAATAACGCGACCTAATATTTCCAAAAGAATGGCACAGCGTGATAGATATCACTAGCAAAGGTTCATTGCCTCGCTTTTTTTTAAAGTAAAAGAAGAATGAAGTAGCGAATAAAAATGCTCTTGCCTGATATGAGGGAGCTGTTTCATAAGAAATGGCAAAACATTGCGTGTGCTAAAAGTTTCTCAGATACTTGAGAAATATGTTTTCCTAAAACACAAAAACAAAGGATATTTAATGCTTCCTGTCCACTAGAAAATGAATTTTTTTTTTAATGTTCTTTTATAACAACCGCCAACGTTTTCCGAGAAATATCGACTGTGCTGTAACTAAAAATAGGATCCACGCTAATTCTGTTGATAGGGTAATACAACTGTTACAGTGTTGTCTATTGAAAATGCAATACGAAGAAAGAATGAGATCAGAGATTTATACACACATCCCTAACACCTCTCCAACACACCCCCAAATTTCCTCAGACTCCCTCTTCCATTAAAAATCTCAACATCCCTGCATTTTGAGGGGTGTAACACGCAACAATTTTTTTTTTTAATTTAAAGTCTGTGTAGATAGCAGTCAAATGAGTCTTTTTCAGTTTTTATAGTTTAAAGCATGTGTTTAGTCATCACATTGTCAAAAATTTTGCGGTAGGTTGCACCAGTAAGTGGAGATAAACCTGCTGCGTTGTTGGTTTTATAGTATGACGTGCAACCATGCATTACGTTATGGTACAAAGTTGCACCACATTATGCTGCAAAGTTATACCATGTTGTTGGGTTTTGTTTGCACTAAACAATGCTGTCTCTTTTCGCAGAAAGTGGTGCAGCAGCACTTTTTGGTGCAACCTAGCACTAAATTTTCAACAGTATGCAATCATGAAACATATATACGCATCTCTTCATATTAGTCTTAGAAATTTTGCAGATATATTCTGAATTATTTCAGCATGAACAAGATTTGTGAAAATAACAATATCTACTGTTTCAGCAACCGATGTTCATAGTTCTTTGCTCTAGCCTTGTATAGGAAAACATTTAGACATGAGATCAAAATTAAAAACAGCAACTCACCCCCCCCCCCCTCTCCAAATAATCGCGTGTAGATTTGGGAAAAAAGATTCCCGGTTATAAATATTCTTAACTACAAAAGATTCGGTTCTCCATTTTTTAAGAATTTTTTCCTTAAAAGTTTTCAGCCTTCGAAAAATGTCCTTTCATATTAACCACCCTATCTTCCCCAGTTTTCGGCACCCCCTAATATAAAATTCCTGGATAAACCCCTGCTTCAGGTACTGGAATGAGAGTTCTGGGGTGCATTACTTATGATACAAAACGTAAGTGAGAAGAAGTACAGACTTGTAAGTGATATAGACCGCGCAATACTCACTACCTTGTATATCCACCAGGAGCGGCGATAATGGCTCGTACACCGCGTGGCATCGACTGGAACGGGTTCTGGATGTTGCACTGCGGAAGGCCCATTCCATGCTGTCTAGATTCGTACCCAAAGTTAATCTTGGGTAACTAGTGGCGGAACCTGACAGGCCAGGCGTCAAGCGACCATATCCCACACTTATTAAATGGACGACAGATCAGGGGAACGCGCTGGCTTAGGAAGCCGTGGCACATGTCGGGCATCCAGGGGCTGTAAGATATTCCGTGACCATATGTGGTCGAGTATTGTACTGTTGAAAGATGGCACCGGGGACCGTCTGCAGATATGGCAGCACTTCAGCCTCAACAACTTCCGCGATGTACCGCTGGCTGGTCATGGTTCCTACAATGCGTAAGAGGCGGAAACGCGACACGAATCCAACAGCACTCCACACCAGGGAGTGTTGTTGGGTTCCAGTGTCGGGCCCGTATACTGCATGACTCATGCCTCCACAGATGTTCAGCACGATGTCGCCATACGAAGATACGTCCATCATAGGTTATTTGGTTGAACTGCGACTCGTCGAAAAACACTGTGCACTGCCATTCATCACGCCAGTGTCTGCGTTCTTGGCCGCGTTGTAGCCGTTGACATCTGTGGTTTAAGGTCAAGCAAAGTAGAAGCAATGGACGGCGTGCTATGAGGCCTCTCTGAAGCAAACGGCGTAGGACAGTGCTTGTAGACAACCCTAGATGTGACCCAAATCTCCATTGTTGTACTAAAATTCGGGACGTGCCTATTTGGCCCGCTAACGCCATACGGAGGAGATGACGATCTTCCCGTGCGTTCGTCCGTCGCTAGGCTCCAAACACCTCACGTCGGTGCATCAGATCTTCCCACTGACGTTACATTCGCATCACTGTGCTCGCGTTTCCTCCAACACCTGCGGCGATGTCGCAGAAGGAAAGTCCTTTTTCCCACAGTCCAAAACATCGGCCTCTCTCAAAGTCCATCAGCTATATGTACACGTCTCATCTACTGCGGCGGAACATACCTAGCTATCTAGGAAACACAAGGCCATGAGACTAGAGAGACGAGTTCCCTCCGTTTGTGACGTCACTCTCATGATACACGAACTGATACGTCAGTGTCCTGTTTGACGTCACACACGACAGCGTTGGACACCAATCGGAAGCCTTGGTTTCCGCGTGACGCCATTAAAAGAAAGAACTCATCTCTCTAATGTCAAGACCTTGTGTTTCTAGATGGCCTTGGGCATACTCAGTTATTACCACTACCTTACTGCCACAGTTCCCGCTAATCGACTATAGCAACTATGACGTAGAAGTCTTTTCGTACTTCTACGTTATTTTAAAAACATAAATATAAGATGAAATAGTTCCTAAATTAAACCTTAACGGCCAGACGAAACGTGTAAACAACAGAAGTCAAACTTACGAAAAAGATGCTTTATTCAGGATGTAGCACTTCCATAACAAATCATAACATGACATAGTACTTCGCATTAAACGCTCCACACACCACACAGCTCTACACAGCTCTTAACACAACGCTCAACTTGCAACACTTCTCCAAGCAACGCTCACTTTAACAACGCTCGCTAAGCAACAGTTTAGTCGTCGTTTTTATCTCTCGTTCTTATCTTATATCAGGCATGCGTCACGTTCATTCAACCTCAATTATGTTGCCAACAGTATTCGTTTGAGAGAAAAGATATCACGTTAAGAGTGAAGTATAACTGAGAATAAACTCAAGATTTACATAGGGAAAGAAACTAAAAAGGAAAGTTAATTTAGAATATACGTCACACAACATGAATTGAATTGAATTAATCTAACGAGCGAAACTATCGGACCTCCCGGCGACAATCGTCACGGGACTTTCTCTGGTGGACAAGCATGACACCAAAGTAACAGGTGTGAAGCACGGCATTTCGCAATCTTCCGCAAGTCCTAGAGCATGGCTTATAAAAGTGGGACGCCCGCCTGTAATGTATGCAGCCATAAAGTCTCAAACAACATTTACCTGTTAGATATGAGGCACCTAAATGTCGAAAGAGACCACGTACAACACCATTAAGTTGCAAATGTCATATACATACCTCACTCCACGTCATGGTAATGTGTTGAAAGAAGGCAGTGCTACAACTGTGTTCTTAGTGACCTTCAACCTCACTCCACGTCATGATTATGTGTTGAAAGAAGGCAGTGCTACAACCGTGTTCTTAGTGACCTTCACATTGTCAGACACTCTGCATGGTTTGACCGGAAAACTGACCTTTTCCGTTTCACTTTGGGGGGGGGGGGGTTCATAGGAACTCGAACTGCTTGGCACGTTGTGTGCTGGATTACCCGGTGTATCACTATGTTCAGATAACGTGTCCGACGTTTCATCACTATCACGCCACAATGTCTGTCCTTCAAACATGTCAGCGCCTCCAATGACATGTTGCTCCAAAACGCTATACAACTGCCTTGCAATTTGCCTGTCGATGTACGTTGGAGCCGTGTCGTTCGCTTGGTATTTCTGCCTCACCTCGTTCAACAGTATCTGTACGACAGCCTGAGTGTTACAAGCCATTTTCTTAAAACACGCAACACAATATTTGTATGCGTACGAACAGGCCCGTGCGCTGTCTCACAGTACTCACGTTTAACAGTCACTGACGTACACAACGCAGGACACCCTTCCAGGCATTCACAGTATCACCTATTCACATCACATCCACATTTACTTGTTGTTTGACACCTTATGGCTGCATATATTACAAGAGGGCGTCCCACTTTTATAAGCCATGCTTCTAGGGGTTGCGGGAGATTGCGAAATGCCGTATTTCACACCTTTTACTTTGGTGTCATGCTTGTCCACCACAGGAAGTTCCGTGATGATTGTCGTCGGGAGGTTCGATAGTTTCCCTTGTAAATAGTTTTTGTATAAGGGTGTGTCTGCTCCCAGGTCTAAACCTGTTTTGAGAAATTAGAAACCAGAAGACTTGAGTAAGGGAACTCAATAGGAAAGAAAAATAGAAGGGTGTAAGGACAAGGGGAGATCTAACATATCTTTTAAACAAGCGCGCCGCCAGATCCAGAGGCAGGGAGGCAAAGCTCCCTATAGCAGCTTCAGATGTACACTGAAGAGCAATTGAATTAGAGACAGCTGGCGTTATGCAAATGTGGCGCTGTGGCGGCCCTGTAAACGGAAACGACATGACGTATGCAGCGATCCGACAATATAAGGAGTGATGCGATGGGAATCAGTAAGAGTCGGACGCAGTATGGGTAAGACGAAGGATCTAAGCGCATTTCATCGTGGGCAAATTGTCGGGGCCGACGAATGGGTCACTCCATCTCGGAAGTCGTGCAGGCACTGGGATTTTTACGAGCCACTGTGTCACGGGTGCACCGTGAGTACATCGAATCCGGTAAAACCATCCCTGCGAGGGCCAACTGCCGTGGACAACAGCGTGTGGATGAGCGGGGTCATCGTCGGCTAGCTCGCACTGTAACAGCGGATAGACGGGCCACAGTGCAAGAAATCACTCGGCAATTGAACGCTGGTGCACAAAAACGTGTAAGCAGCCACACCATCCAGAACCATCTCCTCGCTATGGGGTACAAAAGCTATCGTCCCACGAGTGTACCGCTGCTGAACGCACATCACAGGGTGCAAAGATTAGCATGGGCGCGGGAATATCGCCACTGGACCCTAGACATGTGGGAAAATGTTGCCTGGAGTGATGAGTCGAGATTCACGTTGGTACATGCGGATGGCAGGACACGAGTACGTCGCAAACCACATGAAGCGATGGATCCTTCTTGCCAGCAGGGTACTCTTCAAGCTGGTGGGGATGGCATTCTTGTCTGGGGACTGTTTACGTGGACTGAAATGGGATCCCTGGTACGTGTGATATCTTCCCTCACAGGTCAACGTTACTGGGATATCCTGGAGGACCATTTGCTCCCGTTTGTGCGTCTTCAACATCCCACTGGGGACCTTATCCTGCAACAAGACAATGCACCGTGCCATCGCTCCCGATCCGAATGGTTGGATGAATACTCCACCGACGTGACCTCGCTTCCGTGGCCAGCTAGGTCACCTGACCTCAATCCCATCGAGCACATCTGGGATGCCATCGAGAGATATGTTCGAGGCTCTGACCCCCCTCCATCAAATCTTCGTGAACTGTGGCAGCTTGTTCAGGGGTCGTGGATCCGTATGGCTTCCCAACGCTTCCAGTGTCTTGTCGAGTCCATGCCGAGACGAATCGCCGCCGTCATCAGGGCGAAAGGTTGTGCTACACGTTACTAGACAGGTATCTCTAATTCAATTGCTCTTCAGTGTATGTAGAGGATATTAGGGAGTGAGTGTCTGACCCCAGGTCTTAAACAACACTTAGGGGTAGACAGGTGAGAGATTTAGGCTAGAATACCCGACAGGAAAGTCACACGGAAGTGAGATAGAAATGGGAAGGAAGACTTATCTATAACCGGAGTTTGGGGGGCTATAGCAACTTTCCCTGTGTATCCTGTTCTTATACCTTTTGCGGGACATTTACGAGGGCGTGGCTGACACAAATCCTTTGCATGTGCGCTGCAGTTGTAATCATTTTTACCTCCTTACGTGACCACCCATCCTGTGAGTTTTATTCCGATCGCACACGTTTTTCCTGTCCTGGTGCATTCCCGACAAACAGCAGTGTATGTTCACGAGTCACAGCATTATCGCCACTCCCCAATAGCGCGAAATTCCTGGATAAACCGCCGAGGCGCGTGCCTTTGGCAGTAATATACACTTCCACCCGGGGTGGCACTGACACCACTACACCGCTGACGGTGTTCACAGGTATTCCGTACAAGATGGACAGAATGACGTCACACAGTTCGACGATGCAGCGAGGCACTGGCATGTACCGCCTCGGTGGTTTATCCAGGAACTTCAAATTGAGGGGTTACGAAAAAAGTTTGGAGGGTGTTGAACATTTTTTTTTTTTTTTTTGCGGGGGAACGGGAAATGGGGTTGTGAGAGGAAATTTTTCGAAGGTTGAAAAAATTTTACAGGGAAATATTTAGGCTTTAGACCTAAAATTAAAAGTGGGGAAAACGTCAAAAAATTAGAACTATTTTTACTATTTTTTTTATATAGCTAAGAATGGTTAAAACCGGAAATCATTTTTTCCCCCAAAAAAAACTACGCACATTTATTTTGTTTTTCGCATTTTTTGATTTTTTCATCTCTCGCGTTTAAATGCTTCCCGAAACAAGGTAAAAGCAATTACGTATTAGCATGAGTTGCTGAAACAGTAGATATTAATATTTTCACAAATCGTGTGCATGCCGAAATCATTTAGAATTATATTTGCATAATCTCTAACAGACTAAAACGGCGAGGTACGTACATACGTTTCGTGATTGAGGTGACCGACTTTAAATATAAACTTTAAACAAGGAAAACTAAAAAAAGAAGCATTAATTGCTATATACATAGACTTCAAATAAAAAAATCATTGCTTTTTCTGTGGAAAAAACTTGAAGATGAAACTGTGGAACTCACGCAAATGCTAATTGTTACTGACAACTGTGCTATACGATAATAAAAGAGCTAATAATTAAAAAGTATATACATTTTAGTTGGCAACAGTACGAAGGGGAAAAATAACCACGCAGACGACTAACTGAATTAAGGAAGTATCTACGTCAACAGTTATTAGCCGTGAAAGACGATTCTGGTTTTGTTATAGCGCAGTTTTTTAAGGTACGTCTGCATTTTGCCATACAGCTATGGAGGTGAGTGATTCAGAGTTAAGAAGTGAAATGCGTTGTGCGATAAAATTTTGCTATCGTTTCGGTAAAACGGCACCAGAAGCAGTTGATTTAATGAAAAAAGCTTAGAAAGATAAATGTTTGGGTGAGTCAACAATTTTTAGATGGCACCATGATTTCAAATAAGGGCATTTGTCAGCAGAACTCACTCTTAGGCCTGGTTGCCCTGAAAGTATTGTTATAGAGTGTATTGTTAACACTGTTTGGGCAATCCTGTAAGAAGATCGACGAATGACGATTGAAGACATAGCTGCATCAACTAATATTTCAAAAACGTCGGCATTCCGCATTCTACGCGACAAATTACTGCTGCATCGTGTGTGTTCCAGATGGGTACCTCATCACCTGACGAGAGAACAATTGTTAGCCAGAGTTCAGGTGTCTCATAAGTGGAAACAAATTATTTCAAAAGATCCAAGCTTTCTAAACACAGTAATAACTGCCAATGAAACATGGATCCACTATTACGACCCACTCACGAAGCGCGCAAAGAGTGTCTGGAAACACACAGGCTCGCCTCCTCCGAAAAACGTCCGCCAAATCAAATCAGCTGGGAAGGTGATGGTAATTTTCCTTGTTCATAAAAGTGTAGTCTACCAGCCTGCCGTTCCTCCACAAATTACTGTCAATGCTGACTATTAAATTTCAGTGTTGAAGTGTCTGCGACAACACATATCGATTAAGCGACTGGAACAGGTGGGCAAGTGGACCCTACACCATGATAACGCCCACCCATATGTGGCTGCTTGAGTTCAACAGTTTCTTACGAAATGTAGCATTGAAATCATGCCACAGATTGCCTAAAGTCCTGAACTCGCCCCGTGCGATTTCTGGTTGCTTCCAACAATGAAGGAGAAGTTCCGTCAAGCAACATTCAACACAAATTCAAGCTGTACACGGGTCTCTAAAGCAGCTTCCACAAATGCCTTCGCCACATGCTTTGAAAAGTGGACTGAACGATGGAAGCTTTCAAATTAAGAGATGTTGATATCTTTAACGGGAGGTTGTCTACGGAAGTAGTTAGGGCGGGGGTATAAATTCCTAGACCAGCCAATGCTGTCTTCCACTGTACTTCATAAATGTTCAATGACATGAAAGTAGAGGGGAATATGGTGGCCAGGGGTGCACACGAAATGCATGGACATGATCCTCAATCCATTCTTGCGCAATCCTGGCCTTGTGACACCAGGCATTGTCTTGCCGAAAGAGTTCACTGCCATTCAGATACACTGTCACCATGTAGAGAAACACACTGCCCGATAGAATGCGAAGGTCGGATGTGAAGGCGAGGTAGCGTTCAAAGCGGATAAGAGGGCCCAGTGGTTTTATAAGAATAATCTCCATACCTTGATATCGCTGCCGCAGGCCTGTTTCCATCCACTCTCACAGTTTCATTTCAGCTTTTCACCTGCGCTGCGTTAATTACAGACCCGTTAATCCGTTAATTGGAATGTTGGTGCTGGAACCTGGACTCATCGGATCACACGACTCTTTTCCTGTCATCCAATGTCCAGTCGTGGTGTGATGTGCCATCTGCGGCGGATCTGTTGATTATGGAAGGTCAACATGAGAAGGTGAACGGCCCGCTGACTTATTTGGACCGTCCATAAGGGGATATTGAGTGTGCTCTGAAACCTTGCTCTGTGCGCCCTAGCTATAATCTGCAGATAAGGGATCACGAGCCATCTTTGTCCAGCACAGCACATGCCAATCGGCGTTAACATGGACTCTCAAGCAGTGGTGGTCTCCCCTTTATGGATCGTCCGGTAGATGTATATCCCTCTGAAAGGCAGTTCTCGCCACACCTTCATCACAGCGATTCTCAAGTAGCTAACAGTGCCAGCTGTTTCTGAGATTCAGACCTCCGCATTCCTCGCACCAATAATTGTTTCTCGTTCAAACTGAGACAAGAACTTCCCTTTCCTCATTGCACAGGCTTTGTGCCAGCGAAGTGACAAGTGACACCTCCTTATATATATTCCTCGGTGTCCGGACGCTACAGGACGCTACTTTCACGTGCTGCGAACGTGGCCACTCATGAGACAGAACTGCTCCTAATGATCTGGCCCACGAGCCACGAGTGTATATACACCTCTGGACAATTTGTTAGAGCCACTTTTACATTACGTGAATGGAAATGTTTTGTGTAAAGAATTTTCCTGGTCGTGATATTGCTAAAGCTTTTTTCCCCCCCCTCGGTTTCTTTTTTTTTTTTTTTGTCTTCTTTTTCCTATGTACAGAGGCAAACTGTATATTGAAAAAAGCTGCTGGGAGAAAAAATGATGATAATGATGATAAAGATAATGGCAGGATCATCACTCCCGTTGTCAGTGCAGAGAAGTTCCGAGAAAAAATGCAAAAATAAATTTTTCGAGGGGAAAATTTTCAGAGTGAGAATATTTTCCAAGCGAAATGGCTTTGTGAAGAATTTCTCTAAAAACCCAGCACAATTTTACAAGGATTCCCATCAGGCAAAGCATATTCAGTATAGAAAATGTCGTCCTCAGATGGCCAGGAAAATCTCAAAAAGTGAACAAAAAAGGGGGAAGGGCAGGGAGGGAGGTCTGGATATTTTGTAGAATAGTTTTCTTGGACGGCCTTCCGGGAAAAGAGAGAGAATTTTTCTATAGACAAATTTTCTTGGAGTAATTTTTACGCACGCGCAATAATATACCGAAAGAGAAGATTCCGAGAATTTTAAGATTTCGAATCAGAGAGGTGGAAGTTATTTTACTTTTTGTAATTACGACGAAAAAGCACACTGTTTTATCTTCATGCATGAAATTCTGAAGTAGGCGTAAAATAGTTTTCATTCTGTGAACTGAGAATTCTGGAATAATGTATGTTGCCCAAATAACAACATTGCTGACACGGTAATAATAATAATAAAAAAAAAAATGGTGAAGTAACAGTGCACTTTACTTTCTCATTTATTCTCTGAAGTTCACTCTGCGGCTAAAGAAATACCAAATGAGGAAGTTTTTGCATAGCTTACCCACAACAAAAACATTCTGCCCCTGAAAGAAAGTTCGAAATATGTCCGCTCTTGCTCTGAATGAATCTCGAGAGTAGGACAAAAAATTTTAACAAAAGCACGAATACCACCCATTAACGGTTTAAGCTAAAC
This sequence comes from Macrothele yani, assembly GCA_039090855.1. NCBI lineage: Eukaryota > Metazoa > Arthropoda > Arachnida > Araneae > Macrothelidae > Macrothele > Macrothele yani. Next base: position 22,923,872 of record CM077001.1, on the reverse strand, counting down.
TCCTGCGACAAATTACTCCCACATTCTTACATGGAAGTTGTACTCCTGGACTTTTACGCCGAGTTTTAAGGTCAGTTTAACAACAAAGACACATGAAGAATAGCGAAAAGTAAAAAAAAAAAAAAAACTAATTGCGGGTTTCACACTCCTTCAAGCATAAAGAGAGAAAAAGAGAACAAATGCTTATGCACGTCATACAAACGCACAGGCATGCCCTTCACAAATACTACGAAACAACAGCTGTTTCTAATCGCCACTGCACATAAACGCAAACGTAAAAGGGAGTAACAAAGTCGTAAAACTCTTAGTTTTTTTATACATTCGCTTTTTGCTAACCCCGACACTAATAAGATTTTCAGAACGGAGAAAATTTGTTAAAATGCATACTGTTTAACATGAAACGTAAGTTACACAGTGTCCATAACTAATAGCGCATGGATGGCAACACAGAACAGTACCCTCGGTGGCCGAGTAGTCAGAGGCGTAGGTTTCTTTCTAGTCGTTCGAGTCAGGCCTCTTTCACGAGGCGCGTGTACGGTCTTCCGGGACTTTGCTTCTCCACCAGCGGCCCGCAACAAAATTCTGCCTACACATTAAAATATTTTTTGTCAGTTATGCTCGTGTCGCTATAGAATGAGCACCTGTCTTTTTTTTTTTATGTCTGTGTTTTTGAGAAGAAAAATAAAAATTTATCGAAGAGAAATAAAAACATGTTTCATAGTTGTATTATTAGTTAACAAGAAAAAAGCTATTCATTCAAAATTTATATTGAACAAATGGAAAAATTAAATTTTTATTTTTTATTTTTAAATTAAGTTCATAAAATTCAAAAAGCTTTTATCTGGTCTTTAATATACCCCCCAACTTTTTTAACAGCAAAACAAACAAAGAAGATGAAACGGAATTTTCGGTTGTAATAAGCACGTCTTTTGAATCCGTTCCGACGCCAAATTAAATTTATCAAAGCTCTTCAAAGTCAATGGAACCGGTATGAAAAACAATAGTATCTGACTGAAGAAAGACATTTTTCAATCGGGTTTTTAATCCCGCAGATATTGCTGTAAACGGAATCGTGAACTTACACCCTCTGGTTGCAGGCTTGTGCGTTAAGAAAAATATGAATTTGTGTGAGAAATATTTTGCACCGGAAACGCTCTCCAACACAGAAAGAATATTTCAAATCGGACTCTTAGAAACAGAGATATCGAAAAAAATAAGATGTGACTTTACGCTCAATGGTGGGAAAACCATGCATTATTTTAGGAAGAAACTATTCTCAAAATATTTTTCAATATGAGCGGTATCGGTCCAAGAAAATTAAATTTTTAGTCGAGTTTTCAGGAGCACAGATATTGCTGCAAATATACATCAGAACCAGAAATTAACACTTATGCCGAGTGGTGGCCAAACCATTCTGTACCAAACATTAGAAATTATATGAAAAATATTTTCCATCCTATGCGATACAGGAAGAATTTTTCAAATCGGAGTTTTAGAAACAGAAATAACGCAGAAAATGCAATTTACCTTTGCGCCCCTTAGCGAAAAGTCTATGATTTATTTGAAAATTTTGAATTTATATGAAAAACATTTCGCATCAGAAACACTATCCAACAAAGAAGGAATTTTTCAAATCGGACTTTTAGAAGTAGAGATATTGACAAAAATAAGATGTACATCTATACGCCCGCTGACTTAGAAACCATGTATTATTTTAAAAGAAAATGTTCCTAAAAGGTTTGTCGACATGAGTAATATCGGTCAACAAACGACATTTGTTGCAATCGAGATTTTAGAAGCTCATATTTTGCTGCAAATACATCAAAATCGGAAATTAAGACTTACGCCCCTAGTTGCCAAACCATTTTTTACAAAAATTGGAAATTGTGTGCAAAGGATTTCCCATCAGGAGCTGTATCCGGTGCAGAAATTTTTTTTTCAAATCGGAGATTTAGAAGCAGAGATATAGGTGGAAACGCAATTTACCTTTACGCCCTCAAGCGGAAAGTCTATGAATTACTTGAAAAATTTGAAATTATATAAAAAAACATTTCGCATCAGAAACACTATGCAACAAAGAAGGATTTTTTCAAATCGGAAGCCTAGAAGTAGGGATATTGAAAAAAATAAGATATACATCTACGCCACCTGGCGGAGAAACATGGAATATTTTAAGAAGAAAATATTCGGAAAAAGTTTATCGACACAAGTGGCATCGGTCCACAAAGAATTTTTTAATCGAGATTTTAGAAACTCAGATTTTATGGCAAATACGTCAGAAGCAAAAATTAACGCTTACGCCCCCTGGTGGTCAAAGTATTCTTTACCAAAAATTAGAAATTACATGCAAAAGATTTTCCATCATGAGCTGTATCCGCTAAAAGAACCGTTTTTCAAATCTGAGTTTTAGAAGAAGAGATATCGGGGGAGAAGTAATTTAATGTTACGCCCCCTAGCGGAAATCTATGCGTAATTTGAAAAAGTAACTACACCTAAAATACTCTTCGACATAAATGGAATCGAAAGATAAAAAAAAAATTTCAATCGGATGTTTAGAAGCAAATATGTGGAATAAAACGTATTTTTGAATTCGACATCATCTGCATTTACGCCCTCTAGAGGCGAAATTATACATCGTAAAAAAAAACAAGTTAGTAAAATCATGCAATTTTTTTTTTGTTGTTGTTGATACGCTTTCCAACATACCAGAAATCATTACTCAATGGGCTATAGGAGGAGAATTTAGGGTCACTGGTTCCAGGGAATAAATCTTGCTCCTGTGTCCGTAAGACCTTTGACAACATCCATTTCAATGGGATATTCAACAGAACCGGTTCAGTATACCATCAAGAATAACATACTAAAGCATTGATTATGATACGCAATACCAGAAGCAGTTATTACTCAAGTTCTGAGGAGAATGGCTGTGGAATAAATCTCGCTTTTGTGCAATGACCTTTGACCCCATTTCGTTGATATTCAACAGAACCGGTTCACTATACCTCCGGAACAACATGATACCGTTTTGTCGCAATCGAAACATTTTTAGGTAAGTTATGAGAATAATGGGCTGGAATGGAAATCCCACTCCAGTGTCCTGACCTTTGACTCCATTTCGCCCATTTTCAATAGGGTTCGTCCCCAGTGACTCCCTACCACATACTAAAATTTCATCGAAATCGAACCATATTTACGCATGTTATGACGCATAAAGGCAATGGAATGGATCCCACTCCAGCGTTCTGACCTTTGACTCCATTTCGTCCATTTTCAATAGGGTTCGTCCCCAGGTGGATCCTTACCAAATACTAAACTTTCATCAAAATCGAACCATTTTTACGCAAGTTATGACGCATAAAGGCAACGGAACAAATCCCGCTCTTATGTCCTGCCTGACCTTTGACCCCATTTTGCCCATTTTCAATAGGGTTCGTGCCCAGGTGGTTCCTTACCACAACTAAAATTTCATCGAAATCGAACCATTTTTACGCATGTTATGACGCATAAGGGCAACGGAACAAATCCCGCTCTTATGTCCTGCCTGACCTTTGACCCCATTTCGCCCATTTTCAATAGGGTTCGTCCCCAGTGGTTCCCTACCACATACTAAAATTTCATCGAAATCGAACCATATTTACGCATGTTATGACGCATAAAGGCAATGAAATGGATCCCGCTTTTATGTCCTGATATTTGCCCCCATTCCGCCCATTTTCAACACGGTTCGTTCCCAGGTGGTTCCTTACCACATACTAAAATTTCATTGAAATCGAACCATTTTTACGCAAGTTATGATGCATAAAGGCAATGGAATGGATCCCACTCCTATGTCCTGACCTTTGACCCCATTTAATATATTTTCAATAGGTATCGTCCCCAGGTGGTTCCCTACCACATACTAAAATTCCATCGAAATCGAACCATTTTTATGCAAGTTATGACGCATAAGAGCAATAGAATGGATCCCGCTCCTATGTCCTGACCTTTGACCCTGTTTCGCCCATTTTCAATAGGGTTCGTCCCCAGGTGGTCCCCTACCACATACTAAAATTTCGTCGAAATCGAACCATTTTCACGTGAGTTATCGTGCGGACAGACGGACGGACAAAGCTGGAGCATATACGCTTCTTCAACCTACGGTTGGAAAGCGTAAAAAACGAAATGAAGGATCATCATTCGGATATTTCAAGGTTGCCGATGCAAAAAGAATTTTTCAAATCTGACTAATAGTTGCAGAGATATCGATCGTGTCTACAGGCGGACGGACGGACAAACCGATAACATAAGCACGATCTTTTTTCACAAAAGACGTGCTAAAAATGAAAGCAACCACACCGTTCAATCAAACACTTGAGAGAGATTGAGAAGTTGTGGACAGAGGCGGTCCCCATACGAGTCGTGTAAAGATCTGCATTCTGTTCAATGAACAAAACAAGGCCGCCCCGGTGGCGCAGTGGTCTAAGGCGCTGGACTCTGATCATTCGTCCGTCAGGGGTCCGGGTTCGAATCCCGGTGAGGCATGGATGTTGTGTTTGTCTTACGGCACTGGCTCTCTCCCTTCCCTGGAACCAGTGACCCTAAATTAGGGACGGGCGAATGCTTATAGCCCATTGAGTTGCTCACGGTGGTCGTTAAACCTCCAATAAAAAAACAAAAAACAAGTAAGTGCGTGTCCGTGCCCGCAGCAAATTTTTTGACATCGACGGGCGACACTTGCACCCACTTTGGGTGAAAGCCTGCGCGAAAAATATCAGTTAAAAATTCCTGCGGGTTCTCACTTACATTCGGGTGCGGGCAGCATCCGCTCCGTGTGAAAGAGGTCCCAGGTCGGGGACCGAGTCCTGGATGAGGCACGGTTGATACGCCTGCTTTAATGCGTTGGCCCTACCACCACCCTGGAACCAGCTCCTCTCATCTCTCATTAATGGGTCAGCCTGGAAATGGTGGGGACGAGACTATGACTATACAAATCCCACCGATATCACCACAGCCCTGACTCTGCAATTCATGTAAAGTTTACACCCACAGATGAAGGTTTAGGTTCGACCACGCTATGCCTGAACAGAGTAGGGAAACGGAAGGACATTAGGTGGAACCTAGAGGCTCACGATAGGAAAGTGAGCAGTCAAAGGGAAACCATTAGATAGAACCACTAGTGTTCGTCGCAAGAGCGACTGACGTCACACACCGTCAAAGCATACATTAGTAGTACAAGGAAAGAGAAAAGGGGGGCAGGACACAGACGCCCGTATTTTTAACCGGGGGTCCAGTACCCGAAGTCTTTTTTTTTTCCCCATATGTAGAGGATTTTAGGAAGGAAGTATCTGACCCCCAGGTCTTAAACAACCCTTCGAAATAGGAAGCTAGGAGATTTGGGCTAGACTGCCCGATAGGAAAGTGGCACGGAAGCAAGGTAGGAAAGGGGGAGGAAGACGCCCTTATTTATTACCGGGGTGGCGAGTACCCGGGGTCCGACGGCTTAACGTGCCCATTCGACGCACGGCGGGTATTTAGTGGTTCGAACCTGAGGTTATCTCCATGTCAGTCACGAACGCTGACCACTAGAGCACGCGCGGTCCAGTACCCGGGGTCCGACGCCCGGCGGATATTTAGTGAGTCAAGCGTTCCTAACCTACCTGGGATCGATCCGAAACCCAATCCATTGGTAGGCAGGAACGCTGACCATTAGGCCATCACCCCACGGAACCACTTTTTTCAGGTTCGAGCACTGACCGTGATTCGGAGGTTTCGCTGTATTAGTTTCTTAAATCACGTATGATCGCCACAGGCCTTCACTAGATCGCACTTACTTCCTGAGGTATGAAGTATTTTCAAATTAGTTCAGCTCCCCCACCCACCCCCCACCTCAAAGCTGATGTGGAAGAATTGTTTAAAAGGAAAACAATTCAGTCAAAGAATTGTTTTTTCTCAAAATTTCAAGGGAAAACAATTCAGTTCGTTCGATCTTCGTTTGAGAACAGTTGTGTGTGTGTGGGGGGGGGGGGGGGGGGAATAGTTGCCCACGAGAAAATGGGATAGGGTGAAATGGATTGGTAGAGAGAGGTGTCTAACGGGGAAAATTGGGTACGTAGTATTATCCCACGGGGAAATGAGTACTGAAAAGTATATCAAGGGGAAATGAGTATCGAGAAGTGTCCCATGGGGAAATGGGTATGTAAAGGTGTACGACGGGGAAATGCGTACGTAGCAGAGATAGAATAGGGTCACGGGTCAACAATTTCTTGCGGGTCCAACGGGTCGGGTCAAAGTGTTCCTGACCCGATTTTGTCCCGGCTTTGTTCCCGTTTTATTTTTGAAAAGAGAAAAATATATTCCAAAGAAAAATGCGCGTTGTGGAATTCTGTATAGTCGATAATGGTGCCCACGGAGTGAATAATGATATGCCATGCAAAAAATATTGTCTCTTTCTTCAACCAAGATTTTTAACGAACGACGTCAAATTACTCCATATCGTAAAAATATTCTTCCTTTGCGTTCTTTTACAGTGAGATTGTCCAGGGCAAGGTACAGGCAAACGCCATTCGCCTGCTTCTCAGCTGATTCACTCTCTCCGTGCGAAGTTCACTGTATGACTAAGAGTTACTTCTCACATCACATCTTTTACATTGAGCATTCAGAAGTTTTCGATTGATGTGGTAACATCGCGTTCCCATGACATGTCGTGTCGAAATTAACTCATTATTTGTTAATATGGATGGATTTAATATTAAGGAGGTTGAGAAAAGCGTCGAGGCCAACAAATACGTGTTTGTTGAAAACCACAAGGGGAAGAGTGAAATTGTTTGATCTCATTAAGAAACCGGTGAATAATTAATTCTGTGTTTGGTCTTGCTTGTTGTTCAAAATGTGGAAAGTGTAGAATTACAATGAAAGATGTCGACGGTGTAATAAAAGATTATGGAACCAAAAATCTAACGGGCCATATGAAAGTATGCGCACCTCCATCAAAGCGTGGAAAGAACGAACAATCTAAACACAATTTTAAAAATGCATTTGTGTAATCGTAAATAACGATTCCCGTTTGTAATATACTCCATGGTCACGGTCATAGTCAGCTATTACTTCTGGATTACGCAAAATAGTGGCACTAAAATGGCACTAAAATTTAGCAAGTAACCAAATTTTATAATTAAAAAAGGATTTCAGTTATTAAATATCAAACAGTTATTGGGATGAATACATATATTACGTTTATATGTACATATATATAAACTGAGTTTCGAATTTATAGTTCAAAGCAGATTTGTCTGGGTCAGTTACGGCTCCGGGTCGGGTCCGAAATTTTTGACCCGTTTTCACTGCTATATTAGGTACGGAGAAGTGCTTCCTGGGGAAAATGGGTGTGTAGAAGTACTCCACGGCGCAATGAGTACTGAGAAATGTCCCATGGGGGAACGGTATGCAGAAGTATCCCATGGAGAAATGGGTACTGAAGAGGTGTCTGACTGGGAGAATGCTTATGTAGAGGCACCCCACGGGATACAGATACGTAAAAGCGTCTCACGGGGTGGGAGGAATGAATGTAAAGAAGTACCCCACGGGGAAATGATTACTGAAAAAGTGTTCATGGAAAATGGAAATGTATAGGTGTCCGACGGGGAAATGCGTTCGTAGAAGTGTTAAAAGTAGGTATTGGAACGTCTCACGGGTAAAATGAGTATGCAGAAATATCCCACAAGGAAATCAGTACTAAGAAGTGTCCCATGGGGAAATCGGCATGTAGAGATATCTTAAGGGAAAATGGGAATCGGCATGAAGAATTCTCACGGAAATAAAAAAGGTGGGAAAACGCGTGGAAAACCGTTAGCAAGATTACTCAATCGAATGAAAAATTGATTTTGAATACAGGGTCTTCAGGAGCACTGGTACAAGGTGTGTTAGGTAAATACATTACTATATTCCCTAGTGAGAAAATACTGAATTTGGAATACCAGATATTGTCACTGGCAATATTTATCACTGTTGAACTATTATAGTTATTTTGTTAAAATAATTTTTCTAATCCTATTTGCAGAAGTTGAAATCTACAGTCGAGTGAAAAATCAAAATTTACGCAGTCCAATGAAAAAGAGAAAGAGCGAGAAAAGGAATGAACAAGAAAGATGACACCGAATTTTCGTGTGTAATGAGCACATTATTTGAGTCCGTTCTGAAGCGAATTAAATTTATCAAAGCTATTCAAAGTCAATGGAACTGGTATGGAAAACGTATCTGATCGAAGAAAGAAGTTTTTCAATCGGGTTTTTAATCCCGCAGATACTACTGTAAACGGAATCGTGAACTTACGCCCTCTGGTTGCAGACTTTTGTGCCTTAAGAAAAAATTTAAATTGTAGGACAAAAAATTCGCAACGGAAACGCTCTCCAACAAAGAAAGAATTAAGAAAATATTCCAAAAGGGTTCATCGACGTGAGTGGTATCCGTCTACAAATGATTTTTTCAATCAAGATTTTAAAAGTTCAGATTTTGTGGTAAATACATCAGAAGCAGAAATTAACACTTACGCCCCCTGATGGCCAAACCACTACTTGCCAAAAATTAGAAATTATTTGCAAAACATTTCCGATCAAGAGCTGTATCCGCTGCAAAAAATGTTTTTCAAATCGGAGTTTTAGAAGTAGAGATATAGGGAAAAACGCAATTTACTTTTACGCCCCCTAGTGGAAAATTTATGCGTTACTTGAAAAAGTGAATACACCTAAAATACTCTTTGGGGTAAATGGAATTGAAAGGTAAAATAATTTTTTTAATCGGATGTTTAAAAGCAAATGTATAGAATAAAAATGTATTTTGAATTCGACATCATATGCATTTACGCCCTCTAGCGGCAAAATTGTACATCGTAAAAGAAAAAAAAAAAAAAAAAAAAAAAAAAAGAAGGGTCATCATTCGTATATTTCAAGCTTCCCAAAGAAAACAGAATGTTTAAATCGGACTAATAGTTGCAGAGATATGGTGTCCACAGGCGGACGGACAAACCGATAACATAAGCACTACCTTTCTTTACAAAAGACGCCCTAAAAATTACGGTTATGGTTGTAGCAACCGGATGCAGTAACAGTTATTCAAGTTTAACTTTAAAAACCATCAGGAAAATTAGGTAACATGTGGATTATACTGTATTAATCATTGCTAAGCTGGGCGACATTAAAAGAATTTTTCTAGTCCCACAAACGGAAAAGAAGGTATTGAACCTAGAACTCGAACTTACGCTTCATAGCGGAAAAAAATTTAAATAAAAAAAAATGCATAAAAAAATATTGCTCATAATGACCCGAATTGTATGTAAAAGCTATTTTTCAAAACATTCTTCTGGAAGCAGAAAGAAATGCAAATGTACATTTACGTGACCGCAGAAAAATAGATTTGCGCCCAAAATTAGGGACAGGTACGACTATTCCGACGTTAGGGATGGGTTACTGACTCCAGTAAAGGAGAAAATCAGGTCCGAAAGTACTCGTTTATGGAAAAACAAACCAATACTTTCTTTCATATTCTTTTCCAAGAACGCTCTTCACAAGTTATAATTATGTTCAGCTTTTAAAGCTTAACATGTGTCTCACGCCCAATTTTGGATTACTGCCTTCAGAAACGGGAATTTGATGATGAAACAGAACATCTTACAAAAACCCAGATAACAGGTGAGCACTACAGTTTTTGGGACACCGGATGACTCGGCACGCGTAACTATGTAGTTTAAATACCACAACTACTGACAGATTGCTAAGTCTCCTGTTTTTCTAGGAAGCAGAAACTTTTCTTTTACGGTGGTAAAAAACCTATTAAAAGGGGAAGTTACGTTTTTCTTAATGTCATTTCTCGTTTCATTGTCCAGGAAAGTGGGCTAACGTGCTTTAATTAAGTATTTCTGTTTAACGTTCAAAAATCGCGTGAGGAAACCAATCTGACGAATGGAGAACACGACGTCTGTTGAGGTAATCGGAAGTGGTTCAGACAGGACGGAGGCCACGGCAGAATGGCTCAGCAATAGATTGCCTCGAGGGTCCAGGAATTATTACCATCCTTATTTTGTGAATTAACAACAGGGTTTCCCACAATGAGTTCATTTGCCACGCAGTATGACAACTGATTCTGAGCAGTCAACTAGTTCAGGAGTATCGCATCCGTTTAACTCAACAAAGCATACGAATGTGTTTGACATAGATTAAAAAAGAAAAAAATATATATATAGGCGCATTCAGATGCTAACAGAATTTATAAAAAATGTACGCTACTGGAGCGAAGTGCATACCAGGCTTCGTATTTAGCCAATTAAATTCAGGTTCCATTCAAGGATTCTCCAAGTGTTTCGTAATTTTTTTCCAAGAACGGCGTATACGTAATATTTTATGTTATATTAAATTACAGAGGGTGAGTCGAAAGTTTTGCAATATTTGGATCACTTTATGTCTTCATATGTACCTTTACGATGAAAGCTGATTCATTGGAGGTTTAACGACCACCGTGAGCAACTCAATGGGCTATAAGCAGTCGCCCGTCCCTAATTTAGGGTCACTGGTTCCAGGGAAAGGAGAGAACCAGTGCCGTAAGACAAACACAACATCCATGCCTCACCGGGATTCGAACCCGGACCCCGTTCGGACGAATGATCAGAGGCCATCGCTTAGACCACTGCGCCACCGGGGCGGCCATTCAAAGTATAGGCCATCGTGTTGCACCGGCTTTAGCCATCTGTCTGTCAGTTCTTCAATTCCGTGGAGGTACCAGTTCTTGTCCTTTGAGGCGAAGAACTCCTTCACCCCAGCTGCCACCTCCTCCTGGTTGTTGAAGCGCAGCCCGCGAAGGAAGTGGGTCATGGACCGGAACAAATAATAATCCAACTGGGCAAGATCCGGGCTATATGCTGGCTGTGGCATCAGTTCAATGCCCTCAAGTTCCTGCCCATGTCGTTCGCGCGTTATGAGGCCGAGCGTTGTCTTGCAGTAGGAGAGCGCGCTTTCTGTTTACCAATGCCAGGTACATCTCTTCCAAAACGGCATACATCCGCTTCAGCTGTTCAGAGTAGAGGTTGGCATCGTCTGGAACAAATTCGTAATGAATTGTCCCCTCAAAATTCCACCAGACGCAGAGCATCATCGCCTTGTGCTCGAAGCGCCCACGTTTGGAAACAGGTTCAGGAAGCTGGCCCGGGCTCAACCACTGCCGTTGTGCATTAGGATTACGGAAATAGACCCACTTTTCATCGCACGCAACAATTCTCTTGATACGTACATCACGCGGATTTTCTAGGAGTTTCGTGCGCACTTCCACTCGGCGGTTTGCTTCAGCTAGCGTCAATTCGTGAGGAACAATGCGGCAGCTCTTTTAGACCTTGCCGAGGTCCTGAAGGTGACAAACCACGGGGGTTTGTGATATCTCCGAGTGCTGGTTGTCAGATTTGCTTCAACGGCCTGGCACACGGCCCTCTGAATCCACGGTTCGCAGCTTATCTGACCTTGGCTGATCGTAGAGATTTCTGCCACCTGAGCGAAATTTCTTGAACCATCTGGTTGTGGTACTGTGGTCCACGGAACCTTCCCCTTTCGCATGACAAATGTTTCGTGTTGCTTGAGCAGCGTTATGGCCGAGTTCAAACTCGTAAAGCAAAAGTTCCCTAATTAGCCGGTTGTAGCTGTTTATCTTTCAGGCCTCGCAAACACAGTCACAACTGTGTTTGTTAATTTTTCACTCTCATCTACAGTCACAACTGTGTTTGTTAATTTTTTCACTCTCATCTTCAGTCACAACTGTGTTTGTTAATTTTTTCACTCTCATATTCAGTCACAACTGTGTTTGTTAATTTTTTCACTCTCATCTTCAGTCACAACTGTGTTTGTTAATTTTTTCACTCTCATCTTCAGTCACAACTGTGTTTGTTAATTTTTTCACTCTCATCTTCAGTCACAACTGTGTTTGTTAATTTTTTCACTCTCATCTTCAGTCACAACTGTGTTTGTAAATGTTGTTGGAATGAGATTCGCGTTACGAGTACTCTTCAACTCTTCACCTCTAAGAATCAACGGTTAGCTTTTTTTTTTTTTTTTTTTTTTGAGAAGAATAAGCTCATATGAAACAACAAATGTAAACTTTATTTGATTGACAAATTAATTCAACCACTTCAGTAAAGGCAATAGTCCCGGTTCGTGATATTTTGTCTTTTTTGACTGAAGGTTTAACGACCACCGTGAGCAACTCAATGGGCTATAAGCAGTCGCCCGTAATATTTTCACTAACAATGGTCAATGGAATGTTTATTTACATCTTTACATAATGGTAAACGTCTTATCTACGTGAATAAACTGGATCGAATGAATATTAAATTGTATATATACATCACACAGTCCAACGGCATAACGCAATCAGGTCTTCCAGAGTGTTCGCTGTTCCGATGAGAACTTTGATACCAATACATGCTAGCGTTGTTCTGCGCACCGGTTGGCTCAGAAAAAAAGACTTCGGACTTTTTCAGTCCCTCCATGTTTCGGCTTTCAACAGCGCGTGAGTCAACCGCACGCTTCTTCCATAGACTTTACATGGAAAATTTGCCACCCCACAACCCCCGAACTGTTGCCCCAATCTCATTTTTCTCTTCGACTGGCACATCTACAAGGTAAGACCCTTTATTTTCATACCTGAACCATATCTTTGCGTTCAGCCGTTCTCTCAAAATAAGACTCACAGTAAACAACCTTATAGAATTAATATATAGATTGTTCAACATATAAATGTACAGAACCACTAAATGAGGAAATTTAATTTGCTATTTCATGAATGCCGAAAAGTTTAAGGTGGCTATGGTAGTAACATTTTTGAAAGTGCGGTGATTGGAAACTAAAAAAAAAAGAAAAAAAAAGTTCTAAAAAAATATCTTTTTAACGGGCTAGCGCTCCTAAACTCAATAACATAATAATAATAAATAAATAAAAAACTCTAATCAAAATGATTTTCTTTTTATTTCTTAAACTGCAGGGCCCTGCGAAGGCGCGGTCCCCGGGGCGACCGTCCCGGTTACCCTTGTGGGGTTCAGCCGCCCTTGGCTGGAAGTAATCTGTTTAAGAAATTTCCAAGACTTTAATTCCAAAAACCTGATCAGGTCCGTTTCAGACCTATGAACTTATAGCTAGGCTCATGGCCCATTTAAGACTTATATAGTTCGGCCAGTTTAAGAATTTCAACTGATAGAGTGGCTCGTTGATTTCAGCTGTAAAGCAATGAAAGCACTTGGTTCGTGTCGCATTTCTGTTACTTTCTCTCCATTATTTTTTTTTCTGTTTTTTTTTTTATTGTGGGGTTAACGACCACCGCGAGCAACTCAGTTGGCTATAACCCAGTCGCCCGTCCCTAATTTAGGGTTACTGTTTCCGAGATTCCTGGGAAGTGTTGAGAGCCAGTGCCGTAAGACAAACACAAGAACATATGTGCCTCACTATAGGATTCGAACCCAGACCCATGTCGGACGAACGGACAGAAGCCATCACTTAGACCATCGGGGCTGCCCGGTGGCGCAGTGGTTCCCTTGACCTTCGTTCACTTCTTACACCTTCTAAAGGGCAGTTAGAGCAAAAATTAAAAAGTAAAAATGACACCGAATTTTAGATTGTAATGAATACGTCTTTTGAACCCTTTCTGACGCGAATTAAGTTGTATCAAAGTTATTCAAACTCAATGGAACCGGTTAAAAAAATCAACCGGATTTCTACAATCGATAAAACATCCAGAAATAGAAACTGCTACTTACTTCCACCAGTGACTAAAAAGTATGTTACGAAGATTAGCAAATGGCGCACAACAAGTTCCACACAGCAGAAGGAATATCGGAGACAAAGAGACTTTCATGTCGAACAGTTAAAAGAAGAAATATGGAAGAAAACATGATATACACTAACTCTACGCCTTTTAGTGGGAGGATTTTGCATAATAGAAAAGTTAAAAGTAGGCGAAAAATATTCTTCATGGAAAAAGCTATGCTAAGGAAAAAGAATTGTTCAAATATGTCCCCCGGAAGTAGAGACGACAAGAAAAAGGTTTTGACATTTACACTTCCTAGCCGGAAATCTGTACAATATTTAAAAAGGATAATGCTCCACATCTTTATTGTAGCGAATGCAGGCCCGTAGCCAGACAAGCAAGTTGGGAGGGGCGGCTGATGATTGAGATCGGGCGAAGGATATAAAGTGGTCGGGCAAAAGATGTAAAAGAGGTCGGGCACTATACTGTTGAGTGAGTCGCTAGGACGGGCAAAAAAGAAAACACAGGTCAGGCTCAGCCCGGCCTGGCCCTCCCCTGGCTACGGCCATGAGCGAATGGCATACAATAAAAATGAAATTTCTCAACAGGGGTTTTAGAAGCAGAGATAGAGCTGAAAACTGAAGTACACAAATACCCCTAGCAACAGAACTGTGAACTATAAAAGTTCTCAAAGACAAACCTAAAGCGCTTTACAAAGTAAATGGCATCCGGTGTTGAAAGAATTTTTTAAATCGCAGATGTAGAAGTAGAGATATTGAGAAAAACAGATTAATCATTGGCGCCCCTAGCGGCGAAACAGTGCATTATTTTGGAAAGAAAACAAATACAAAGAGTTTTCATAAATAGTAGTATCTTACCCAAAAACTTTTTCAGTCGGATTTTTAGTTCGCAGATATTGCTGTAAAACGGAAATTGAATTCACACCCCTCTAGTGGGACACTTGTGCGTTAAGAAAAATTTGAAATTATAAGAAACATTTCGCACCGAAAGAGATCTTCAACAAAGAAAGCATTTTTCAAATCGGCCTCTTAGAAGCAGAGATGTCGACAAAAATATGATATACATCTACACCCCAGGGCGGAAAAATTATGCATTATTTTAAGAAGAAAGTATTCTGCGAGGTGAGAGGTATGGGTCCACGAAAGAATTTTTTCAGTCGAGTTTTCAGAAGCTTAGAGTTTGCAGCACATATATCAGAAGCGGAAATAAACACTTACTCTCCCTGGTGGCTAAACTATTCTTCATCAAAAATTGGAAATACATACAAAACATTTCCCATCAGGAGTTGTATCCGACACAGGAAGAATTTTTCAAATCGGAGTTTTAAAAGCAGAGATATCGAAGGAAAACGCAATTTAACTTCAGTCCCCTAGCGGAAAATCAATGCATTACTTGAAAACTTTGAAATCACACAAGAAACATTTCGCACCGGAAACGCCCTTAAACGGACAAATAATTTTTCAAGTCGGACTCTTAGAAGCAGAGATATCGACAAAAATAAAATATACATCTACGCCCCTTGAAGGGAAAACTGTACATTATTTTAAGAAGAAAGTATTGTGAAAAGATTTTCCCGTTTGAGTGGTATCGGTTCACGAAATAAATTTTTTTCAATTGATTTTCTGAAGCTCAGGTTTTGCTGCAAATACATCAGAAGCAGAAATAAACACTTACGCGCTCTGGTGTCTAAGCTATTCTTTACCGAAAATTAGAAATTATATGCAAAATATTTCCCACCGGGACTGTATTCGATGCAAGAAGAATTTTCAAATCGGAGTTTTAGAAACAGAGATATCGGGAGAAACGTAATTTACCATTACGCCCAATACCGGAAAATCTGTGCATTATTCGGAAAAAAGGCTGTACGTAAAATAGTCTTCGATATAAGTGACATCGGAAGGGAAAAGAATCTTTTCAATCAGATATTTAGATGCAAATACATATGGAATAAAATGTATTTTGAATTCGATATCATCTGCATTTTCGCCCACTAGCGCCAAAGTTGTGCTTCGGAAAGAAACCGGAATGTAATGATCATCATTCTCACATTTTAAGCTTTTCAATGCGAAAAGAATTTTTCAAATCGGAGCAATAGTTGCAGAGATTTGGTGTCCACAGACGGACGAACAAAGTGATAGCATAAGCACGATCCTTTTTTCCCAAAAGACGTGTGTAAGGTGACGGGGTCGGGCCCCACTAATTATTTCCATGAAGTAATTATCCTCTGTAATTATTTCTCATTTCAAAGACAATGTAATGTAAATTCAAACGCACGTGTTGTCACGTGGTACGTTTCCTTGGTATGACGGATTGTGCAACACCGAGCGAAGCACGTGACTAGCAAGATCCGTTGACCCAGACCGGGTCGACGAGGTCTGATGTATAGGTCAAAGGTCACCACTTCCTTTGAACGGCTAACTCCACACCAATAGGATTTCCAGAGGCGGAAGGGGGGGGGGAGATTAAGGATATAAAAGGAAGCGACACGTTCGCTAGAGAGGATACCCGGGTACTGGCCCCCGGTAATAAATAAGGGCGTCTTCCTCCCCCTTTCTACTTCGCTTCCATGTCACTTTCCTATCGGGCACTCTAGCCCAAATCCCCTAGCTTCCTATTTCTAAGGGCTGTTTAAGACCTGGGGTCAGACACTCCCTTCCTAAAATCCTCTACATATAATCTGATCTGATCTGCTAGACAGGATAGGGCCGCGGGTGGCCTAGTGGGCAACGTTCGCGACTGCCACGGAAAGGACATCAGGTTCGATCCCAGCAGGTACGAACGCCCGATCCACTAAATATCCGCCGTGCGTCGAATGGGCACGTTAAGCCGTCGGACCCCGGGTACTGCCCCCCCAGGTAATAAATAAGGGCGTCGTTCTACCTCGATTCCGTGTCACTTTCCTATCGGGCACTCTAGCCCAAATCGTCTAGCTTCCTATTTCTACGGGTTGTTTAAGACCTGGGGTCAGGCACTCCCTTCGTAAAATCCTCTACATATGATCATTTGATGATCATCGCTAGAGAGGTTTTTCGCGTTTCACCTCCCACGAAGTAAGATTTGTTGCACACAGAGAGTGTCGGTTAGACCTCTCGGGGTTTTTCGTTTTCACTGACGGAATAGTCAGGGTTTTTTGGCGATAGAATATCGACTGAACTTTTTGACGGAACGACTCAAGTCCACGTGGCGAAGGGTCTTCCGGGACATCAGTAAGATAGTGAAGCATTTGCTAGTTGGAAACCTGTTGGCACGTGGAGGTAGCCAATCGAACGGAACTTATTCTTTCATCTATTAAATTGTGTTTCGTCTAACCAAGGACTTGTTATTGGAGTTCCTCATTATAAGAATTGCTGACTACACGTTCCAATATTTCAACGATCAAGTTTAACTCGATGTCTCTCAAAAAACCTACGTCAGACCCGTTTGAGAGATTCGGATTCCGTAAAGCCTAGTGGCAGATCGAACTCAGCGGGACCTGACAGCGTGCTAAAAAAGATATAACCGAATTCTCTGGTGTAATGAGCACGTCGTTTGAATCCTTTCCGACACGAAAAACAAAGTGTTCTTCATAGCGTAACGGCTGAACTGTGTGCTTCGAAAAATCACAAACTGTGCACAAAACATTTTTCATGTCGGAAGATATCAAAGATAAAGGAGATTCTTTGAATCGGGTTCTTATAAATGAAGATTCTGTTGCACGTGTGGCCCAAAACAGAAATGAACACAGTGGCAAAATTATGCGACACTAAAATCAGTAAATATATGAAAAATATTCCTCGCCACAAACGCTATCAGCAGTAAAGAGAATTTTTGAATCGGACTTTTAGAAGCGGAAATATTATTTCTAGAAAAATAGTACACATAAATGTATTCCGCGGTGAGTGACCGGAAAAGAAGTTTTTCAGTTAAATTTGTAGAAGCGAAGATTCGAATGCAAACATGTTAACACCAGATGTATGCACTTACGCCCTCTACTGGAAAAGCATTCTGTCACAAAATACTGCAAAATGCGTGCAAAGTATTCATCGTTGTGAACTCTGGGGGGAAAAATGAATAAATTAAGTCCTATTTTTAGAAGCAGAGATTTCGGGCCGGCGCGGCGTGGCGTACTGCAGAGGTGAAGCACTTGTCAAGACGACAAATCTGCAGCGATACACTCAGTCGGTGTAGCTTAGTCGGTTAGAACAACTCACTCCGGAGCGCGGATTCGATATCCGTCACAGACAAATTCTTGTTTTCATATTTGCGCCCGAACGTACAAATGGATCTACTGGCCATTCGGTTCTTCGAAAAATGTGTGGTGTTCGTTCCACGCATCGTCTGGAAGTAATGAAAGCAGGGGCGCCGACTTCTCCAAATTATTGGGGGGGCCTTAAGAGATCAGACGTGGGAGGGGTATATCTCTTCCATTGTCAGAAGAAAAATAAAGGGGGGGGGGGCGCCCAAAAAGATAAACTGCGAGATTCGACGTATATTTTAAAACGCAATTGTAAATGCTCCTCAGCAAAGAACAAGGATACAGAAATATTCTTTCGCTGAATATTAATATTTAAAAAAAAATTCAGCCTGTGATTTTATAAACATATTCAAAGATATTTTATTTCCAAAGTTTAGTAAAAAATATGAGAAATCAGTTGAGTTACTCAAAGAACAAGAAGCTCCAAAAATAAATAGTTAAATAAAGGAACTAGAGTATACGTTTCTGTATTTATTTATCATAAGATTGTTTTAATCATTTACCACATATCACGAGAGCATGTTAAAAACTATTAATACTGGTCTGGAAATCCAGTTTCTTATCAGATGAGCAATGCTGAGAATAGGGAAAATGTTTTTATTTATTTTATTGTTATTTATTAATATTGTGGAAATAAATCGCTTTGGTTTCTTGGTCCACCTTACGATGCTAAAGCGATTATTCAATTAAACGGAACCAAAAATACTGAGTGCCCCCCCCCCCTCAATAAAATTACTGGAGGGGCAAGATTCACCTTGCCCCCCCCCCAGTCGGCGCCTATGAATGAAAGGTTCCTTCTTCGTATCAATTTACAAAAGAGCTACTTTTGAAACATTTTAATATTTCGGGAAAGGTTTAAACCCTCAAAACCCTTCCCTGGCTACGACCCTGCATCTTGATGACACTGTAGATTTTATAAAACCAAAAAAATATGCAACAAAAAAGCACAAACTATTGCAGATCAAGATCTAATTCAAGATTACAAAATGTAAGTCACACTTTCAGATAAGCCACATTACGTGAAACCTCAAGTAGGATTACTTTTTAACATCACACACAAAAAGCGACAAACAATGAAGTTGAGTAACCAGTTCAGGAGCGCCACAAGCACAGATAAAACGTATCCCTCCGTAATGCCATCATTTCGCATCCAGTTCTTTGTAAGCACGCTTTTTTTTTGTTATTTCTTTATTTGTTCTGTTGTTGTTTTTATTTCGTGACCTCACGTGTGACAACACACCGGAACTGGGAAACAGCGAGGAGTCGCTCAAAATGGGTGCTGCTTATTCCACGCCCTTCCACACACAGACACACACACCTCCGCCGACGAACAACGGCCACAACCCCCTACGACCTATTTAGCGGAAGGATATGAGTCGTCGTTTCGAAAGTAAAGAGGGAGGTTAGGGAGGTTATAGGTCTAACCTCCACTGGACGAGAGAGAGGTAGTAAAAAAAAAAAAAAAAAAGAATGAAATACACAATGAGGTGGGTGCACCCTCCCGTTCAGTCGTTTCTCTCTCCTCTCACAAGCTGCCCACGCATTCGAGTACGCTGTGTTGAGTCATGCATTCATTTTTGCACGCAAGCCCCGCAAAACGAGGCGCAGGAAAATGCAGAACGTGGGACATGGCAGATGTTTGGCTAACAGGTGCAACGTACACGCTTCAGAGAGTGCCATGATTTCAACTCGTAAAATACCGATTCAAACAGGTGGAATGGTTTCGCTAGATAAACAAACACATTTCCGCGTGCTTCCTACCAAACACGAATTCTCTTAGAAGCCCACAATTTGACTTTATTTAGATATTTGTACCGTTGTTTTTCCCCTTGGCAATACACGATTCAAACACTTTATGTTTTCAATTTTTTTTTCTGATGTATATCACTTTGACCCGGGCTCTAGCTATCGTGAAGGCAAGGAGGACTGTTGCCCTTCCAGAATGGCCATACTAGGGGCGTAAATTCACGATCTGAGGGGCGTAAAAACTCTGTGGGGGCGTAAAAAACAGAAATGCACGTTGTATGATTAAATCTGCTGAAAGCTGTAACTCAAATAGAAAGTTATGCTGTAACTCAGTATATTTTTTAAGGCTTTAGTTAGTCGCATACAATATTCCGCGTAGCTAGCAGAGGCGTAACTAGGCATTTTGGCGCCCGGGGCAAACGACAAAATATTGCGCCCCTATCCATCTTTTATATACACGTATTACTAATTTAATAGTTATATATATTTTTTTAATCTAATTTAATAATTACACACACACACCACATACCGTGCTTGACAATACAAGATTAATGTCATATCAAATTGTGATTTTTTGCACAGCTTTTGCTAACTTAACTTTGAAACTTTGGTACCTCATCAAAAGGGACCAATTGCAGCTGACAGTCGGGGCTCGCAGTCACAGTAATGATCAAATAGCTCCCAGAGAATCGTCAACAATGTGACTGACATCATTCTCTTGAAACGTACGTATAGTTCATCCAACTGAAAAGAAGCCCCTGCCCCCAATGTTGTCGAAGAAGGCCGTGGTTAGTCTTTAGTTGGACGGACTATACACAACCAGGACTTCATTTCCGAATGTGATCAACTAACATTCACTGAACATTTTGAGGGAGAAATGCAAACTTAAAGCTGCCGTTGCTAAAGAACTGGCGAAACATATTATAAGCAAATTCTGTAAATGGACAACTGGCAAAGAATGGTGGTTAAAAACTCCACCAAAAGCGGGTGCTAAAGCTTCAATTCCAGTTTTACCCAGGTTGCCTCTGTCTAAGCTAGTCACGGTACAGAATATGACCCTTGTCTCTTGTTCGCTGATGTTCTCAAGCTTTATCGCAATGTGCAGACTCCTGATGACAGTCTTGCTCTTCAAATTGATGTCAGTAACCTGCTTCAGTGGTATACGTTAAACCATCTCCACCTCAACATCTCCAATTGTCATGTCGTTTCCCTTCCGCGGAAAAGAAACCCAATTCTTTTTTACTACTGTGATGACGTGAGAAAAATTGGGAGATTTTAAAGTCTGAAAGGTGAAAAATAAATACGAGCTGGGAGATGGGATGCCATTTCTGGTCAGCTAGAGGAGGATGGCGATGGGTCGGCCATGTTGTATGTGCCAGTGGAAGAAAAGAAAAAAAAAACAACAAAATCCTTTCCTCAGTGAATTCTGCGGGGAAGAGGGGCTCGACAAATGCGCGACCCTGGGATGTCACGGAAAGTTTTGCTGGGCGCTGGACATTGAGAGAAACCACATGGCCCAGCCACTCAGCATTCTTGCACGCCATTGGACGAGCAGTCTCCAGGCACGAGAAAAGTTGAAGAGGCGCGAAAAAGTTACAACGGACTTTCTCTCTCTTGGGTCTCTGAACGTGATCGAGGAAGACGCTTCTTTTTCTCCGAGATAGCGGTGTGGAATATGGAATCCAGCCGTTACTAATGCTGTTCCACTGAGGTGGAGTAGCACTGTAGCAGAACCAGCCTGAGGGTTTGGTTATACCAATGATGTTCTAATACCTGCGGGTTATTTAGGGATATAATATTCAGGCTGCGGTCTGACGTGATCAAAGTTCACTCTCCATCTGTGTTTCCTAAATGTTGTGTGACTGTGTATCTCAACAGGAACTTTGACATTGTATCTCATCCAGAACTGTGTTGCTAATGAAATCAACTCGTGTTGCGGGACATTGAATCTCATCCGCTCGAAAGTATGGAGTCAACAATACGAAAGATGTACTCATATTTGAATATTCTTATGCAAGCCAGCGATTGTCAATAAAACCGTGTACATATTGTAATTGTTTAGCAGCTCTGTATCATATCACGCACAGATCCTTCACCATGCCTCGGATGAGTGGCTCAGTAAGATACGGTGATCGGTTCCTATAAGGTAAGGAATTGATCTGGTGGCAGCTACTAAAAAAATGTGTAGTAGAAAGGAAAAATCATCTACTCGCACACTATCCTCTTACGTATAAAAACATATTACGTAACGTACAATACTACCTTGCACTGCAAACGACGGACACCTAACCCGATGAAACAAAAAAAAAAAAAAAAAAAAACACCACAACTACAAAGCTGCCGAATATTCTCTTAGCCGGAGAAACGATGTCCACGACCAGGGAATCACATTTGATTCCAACTTGGACTTCAAATGTCGTATCAAAAGAATTGTACGTACAGCGTATAGAAATCTTGGATTCATCACATTCCAAGTACGTATTTTTCGAATCCTCAGACACGTACTTATTCGCATTTTTGAGACTACGGTCAGATCCTCACTGGAGTATGCGGCGATTATTTGGAGCCCTAACTTCGTAACTCTAGTAAATGAAATCAAGAAAGTTAAAAAAAATTTCTTAGACACCTTTTTTACAAATCAACTGGTATTTATACTGTATATAGCGGACATCCCGACAGCTAACCTTCTGTCATTCTTCAAAATGACCTCTCTGCAATCGAGAAGAAGGGCTCTCCAACTCAAGTTCCGGTACGGTATCATCAATGGAGAAATAGCTGATACTAAAATTGTAAACCAATCAAGTTTCCGTGTCCCACGTTTACCGAAGACAAAATGTGAACTTATTGGGTGTGTGCAAAAATTCTACCCGTTTTTTTTATAATAGATGCAAATTGCGATCGGAGTAGTTACGTCACAGATGACGCTGTGATGCCAAATTTTCGGCCAATAAAGCGTGGAGCAGTAGAGCATATAGAGACACTAGGTTTGTCCGAGTAAGTCATTCGTAACGGAAATCACGGACGGTGTAACATGGTATGCGATAAGGAGCACATTAGACATTGTTTACCGTACGAGTTTGATAAATGCAGTACTGCTGCCGCGGCTTGCCGCAACATCTGTCAGGTGTATGGGGAGGATGCAGTTGATGATAGCACATGCCACCGTTGGTTTCGGAAATTCCGGGATTGCTGTAAAGATCAACCACGTTCTGGACTCCCATCCGTAGTTTCTGACGAGGATGTGCACCATGCCATAATAAATGACCCACATCGAACCGTTCAGCAATTAGCGGAAACGTTGTCGGTGCACAGAACAACAGTCGAAAGACGGATGCATGCGCTTGGGTTCATCACCAAGTTCGATAACTGGGTCCCGCACCAGCTTTCTGCAAAGCAACGAGAGGAGAGAATCCGTATGTTTCTTTGCTTTCTCGTCACAGAAATGAACCGTTTTGGAGGCGAATTGTAACGGGTGATGAGAAATGGGTACTGTACCGTAATGTAAAGCGTCGACGGACTGTGTGCTAAGGTGCGGATCCTGCTCCATCGTCCTCCAAAAGAGGACGGCATCCCAAAAAGGTTTTGTTGAGTGTTTGGTGGGATGTCCAGGGAAAAATCCGCTGGGAGTTGTTGGCACATAACCGAACGATAAATGCTGACCTCTACTGCCAACAGTTGGACAAATTGCGAGAACAACCGACATCGAAGCGGCCAGCACTTATAAATCGCAAATGCGTGATCCTTCATCATAACGCCAGACCTGATGCTGTTTTAATCACTCGACAAAAATTACCGGACTTTGGTTGGGAAGTGTTAATTCACCCGAAGTATTTTCCTGACCTGGCACCTACGGACTACCACCTTTTACGATCATTACAGAACGTCTTCGCTCTCCAAACCGTTGATGATGTGGACGATGTGGACGATGTGAAAACGTCATTACATGACTTTTTTGACTCTAAAACACAGGAGTTTTTCCGGCGTGGGATTCACCTACTCATAAACAGATGGCAAGAGGTCATGCAGAATGATGGCAATTGTGTGAAATCCTGGGTACGTTATTTGTTGTGTTCTTCTCCTCTCTTTGTAGCCTACAAAAACGGGTAGAATTTATGCACACACCCAATATTTGCAGTGTCATTTTTCAGGACTGATGCTGGAAAAATTCTCCGTTATGCAAAATGTATAGACTTTACAACTCAATTGAAGAATGTCCGGATATTTTTAATGTAAGTCATAATCGTACAGCATGTTTTGCAAGATTGTAAACATCACTATAGTAATTCCTGTAACTAGATATACCATCAGTAGGGATGTGTTTACAAATAAATAAATAAACTTACTCTGCGAGGTGTGAACATCTTATATGCATGAAAGGAATTATCTGAAAAAGCGGAGGCATGTAAAACAGTATGCGAAATTTTTCCAAGCTCCGTGATCATTCTGAATACACCATAGAGATTAAGAGTTAATCAGTAATCTGTGCTATGTCGCAGAAATTCCCTATGATTATTTAACCTTGAACACAATTTTTCCAAGCCCTACTCCTGAAACATCTTCGTATCGCTACGTTCACTATCTGATACTTATTCGTTCTGTGCTGGCTCGTTTTTCATTCTGTATTTCCGTGGAGTGCTGTTTTGTAGGCTTAAATAGCTTTTCCGTTTCACTTGATATTTACTATCAATGGCTCTTGAAGCTTCAATGCCAATTAGTGATATTTCAGTCATTCATGTATGTACCTAGTTTTCGCATTTTTACTAGAATTATGTTAATAACCGGAAGTGCGATTTTTGAGCGATCGTAATGTTTTATTATAACAGTGGTAGAAAGTAAAAACAACTCGCAGAACTAAGGAACTCTTGAACTCGAAGGGGCGTAATTTCAAGTCTCTCAGACTAGAAACGCTTGCTTCGGCCCTGATTTAGATACCCACAGGCATAACTTGGTTCCAGTAGGGATAACACAAATCTTCGGCCTTTAAGCAAAATTAAAAGTTCCTGTCCCCTTCTACTCTATTTGCCAAATTAACAAAGCTCCCAACCCCAACTCCCGCCGATGGCGGGGTGATAAAAGAGCTGGGTTCTGATCATTGGTCCGAGATGGGTCCGGGTTCGAATCCCGGTGTGTTTGTCTTACTGCACTGGCTTTCTCCCTTCCCTGGGCGCTAAGTTACGGACGGGCGACTGACTGCTTATAGCCCATCGAGTTGATTATGGTGGCCGTTGAATCCCCCCCCCCCAAAAAAAAAAAATCATATATTTTAACTTTTAAAAGATTATTTCATTGAACGGAAAATTACATTTTTACAGACAGATAAATTATAGATATTTAAATAAAATTATCCTACTTCATACCTTTTGCATTGGCAAAGTCAAATTAAATCTTTGGTATTTAATTTATCTGCCTGTTGGGCTTCAGTGGCAATTAGTGATATTTCAGTCGTTCTTGACATATTGTATTTCGCAGGGGCATATATAGATTTTTTTTATTATTTTTTTTTTTTTTCGGGTGGGCCTACAGAAAATTAAAGTTTTTGAAATCCATCAGGACAAAACATCAGTTTTGAAAAATAGAAGAAACAATTAAAGCTTTATTTTCTAATGCGAGTTGCATTTTTATTAAATAAAAGCATGTTTTCTAATGTAAATCGCATTTTAATGACGAAATAACTTTCGGGGGCAAGGCCACTTGGGATTACCCTCTAAATACGTCCTTGGTATTTTTCAAATAATTTTTGACAATTTTCAGCTAGCTGAATAATCTTTCAGTAGCAGCTACTGTAACAGGTGGTGTTAGATATAAAATAAATGTGAAGAGACGCCAGAGTAACTGCATTACGAACTGTTTAAATTTATTATTAACAGTTCTGTGAGTTCCTTTGTTGAATTTATCGGTTTAACTTCTTCTTTATAAAGCTATTTGAAACCATTTGTAAAAGCTGAATGGAGACGATTGTAATGTATATTTTATTTTAACTTTCCTTTTGAGTTTCTTTTTTCTCTGTAAATTTGAGTTTGTTCTCTTAGACATTTTCAAACCTTAACGTTCTGTCTTTTCCCTCAAACGAGAATGATGTTGGCAACACATTGAGGTCGAAACGAGAGTGATGTATGAATGCATGTGATAAGAACGTTTGACGATGCAGCAGTTGCTTTTTTAAAAAGACGATGCAGAAGTTGCTTTGGGTGTGGAGATGTTAGATCGTTACCGAGTTTTGATTGCAAACTTTTTTGACTAAGATATGTGAAGTGGTGTGTTTTGGATTTCGTCTAATGTTGCTGGACCAATAAAAAGTTGACGTAAGTTGGACTTCTGTATATGTTTTGTCTGGCCATAAATCCTTAAATTGAGCTATCCGGTACAATTAGTTGCATCGCTTTTACCCTTCGTTTAACTTCTATTCAGCCGGATAACGTAAAAAGGGGTAACGTTATACATTTTTACTTAAGATCTTTTTTAATTACTACGCTTTCTGAAAAAAGACAAAAAAAAAAAAAAAAAACGAAGCACCGAAAAGAAGGAATCATCCAATCGAAATGAAAATTGATACGTGCAATGTACATGCACAGGAAAGGAAATGACCAATTTCAGAGGACTTGGGCCATTTATTCGGGTAAAACAGTTAAACGAAGGGAACAAGTCAGTACGTTTTAGCGCAAACTCTGGCTCGGATACAAGCGGTTAGCCAGTGTGGCATAGACGCATAGGGTTCACAAATATTGTCCTGAGGTATGTTATGCCATATGGTGTCCAAATTGCGGGCCAGTTCGCTGACATTCCTGGATGGGCATAGGTGGTGTCCCGTTATATCCCAAACATGGTCGATCTGTGAAAAGTCGGACGATCAGGCTCGCCATGGAAGAGAGTCGACATTACGGAGGTAGGCCAGGGGGCGGGGAGGGGACGTGTGGCGGGGACGGGGCGCTATCCTGTTGAAAACTTGCTCGGTGTCGCTGCTACAATAATGGCAACACAACAGGTCGTAGAATGTCGTCAACGTACCACTGAGTCGTGAGGGTGGTACGGGGGACTACCAAGAGTGCCCGGCTATCGTAGAAAACGGCTCCCCGGACAGTCACTCCTGGTGTGCGAAACCGTGTGCCGTTTTGCTCGGCTTGCCTCCAGACACGTATGCGCTGGTCATCGGCTCCAAGTCCAACCCGTGACTCATCACTGAAGACAACACGACGCCACTGGACACTATCCCACGTTGATCCTGTCCGACACCGCTGCAACCGGTGCTGGCGATACTCGCTGGTCAATGGTAGGCGGCGAAGTGGCCTCCCCGAATGTAGTCGCCGTGCCGTAAGTCATCTGGCAATGGTCCGCATGGCTACTTACGTACCTGTAGAGGACGCAACATGGCCACGAATGGTTGAGGGAGACGAATTCGGTTCTGTTGGTGCGGTTCTCACGATCGCTCGATCCTCGCGTTTTGTTGTTGCCCTTGGCCATCCACTTCTCGGGTGCCGCTAGATTGTGCCCTTCTACACCCATTGGTGCCAATATCATTCGTTTGCTGCGTCGCTCTGACCCTAATGTTTGGAAATTCGGCGACTCCACCAACCAGCCTATCTCAGCCCAACTATACGCCCTCTCTGAAACTCGCTTAACTTCTGGTATTGTGCACGGATACGACGTCGAGGCATCTGTCAGTTTGACCTCCACAGTCCGTTGAGGTCAAAGTGACCAGAATCTGTTATCGCAATTGTCCCTGCGTGCGAGCTTTGCTCTTGATAAACCCTTCTAGATGCGCGGTTCCCATGAGCTGTGGTGGGCCACTATTGAGTCATTGGTCATTATTTTTTCATCATTTGCATATTCGGCCCTGAGGAGCTTGCATGCAGAGTTTCATCAGGATCGAACTACTTTCTTGGAATGCTACATTTTTTTTTTTTTTTTTTTACTTGCAAAAAGTGCATTTTTTGAAAATTGTCTGAATATTTTAAAATATAGTAGAATCCACGTATAACGAGAAGCTCTTAACCAACGGAAACCCTCGTTAAATCCTGGCGCTCGCTAAATCTGTTTTTGGGTGAAAATTTCCACCAAGTAAAAATCTAATTATACACTTTCGTGACGGGGATCGCACCCCGTCACTCCGGAGTGAGTTGCTCTCTCAACTAAGCTACATGGACGGAATGTATCGCTGCTGATTTGTCGTCTTGACATGTGCTTTACCTCTGTACGTCACATCATCTTCCTCTTAATTTTTTTTTTTAATTTTGTTTGAAGCGAAGTAGGAATTTTTTCATTTATTCCAGACAATGTGTGGAACAAACATCACACATTTTCGAAGATTCCAACTGCCAGTAGATCTATTTTTACGTTCGGGCGCCAATGGGAAAACAGGAGTTTGTCCGTGACGAAAAGAGATTCGCGCCCCACCACTCCGGAGTAAGTTGCTCTCCCAACTAAGCTACACGGACGGAATGTATAGCTGCAGATTTGTAGTCTGGACGCGTGCTTTACCTCTGTAGTACGTCACAACTTATATATCTATAACAACTAGATATACTTGAAAGATTTAATTTATTAACTACATTATTACTATAGTTAATTAAGTCTTTCGGGTATATTCAACTTGACGGCCACGTGGGACACAGTTTTTTAGCTACACAATACACATGATGCAAAAGCAGCACCGATCCACTCGACACAGTGCTCACTTGGAGGGTGAAAGGAACAACGGACACAATTCCAGGAATTGTTTTCTCCTGTTTTCCTTCCGGCGACATCCCCTTTCGATTACTACCCCATCCCTCTCTGCAATTGTCAACCAGAAATCAACTTACATGTGCGTGAGCCACACTCATCTCCTTTTTGCCTAGTAATAGGTGGCCTGTTTCCAACTCCTCTGATACGATACACCCAAGGCATAGCCCCTTGGAGTGGGTGGTTGAAAGATTCTCTTGCACAACTCGCTAGTTGAATTAAAATAAAAAGTACCAACGTTTACCACAATCAAAGGTTTATTATATATATATATACTATAGTTTCGCAAAGCTATTGGCTCGGCATCATCAGGACGAATGAAGAGTAAACATTCAAATCATTGTGACGACATCATCAGAGTTCTGACGGTCATGGTTTTTGGTGAGTTGTTTCCACGCTTTTGAAAGCAATCGAGTCGACGTCATGTCGTTGACAAGCTGTGAAGAGTTCCGGTATATGTGGAAAGCTTCTAATACATTAAGCTTGATAGTCGAATCAGGTTTATCAATGAGCGTAGCGTTTTCGAACAAAAATTTTTGTTTATTTTCGTGCCAATGTTGGGCTATGGACGACTTTTTTAGTTCACAGTTCCGTACGTAGGTCTTGTGTTCCTTCACAGGGAAATTTAAAGCTTTGCGAGTCTGTCCCATATATGAAAGTCCACATTCACAAGGTATCTGATAAATTCGATATAGTTGAGTATTTGATGCACTCCCTCCTCACTGCTTTTCTATCAACATTCTTTTACTAGCACGCAAAGATTTCTATGCCCAGTTGCAATATCTTCTTGTATGCCACCATTTCTATTCCTCCATTCCAGGACGGATTTTCCCTGCCTTCTTAAACATGAAATTTCATTAAATTTCGTTACTTCGCTTGTTAAAAGCGATCATCTTAACTTTCCTTTCCCTCGCTAAATCCGGAGACTTCATTAAATTTTGTTCGTTTAAAACGATCAAATTAGTTAAGGCCCACGCTTTTAAATAACATTTTACCAGGTGAAAGTTCTTGTTTCTCTTGTTAAATACGAGATTTTGCTAAATATGGGATCGTTATATACTGTATGGTGCCTACTGTATCACTTTCCGTTAATAAAAGAAAGTTCTGAGCCTCCAAAAAGGCGAAATTATTGACAATAATATGCATATCGATAAATCTATTTTTAATCTGTGTTATATATATCATCATCATCATCATTGTCAACCATTATCAATCAACTGCTGAACGAAGGTCTCCCCAAGTTTCTTCCACAACGGTCTGTCTTGCGCCAGTCTCCTCCATGTTACTCCCGCATACTTTCGAATTTCATCCTCTCATCTCCCATGTGGTCTTCTTCTGGGTCTTTTCCTGTCCCCTGGAATCCAATCTAAAATTTCGGCTGTCCATCGATGGTCTGTCCTTCTGGCAGTATGTCCAGCCCATTGCCATTTCAGGGATTTAACTCTGATCATGATGTCTTCTACTCTTGTCATTTTTCGGATCCACGAGTTCCTCTTCTTATCTCTCCTGGTTACACCAAGCATGCACCTCTCCATGCATCTTTGAGTTGTCTGCAGCCTTTGTATGTCTCTTTTAGTTAAGGTCCACGTCTCTGCACCATACGTAAGCACTGGAAGGATGCATTGATCAAACACTTTTCTTTTAAGACATAATGCCATATTGCTCTTGAAAATTATGCTGTTTCTTCCAAAAGCTCTCCAGGCAAGTTTTGTACGCCGATTAATTTCTTCATCAATGTGACCCTCACTTAATATCTGCTGTCCAAGATAAACGTACGTGTCTGTTATCTCCAGCTTTTCTCCATCAATTGACAAATCTTCATTTCTTGAAAAAGCATTGAACATCACTTTTGTCTTCTGAAAGTTCATTTTTAATCCCACTTCTTTACTCTTGTCAGCAAGTTCCTGGATCATACTCTGCAGCTCTGATGGGATAGCTGCAAAAATGACTACGTCATCAGCAAAACGAAGGTGGGTTAGATAATCTCCATTAATCTTTATCCCTTTCTTTTCCCAGTTCAGTGATTGAAAGACATTTTCCAATGTGGCATTAAAGAGCTTCGGAGATATGGTGTCACCTTGTCTCACTCCTTTTCCAATTTTTATGTGTGTTGTATTTTCAAACAGCCGAATCTTTGCACTTGCATTTTCATGGATGTTATTAATAATATTAATGTATGCATCTTCAATACCGCAGGATTTCAGAGCCATTGTAACTGCTGATGGTTTCACAGAATCAAAGGCCTTTTCATAATCGATAAAAGCCATGCGTAATGGAAGTTCATATTCTTTCGCTCTTTCAATTAGTTCTCTCAGTACGTGGTGCTGTAGCCACTCCTGAATCCAGCTTGTTCTCTTAGTTGAGCCATGTCCAGTGTCACCTTCAAGCGGTGTGAAAGAACTTTACTGAAGATTTTATAAACCACTGATATGAGGCTGATAGGTCTGTAGTTCCTGAGATCCTCAATGTCACCTTTTTTTATGTAGCAGGATCATTGATGCGCAACATAATACAGCCTCTCCTTGACAAATGTCAACCCCGCCTTCTCGTGGTGCATCCTGTTCCCACTAAAAGGGCTCTGACGACCGCCAATAGCGGTATAACTATACCATCGGTATTAGAGGATATGCTATCCCACACACACCAACCCACTTGGCTAGCGTGGTGAGTTATGGCCAAACCCTTCCAAAATGACTCAACAACTAGGACATGCAAATGACTAAAAGTGCAGAGTCACTGCGCATGTCAGGGCCCGGCAGCGCCCTCTGGGCAATTGAGTGAGAGGTATAAAGAGAGGGCTGTTTAGGATACTCACCAGTAGCTGGGCCGTGGGTGGCCGAGTGGGCAACGTTCGTGACAGCCGCGGAAAGGTACTCAGGTTCGATCCCATGCAGGTACGAACCCTCGATCCACTAAATATCTGCCGTGCGTCGGATGGGCACGTTAAGCCGTCGTACCCCGGGTACTGGTCCCCCGGTAATAAATAAGGGCGTCTTCCTCCCCCTTTCTACTTCGCCGCCGTGTCACTTTCCTATCTGGCACTCTAGCCCAAATCTCCTAGCTTCCTATTTCTAAGGGTTGTTTAAGACCTGGGGTCAGACACTCCCTTCCTAAAATCCTCTACATATGAAATGAAAAATACTAACCAGTAGTGCATCGCAGACAGTGAGTTGTAAAAGTGTCTCCATGATTCAATAATGCCTCGGCGACAACGAAGGGCGCAATATCACCATACGACAGAGTTCGAACGGGGACGAATGATTGGCCTGCGTAAAGGTCCATTTTCGTACCGCGAGATTGCGGCACGGACGGGATATAACGCCACGACAGTAATGCGCGTATGGCGGCAGTGGACCGAGGAGAACCAGATACATCGACAATCCGGCAGCAGTGGACTGAGAAATGTGACGACACCGCGGAATGACCGACACCTCGTCCGCATGGCAGTGACGAACCGTTTCGCATCTTCGCAAGTGTTAATACAACAGTGGAGCACTGCAACAGGTGTAGCATTGTGTGCCTCCACAGTTCGACGCCGCCATCTACTGCACAGAGGACTGGTTGCACGCATCCCTTTGACCCTGAACCGTGCACGCTTCAGGCTGGAATGGGGTTTTCAATACAGACAATGGCGTGCTGATTGGCAACATGTCGTGTTTTCGGACGAGTCCCGATTCAACTTGGACTGCTATGATGGCCGCATACTCATTAGACGGTATTGTGCTGAGCGCTTTCTTCTAGCATGCATTGTTGAGCGTCATACGGGCCGAACGCCAAGTGTGATGGTGTGAGGTGACATTGGGTACCATTCGCGATCTCGGCTGCTACGACTTAAGGGCAATGTCCACAGCGACCACTACATCAGGGAAGTTGTACAGGCAGAAGTCATACCCATCCTTCGGAGCACTCCTGGCGCTGTATTGCAGCAGGACAATGCGCAACCACATGTTGCCAGGAATGTTCAAGCCCTCTCCACAGCACAGCAGATACCGCTTTTTGCCGCCCCGGTGTCGCAGTGGTCTAAGCGATGGCCTCTGATCATTCGTCCGAACGGGGTCCGGGTTCGAATCCCGGTGAGGCATGGATGTTGTGTTTGTCTTACGGCACTGGCTCTCTCCCTTCCCTGAAACCAGTGACCCTAAATTAGGGACGGGCGACTGCTTATAGCCCATTGAGTTGCTCACGGTGGTCGTTAAACCTCCAATCAAAAAAAAAAAAAATCCAATACCGCTTTTTCCCTAGCTTGCACGTTCGCCAGACCGGCTATTGAACATGTCTAGGATATTGTCACACGGGAACTGGCCCATCAAAGTCCTCCAGCGGTCAGTATACCAAAGATCTGTGAACTCGCATACATGTTACCCAGGACACCATCCAACGCCTTTTCGATTCAATGTCACGCCGTCTAGAAGATCTTACTGCAGCTCGCGGAGGCTTCACAAGATACTGATTTTTGCAAGTAAAAATTGTTGTATATTGTTCTGAAAATTAAATCACTTATTTCCATTCATATCAGTAGCGCGTGGTATAAATTTCATTCGAATCGCATGGTTCCTTCTTGGTGCTGCAATTTTCACAAACAGTAGTGTATTTAGTGTTTTACTGTTCTGTGAAATGGAAGGAATTCCCTGAGCGAATGTCTAAGAGAGTAGCAGAAAGACACAATTTTCGAAATTATAGTTTAGAAAGATGAAATATTCCTTGTCAGATTGCAAAGTAAAAATCATGAACCGCTTTACGACAGCAAACATTAAAAGAAACAGATTTTAAAAATGATGTAAGTAAGCCAAAATTCCGTAGAAATAGTAAACGCCACAAAGGTTCGTTTCCATGGTTCCCAGTACTATGTACACTTAATAAATACTAGGTACATTACATACCTGATTTTTTTTTTTTTTTTGATACCAGGGATAAACATCAGCGTTGAGTAAAATCTACATGTATGGAATGTTGTGACAAAATTCCTACCAAGCACTTCAGAAATTATGCCCCCCCCCTGTACCAACCTTACCCCCCCCCCCCAGAACCCACCCAGTTCTGAACTACTGGCGTCACCACTGATGACGCCATAGCATAATAATATAACAATAATAATTTTATTGTTTTAGCTGTTACATTATACCTTTATCAAATTTGTATTTACATTTGAGTGTAAAAAGTAACTATTATAACAGCCAGGGAAACTAGGGAAAAGGTCTTTATATGGCCTGACTAAAGCCCTGATCTCCCTATGTAATAGTCAAAAAATGAAGGTAAGTATGTAGTAGGTGGGTCATGCAGTAGATTGGCTAGTTGTTAGTAGGTATTAGTAGCAATTAAAAAAGGATTGAAATGTTACATATTAATTTAAGGGGTTTTTTTTATAAGTTCAGCAAATACGTTTTTAGTCTTTTTTTAAACAATTATGATTGTTAATGTGTTCTAGTTCTTCAGGTAAAAGATTCCAAAAAGTTGGTCCCTGATAGTTAATACTTTGCTTCATTTGTTGTGTTCCAGGCAAGCATGGCTTTATCTGAAATCTATTTCTAGTTTCATAGTTATGGATATCAATATTTATATCTATGATATCTATATTGATATTTTGTTTAATCCTTTTAAACATATTTAATCTCAAGGCATATTGATGTAATTGTTTTATATTCAAAATGTTATGTTGATTAACATATGTTCGCAACTAATTATAAATATTTGAATAATGTATATTATTAGTATTAGTGAGTAGTTTAAATTCTAATAATCTAATAAATCTATTCTGGAGGACTTGGAGTTTTTTTATATTAGTTTGTGTTGTTTGTCCCCAACAGGATAGACAATAGTTAAGGTGTGTATGCACAAGAGTGTAGTATAACAATTTAAGGGTTTTATAAGTTAGATTATTAAGCACTCGGCTAACTGCTCCTATGTTTCTAGAGATTTTATCAATAGTATGTTCTATATGTAGATCCCATTTTAAGTTATGCTGTAGTGTTACTCCCAAATAGGTGGAATAATTCACTATGACCATTTTATTATAATTATAATAAGTAGTTATATCTTGATGTTGAGTTAGGTTCGGTCTTGTAAAAAACATAGTCTCAGTCTTAACTGTATTTACAATAAGTTCATTGGAGGACAGCCAGTCGTAGTATTTGCTTATTTGGTTATTATAAAGGTTGATTATTTGTGTGCTATCACGTCCATCGTCAGCATAAAGTGTTAGGTATATGTTTTTTGATACTGTAAAAATATCATTAATGTAAATGTTGAACAGTAGACATACGAGCGAACTGAAAAGATATCTTCTCTTCCTCTAGCTTACTTTGTTTGCAGTTATTTTTCTTTGCACCCGCATCTCTCGCCTTCCCTTTTTGTCCGTGGATTTGAGTTAAAAAAATTTATTTTCTCAATCGCCTTTGAGTCCTCTAACATCGCGGGCTCTTAAGCATGACTTAATATCGCTTAATAGTGCATAGTTACGCCCTTGCATGGGTCATACCTATTTTTCTGAAGAAGGCGAGAACTATAAAATTCTAGAGATTTGCCGTTTATATAGAGAAACTATGAAGAAATTCTAAAGGGGTGTAGTGTGAAATAAGAAGTTCCCAATTTTTTTGTTTTGTTTTCAATATGCGGATTTTTCAATGATTTAGCCTTTATTTTTGGCCGATTCAAAAGAAGGGATAAAATAAAATTACCAACGTTTACCACAATCAAAGGTTTACATAAACCTTTGATTGTGGTAAACGTTGGTGTTTTTATTTTATCTCATAACCACAAGTTTTGTAGTCATAAATTATATATCAAAAGAAGGGAGTTGACTTTTTGAAAGTAATCTGAAAGAATAATTAAAATTTAATTACAGTATTGTAACTAATTTTAATTACAATACTGTAATTAAATAGTAGCAATTGTTTCCCTTCACTTCCTTCTCCTTCAAGTTATGCCTACGTTGATACCTTCTTAAACTCGAAGGTTTTGACCTAATCCCACTAACACAAAAACTTCCTTATTTCTGTTACTGGCTACATTTATTAAAATAACTTTTACTCGCCCGAAATTTAAAAAAAGTTAAAACCACTTATTGCTAATTATTATTTGCCCATGTATCATTAGTTTTAGCAACCATCATAACTTTTAAACCCTTCGGAAACACTAGCTCGATCTCACTCCCGCAGTATTCCAATCTTCAGTTATTTGTTTCTGGGTCTATAATCAATCGTACTTTCGCAAAATTCAAATCTTCAAAGGTTTGCTTCCGGTTTCATAACCGATTCCACTCCCGGAACATTTTAGTCTTCAAAGGTTTGCATTTATAATTACATTTCATTCCCGCAGTATTCTAATTTTCAAAAGTTTGTTTTTAGTTCTATAAAAAAATCCTGCTCCCAGAGTGTTCCAACCTTTACCGGTTTGTTTCTGGGTCTATAACCTCTCACACTCGTGGAATATCCTAATTTTCAAAGGTTTGCTTCTGGTTCTATAACTAGTCCCACTCCCGTAATATTCAAATTTTCCAAGGTTTGTTTCTGGCTTCATAACGGATTCCACTCCCGAAACATTCTAGTCAACTAAAGTTTGCAACTAGTTACCTTCCATTCCCGGAGTATTCTAATCTTCAAAAGTTTGTTTTTGGTTCTATAACAAATCTTGCCCCCAGAGTGTTCTAATCTTTAAAGGTTTGTTCCAGGGTCTGTAACCAATCACTTCCGGAATATACTTATTTTCAAAGGTTTGCTTCTAATTCTATAACTAATCCCACTCCCGTATGTTCAAATCTTCAAAGGTTTGCTTCTAGTTCTGTAACTGATCCCACTCACGTAATATTCAAATCTTCAAATGTTTGCTTCTGGCTCCATAACCAATCCCAGTTCCGGAACATTCTAGTCAACTAAGGTTGCATCTAGTTACCTTCCATTCCCGGAGTGTTCTAATCCTCAAAAGTTTGTTTTTGGTTCTATAACAAATCCTGCCCCTATAGAGTGTTCTAATCTTTAAAGGTTTGTTCCTGTGTCAATAACCAATCACTCTCCCGGAATATTCTTATTTCCAAAGGTTTGCTTCTAGTTCTATAACTAATCCCACTCCCGTAATATTCAAGTCTTCAAAGGTTTACTTCTGGCTCCATAACCAATCCCAGTAACGGAATGTTCTAGTATCCAAAGGTTTGCTTCTGGCTCCATAACCAACCCCAGTTCCGGAATGTATCCAAAGGTTTGCTTCTATTTCCATTCCACTCCCTGAGTACTTTAATCTTCAAAAGTTTATTTTACGTTCTATATAACAAATCCGCACCCAAAGTTTTCTAATCTTCAAAGGTTTGTTTTTCTGGTTTTATAAAATAAATCTCACTCCCTGAATGCTAATCTTCGAAGGTTTGCTTTCTGCTCCATAACCAATATCATCGGCAAAATATTTTAATCTTCAAAGATTTTCTTCTAGTTCTAGTCTCCCACTTTTGAAATATTCCATTTCTCAAATGTTGCTCCTAGTTTTTCGCAATGTAAACTTTTGTTAGCTTATTTAGTCTGATGGTGCATCGTGAACTTCAAGTCTCGATTCTCTGACAAAATAATAAAAATCGGTCCAGCAGTGCTAATTCAAACAGCTAGAATGGGTATGCTACGGATCTACAAATCAACCAATTTTCAATTTTTCCAGTTTAAGCAAATAATACGGCTCTAGAATGTTTCAGAAGATAATTTGCACTTGATTTTGCGAAATTGCTGTAGGATTATCGTATTGTAATATTTGAGTGTTATGCCATCTTGTTTCTTCAAACTTCTCTTCATTGATATGCATTTTATATCATTCAGTGGCATGGAAAGAACTGAGACATTGAGGGCGATTTTTCTTTTCTTTAAAAATGAGAGTAAAAGTGAACTTTTCCAATAAAAACAGAGGGATAACGTTTACATACAACACTTTTATTTTCTTGTAATTTTTGAGGATCACTTTTTCAGATCTATCATTTCTGGGTGAGGTTGTGCATCATTTCTTCAAATTGCCTCTTTGAAAATCTTTCAAATACGTGGCCGTCAGTAAATAAAGAAAAACATCGTTCTTTCCACGTTTTAGCAACACACAGCAACCGCGCGGTGACCGAATAACAATTAAAAAATGTTATTCGGTCATCGCTAGCAGTCCCCAGCGGTGACTGAATGACAATTTTTCGGTTGCTGTGTGTTGCTAAAATGTGGAAAGAGCGATATCTTTGTTTATTGCCTCTTTGTCTCATCGTCTCTCTATGCTTTTTCTCTCCCAAAATTCCAAATTACGCATGCTTTTTTATTAAAATTTGTTTCCCCAACTTACAAATGAGATGAATTATTGTGAAATTTTAATCGGAGCTTGGTCTTTAAAAAGACCAGTCATACAAAGCCGAACCACATCTTTTAAAAGAAAAAAATGAAGTCCCTTCCCTATCTGTTATGGAAAACAACTCAAAGAATACATTGTTTCATAATATGCATCACCCCTTTTCATTTTTTATTCGATGATGAAACTACCTATGTAGTAACCACTGGGAAGTTTTACGTTTCAAAATTTCCTTACTATCACTGGAAGATTACAAAAAAAGGATTACCCACTTGGCAAAGAGTCTGAAGGCAAACGTAGAAGCCAATGTGGAAAAACACAATTCGTGTTACTATTTGCAAAACAGATGAAGTTCTGGCATACCAGTTCAGTGAAGAGAATATATTTGAACATTTTCACTAATGCATGCATATTTATGTACTTTAAAATTACTATACCTAGTTCATTTAGTAAGCAATTTTAGGAAACTCTATTAAATAAATGCGAAATGTTTTAAGAGATGAACAGCCTCATTCCCAGCATCTGATCTGCGTGAATAACCATCTCGGACAGCAATTTATGTGGACATTTCTGCAGTAGAATTTATCCTAGATGATGACCGTATTTTTCTTATTTTTTTTGCAAAAGATTTCAGTATTCAGATATTTGTAGTGTGCAAATATACTTCCGGGTAAAAAAGTTCCTACAATATGTGATTCCGAAATGCTGAACGCGCGACACGTAAGCCACAAAAAGGCATTCAGAGACAATACCTGAAAAGTGAAAATTGCAATCTGCATGGGCAGACAAGTGGGTTGAAAGGCAATGAGAGCTGCGTTCTGATGACACTCAATTACTTCAGAAGCGTACTTCGGATATGATTACTGCAGTTTTCTATAGTTAGTCTGTAACGTATACTCTATATTCACTTTCCTTTTGATTTTACTATCTCTGGTTATTTTTATTTTTACTATGTAAATTATCTTCCTACTGAACGAAATATTATTTCACCCCGCTGAATGAGATCTGGCAATGAGTGTAAGTCATGACGTGGTGGTAGCTCGTATATAGGCGCGTTCATCGAGAAGTGGGTGTTGTGTTGTTGCGTTGTAGTTGTGTTGTTGCGTTGTTGTTGTGTTGTTGCGTTGGAGTTGAGGGTGGTTGGTGTTGCGTTGCAGTGTGTTGTTGTGTAGTAGTGATATATGAGTGCCTTAGTTGACCAGGAGTCATCATAATAAACAAGTTGTTCTGTAAGTTCAGTCTTTTTCAATTCTTAGTTTTGTCAGACCTCTGTCTGGCTGTTAGGTTTATGACTTTGATTACTTAATATAAATAACCAGCGTTGAGACTTTGTTTAAGTTCATAATTAACGAGTAACAACACCCTTTTGGGAAATTCATCATTTTGAAGCTTAGAGCATTATTCATTCATAATAATTAGCTTAGCAAAAAGATAAACAAAGCTAATTCATTATAATTGGCGCCCGAACTTTTTTCGAACACGAGATCCTGACTATTATTACCCATGGCTTCCTTACCTGAGACAACTGCAAATTTCCACCTTCCGGCAAGTCTCGAGGGTAATGGTGTTTGTTTGGACAATTTGTACGAAGCCTGTGGCTCTGACTTGGATATGAATAATCTACACATACCCAAGCATTCTTCACCATTTCGGAATGCACCAGCTTCTTATCACTCTGAGTCGCGGGTCGTAGCTGAGGGAATTCAATCCTCTCAGCGAAGCAGAATGCTTGCCCATTTCGTGCCGCATGCTGGCACAATTCATTTCAATGGTTTGGAGGGGTCTTTAAAGTTCCTCGAAGATCTGGAAGACCATTTTGATTTATATAATATTCCGGAAGACTGCAAGGTCCAAATTGCCGGAACTTGCTTGAGAGATACCGCCAAGACCTGGTATCGGCAGTGGCGAGGGTCGAACCCGGATTCTCATTATGAGAATTTCCGTGCAGAATTCTTGGAGGTCTTTCCTTTCGGCCTCAGTCGAGCTAGCCTTGCCCAACAGCTGTTTTCTCGTCAGCAGGGTCCCAATGATAGCCCTGTTGCATTTGCGTTGGAAACTACACGCCTATATAATCTATGGGATCCACATGCCAGTCATGTTGACATGTTGGATACCCTCGTACAGCAGCTCGACCCATTCTTGCAAGATTTTCTTGAGGTTCGACACCCTACCACTATTCATGAATGCCTTCGCCTCATACGCACGTATGAAGAGCGACATGGCAAACATGGTTCAACTCACCATGCTCGGGCACCCCGCGAGGCTTATTACGAAAACCCTCAGCGGCATAATAGACAAAACTTTCAGCGCGAGCATACACACGTGCC
Source organism: Macrothele yani (assembly GCA_039090855.1). Taxonomy (NCBI): domain Eukaryota; kingdom Metazoa; phylum Arthropoda; class Arachnida; order Araneae; family Macrothelidae; genus Macrothele; species Macrothele yani. The sequence continues at coordinate 22,883,783 of CM077001.1, read as the reverse complement.
CACCCAAGCTTCATACGTTCCACCACACAGAAGAGTGGCGAACCAGCAACGAGTTTCGGAGCAAGCTTCGGGATATCGTCATAATGCACAGTATGCTCGACCCCGTTCCACTCAGCAGCATTCGGAACGTTATCATGCTCAGGGCAATAATAATTTTTCTGCCCGTGCTGAGGGCAGACGTAACGAAAATGAAAATCTCAACAGACACGCGGAGTTCCCGACGCAGGGTGCACGCAATTTTCCTTATCGTGAAAATTTTCCCGATACCCGGCAGGGTCGAGGTTTCCGACCACATGATAACACCACCAGAATTCCTTTAAACTTCCACAGGAAGTAGACGAAGAGTCGGTCCTGCTTCCTGATACCAAACATCCTGACCCTAAAACAGTATTAGTGACTGTTCAAACTCCTCAGTTGCCTGATGTATTCTTGACACTTGAAGACATTATTGTCGAGACAAAGTTCGACACTGGGTCTGAGATATCAGCCCTAAATACAAAGTTTTGCAATGATGTTTTCTGCAATACATGTTCAGCCTGCAACGCAGTATTTGCGAGGTGCAAATAACGAAATCTTCAGTATCGCAGGAACTGTCACATTATCTTTAGGGCTGGGAAAAGCTCGTTTTACACATTCTTTCCTGCTTATAGACGAGCTACCCGTGAAATGTCTCATGGGTATGGACTTTATTAACAAGTTTCAAATAACTTTGAATTTTGTACAACATGTGATTTCCTTTCCGGAACCTGTCGAAATGATTCCGACGGTTCCTGTAGATATTACGAGTTTATTGTTGAGTGACCAATTGAATGAGGGGCAACGAGACCAGCTTTCTCTCCTTTTGCAGGAAAGCCCTGGTTTGTTTTCGGATCAACCTGGTTTCACACAGGTGGTTTATCATGTTATTGACACTGATGGTTCGAAACCCATTGCGACGAAACCTTACCCTTGTGCTCCACATAAAAAACAGGAAATGCAACGTCAAATTGCGGAAATGATTAAGCAGGGCATAATCAGGGAATCAACAAGCGCCTGGGCGGCTCCTGCCGTCTTGGTTCCAAAGAAACAACCAAATGAATTTCGTTTCGTGACAGATTTTCGCAAGCTCAACCAAGTCACAAAAACAATCAATTATCCCCTACCTGTCATGTCACATATTCTAAATGACTTGTCGTCAACCAAATGGATGTCAACTTTGGATTTGGCGAGTGGATATTGGCAGGTGGCAGTACATCCGGACTCGGTCGATAAAACAGGCTTTGTGACTCCTTTTGGGGCCTATGAATATTTACGTATGCCTTTTGGTTTAGCTTCTGCACCTGCTACTTTCCAAAAGCTTATGGACACGGTTCTCAGACCTGTCCTGGGTCCACATGTGCATGTCTATTTGGATGATATTATTATAACATCAGAGACTTTTGACGAGCACCTTTCTCTGCTCAAACAGGTGTTCCAACTTATATACAATGCTGGCTTGACGTTAAAACCTAGTAAATGCCAGATAGCGAGGGACGAGATTGTATATCTGGGGTTGAAAATTACTCCCCACGGCTTATTCACTGATAATGAAAAAATTAGGCCTATTGCTGACTTTCCTCGGCCTAAAACAGCAAAAGAACTATCCCGCTTTCTGGGAATGACCGGATGGTATCAGCAGTTCGTCCCCGCTTATGCTACAATATGTGAGCCATTGTATGCCTTAAAGCGTAAATACAAGAAGTTTATTTGGACACCTGAAGCTAACGCTGCATTCGAAACACTGAAGTCTGCATTGACTCAGCCTCCGGTGTTGGCTTTCCCGGATCATTCTAAAGAATTTGATATTTATACTGATGCATCCGGAGTTGGTCTTGGTTGCGTTTTGTCACAAGCTGGGCATCCAATAGCTTTTGCGTCTCGTACTTTAGCTAAAGCTGAACGCAATTATTCAGCTACGGAACGTGAATGTCTTGCTGTTGTGTATGCACTGAATAAATTTCAATGTTATCTTAACGAATTGACAGTTAACATAATTACGGATCATTCTGCCCTTCAGTATTTGAATTCTGCTAAACACCTATCTCAAAGACTTATGAAGTGGGCTCTGAAGTTACAAGAGAGCAATATCAAAATTTCGTATCAGCCAGGTAATAAGAATCAATTACCGGACGCATTATCTCGCGTTCCGATTAGTGGGGTCCCCACCGAAACTACTCCTGGATGTCAGCCTTTACTTCTGATAGCTGATATCACATCCAGAGAGCAGATAATGGCAGAACTAATAAATGATCCAGATTTTGGGGATATTTACAATTTTTTGCTTGCGGGTTCGCCCCTACCAAGTGATCCTTCTCTGGCTGGAAGGTCACAACATTTTGAAGTAATAGAGGGTCTTCTTTATTATACAAAGTCTCGGACTACTAGGGCAGAGTTTCGCCCATGTATTCCGCGAACCCTTAGAATGGCTCTTTTAAATGAATTTCATGACAAACCTCTTGCAGGCCATTTAGGTATTCGCAAGACCCGTTGTAAAATTGCGGGATGTTGCCTATTGGCCTGGCATGTACCAAAGTGTGCTCGCATACGTTCAATCATGTCACTTGTGTCAGATTAATAATTACCGTAATGTAAGACCGGCCGGTCACTTGAAATCTAGTTCAAGTTCTCATGTATTTGATATTATTTCCATAGATTTATTGGGACCTTATCCATTATCTGTTAAAAATAAAGCTCGTTATGTTTTAGTACTAACTGATAATTTTTCTAAATGGGTTGAAGTTTTTCCCATTAAAGCCGCTACGGCTGAGGTTATTTGTAATGTCTTAGTTAATGAAGTATTTTCTAGATATGGTGCACCTAATAAAGTAGTTTCGGATAATGGTCCTCAATTTATTTCTGACATTTTTGAAAGAATGTGTGCGAGACTACACATTAAACACAAATTCATTTCCCCATATCATCCCCAGAGTAATCCTGCAGAACGCGTTAACCGAACGCTAGTGAAAATGATTGCGACTTTCGTAATGGACCACCATGAAAGATGGGATGACCATTTAGAACTTTTTGCGTTCGCCCTCCGCTCGTCTGTCCACGAGTCTACTAAAATTACTCCTGCAGAACTTTTTCTGGGTCGCAAAATTAAAACCCCTTTTGAAAATTTAACGGGGATTATCGACGAATTAAACCAGCGACCAACTCCGCAATCAGTACACATTATGGCAGAAAAAGCTCGTGTTGCAATGCTAGGAGCACAAGCGGCTCAAGCACGATATTATAATTCTAGGCGTAGGGAACCAGATCTTGTCGTTGGAGATCTCACTCTCGTGGAAACGCACTTCCAGTCTTCTGTTTCGCATACTTTAGTGAAGAAATTTGCACCCAGCTACGAAGGTCCATATCGGGTGGCAAATGTCTTTGAAAATAATATTGTTCTGGAGAAACCGAACAACAATTTTCAATATGTACATGTTGATCAATGTCGCAAGTATCACGAACGGGATATCGAGTTCATTATCAATCCTACTCAACCTTCTGTTCCACAGACTCAAGAATCTATATCTCATGTTCAACCGCCGGAAATTGTGGACGACCCACCGAACATTTTTGACGAATCACCAGTGCTTTTTCCTTCACCCTCCCCCCCCTCCAGACGAGTTTCTACAACCGCAACCTGATTCTCCCGTGAGACCAAGGCTCGATTCGCGTTCGTCGAATACTAGTATCGTTCCTTTCCCTCCAACCATTGCCAAGACTATTGCTGCGCCGTTTCCGGCTAACTCTGCACCAACGCGGGATACTTCTTCTTTGAATACCTCATCGGAAAGTATTCCTATAGGCAAATCCAAACATCGCCCTGCACGACCGCTGAATTACAGCAGCGACTCAGAGGCGTCGGACATTTCGGATTTGTCAGTTATGAATCCAACATTTAATATTCCACACCGTCCAGCACCACCAAAAGCTGGGCGCAAACGTCACTTGTCTCCCCAATCTGCTTCGCCGCAACAGCGACGAAGGCAGAAATCTTTGCATCCGCCCGGGTTTCGCCCCTGGAACCTCCGTTCAGGGCAAACAGGGCCGATGCCTGCTACTACTATCATGCCCCGTGGGCGTAAACGAAAACAAGCGATGTGGCCGGAGACACGTCCCTCCAAAAAGATACTGGAAGGACACAACGGGCCCCAGCATCAAGGGACTTCATATCCAAAGCCTGGGGGAGCCCGTTCCTATCAGCCGCAGCAGGGATTTCCGGACCGCCAGACTTCTGACGTTCCTGACCGTTCTTCTCAGCCGCAGGGATTTCCAGACCGCCAGACTTCTGACATTCCTGACCGTTCTTCTCAGCCGCAGGGATTTCCAGACCGCCAGACTCCTGACCGTTCCTATCAGCCGCAGCAGGGAGTTTCCGGACCGCCAGACTTCTGACGTTCCTGACCGTTCTTCTCAGCCGCAGGGATTTCCAGACCGCCAGATTCCTGACCGACAACAGACCGATGTTCCATTACCGTCCCGGAAGAGATCCAAGCCACCTGATTTCCCCAGTCCCATTAGGCCTGGAAAACGTTTTCGCACTAGAATTTTTATGCGTCCTCGAGATAAGTAAGTTCTCGTGGACAGGTTCTTTTCTCAGTTTATTGTTTTTCCTGCTCGACCAGTTGGCGTGTCAGAATTTCTTTTTTTCGTGTGGGCCTATGCATTCTTTTTGTGTATATATGTGTGTTTTTTTTTTATATTTCTTCTATGTCCATCTACTAATCCACTTTTTTTATATATATCTATGTGCTTAGGGGTAAAATAATAAAATTGTTACTGTTAGGCAGCTCCAGGTAAATTTCGCTGCTGATACAGTTGTTCTGTATTTCAACGCATGAGGCAAACGTAATTTGAAATGAAAATAATAAAATTGTTACTGTTAGGCAGCTTCAGGCAATCTTCGCTGCTGATACAGTTGTTCTGTATTACAACGAATGAGGCACGTAATTTGAAATTAAAAAAGTGATTCCTGCTAGGCAGAATAAAAGGAAAGTATGCCGATGCAGGTTTGGTTTGTTCTACACTACAAATTTCACAGTCGAATACAGATTCGTAAATTGTTATGCCAAGTTGATAATGTAAATACGGCTACCACCAAACAACAAATCAAAAAAAAGATCGAGAAACGTCAATCATCGTAATGTAAGACTTACACTCCAAAATTGATAGATTTTTCGGAAACCAAAAAAAAAAAAAAAAAAAAAAAAAAAAAAAAAGAAGAAAATTAAGGGGGAGATGATGTAACGTATACTCTATATTCACTTTCCTTTTGATTTTACTATCTCTGGTTATTTTATTTTACTATGTAAATTATCTTCCTACTGAACGAAATATTATTTCACCCCGCTGAATGAGATCTGGCAATGAGTGTAAGTCATGACGTGGTGGTAGCTCGTATATAGGCGCGTTCATCGAGAAGTGGGTGTTGTGTTGTTGCGTTGTAGTTGTGTTGTTGCGTTGTTGTTGTGTTGTTGCGTTGGAGTTGAGGGTGGTTGGTGTTGCGTTGCAGTGTGTTGTTGTGTAGTAGTGATATATGAGTGCCTTAGTTGACCAGGAGTCATCATAATAAACAAGTTGTTCTGTAAGTTCAGTCTTTTTCAATTCTTAGTTTTGTCAGACCTCTGTCTGGCTGTTAGGTTTATGACTTTGATTACTTAATATAAATAACCAGCGTTGAGACTTTGTTTAAGTTCATAATTAACGAGTAACAACACCCTTTTGGGAATTCATCATTTTGAAGCTTAGAGCATTATTCATTCATAATAATTAGCTTAGCAAAAAGATAAGCAAAGCTAATTCATTATAAGTCTTTTAACAACGACGTCTAGCATTTGAAAATTTTTGAATTGCGCTCCTAATGACCACTGACGCGATGAAATACGGAATCGTCTATTTCTGGGAAAAAGGTAACTTTCTCCACCTAAACTCGAAGATACTCAGTGAGTATGCCTCAGATACTGTAGTGCCATAGATTGCGAACATTTTATTACTTTATTCTTGAACATTTCGCGAGATAATTGAATGGTTTTTTTTATCTGAAATGAATTTCACCGTTTGACAGAAAAATTACAAAATATTTCATCATATTTTGTGGAAAACACTGAAATTTAAAAGTATAACTCTTAAAAGGCCCTCAATTATAAAGCGGCTTCCGAACAAAGCGGTAACAAAGAAGATTGATATCAGAGGAAATTGCCCGGTAATGTCATGCAAATTAGAGATACATGACATCATAGCGTGCATCTTGTTGGAACAAAATAACAAGTACTTATGAAAAGGGGGAATAATGCTTACAATGTGGAGATAAGGCAGATAGCTCATTAAACGTGTTATTTTCTTATGCATACAAATGAGTTCTAAAACTGAAGTATTGTGTGGCAATGTAACTACTGTTAGATAGCGGTTAGCCACGATCTGTGCATTAGATAACAGTGAATATGCTAAATCCCACACCGAAACAAGGTCCCAGTGTGGAGGAGTTGCTCCTTCTGTTGTCGCTGAACATTCTACCATATCCTCAAACAATGAATCTTCTATCAAAGCCAAAAAATCAGAGGAAGCAAGTTTTGGGCTCAACTGGTAATACGACTATGTGGTAAAGACAAATAGCAAGTGGGTGATAAAAGCAACCATGAACTTCAGTTAATGTTAAGACATCTTCCACCTACTCAGTACCTAACAACCAGTTAGAGGCTTAGTAATACGACTATATGGTAAAAACAAATAGCACGTGGGCGATAAAAGCAAGCACTAACTCCAGTTATGTCAAGACATCTGCCGCCTCCTCAGTGACTCAGAACCAAGTAGAGGCTTCAGAACACTAAAAGAAAGGTAGCCTAGAGCCTCTTGTCTTTAACTAACTTGTACATAGAAACAGATTGATGCCTCTCATTACTTTTTAAGTGGCATAAAGAGGTCTGTCTCTTATCATTAAAAAGAGTGGGGACTATATTTTACTAATATGTGTAAGTAAGGTAGTATCTCTTATCCGTTGTTACTTAGCATAAAGATGGCCAACTCTTATCAAGCAGCATAAAGAGAATGGCGCCTATATCTTACTAACGCGTATAAAGCAGGGTGATATTTTTCATCTCTTGTTAAGTAGCATAAAGAGGTCAGTCAATATCAAGAAGAATAAAAAGAGTGGAGCTTGTATCTTACTTATATGTATAAGAATAGTGGTGTCTCTCATCTGTTGTTAATTAGCATAAAGAAGTCCGTTTGTTATCAAACAGCAGAAAAAGTGTGGCGCCTATATTTTACTGACGTGTATAAGCAAGGTAGTGTCTCTTATCCGTTGTTAAACAGAGGTTTGGCTTTTATCAAGCAGCGAAAAAAAAAGTGGGGCCTATATCTTACTAATATATGTATAAGCAGGGTGGCGTCTCATCCGTTGTTAATTAGCATAAAATCATCCAGCTCTTATAAAGAAAAGTAAAAAGAGTGGGACATATATTTTACTAATGTGTATGAGCAGAGTGGTGTCTCTCATCCGTTGTTAATTAGCATATAGAGATTAACTTTTATCAAACAGCGTAAAAATAGTGCGGCTTATATATCTAACGTGTATAAGCAATTTAGTCACATCCGTTGTTAAGTAGCATAGAGGTTCGGCTTTTATCAAGCAGCGTAAAAATAGTGCGGCCTATATATCTAACTAATATTTATAACCAGGGTGGTGCCTCCTCCATTGTTAATTAGCGTAAAAACGTCCAGGTCTTATCAAGAAGAATAAAAAGCATGGGGCCTATCCTGTATTTTAATAACGTGAATAAGCAGGGTGGTGTCTCATCCGTCGTTAATTATCAAGAAGCATAGAAAGAGTGTCACCCAAGGAACAAAAGGGTGTACAAGTAGGGTGGTGTCTTTCATCCGTTGTTAAGTAACATGAAAATAAAACTGAGTAATAAATAAATGTGTTTCAGCAGGGTTGGAGTTTGTCGTTTTTTAAATGAATGTAAGCAGTTTGTGACGTACCTGCCAGCAGGACGCACACGACATAAAGGCAGATAGCAGTCAGAACAAACGTCCGCGTAGCTCAATTGGTAGAGTGACTTGTTCCGGAATGAGGGGATCCGGGTTCGAATCCTGGCGTGGACAAACATGACGGAGGAATTTACTTCGTTATAATGGCGCCCGAACTTTCCGGATGACCCGGCCGTTCAAGATCTCGCAATGGTGTGATGTTATTTCCACACCGCGAGATAGGAAAAATCAGAGAATTCCTTCTCCAGCGCCTCGAAAAATATATGTGTGTGACGTTTCATTCCACACACTAGACTGACTGGGAGCTCTCGAGTGCACGTTCTACAGCGGATGGCTGCCTGCAACGATTCGTGGTCACGGCTGACCCGTGGGTCATGCCCCCGGCCCCCTTTCGGGGGGGGAGATGTGACGTAACTGCCAGCAGGACGCACACGACATAAAGGCAGACAGCAGTCAGAACAAACGTCCGCGTAGCTCAATTGGTAGAATGACTTGTTCCGGAATGAGGGGATCCGGGTTCGAATCCTGGCGTGGACAGAAATGACGGATAAATTTACTTCGTTATAAGGTTGAAAGTCCGTCTGTTATTAGTAAGCGTAAGCAGGAAGCGTTTCCTTCTCTTATTAACGAGCGCAAACAGGGTTGGGGGATGTAACGTTATCAGCTTCTGAAATAGTCGTTAAGTAATTAATTAATCTCCTTAGTTAAACTTGTTAAATACATAACATACTAACAATTATAAGTAATTTGAAATAAATGGCCTGGGTTAAAAGGTTCAGCACTTGCGTAACTTTAACTGGCTTTATTGTCCATAAAATAGTCTCCACAAAGGCGCTTTTAATTGACAATAATCAATTCGTAAATCATCAGGTGGCACTTAACAGCAAGCTCATATATACTCTTTGCCAAATAAAGAAGAAGCACCCAGAATGAATCATCCAATAGAGAAGAAATTTGGTATGTGTAATGTATGTGTATAGGAAAGGAAACGATTGCAATTCCAGGAGATGGATCATTTATTCGGACAAAACAGTTACACGAGTGGGACAAGTCAGTAAGTTGTAACGCCACTTTTGGCTCGGATACAAGTGGTTACCCGGCGTGGCATAGACGCATACAATTCACGGATACTCTCCTGAGGTACAGCATCTGAATTATCTTCAGGTACGTGGAACATCGGTGGTATGATTAATTTTGGGACCCAGACTAATGCCACGAGGTTTTGAGGGAGGAGAATAATGTAACGTTCAAGAATGGCTTTAAACATATCGTTTCTGCTCATTTTGCTTGTTTGTTTTGTTGGGGTTAAAGGTGCAAGAGCCAGGGTTGGCAAATGAACGCCAGGTACACTCGGAAAAACAGTTACATGATCAGCTAAGGCCGTGGGGACGCCATCCCTCAAGCAGCTGGAGCTCCAGCTGACCCCATGCGGATTTGCTCATTTTTTACAACTGCCCATGGGGCAATAAGCTTGGTTGCGTCGTTTTTTGTTTTTTTTTGTTTTGTTTTTAATGGGAATGAGATCCCCAATAGGCCTACAAAAAAACTTTGAGTACTGTGTTTAAATTTACTTTAAACTAAAAGAGGTTTTTTTTTATAGTATTTCCTTTCCGTATTTCCTTTCCCTCACCCTCTTGTAGATTCGTAAAATCTTAAGAGAAACAGAAAACATGTCTCTGCAGTGTGAGTCGGAATGGAAAAAATGGCGTAACATCGTGGGCTACTTAGTCAGAACGGTGTTTCACGGAGGCCTCCCTGTAGAGCCTGAGGCTCCCGGCGAACGCTGGGTACGCCGCCATACGATAAAACGTTTCTGTCTGTGATTACAATAGGCGAAGGCGTAGCGGTCAACGTTTGTGACTGCCATGGAGAAGAACTCGGATTCGATCCCAGGCAGGTACGAACGCTCGAAACACTAAATATCCGCCGTGCGTCGGATGGGCACGTTAAGCCGTCGGGCCCCCGGTAATAAATAAGGGCTTCTTCCTGCCCCTTTCTACCTCGCTTCCGTGTCACTTTCCTATCGGGCACTCTAGCCCAAATCTCCTAGCTTCCAATTTTTAAGGGTTGTTTAAGACTTGGGGTCAAAAACTCCCTTCCTAAAATCCTCTACATATGATCTGATCTGATCTACAATAGGTGAAATTTAAAATGAGGGAAGGGATAGGAGATGGGAGGAAATGCGGCAGCAAAAGCGTTACTTTTTAAGAATGACTGGCACACTGAAGGGGCCCCCAAAACCGATGCTGTGCACTCTAAATCTGCCACTTCTAGAGATGCAGGGGTCGCGCTGCCGATTGTATTCTTTGCAATTTGCGAAAAAAAAAATCGTTTTGGCGATAGATAAAAAGTTTTGGCAAAAATATTGGCGATACTTCAGATTACATTTGGCAAAATAATAATAATAATAATAATTTGGCGAATTGGTTAGCAAAAACTTTAAAAAAGCCAAAGCAACCGCTGGAGATGAATGGAGAAAAATAAGACACATCCTTTTCTTCTTTAAAAAAAGTCTTACTAAAAAAACATCTCAGAGACAAAGTTTCGGTTTGTCATGCTATCTGCAGTGCTGAACAAGAAAGATGCTTGTTGATGGAATGAATTTGTTTAAAATACAAACGAACAAACAAACAGAATTACCTCTTTTAAATTGAAATTTTACTTGCGTATGCTGTGTTTACATGCCTGTAAGAAAACCCCTTTTTCAAAACCCATAAAACTGTGATAAACACTGCAGTCCATGATGACATCGACTACTAGACGAACGAATGCAGGACTCATATCGACCCAAGTTATATAAACGTGTTCTTTAATGTCGCCTATGGCAGTCGCAAATCAAGAGACATGTATATTCAGCGCATGCTCTGCGTAGGAAGAGTCAGCGCCACGAATTCTACGTCTAGACCGTGTTATTAACCTTCATCTAGTTATGTGAGAAAGAAATAAAAAAACAACTTCCAATGATACTTTTTTAAATTTATCTGTTTTGTAAGGAGCGGCGCTAACTTTTTAGTTTATCTTATGCCTAACAGGAGGTCGGTGACGGATCACTTTGTCCGTGTTCATTTCGTCCACGCTCACTTCGTCCGGTTCATTTCGTCCAACGTTCACTTTGTCCGCTGTTCACTTCGTCCGCTGTTCACTTAGTCCAATGTTCACTTCGTCCACTGTTCATTTCGTCCACCGTTCACTTTGTCCACATTCATTTCGTCCTCAGAATGAATGGAATACCGTGGACATTTTCTTTTTCGATGGAATTTTCGTTATAGGCAAAAGAAAACTTCAGCGGACATTGCTTGCATGAGATTTTTTCCTGTCTAAGTTTGTTCGATTAAAATGTATCGATTTTAAATGTTATTTAAAGCTAAACGAGAACTGAACTTTGAAGAGCTTTTAACTCTTTTTGTGTGTACGATGTCAATCACTACAGCATGACTCACGCTATGTTCGGAAAAGGACTATGAGGTGGGATTTTTTTTTAATAACGCTGCATTTTTACTTAGGCACTAAATATTTACATACGATGTCGGCATAGTATTAATATTAATATTCAGTTACTTAGGCACTAAATATTTACATACGATGTCGAGTTATTAATATTCCATTTTACTTACTTAAACACTAAATATTAATTACTATGCCTCATGCGTAGGCAGTTTTGACAGTTTTTTTTTTTTTTTTTTTTTTTTGCCGATGTCATATTCATAATGCTTACCTATCAAGGTAATATAATAGAAATAGTATTGTGCTTTTACTGAGGCACGAAATATTAATTCACAGTCCCTAGGATTAGGCCTTTTTCAGAGTTTTTACTCTACGGATGACATATCCATAACGTTTACATATCAGCTCAACTTAATAATACTGCGCTTTTCCTTAGGCACTTAATATTATTTCATAGGGCCTAGGCCTTTTTTACAGTTTTAATAAAAAACATGCGTACAATAGTACGCATGTCATATTTTATGACGTTTACGTACCAAGAAAAGGTAATAACATTGCGCTTTTGCTCAAGCACTAAATATTATTTCATAGGCCCTAGGCCTAAACCTAGGCTTTTTTTACCATTTTTATTCTACGGATGGCATATTCATAATGTTTGCGTATCAACCCGAACTAAAAATATTGCGCTTTTAATCAGGCACTAATGTTATTTCATAGGCCCTAGGCATCGGTCTTTCTTGAAGTTTTCATTGTACGGATGTCATATTCATAATGTTTACGCATGAAGACAAGGTAATAATAATGCGCTTTTACTTAGGCACTAAAGATTATTTCATAGGACCTAAGCCTTTTTCACAGTTTTTATTCTACGCATGTCATATATATAACGTTTACGTATGAAGATAAGGCAATAATAATGCGCTTTTGCTCAAGCACTAAATATTTCATAGGCCCTATGGCTAGGGCTTTTTTTTTTACCGTATTTAGCTTGCAGATATCATATTCATAATGTTTACGTATGTATAAATTCAAGCTACTAATATTGCGCTTTTAATCAGGCACTAAATATTGTTTCATAGTCCCTAGGCCTAGGCATTTTTTGCAGTTTTTATTTTACCGATGGCATATTCATAACGTTTACGTATCAAGTCAAGGTAATAAATAGTATTGCGCTTTTCTACAGGCACGAAATAATATTTCATAGGACCTACGCCTAGGCCTTTTTACCGTATTTAGTCTACAGATGTCATATTCATAATGTTTACGTACAAAGTCAGGCTAATAATATTGCGCTTTTCCTTAGGCACGAAATATTATATCATAGGACCTAGGCCTAGGCCTTTTTACAGTTTTTATTGTCCGCGTGTCATATTTATAACGTTTACGTATCAAGACAAGATAATAATATTGCGCTGTTGCTCAAGCACTAAATATTATTTCATAGGCCCTAGGCCTAAGCTTAGGCTTTTTTTACAGTTTTTGTTGTACGGATGGCATATTCATAATGTTTGCGTACAAAGTCAGGCTAATAATAATGCGCTTTTCCTTAGACACGAAATGTTATTTCATGGGACCTAGACCTAGGCCTTTTTTACAGTTTTTATTGTACGCATGTCATATTTATAACGTTTGCGTATCAAAACAAGGTAACAATATTGCGCTGTTGCTCAAGCACTAAATATTATTTCATAGGACCTAGGCCTAAGCCTAGGTTTTTTTACAGTTTTTGTTCTACGGATGGCATATTCATAATGTTTGCGTATCAACTCAAGCTAATAGTATTGCGCTTTTGTTAAGGCACTAAATATTGTTTCATAAGCCCTACGCTTTAGCCTTTTTGCAGCGGTTTTTGTACGGATGTCATATTCATAACGTTTACGTATCAAAACAGTCTAATGGTATTACGCTGTTGCTCAGGCACTAAATAATAATTATATAAGCGACGATGTCTTTCCCATACCTTTGGAAAAAAAAGTAGGTAAATGAAAAACTTGAAGAGTAATG